>JAWNPN010000035.1:11620000-12220000 GCA_035047485.1 Drosophila peninsularis | reverse complement strand
TTTGAGAGTACATATATATATTTAGATATATTGAATTATATATTTATAAAATCATAAATAATAATAATTAATTATTTTATTTATTTGTATTTATTTTCTATAATAAACGCCTGTTTGTCTTTAAGTGTTACATATTTGTTCACAAAATCTAAACACTCTCTGTTAGAGTATTAAGTGCATGTGAAAAATACCAAATGGTATTTTAATATACATTCACATTTATACATACAAATTCGCACTCACCATTTAAAGTAAGGCTCTCTTTTGATCGCTCTCTCAGTCAATTCCTCTTTCTTTACTCTTCGCTCTCTCTGCATTCCACGCCAATTTGTCTTCAGTGAAAAAACTCTAGGGCAGCAAAACATTAATTTAATAATAAATAGTTATGCTTATATTATCTTACTATGTACATACATATATAACTAAATATCACTTCACAAACACACACACACACTGCGCATATTAATTGCTTTTCACAACTAAAAAAAAAACACTTTTATATTCACACGCGCACAGACAAGTGATCACAGACGCGCACTGACTAAATTGCCTCTCTCACTCCAACTGAGTCGCCAGCTAGCCATTGACGTAAGCGGCCTCAGCGCGCTCAGCGCTCAGCTGGCTAGACAACTAAGACAACGGGAACAAAAGCCTGAAGACCAATAGAGCGCACACAGCGGATAGCCATCACGCTCACACCAAAGCGGGCTGCAGTTTGCTGAGTAAACATATAACGGGATCAAAAGCACCAATCCAATTGTACTCAGAGAGGAAGAGAATAGAAGTGTAAATACTCTATGCTTAAGCGATGTCAGCTGCAATATGCAAATGCAAGCTAAAATAACTAATGTAAAAGCAATGGTCATTGTTATTTAAATTGTATAAGAATTGAATCTAGACCTAATGCTTAAGTACGTGCTAGCATACAATCGGTTTACTTAAGCGTGTTACATATGTACTGCATAAATTGGCATAGCCTAGCTGGCAAGTGTATGCACGAAACGCCCGTATGGAGCAGAGGATTTCATTTGCTTTGCATTGCTCGGTTGGCATTGGTGTTGGCGTTGCAACGGCACTTTGTTGTTATTGTTGTAGTCTTGTTGTTGCTGTAGTCAATTTTTTTTGTCATGCTGTCAGAGAGGCAAAGTAAATTATGCGACGTGCAAAATCAATAAATCAACACGCTTATTGCTGTAAACGTATTTTCGGGCATGAGCGAAAAACTTTTCAACGTGTTGTGTGTGTATATATATATATATATATAAATATATTTCTATATACTATATTTTCTATCAGATATACATAGACACGCATAAGTTATTCGATCAGCTGAAATTGTGGGCTTTAAATGCGTGCAAATTGAAAGCAGTCGAACTCCAGCTGCCAAATGAATTGCAAATCAGTTGCATGCAACAGCTGCCGCTGCCGCTGCCGCTGCTGCTGCTACGGCAATAGTTGCTGCCCCAGCTGCGATTCATTACAAAAATGTGATTTTCCTCTGGCGCGGATAAAAAACTTTACTCGGCGCGCGCAATTTTCAAGCTCGTTGAGCAAAACTTGGCTAAAGCTAAAATCAACACGCTTCCAATACAACTGCACACACTTGTGCATGTAGATGTGTGTGTGTTTGTGTGTGTGTTGCTGCTGCTACCTTTGGCTTCGTTTGGCACATGGCAAATGTTGAGTGCTTTATTGTTATGTTTTAAAATTCAATGAATTCTAAAAATTCTTTTGCTCTGAGCACTGCCGCCATTTGGCATCGCATTTTGTTGGCTTGCACTTTGCCACCATTCCTCTTTTCTCTATACTCGCTCAGGGTGAAGAAGGAGTATATGTGGGCGTGGCATATAAGGGCATTAGCATAATTTTGACCTCATCAAAGCTCTTATTCAGGGCAGTATAAAAGTTGGAGACTTGAAATTTAAAAGGTCTCAAGATTTTTAGAATACGCCCATGGTGAGCATGGAAAGTCGAGAATTATCAGAGATGAAGTCTTGAACTTTGATATATATTTCGCTAGTGCCCTGATTTAAGAGGGTGTAAGAATTTTTACCATGTAGGGGCGTGGCAAGTCTATAATAATCAAAGCTAGTTGAAGCTGGAACCTTAAAATTTGATATGTATAAAATTCTCTATGATGAGGGTTTGAGATTTTGGGTATACTCCTACTGGGGGCGTGACAAACCAAGGAGTACTCCACGTATGCTATAGATCTATAAGTTGCTTTACTTGAATCGTGACATATCCTTATCAGCTCTCATAAATCCTGAGTGAGTATCTGGCAGTCGTGTATGCTTGACTGCTTTGTTGCTATTTGTTTTTTATGGCGCTCGCTAGGTTTTTGCTTTGGCAAACGACAAGTCGACAGAATTTTGTAGTCATCGCATTAACAATATAATGTGGCGCCACAGTGTTGCAATTGTTGTTGTTGCTTGTTACTGTTGCTTGCTGCTCTTGCTGTTGCATGTTGCCCTGATCTGCACTTCATTTATTTAAAATGTGTGCGGCAGGTGCCACAAGGCTCGCCCGCTCTCTGCCACTCGCTCTTAGCAAGGTCAAACCTGCCAAGATACAGAGATACAGACAGAGACAGAGACAGAGAGAGTGAGAGAGAGAGAGAGGGAGAATGCCTGCAAAGAAAATGAAAATGCAAATGGAAATGCAAATGCAAATGAAATTGTGGCACGGGGCAGCATTGATTAAAAAAAAAAAAACGCCCAACTGCAAAAATAATCACGAAAAAAATAAGCAAAAGGAAAAATGATAAAAACAAAGCATTTAAAATATCTTTCTGCTGGTTAAAGTTCGCGCTGAAAGTTATTAATAAAATATTGATTTACCTAAGGAAAAGAAAATGAAATCGAATATGAGTGAAGGAAACAGAAAAGGAAAGTGCAGAGTGAAAACTGTGAAAGTGTAAAGGCAGTAGAAACTTGAAGAACTTTGAAAGGGAACAAAATATTATTTATATAATTAAAATAAATATAAGTTGGAACTTTTAGTAGTAGAAAAAGTGTTAAAAAGCGTAGTTTTTTTTAAGTTAGCTGGAATGTTCATTAAAATACTTAAACTTCTTCTGTTCTTATGTTACTACTTCTCATATCTACTACTTTTCCTTGACAAGCTTTCTGTATTACTACTAACTGACTTACTACTTCTACTACTATTATTACTTTCGCAGCTACTACTATTTCTTTTACTTCTACTACTCTATAATTATACTACTAAAAGTATTACTACTGCCTCTTCTATTCGTATTATTAATCTTATTACTACTATATTTCCTACTACTAATGGTAACACTACTACTATCACTACGTGTTTGATGCAGCTACTACTACCTTTTGGGTACTGTGACTTTTACTGCTGATACTACTACCTTTTCGGTACTATGACTTCTACTACTACTATTACTACCTTTTCGGTACTATGACTTCTACTACTACTATTACTACCTTTTCGGTACTATGACTTCTACTACTACTATTACTACCTTTTCGGTACTATGACTTCTACTACTACTATTACTACCTTTTTGGTACTACGACTTCTACTGCTTCTACTACATTTTTGGTGATACTACTACTATTAATACTTTATTTACTAATACTACACTACTACTACTACTACTACTACTACAAAGAATCTGTACATCTACTACTACATTTTCTGATACTACGAATCCTTACTACTACTACTATAGTCCTACTACTATTTCTACTACTAATCTTACTTCTACATTTTTTGCTCCCACCCCAACTCCTACTACTATTACTATTACTTTTCCAATACTACAAAGACAACCTGTACTACTACTATTTCGATTACTTCTACTACTATTTGTAGTACTAAGCTTGCCTTTTAGGTAGTTTAAAGATATTAGTGCTTCTAGACAGATAAGATACTTGACAAACTTTCCTCTTCGTATCCACACGGACCCATTGCCACTCCCAACTCCCAACCAACATTGTAGATCCTTCAGCCCCAACCGCAAATAGGACGCAGCATTAAGCCACTTGCAAGCAGTGGAGACAATGGCACCGCAATTTGCTCGCCGACCCGATGCTATTTGCATAAAAATGCGCCGATTGCTCTGAAGTGCAAAAATGGACATCAATCATGGGCGCATCATAAATATTGAAGGACAACACAGACAGAGAGAGAGCGAGAGCGAGAGCGAGAGATACATGCATACAGAAGTAAAATGCAACGCATAAATTCAGGCTCGTGTCGCGCGTGGATGTGCCGCATGCTCATAAAGGACAGCAGCTGGCGCCATGTCCTGCTGCAGCTGCCGCTGCGCTTATGCAATATTAATTAAGCGGCCAAAAACTGAAAGAATGGGCAAAGGCGGCCGCACACACTTATTGGACAACGCACTGACTAGAGACTGCGCTGCTGCACGAGAGACGTCTCCAGCTAGGCCGCCGCAAGAGCAAGAGATCAGAGCCGGGCCCGAGGCTTTTGTGCCTGTTAATTTCCAGCTATTGTTGCTCGACGGGCCGTGCTTCAATTGAAAGCGCCGGGCATAAATTAAATTTTCAGCAATTCCTGTACTTGACGCTCCACTTGCAATGACTATGTGTGTGTGTGTGAGTGTGTGTGTTTGTGTGCTCATATAAGTGTCCTGCGTTGCCTATGTGCATGCTGTGTGTGCTTGCTTATGCCTGCATGTGTCTGTGTGTCTGTGTGTGTGTGTATACGTGTGTCTTTATGTCCATCTGCGCCTATATATGCACGTATGCGTCTGTCCCTGTGGCTGCTGAAGCAGTTTCAACACAAATTTTGACTCTGATCTGATGAGCAATTAGAGCTGAGCTGAGACTCGTGATACGAACTATCGTAATGAAGCTTACGTATGTTATAGTTATATACATAACCTCTAATTCTCCGAAAAAACGGGGATTTGAAAGGATTTTAGCCAAAAAAAAAATAAAAATCGAATTGGATTGAAATTAAATAAATATAATAATATATATAATATATAATAATATAAATATTATTTAAAATTGATCAATTAACATAAAACAAATTAAAAAATTAGTCTAGGACAATAGCGTAAATAAAATGAATTTAAAAAAAAAAAAAAAAAATTAAAAATTTCGAATACATTGAGATTTAGATGACTGCCTTTAGTCAGAGTGCGATTATGCGGTTATGATATACTTACCCTATAGCTTGCATTTCTAATATATATATCTTATATATACAACCCCTTGCTCAACTCACGATGCCACCTCTAAGCCCACTTACTGACAGATTCTCTGCCATTCACTCTGACCCTTGGGCCAGACAATAAAAGCATCTTTCGAGCTGTTGTCGTTGGCTGTTGCTGTTGCTGTTGCTGCAGCAGCTGCTGATGTTGCCTCAATTATAATTTGCAAATTGACGCCCAGCCCAAATGCATATCTCACTTTCTAATATTAACTTAAATGCGAGCTAAGTGCGAACACACGCAATTGTTACGACTATATCGAATTACTATATAAACCAAGAGAAGAGCTCTACATATATATATGTGTGTGTGTCTGTGTGTGTGTAATTATGACGATAACCAACTAACAATTTGTTAGCCACAGCCAACAATTGGAATTGCAGCTCTTGCGGCCATCTCATTATTGCGCTTCGCAACTCATTTCGAATATCAATCGAATCGAATGCGTTCGATAGCCAGCCATGAAATATATTCACAGTTATTTGCCTAGAACTATTTACCAAAATATGTCCATGGATATCCATTTGTAGTTGCGGCCAGCCAAAGTCTATGCGACTCGTTGAGTCAAAGGATTTTGGCCTTATTTAATTAAGACAATTATTGCTATTTGGGTATTTTTTTGGTATTTATTACGATTTTTAAGTATTTAAAGAAATTTTTATATGCTCAAGGAATGTTGAAGGATAGCAGATGATATGTGGCAAGTGGAAAATGGAATGGAATGGAGTTTCGTACACAAAATGTCGACTGAAATATAGAAAATGGTATTTTTGATATGGAATGTGGAATGGAACACAAAATGTGGAATATAGAAAAAGGTATATGATATGCATATATGATATATATGGGATATGAAATATGTAAAATTGTATATGGAATATGGAATATGGAATATGGAATATGGAATATGGAATATAGAATATGGAATATGGAATATGGAATATGGAATATGGAATATAGAATATGGAATATAGAATATGGAATCTAGAATGTGGCATCTGGAGTCTGGAATGTGAAATCTGGAATATGGAATATGGTACGTGGAATATGGAATGTGAAGTGTGGAATGTGGAATGTTGGAATATGGAATGTGGAATGTGGATCGTGGAATGTTGGAATATGGAATGTGGAATGTGTAATGTGGAATATGGAATATGGAATATGGAATATGGAATGTGGAATATGGAATATGGAATATGGAATATGGAATATGGAATATTGGAATATGGAATGTGGAATATGGACTATGGAATATGGAATATGGAATATGGAATATGGAATATAGAATATGGAATCTGGAATGTGGCATCTGGAGTCTGGAATATGGAATATAGAATATGGAATATGGAATATGGAATATGGAATATGGAATATGGTATATGGAATATGGAGTATGGAATATGGAATATGGAATATGGAATATAGAATATAGAATATGGAATATGGAATATGGAATATAGAATATGGTATAATGAATATTGGAATATGGAATATGGAATATGGAATGTGGAATATGGAATACAGAATACACAATATAAGATAATATAGTAAAGGATATGTGGAATTCAGAAATGTTAAGTATGGAATGTGGAACATGGAATATGATATATATAGAAATTGGAGAAAGGAATAGAAATGTGAAATATAGTAAACGATACTGAATATTTCAGAGCTTAAAGCTCTATATTTCGTGCTTATAGAAAGTATTCCTACACCCCACTCTCATGTGGCAAAGGCAACTTAAGAGTTGAAATTAAATCTAAAGTTGTGCAAATAAAAAGAAAATAAAACTGTCAAAGCTGCAATAAGAAAGCCCGAATTGATTTGAATTGGCAGGATAGCAATATTTTTCTTGAATATTAAATATAATAACTAACAAATTTATAGCTCTGTTTAAATCAAGAGACGTCAGCTGCTCTCTCTCTCTCCCTCACTCTGCCAGCAACAGCTGATCAGGTTATCTAGCTAGTGCGTGTCTCTATGTCATGTGTGTGTGTTTGTGTGTGTGTTTCTCTCTGCGTGTGTGTGTGAAAGTGGTCATTTATGACTTGTCTTTGGCTGCTATCCGCTGTGGGCAATTCAAATGAATTTTTGTCCGCTGCTCAACGATTTTAATTGAAAAACATGTTCGTTTTGGTTTCGTTTCGGTTTTCGGTTTTCAGTTTGGTTTTGGGGGCGCGGCTGGCAGGGAGGCTGCGGGCCGCGAGATGCTAAAAAAGAAGTAGCAGAAGGAGCGAAATAAAAAAAATAAGCCGCATGCCACTTGCCATACTTGCCGCTGGGATCTGACTGTGGCTACGGCTATGGCTATGGCTATGGCTGTTGGCCTTATTGGGCCACTGCTGCTGCTGCTGCTGCTGCTGCTGCTGTTGGCCATGTCCACTGGCTGCCGCTGCTGCCTGTTGGCAAACAATTCCCGGACGGGAGCGTACTGTGCGCACGCGTTCGTGCATAAATTCCGCCAAGTGTCCATTTTTCTGATTTGTGTGCAAAGTTTCGTTTTCCTTTTCTTTTTTTTTTTTGAGAATTTCTTGCATTTTTTTTCCTTTATTATTTTTGGCATTGAGTGACTGAAAGTCGTCTACGGCCTCGGCTGCTGGCCATGCAAATGCGTGGCCCAAAAATACCAAAAATAGAAAATGAATTCATTTCAAAGCGGAAATAGTAACAAGAATTTTCTATTACATTTTGCGGCGGCTCAAGATGCGCGAGGCAAACAAGAAATTAAAATACGCCGGAAAACGTTTTAAGAATTTTTAATTAAAAATCAACGCAGTTGTCCGGCTCAGAGCTCGGTACAATCAATGCTTAACCGCATTTTTCTTTCTCCGCCAGTCAAGACTGAATCATGCTGGTTGTACGGACGTACGGTGTACGGCGTGTATTGTGTATACGCCGCGTGCCGCGCCGCATATTAATTTAATTTGTTGCTTAATTTCTACTTATTTTACAGTTCACAGCTAATCTGGCCTTACGTCTATTTGCTTAGAAGTCCTTTTCGCTTTTCACTTTGGCTTTCCTTGGCTCGAGCTGCTGCTGCTGCTGCTCGGCATCGCGCGGCTTGAGATAGTCAACCGCATCCCACGGCTGCTGGTCGGTCGTGCCCCAAATTAGGTACACCAGGTTGCCGATGAAGAACACAATTGCCGTTAATGCGAACACAATTTGCCACTGGCTGCGCGAGCTCTGCGAAATAGATAAGGCGGCGAGATATTATCAGCAACAATTGCGAGTGAATTAAGGGCGAGGTAATCGACTAGAAAATACCCTGATATCTGTTCGTGTTTGCCTACTGTAGGTAATCAAATTCTGCGCTAGTTGGGAGTATACGACTTGTAGATACTCTGAGCAGGGAGTTGAGTTCAATAACAGAGAGTATGATGGAAGGGATAAGTAAACGGATAAACAAAAATACAAGAGTAAGACAGGCAGATGATCAGCTGGGTAGGTAGGCGGATAAATATGCGGATAACTAGTCTTATAGTCGATTTTATGTACAGATGGGTAAGCGAATATACAAGAGACGAACGGATATTCTGGATAAACAATGAGATAGGCATAGATGAGCGTATAGGCACCTAGCTAGCTAAGCAGAGAGATAGATAGAGGTATATACTGATAGATCAGTAGATGGATTGGTATTAATCAGATGGATAACAGATGGATAAACAGATGGATAAACAGATGGATAAACAGATGGATAAACAGATGGATAAACAGATGGATAAACAGATGGATAACGAGCTATTTTAGAATATAACAGTTATGCTACACAGCTACTTATAGCGACACAGCTACTTATAAGGAAAATGGACGGATAGAAAGCGGGGTAAATAGACGGATAAAGAGGTGCACATATAGGTAGATTAAGAGAGCAATGGGCGGACGGACATGCAGACCAACGAAATGGTGGATAAACGAATAGATAGAAGGATAAATGGTCGAGTAGCCCCGGATATGCGGATAAATGTTTGGATAGATGGAAAAGTCGCTAGACAAACAGTTGCACAAAAGGGAAAGAAAGCTTTGCCAACCTGCAACAGCAGCAGCGGACTGACAGCAAGATAAACAAAGCTGGCTAGACTCACTCAAAAATATAGACAAATTCCATTAGTCCTACAGCTATTGCCCAAGCTTACGCCTACGCAATCTACCCTTTTGCATGCGAGCCGGAGCTAGCTTCAAGGTATTTATAATAGACTCAGCGCCAGGTTGGGCAACCGTAAGCCAGGGCTGCAACTTACCGGCTCGGTAACGATGACGCCCACCAGCAGCGGCGTCAGCAGCGGAAAGATGTTGCCCACGCCGTTCACGATGGCCATTAGCATGCCCGAGTGATTGGGCGACATGTCGATAATGGTTAAAATGCTGCCGATGCCGGAGCCCGCATTAAGGCCGGCATTAATTGTCATCAGAGCGATGGCCAGGCCCGTTTGGCTCTTGTCCAGGAAGCCGATGCCAATCATTGCCGCCGCCGGACCCCAATACGATATCGTATTGATGGACTTCCGCAGCGTCGTCAGCGACAGCCATTGCCGGGCCATGATCAAATCGGCAATGGCCAAGTACACATACGACATGCACCACATGGCCAGGAAGGGCAGGGCCGAATAGAGGGCGTTGCTCTTGATGTCCATCTCGAGTACGCCGTGCATGTAGGCCGGCGTTTGCAGCTGCATCGTTGAGTTCGCCCAGCCCTGGGCGCTGCGCACGACGAGCAGCGCATAGAACGGCGCCGAGGTCCAAATCGCACGCCATGGAATCGCAATCTTCTGGTCATGGAAGCCGTCGTTGCGTCGCATCGAACGCTCAATGTAATCACGCTCATCGCCGCCAATCAAACGCGAGTTCGGCGCATTATTCGCAGCCAGCAGCAGCCAGAGGATGCACCAAATGAAACAGAGCCCGGCCGAAACGTACGAGATGCCCGGCCAGCCCATCGAGCTATCGGCTATAAGGCCACTAATAGCCATGGCCATAACGGAGCCACAATCGGAGCCCGAGTAGGCAAAGACGCCCAAGCGATTGCGATCCTTGGGCGGCGACCATTTGGCCAGATGCTCATGGATGCACGGAAAGATGAGGCCCTGGAACAATCCAATTACCAGGCGGAGCACACTGAACGCCACCCAGCCGCCCCAGCTAATGAAGTTGGGGGTCAGGCAGCTCAGCAGAGCCGTCGCGAAGGTGGGTATGAAGAGCACCAGCTTGACGCCATAGCGACGCACCAGAAATCCGGCTGGAAATTGCGTAACTATATAGCCCCAATAGAAACTGGAAAGGATATACGACTTCTGTGCCTCCGTCCAGTCGTATTCCTGTAAGTGGAGAGGTTAGTTAGGCGAGTTGCAGGCTAGAGCAGGATTAGTTTACCGGAAAGTCGGGATTTGAGGTGGCAGCGTCTGTCATAGCCACGACGGCCACGCTGACATTGAGTCGTGCTATATAGTTCACAGCTATGGCCAGGAAGAGCAGCACCGCCTGCAGATGTCGTATGCCAAGACAGGGGCCTAGGAGGAGAATAGAGTTCAGAAGTGGAAGACTAAGACAGATCAAATATATGCATCAGATGATATTCATATGATATACCCTGTAAAACTGATGAATTTTTGAGTAAATGAACTAGTTCATAGATTAACTGGTTCATAAGTGGTAAACTAAGATAAATCTGAATACTAAGACAGATCATGCTTTATATAGACATATATTTCATATGATATTCAAATTATATACCCTGTAAAAGAGATGGGCATTTATGTTAACATCAACTAGTTCATATATACTCAATGAGTAACTAGTTCAGAATTGGAAAAATAAGACAAATCCCATTAGAATAACAGATCAGTCAGCAAACATAGGATGTTTACATGATATACCCTGTAAAATTTAACATTATTAAGATAAGTGAACTAGTACTTTGATATATAACTAATAAATTACTATATAATAAATCTCACATATTTATTAAAAATTTCACTAATTTACAGGGTATTTTTGTTTTGATAATATCCAAAGACCATAAGACTTTTTGTGTATATCATGTCTAAAGTTGTTTATGGTAATGAGCATTCTAGCCATCAAGCATACCAAACCACTTGTGTCATAACAGGAACATATATACCCTGTAAAATGTACAATTTTTTTTATAAATTTCTTATATAACAATATATAAAAGATTATCATCCGAGTCAATTCTGTAAGCAAAACTGGTTTGATTGGGTTCCATTAAGTTTTTTCAATATTACAGGGTATATATATTTTTATTATTCACATAACTTTCATTAGGATTAATAATTTCCTAGAATTTCTGACAAGTTTCGATGAAAAACCCACTTGACCTCGACTTGACAACCTACAACTACCTCCTGCAGGGTATCTTGAAGTACAGCTTAGCCCAGCAGAAATTTTGAAGCTATATTACGTTATTTTATGCACCAAGTGTCCCAAACTTTAGCATATATTAAAATCAGTTATTCGAATAACAAACATTTGATATGTGTTATGAAGTCAAAAGGTTTTTTGGCTGTGATCGAGGCCAGTTCGACCAGTTTATCGGTCATTCATGACATTTTCATTCAGCCGGATCGCAAATCAAATTCCAAATCGATTTCGATAAGTTCAATGGCACTCGAATAAACAATAAGTTATATGGCGGCAATATATAACTAAAACTGTGTGTTCCATAGATTAAAAACTTGTTTTCAATCTAATCGTGAGAACTAAAATTCTTTATAGCTAAAGATCTGTGACGTCCGTTGATATAGTAAACGGATGTGGGCTAAGCTAATTACATTAGGGTAAGTGTATTCTAGACAAGGTTAGGGCAGCTTAGAGAGCTTTGTAACGTGAGACGGTCTCTACATATAGAGAAAGTGTTCAATTTATATTTCTTTCTATATCATCTATGTCTCTCTGTCCGTCTCTCTCTCATTTTCTCTCTCTCTCTCTCTCTCTCTCTCTCTGTCTGTCTTTCTCTCCTCTTCTATCCCTCTGTATTGCCTTTTTTCTCTCCCCTTCAACCCCTATTACACTCAGCTCTCCCGAGTTAGGGTATTCCCTAGTCTAGTCTTACTTGTTTCACAACATCTGAAGCTACACTTATCACTCACACGCATCGTTTCATTTAGTTTAATGGTTCAAACGTGCAAACACTATGCGAATATGTTTCTGTTAATTGGCTTAGATTGGCACAACTCTAAATAAGTAATATGAGAAGTCAGAGTTACAGTTACAGTTACAGTCGGTACAGAAAAAAAATTGATATTTAACCATAGCATTTTCTATTTGTTACAGTCGAGTGGAGCAGCTGTGGAGGAGTCGATATGGCGGTCACCTGTATCACAGCTGCTAGACTTTATGATCCTAACTTTAAAAATGTTGAGAGACGAAATTTGGCGAGTTCCCAAGCGATTTATGTGTAGAAAATAACATTGTAAATCATTTGTCCGATTTTAGGGTCCAGCTATTAAACTCTAATCGATTAATCAAGACGCCAATCAACATATCTCTATAACCTTGCTATAGTTTATATAGCGCTAAACGGCCAGTCATTAGGCTCATAAATGAAAGCGCCATAAACAAGCGCTCTTATGTCATAAAAGATATAGAAATTCCCAATGTGCCACGCGTACCTTGAACGTGCCTATAGCAGTGGTATTATACCTTGTCGAAGAAAGTTGTACGTGAATATGAATTTCAAGCTGTAAGCGGTGTGAGCGAAAGACTTGAAATATGGAATATAAAGTCAAGTAGATATTGATATAATACAAATATATTTAGAATATGTGTAATTATAAATATCTAATATATAAAATTGAAGAAAAGAAATATTAGAATATAAATATATATAGCATATATATATAAATATATCATATATATATACATATATCGTATACTAACAGAGTGGGATAAGAATTAGAGCAAAAACACATCGTCTGATTACTTTTCCCCCACTGTATATAGTGCCAATCTTACGTTTTTAGCTTGGCATTTTCACAAACCAATATACCCGTCTTTAGATTGTTAAGCTTTAGGAAGCAAACCACAATTTTGTAGCATAGTGTTATTTTGTAAACTTTTTAACTTTCTCTACTTTCTTTTTATTACACAAATAGAATATTTTTTGCAAAATATTTTATATTTTTCCTAACAATTTTCTCATTAGATATATATAGTCCCATATAAAATCTGTTCATATATATATATATATGATATGTACTCCATATATTCATTTCGTTAGCCACTTCACATCGTTAATCCTTCAGAATATTCACCTGTATTTTCGAAATCAGCGCCCATTTTTGAAAGTCTCTTATCTGCTATGTTTCCGTATTATAATATTTAACGGCTTTATGATTGGGCACATAAAAGCGAACTACCCGTTCGTGTACAGGCACCCGGAGTCGCGGCGTCTACGCGTGTCAATAACTGAAATACGTCTGAGCATTATTTGGAGAGCGACGACTTGAATATACTATTGACACAGACCCGAGCAGAGCAGGCCAGACGAGACCAGCCCAGACATCAACTGAACGACAAGCACTATGCATTTATTACCGCAATTAGACGTGCTTAACTCTCTGCTCTACTGTTCCTATACAACACACACATATCTACTATACACCATATATATGTATATACATTCATGTTTTATCATCTCTCTGATTAAGCGTACGATAACCGCGCGTTATTTAATTGTAAATTCCATTGGGTCATTGCAGCTCTATAGAGCTGACGATTTCTGGAGTTATAGCAGTGCATAACATTGTGATATAATGTTGCATGATATTAATTATATAGCGGGAGCTATATAATGATTATTTGGCTAGCATCGTTTTTTGCTTGTTTCTGTTTGTTGTTAGATTTTTTACATAAGATCGAAATTGAATCTATAGAAAATTTGCGAAAAAACGGAAAGTCTAGTATATTTGGCGGGCGGGTAAATTCCCTATAGGGCATGCCATATAAATTTCCCTAAAAGCTATTATTAGAGATAGAATTTCACTTCTATATGGAGTATTTCTCAGAGCAGATTTATTTCGGATATTTTTATTGGGATATTTTAAATCGATCAAAATATAGGGGAAATTTTGTTAAATATTCTTTTAGACTTGCTATAAAATTTGCCTTAAAAGGATATAAAACAGTTTATTAAATCGGTAATTAAATTAAAATAAATTTGTCCCCTATCATAGCTAAATTATATAATTAGCCATATTTTATCAACTTTTTTATACAACACAATTCTATTATATTCATTTAATAAATGACACATGATATAATGATTGCATCTACACAACATCCTCTTCCATAATATCTGCCATAAAATATGTAGGTTTAAAAATAGCAACAGTTAAGGAGTGAAAAAAGCTTATGAATTATCTAAGTACAATTGAACAATAAATCATCAATTTCATTGGCTAATTAAAAGTGCAATAATACTGTTATATATATATATATATTAAATAGAAAGAGAGAGATATCCCACAAACATATTATATACAAACATATGTATGTGAATGTATGCATAAATTAATCTATATTATTATTATTTCATATAAGCTTTATATATATATATATTTATTTATTTTGTGATTATTTTATATATTATTTTTTTTTTATTTTCTATTTTAGTATTATCTATTTTTTTTTATATATTTATTATAATTTATATATTCTTTTATTATTTTATATTTATTTATTTTTAAAGTAATATTTATGTCTATAATATATATATATATATATATATATATATATATATATATATATATATATATATATATATATATATATATATATATATATATATATATATATACTAGCTCCCAGCCGTTTCGCAGATGCTAGAAGGCGTCAAGCGGTACCTGCTGCCTGATACCTGATCGAGCCCACGGATCGAGCATTGATCGAGCCTAAACAACATCCAACGTATGAGCGTAAGAGCATAAGAGCGTATGATCGCAGGAGCATTTGAGCATATGAGCATAGGAGCATAGGAGCATGGGAGCTTGGGAGCGCAAAAGTGCTTTGTTACGTAAGAGCTCAGTTTCGTAAGATCGAAATTACGTAAGCTCGTAATTACTTAAGAGCTTAAACGTATGAGCATAAGAACGTATGAGCATGAGAACGTACGAGCGTAAGAATTAGAAGCCCAGAGGCCCAAGATCATAGGAGCGTGGAAGTGTGGGAAAGCTCAATCACGTAAGAGCGTAATTACGTAACTGGTCGACCAATTATGTGAGAGTGTAGGCGTGTAGAACCGTAGGAGCGTATGAGCGTATGATACAACTCAACTTTAACTCAGGGAGAGTTGTGCTCTACCGTTCAGTGGGGGAGTTGCGTTAGTCGCTTAGCTGAGCTCTACCCGGTTAGACGTGAAGTGCAGCACTCCTATTCTTTTTCTGGTAAGTTTTCGTAGATTTGAAAAAATATTTTTGTTTATTATATTTTTGTTACTGTTTTTTTTTTAATATTTTTTAAATATTTTTTTTGTAAAATTAAAAAACAAAATTTTGTATATATATTAGTATTATAAATATTTTTTTATTTAAATATATTTCTATTTCATATATATTTTTATTTGCCTAACCTTTTCATACATTCGATATATGTACTTATATCTAACGTATACGCACACATCCCTCTTTATTCGGCATCTATTGAAACTTTTGCTGTTTCTAATCTCTTCGTATTTTACTTTTTGCCAAATCCATATAACAAAACATTGAACTGGCTGAACATACATATGGCCAATATTTTCATTTCCATTTCTTTGTTATGCTTTTTCCTGGTATTGTTGTTGGCCAAAAGGACGCGCGCTTTTTTGGATCAGAGCTGGAGCTGCAAAATAAATGTGAATTTCATGAAATAATGGCACAAAAATACTTGATGATGCAAAATGCATGATGGCAAGCTACACAGGCATACATATATATATATATATATATATATATATATATATATATATATATATATATATATATATATATATATATATATATATATATATATATATATATATATACATATATATATATATATGTAAGAGCCGCCCAACTCGCTTCGTTATCCTTTAGGGTTTTGCTGCTAAGCTGTGCAGCAACTGTAAATGGTTATGGAAGCTGTGCATGTGGTCCAAACAGCAGCTAAGCGGCAAGCAGCTGCCACAATCAAGTCAACAGGAGCCCCAAAAATGCACACATACATACATGGATATAGATTTAGATGTATATGTGTGTGCATGTACAACATGCATGACATGGTAAATGGACAGCGTGTCTGTATGTGTGCATGTGTGTGCGTCAGGGTCTAAGGTCATTTTCAATTTGCATAAATCATGTATGTCCATGTGAGACCCAAGCTGCATTGGTCTACATATGTGCGTGTGTGTGTATGTGGCCTCTCAAATAAAACCACAACAATTGCTTGGTAAATAAAACTCCTGAGCGGACTACAAGCAGCAGCTGCTTTAAATTTGCCCAAAAAAATTATATATTTATATAAATGCATATAAACTAAATTCTTATGCCATATTTTATCGGTTTATCCTATTATCAGGGCTGCTGTGCTAAAAGAAAGGCAAAACTTAGTTAGCAGCCCTGGTATGTAGCAAGTAGATCAAGCGCAGCTGCTGTTAAGCATAAGAAATGAAGTTGAACCGATTATGTGAAAGTTCTTCGGCAGCCCTGTTTACATTCACATATGTATGTTAAAACGTCGATCAAAATGATTTGGCAGCGCTGGTAGTTATATTTACATATGTATGTTATAGGCTTGATGCTGTTCCTGGCTAATTGCCAATCAACACACTGTTAAATACAATACAAACTGGCTCTGGCACTAATTCAAACAGAAACTCAATTTGCGAAACGGTTAAGTTAGCAGCCCTGGTACTTATGCACAATTACATGTAATGCAGATCAACTGCAGCTTCGAGCTGGTTCACTTGGGAGTCATACAGTCATATGCATGTCAAAAACGGTGCACAATAATCAAACAGGAACCAGTTCAGGTCAACCAGTTGCCAAACCCAACAAACATACAATGTTAGATGTATTTTTGCAATCCTGCAACGTATTTTTTGTGTTTTGGCTAATCAAAATTTTTGACAAACTGCGCACAGTGCGAATGCGAAGCGAACCACACTCACACCCACACACAGACACTAACATTTTGTGCTAACTTAGCAGCTTGCAGTCAAAAACAGTCAACCGCATGCAATAGTTCCGGCCAGGGCTAACAGCAGCAGCCGCCGCCGCCGTGCAAACACCAAAACACACACACACAGTAGTTGATTTATAAGACTTTCATATGGCAATGCCAAGGCATGGGCAGGGGCAGGGGCAAAGGGAACAAGCGTTGGCTCGTCTGTTTTGATCATTTGTGAATCATGTCTAGCTGTTTTGACTTTGATTTATATGCTGTGCATATGCACGCACACGAGACCGCAGGGCCAATTGCGATGACATTGCCGGAAACGTTATCTGCCAAATGTACATACGTATGTATATGTGTGTGTATGTATGTGCATAGTATGACAACGACAAAATGCCTGTAAAATGCAAATGGCGCCACATTCGCAAAATACCAAATGCTATAACCCAAATTATTTGATTCAACCAAAAATTGCATTGCACTCGAATTGAGTAGGTGGTCATCCAGAGGGGAGGACGGGAGGTGACTGGGGCAGTGGCTGATACTCGACTGTTATTGCTGCGCTTCAGTTAATGCCCGCTGTCGCATTGTAAAATGTACGTAAAACCGCTTAATTGGGTCGAAATTATTTTGTTTATACGCGCAAAATTGTAAAAAGCAACCGCGATTCTAACGGGCACAAAAGCGTTCAATTGCGGTTGTTTAAAAGGATCATGTAATTGTTGGTAAAAAGCATATAAACATACATATTAAATATTTAATCTTACTAACTAAAAACACAAAGTTTGTCGGTATTACAAATAAACTAAATTTACTACTTTAAAATACCAAAAAATTGCAGTAAAATACCACAACAGTTTGTTAACAAGGTGGCAACGCTGTCAGGCTTAAGGTTAACGCTTAGACAATATTTAGTTTGAATCAGAAAAATAAATAAAGTTAAATTAAAATAAAGAAAACTAGAATTTATTAAAGAGATAGGATACAATTAGATTCATTTATTTTTCTCTCTTTGCATAATCAAATTGAACCTGGTGATGGCCGCCTCCACGTACTTCTCCTTTTCGGCCAGCTCCGACTTGAGCATGGTACGCAGCTGCTGTAGGTTGGGCATGCTGCGGCAGTCGCGCACGTTCAGCAGCGTACGGAATATGCACTCCCAGGTCTGGCGTTTGAAATAACGCGGCAACGCTGTCTTTGGCATCCAAATGCCGCCCGGCTGTCGCTGTGTCACCTTCATGTAACGGCCAAACAACAGCACATGCATCACACCGACCAGGCCAAATAAATCCAATTGATATGTCCACGGGCGCTGCGTTCGCATCTCGATGCACTTGAAGGCCTCCTCGCCGTGCACGTAGTCGAATGTCTGGTTCGGCGCGAAGAGTTTCGTGTCAATCGCCACGCCAAAGTCAATCAATTGCACACTCAGCTCATTTGCCGCTGCGCTCAAGCTGGAAAACAGCAAATGGCAAAGGGAATATTTAAATTAAAATTATATGTGGCAGACATTTACAGGGTATATGGCTTAAAGTACTATACAAGAATTTGTTGAAATATTTGAGCATAAAGATAATTTTAAAAAAATATAAATTATATTTTAAAATTTTAAATATATTTGTAAATAAATAAAAATGATTATTAATGACTATAAGATATCCTGTACTCACTTAAAACGAGTTATTAAGCCTTAAATTGCCAAATTGAAGCAAAACATAAAATATATTTATTAACTTAACTTAAAGATATAGAGAAAAGAAAAAGCAGAGCACGACTAGTAGATACCCTATAATTTTATATACAAAGTTGCCATAACTCACATTACAGCTTCTAGTCAAAAACTTTTGACTTAAAGTAAAGTAAAAGTAAAACTGTTTTATTGAAATTTGCCTGACTTCTACATACCCTGTAGTCAATTAAAATGAGTTGACATAGCTTATATTTTTATCACTATTCAAAATATTGAACTTTTCAAGAATTCTTCTAAGAGTAAAATCATTTAACGAAGTTTGCTCGACTCGCAGATACCCTGCAATTAGTATAAAGACGTTGCCTTACTCCCTAAATTACTCTTAAATTTTTAAAATTAGTTTTTTTTACCAAACTATGCCAAATCTAAAGACTGACTGACTTGGAGATACCCTGTTATTGGTCATATTGGAAGCAATACTTACGGACGCATTAGCAGAAAGTTATCAGCCTTGATGTCGGCATGTATAATGCCTATAGAATGCAGATGATCGACTATATCGAGCAGCTGACAGCACAGATGCATGACAAGATATTCGTCCAAATTCGCGTGTTTCTTGAACTTGTTGCAGACGCAGATCAAAGAGCCGTATTCCGAGAGCTCCGAGATATAGACGCTGCTATTGTTGCCCACCAGAGCGTAATCGATGGTCATATAGGCGGGCAGCTGCAGAGAGGGAGGACTTTGGTTATAAATCGGATATTCCTAGAGCTTATACTATATACCATTTTCTCATTCTCCAATCTCGAGTGCACCTCGAGGCAAATGTAGTACTCCCAGTAGTTGGTGGGACGCTCCTGCTTGAACGCCACCTTCTTGCCGGACTTGCTGTGAATGCCGCTGTAGATGCAGCCATAAGCTCCTTTGCCTATTATCTTCTGCACCTCGAACTGTTCGCCGTTCACCTCCAGTGTCGACTGCGGCGTGAGACGCTTCACATGGCCCTGCAGCTGGCAATTGGGCAGCTTTTCGATATACAGCGAGAATTCAATGGAGTCGAGCAGCGAGTTGATGATGTCCACACTGAACGGATTCACATTTTTAGGCAGCGTGCTATTCAGCATGGACTCCTCCATGCTGGGCTTGCGATGAGTGAAGGTCTCCTTGGAACAGGTGCTCGCCGCTGACTCCTGCCAGGCATTGCTCGAGAGCTTGGGTGTCAGCGGCGTCGTCTTGTAGTAGATGCTGCCTTCATCATCATCCAAAGGAGCCTCCTGAATAACTACGTTGGGTATGGCTAAAGATGAGGAAGCTGAGGAAGCGGCATCTGGAGGTGGCAGGAGTGGAGCCACCTTGCTGGGCAACAACGTCGAGTTCTTGATCATGCTTATGTTGCTGGCGAACATCTCAGTCGCCGCATTCAGTTCAAAGTAATCATTGGAGTCCTTGCTACTCGATGCTACTGTTGGCTGTGTGCTGGACTTTTCCGAATCCTGCAGAAACTTGAGCTTCCTCGAGCTATTTGTGATTGAAGTGTTGCCTGGTGTCGAGGGGCATTTGCCCAGCGCTGTGCAATCCTTCATGAAGGAAGCGGTCAGATGAGCTGGTCCTATGGTCTCCAGTTTGTCCACGGCTTCGGCGCCTTGGGCTGCAGCTGACGGCAAAGATTCATCCATGAATATATCAAAGTTTTGCGGCGCAGCTGGCGCTTGAGGTGGGAGCGACTGCGGCATGGGGCAGCTGCTCAAATCCTTCATAAAGGAAGCCGTCAAATGTGCTGGGCCAATCGTATCCGATGGAGTCTCAGGCAGCGTGCAGTTCACAGCTGGCGGCAACGGCGGCGGCATAGTCTCATCGAGAAAGATTTCAAATTTCTTCTGGCTCTTGCTCTCCGCCGGCAGCTGCGGCTGCTGCTGCGTCTCCGGCACAAAGGATAGATCTGCCATAAAGGACTCAGCGAGCTTATTCACAATAGCTTTGACTGCAGGCTCGGCATAGCCATCGTCCTCGAAGACCTCAAAGGAGTTCTTCTTTTTGGGCAGCTCCAGTGGCTTTACGGATTTGCTGAAGATTTCCGGCGTATCCTGAGTGCAAATACGCTTGGAGTTGCCAGCATAGAGTGGCGTGCCGAAGGACTTTGCATTGGGTGGCGTCTTGGAGAAGAGTCCACAAATGTCATCCTCGTCATAGGACGTGGGCATCTCTGGCACAGGCGGCTGCTGCAGCTGCAGCTTCGATGCGTTCGCCATGTCCGGTTGAGTCAAGGGAAACTTGGGCAAGGTTTCAGTTTTATCGTCCTGATAGCAGGCCAAGGGCCTGGGCACAGTTTCAGTTTTATCCTCCTGGAAGCGCAAGGATTTCAACAGCGGCACACTGGGCACATTTGGTTCCCAGAGCTCGAGACGCTCGAAGTTGCCAGTGCCCACTGTTGGCTCTTCACCCACGACAGACAACTCGCTAACCATTTGGCGCTGGAGACGGCTCGGTCCTGGCGTGCTCTCCATCGTCGGCTCTAACTTGTGGCTGAGCATAAAGGCCGTGGTTGCCTGCAGACTGGGCGACGTGGAGGCTGTGGTCGAGGCGGTGGTGCTGGTCAGTGTGGACTTTGTGGTTGCGCCCATGCCATGCTCGGAGGTCTCTAATATAGTCGACAGTTGTTTGCGCAGCATGGGCGAAGCGACCTGAGCAGCTGCCTCGGCGCCAGGCTCATCGCTGGCAGGCAACAAAGTTGGAGCAGCAGGTGGTGCAGCTGTTGCAGCTGCTGCTGCCTCTGGCGACGTATCCTTGAGCAACGTGCCAAATTGACGAGCTGGCGCTTGCTTCTGTGCCGCTTTAGGCGTGCTCACCGCCTGGGACTTAATGAATATGTTAAACATTTGCGTCGAGCATGTTTCGTCAGCATCGAAGAAGGCGCTGGCTGTTGGCTTAAGTGCCGCTGCAGGCGCTGGCGGCGGCGGTGGCATGCTGGCATCATCTTCGTATATCTCGATTTTGCTACGTGTGGGCGGCGGGGGCATAGCCAACTTGTCATCGACAGGTGAGGCAGATGCAGCAGCAGCTGCAGCAGCAGCCAGCGATGGGCTGGGCGTGGGGCTGGGAGCAGCAGCAGCTGCTCCTTCATCCTCCCATATTTTAATTGCAGGCGCCTCCTGCTGCGGCTCCACCTCCTGTTTGTCCTCCTCCTCATCCTCCTCTTCCTCTTCCAGCACACTGGATATACGCATAACAGACTTGCGACTCGTGCCCGGCTGTGTGCTGGGAAAGAAACTTTTGCGTCGTGGCATTTGCTCGCCTGGCAAACAGACCGTCTCCTCCATATCCATAACGCCCAATTTTTTGCTCCGCCTCATGCGCCAAAGAGCCATGAGCTGCTCCTCTATCTGGTATTCCTGCTGCTCCGACTCATTGTAGATCGTCTCCACCAACGACTCCAAACTACGCACCAATGGCGGTTTACGATATCCCTCCCATTCCTCGTGTGTCTGTCGATTCGAAACGCACGCAAAGTTGGGATAGCGACGCACGCCTAGAGCACAGTCATTGCTCCACCAGGCGGCATTGCGCAACACGTAAGGATGCTGCTCGTCGCGCTCCTTGAAATAGCAATAGGCGCGATATTCCTCGGATGAGAACTCCATGTTGGGACGTGGATAGAACATGCACTTGTTATAGCAAGGAAGAGTATTCTTATCCGGTTTATCTTCAATGGTTACGGGCGTAATCCATGGATCTTGCTTACTATTCTTAGCCTTGAAGTTGGGCGGCGGCTTGAAAGCCTTCAGTTCACTGCCCTCGGGATCAACGATAGGCGGTAAGGCCTTCTCATCAACGTGTATGGGGAAGGCGGGATCATGTTGTGCCATGGAGGCGAATATTTTGCCATGCTTGTGTGGCTTGCTCCAGGCAATGGGCTCCTTCAAATTCTCCTGATGACGTGCAGCATCGATAATGGAACGTAGACTCGTCTTGCCTTCATCCTCGGCAGCTGCTGCAGCTGCGCCTGGAGCTGGAGGCGGCGGCATATTCGTATCCGCGTTCTCATCATTGTACACCTCCAGCTGACGATTGGCGTTGCGACTGGCGCGACTAGTGCTGGGCGCAGAGCTCTGCAAGGAAAGGAGCAGAGTGTGAGAGGAAGGAGTAGAACGAGAGAAGAACTCACCTGCACAACACCTGGCATATTGCTTTTGACAGCCGCACCTGTGCGCACGCTGCCCACCGTAACGGTATCCTTACGCTTCTGGCCGTGCAGCGAACGCAAAGCCAGACGACGATCGTTCAGCTCCTGCGTCACAGCCGTCGTCTCCTCGCCCTCGCTGTAGAGCATGCGCTGAGCCACGGTATAACCGAAGTGCTGTTGCGCCTCCTTCAGCTCCTCCAGCGGCTCGGCGCGGCACTCCACGCCCAGGCGAAATATCTCATTTGCCTTGCGCATATTGCCACTGAGATCGTAGCTATAGGCCCAGGCTATATAGAAGTCTGCTAACATAGTGCCGATGCCGTTATTATACATC
This sequence comes from Drosophila peninsularis, assembly GCA_035047485.1. Taxonomy (NCBI): domain Eukaryota; kingdom Metazoa; phylum Arthropoda; class Insecta; order Diptera; family Drosophilidae; genus Drosophila; species Drosophila peninsularis. The sequence goes on along the minus strand of JAWNPN010000035.1, from coordinate 12,196,428 downwards.
TGCTGATAGCACTCGATCTGATCGCCCTGATTGCCCATCTATACAAATATACATTGATTATATATATTCCTTATATAGCCCACTCCCACTCACATATTTGATGAACAGCTTGATCAGCCGCGAGTCCTGTTTGTAGCGCTCGTCATCCTCGAATTTCGTCAGGCATTTGTGCATCGCCTTCTGCAATCCGGAGTTGCTGCCACCAGCCGGATAGCTTTGTTCGATCCAGCATATATACGCATACCAGGGCTCGAGCGGATCGTCGCCATTGTAGTTCTTGATGTCCAGCTCCAGCTGCTTGCGCTGCGCACTCAGCTCCTGTGAGGCATCCTGGCACAGCGAGGCCTGCAGCAGGCTCACATTGCGGCCACTTGCCAAGGGCTGTATATTCTCTTTGGCATTGTCGAAATCCATTATACTTCACTTTAATAAACAGTAAATACAGTAAAAAAAAAACAATATAAATCACGCGCACTGAATAGCAAACGACGCTTATATCAATTGAATGGCGGCTAGTTATGCCAGAAATCGATAACAATATCGGTGACAGTGCAATAAACAGTCTGGTACGCTGCTAACTTTACACCAGAGTTATCAAGCTGGTTAAATGGCTGTTAAATTCAAATATAGATTATTTTTCTATTAAAAAAATAAGTATTTTATAGTTTAAATATACAGAAAGTATACAAAATGAATAAGGCAAATGTTTAATATATTAATATTATACATTTTCCAAGTTCGTGACTAAGTATATCACTGCAGCCCTGTTATCACATTTGGTTAGTCCTTGTTCAAATTTAACGGATAAATACGCTGGTGTAAGCAAAATTAATTGAAAATATTAGTATGAACTATACTGTATGATATATATTAGCTGCAATGAAAGCGCTAATACGTTGGCCAAATCTCAGAAAACTTGTGGGTTAGCAAAACAATATATTAAGAGCAGCAAAATGTACTCAAGTTCAAACTACGATAACATACGCAGCCTAAACTCGCCTCAAACAATCGATAATCTGTCATTTCTTTACAATCGAAAACAAACTTCAATTTTTAGCGTATTTTTCGATTTTCGTTTTATTTGCTTTATTTGTTCTGTAATCGTATATAATTAATTAATTATTTAAAATGTAATCAGGCAAAGTTCTAATTATAATACGTAGCATAATGTATTTTTAAACGTTTATCATTTTAAAAGCGACGATTGGAAAAGCTGCTCCAGTTACCGCCTTCGCCGCTCTGAAAATTGTTGAATCCGTCACCGTTGGATCTATTATTAAAGTTGCCGCCGTCTCCTCCTCCTTGGTTGAAGCCACCGCCTCCTCCTTGGTTGAAGCCGCCTCCTCCTCCTTGATTGTAGCCACCGTTACGTCCTCCTTGATTATAACCTCCTCCATTATTGAAGTTATTTCCACCGCTGTTGAAGCAACCGTCGCCTCCTCCACTATTGTAGCCATTGCCTCCATACCCTCCATCATTATTAAAGCCGCTACCTCCGCCTCCTACATTATTGAAGCCTCCATCATTCCCTCCATTATTGAAGCCTCCATCATTTCCTCCATTATTGAAGCCGCCACCATTATCGAAGCCTCCGCCTCCACTTCCTCCTCCTCCTCTATTATTAAAGTTTCCTGATCCCCCTCCTCCATTAAAGTAGCGTGAATTGCTAAAGCGACCTCCACCGCCGCCGCCTCCTCCATTATTGTAACCACCTGTACGATTGCCAAATCCGCCGCCTCCACCACCACCTCCGAATCTGCCTGAGCTATTGCCATAATTCGGCCCACTATCAAAGCGTCCACGTTTAGCTGGTCCACCGTTACCTCCTCCGCTGCCCATGCCACGTGATATATAAGGCAACGCGCTCGATTCACGATGCAATTGATAGTCTCCAGCATTCTGTACACACAAATCCCGGATGCAACGCACCAGGCGAGCATACGGCTCATCCAGCTTGAGCACACTGCTGGGATTATCGCAGGCTATGGTAATCAGATCCTCCAGAGCCGGCTTTAAGGCACCAATTTTAGCCGCATGTTCCGGTTCCATATCAAAGTTCAGCCAGTTGTCCACGCGGACCACTCCATTGCAGGCCAGATCGATCTTACGGCTGCCAAAAATCATGACCTGCAGTGGAGACACCATCGACAGCTGCTTGCAGGAGACGGCGCGAGTGCGGATCTTCTCGCCAAAGACAAAGAACGGATATGGGAAGGTCACAGCCAGATTGCTGCAGTTCACCGAGGTCTTGTGGAGCAGAGCTGCTTTCGACTCGGTGGTCAGCACCTTGCGCTTCTCCTTGTGCACACAGATATTCGGATAGAGACCCAGACAGAGTAGAGCCAATGATATATCCAATTCGGGATCATCTTCGTTGGCATCCACGCGATGGGGCATCATGCACTCCTCCGGGAAGCCCGCCTGCGTCAACAAGTCGAGCAACTGCATCTTGGCATCGTACATAACATTCATCGTGGACAATTGTAGACCCTTCCAGTCGCAGAAGCGTGCCTCCTCCTGATCACCACGATTCTTGGCGCTCTGCCACATCTGGGCGGCAACGATCATGGCCACGTGATCGGAGCACTTGCGTCCACTCAGCGCCTTCTGATGAGCGGCCAAGCGTCGCTGGCCAATGTCCAGGGAAAACACCTCGGAGAAGGTGCTCGAGTAGGAGGCCATGCTGGCCACCAGATCGGCACAGCCAAATACAACGCCCAGCACTAGCATCTTGCCCAGCCGCGGCTCAATGGGCAGACGGGCGAGCAGCCGACCCAGCGGCGTAAGTTGATCATCGGCATCCAGGCAGCGCATCTCGCGCAGCAAGACCTCCGCCTCAATGACAGCATCCACAGGCGGCGGCTCCAGTGCCTTCGACAGAAAATGATGAATTGCACCCAGACGCAAGAGCTTGACAGTCAAGGCAATTTCATGGAGTGGCGTGCGGAACATCTCCGGCGTCAAGTTCTCCTCCAATAGAGCGAATCGTGCACGCGAGCACATGGTGAAGCAAAAGCCCGGACGTACACGTCCGGCACGTCCCTTGCGCTGTTCTAGATTCGTTTTGCTGGCCCACACGGTGGCATAGCTGGTCAGATTGTTGTGCGAAGTGAAGAGCTTCATGCGTGCCTTGCAGATATCCACAACAAAAACGATATCGTCGATGGTGATCGAAGTCTCAGCAATGTTCGTGGAGAGTATAATCTTCGTAACGCCATCCGGCACGGGCTCGAAGACCTTGCGCTGATCATCACGTGGTATCTGAGAGTGACACGGCAAAATGCGATAATGTGAATTGCCAAAGTTTGTGGAACTCTGCAGGAACTTCATCAGAGCGAAGATCAAATTCCAGCCAGGCAGAAAGACTAGGATGGCACCGGGTATATTCTTGGATTTGATGTGCAACAAAAGAGATTCGAGCAGCTCAAAGCTGACATCCGATTCGGATAACATGGCCATGGCGTTGCGAGTCTGCACCGAGTACTTCTCCTCGCAGACCTTATTCAAATTCTGTTCGCCCTCCTCCTGGTTGTCCTTGAGCAACAATTGCTCCTCATCATCGGCTTCTTTGCGTTTGCGGCGCGATTCAGCCGATGGTACAAAGCCGGTCATCTGTATGATGTCCTCCAGGAAGAATTGCTGCACGGGAAAAGCACGTCCGGGCACCTCCAACACGGGACAATCACCAAAGTATTTCGAAAAGAGTGTGGTGTCAATGGTAGCAGACATCAGGATGACTAGAAAAATTGGAATATAAAATAAGAATATGTCTAAGCTAAAAAGTATTGTATCCCGGTTAACATACTGTGCAAATCCGGATAGGTGGCCACCATATCTCTCAGTATGACCAGCAAGAAGTCGCTATTCACATCGCGCTCGTGTATCTCATCCACAATGATGTGCGAGATGCCGCGCAGACCTGCCTCCAGCTTGCGCAATAGCACGCCCACAGTGCAGAAGAGTATGGCGCCGTACGGACGTGGAAAGACGGACTCGAAGCGCACGGAATAGCCCACAGTTTCGCCCAACGGTTCGCAGCGTTCACGCGACACACGCTCTGCAACGGATATGGCAGAAATGCGACGTGGTTGGGTCACATAGATGTTGGCATAGCCGCCCTGACCCGTGCTAATGTAATCATCCAATATATATTGGGCAATCTGAGTGGTCTTGCCACAGCCCGTATTGCCACGTATAATCACCACCGGATTCTCGTTGATGGCCATCATGATCTCTGAGCGCATTGCTGCTATTGGCAGCTTTTCACGGAACTCTAAGAATTGTCTGTATTCGGTATTGGTTTGACGACGCTCCCGCAGCTGACGCTCATACTCCATGGACAGATGATCCACGGTGACATTGGCCAGTTCACCCTCATCAATGTTGCACGCATGCCAGGCATTCCAATTGGACTGCGGCGGTGTCCAGGGTATGACAGCAACTTGCTCCTGACGTGTATCCGGCTCCTGGCTCATATCCAGACGATTCTGAGTGACCTACGGGGATAAGACTGGGTTAGTAGAGACCTAGCTCACAGTTTGGCTGATACTTACTATTAGCGGCATGGGCGTTCCTTCAGGATCCACTTTGATGTTGCGTGGATTAACCACAGGCAAATCCAGAATTTTTATAACCTCATCCACTTCGTCGACCAGTTCTTGTCTTAGCTTCACCGGATACGGCTTCAGCTGCTCATCCTTCTTCTTCTTGAGCGTGCCGCTAAAGGCTTCGATTACCTTCAGATGGAAGAGCTGACGCACCAGCGACAGAGCACACGATTTGCTGGCCGATTTCTTATTCGAGCCCGTCTCGCGGGCGGTTACCTTGCGCTTGAGAGCCGGCACAAATATGGACAGCTCCGCCATGAAGCTCCTAATGTGTTGAATGCATTAAACAATTTAATTTATGAATTTCCTCAAAACTCCAGACGCTTGCTTCCTTTTTACACTTACCATCAAAATTTTGGGCCCTGCTGTGCGCAATTAATAAGAACTTTCTCATTAGCCCTCTCTCTTTCTCTCTCGTTTGCCTGTAGCTTTCAGAGCGACAGTGCGCACATATATATTATATAAAGCTCAATCTCAAGCTTGATCAATCAATCAATCAATCAATCAATATATATTTGATAATACATATCTGTGTATATTGTCTGATGTTTGTTTAGGCTCTGTGTCTTTTGTGTTTGTTGGGCCAGCTCGCTCTGAAAGCCCAGCCGCGTTGCGGTTATAATATGTAAGTACAGTACACGCTCGATAGATGCAACACTCAAACAACTACTCTATATATACGCATATATAGATATAGAAGCATACAAATCAAAGCGAAAAGAATATGTTAAAGCAAATATATGAGTTATTTATACCCTTGCATCAAAACTGTCTCACCTTGGTATGCAAGTTTCTTATAACTGTAGCTTAGATATATGTCAAATTCAGTCGAATCGGAACAGTAGATCATAAGATAATTGACAATATATGGAGAATATTATTATTTTTTCTCTGTACGGGTGTTTTAAACTACAGACTCCAATAAAACAATCTTCTGTGTGCACCACATCGAGTGCATGCTGTAGTTGCTAACTTTCTACATCGTAACATCACTCAAGGTGACAGTAAACTAGCTTATATGCAAGAGCTTTGCATACTTTCATTTTGTGGTTCACTTTATCGAGCGTGTACTGTAGCCGTATGCTTAAGCATCATATTTACAGTAAAATTTCAATGCTTCTTCACGAATTGCGCACAGCAAGCCAATTGTTATCGATAACTGCGAGCTGCGCTCCAGATTTAGGACGAAACACACGCTAAATCCAGTGCGCAGCTTGCCATAAACAAAAAAATTAAGGACAAATCATAACAGATATATGGATGGAATGGTAAACCATGATGATGTTGCCTGGCTGCTACGTACCTCGCATGATCCGGTCCAACGGGCGTATACTTATAGTCATCTCTTATATTATTTGATTGCTTATATATATTCAAACGATCTTTGGCATTTTCGATAGTCCAATTTCCGTGAATGGCCGCGTTTACATCTATGGATTCAGCCTCGTTCATATCCTTTTGCTCCTGAACATGATCGATGATGCTGAAGCGATCGCGTCCGCCGTCATGATTGAGCGGGCGATAGGCTTCGCCCAAATCTTGTGGACCCGAAGAATCGCCGTAGAAGCGACGCTGTGGGCCACCTGCCCCGCGTCCAGCATGGCCATCGCCGCCATCCACAGCCGGAACAGTTGGATCGACCGGAACATCTTTCGCATTCAGCTTGCCCACGCGAACCAAATAGTTTACGAAATCCCGTGAGGCGTTCTTCTCGGCATCCTTTTTGTTGGTGGAATTGCCTACGGCCACATAGGTGCACTGATCGACGCGTACTTCGCACAGAAAACGCTGGCGGTGTTTGGGCCCTAAAAAAAAAAAATCAATAATTCTTGAAAATTCTAACCGATTCCTGGAACTTTTAATGCATTTACCGATTGGCCTCACTTCAAACTTGGGTTCTGTTTGGTTCTTAGCACAATATGAAAACAGAAATGATTTAATATCCATTTTGTGCAAATATTTATTTCAGGAAAATTAAATTAGTACTTTTGACGAGCTTTGCATCTAACTCGAACGCTTGTCAAATGAAGAATACAATTTCTGAGCATAGCCAGTTCTAGTTAATAGTTCGCACTGAATCATTTGAACAAGTTATGACGTTCGATAAGTTTATATGTTAATAACATTGATACATATTATTTACATTTTCATAAATGAATTAAAGACTTTACAATATATTGCAAATCTTCCTTTAATGGCATTAAAAATAATTGTACAACTTAATATAGCTTAATATTGTGCATATAAACAAAATAAATATATATTCAAATGTAACAGCTGATATATATTGTAACATAACAGTTTTTCGGTTAACATTATTCGATTATTCATTTTGATGATGTATTCCGACACATATCGCTTCCAACTCTGCAGTGTGAACACACGTATCGAAGCTATCGCTTTAGCAGTGCTATCGACTGTCGCGCAGGTTTTCATCGGGGAGCCATTTTCGCTGCAGCTGAAACTCGTAAATTAAATAACTTAAAAATGTAAAAGAAATACAATAAGCGATCGAAAAATATTAGTATAATAATGTGTGCATGTGCTTCAATAGTTTATCAGTGTTTTTGAATTGTTTTTTTAATGGTCGCGTTCGTCTTGTTGTTTGGCCATCAGCATCACACATATACACACACATACATGCAAAAATACAGAAAAATACATACGCCGTCCATGTGAGTGTGTGTGAATGCTTAAGCATTTAATTTAGTTAGAGAGTGCTGCAATAAATTATAATAGCTATAAACAGTGGCAGTGCGTGTAATATATATCGCAACAATAACACACACAATAAGCCAACATATTAATAAATTAATTAACTGACGACGCGCTAGGCTCAACGCGCAGCGAGCATAAGCAAAAGAGCGAGGGAGAGAGAGATAAGTGCCAACACCCCAGTCGATCGCGAGTGAGCAAATAAGCAACAACAACAACCAATTGTGAACTGGTATGCGTGTATGCACACACATACATATATAGAAGAGTGTGCGAGTGTTGTGTCGTCCTCAGTATAAACAAACGAGTGCAATTGAATAGTAATTGGCGTGCATTCAGCTGTATGTGTGAGTGAAAGTAACTGTTACTCCACAACAACTTGGCTTCCATTCATTGCATTTACTACGTCACAAACTCCAACTTGAACTTCAGCGAATCTTCTAAACACACACACAATGGGCAACTGTCTACGCACACAGAAACCGGACAACGACAAACCGCACGCTGGCGATGTACGCAATCCGCTCGACGATCCCGGCGCCAGTATCGGCGTGGTCGGGGTCGGTGTGGGCGTGCCGCAAATAGCAATGCCCATGCCCGGACAGCCGGCTGAGCAAATACGTCCGGTACCCCAGATACCGGAGAGCGATGCGGCCAATGCGAACGCCAAAATATTTGTGGCCCTCTACGATTATGATGCGCGCACCGATGAGGACTTGAGCTTCCGCAAGGGTGAACATTTGGAGATACTGAATGACACACAGGTGAGTGAATCACAATAAAAGTGTTAGAGAGAAAGAGAGAGAGAGAGAAAGACTGTTTACTGATAACACTTATTGAGTCAAGTATCTTATCAATCGAAATATATTGTAAATACATTAATTCCATTAAAAAACATGAATCCAATTGGATTCGCTCGGACTTTTCTGTAGCTATGCATAAATTTCAAGTTAATTTAAAAGTTTTGTGAAAGCTTTAATTATTCGATTCGCTGAAGCCAATGCTCGCTGTGCGCCCACCGCTCTGCATGCAATTTTTCGTGTTTAATCATGAACAGTTATTTTTGCTTTTAGTCATGCAAATGCCATGTTAAGAGGTTTTTTTGTTTAATATGCATGAACGTCACGAACGCTTATCGCTATAACTTATCGATAGGTTTTGAATGTTTGCTCGATAACAGAATTTGCTATGAAAAAAATAATAAATAATATATAATAAATAAATAAAGTAAAATAAATAAAAAATGAATATTAAAAGAAAAGAAGAAAAAATATATAAAAAAATAAACAAAATAATTTCAATAAAATAAAGATTTTTAAGAAACTTTTTTAAAAAAATGTAATATATATTCTTGCTCAACATAATATTTAGAGCATACCAATATATGTATCTATAACTATAGCTATATATAATATTTGTTTGCCATTCTCAATCCACCAAACTTCCCTTTGTTTATACTTCCCTCACTCAAATATCAGAATTCATTTTGCTTTGCATTCCCATCTTTCAAATACTTCCTCAAACATTATATATTATTTATTTACTTATCACAGTTTATAGTCTCGTTTTACTGCGAGCTGTTTTCCGTTTTAAATTACTGCATTTTCTCTCGATAATCTACAATTGTGAGTAATGCGTCATACGAGGCAGCTATCCAAAAAGCACAGCAAAAAACCCAATCTCAGCTATAATTTGCAACTTTTTACTCGATTTTTTTCTTGGTTTGTTTTGGATTTTCCTACGCTTTTTGTTTCAATGTCATTTGGTTTTTTTTCTTTACTCTTTCTGTTTCGAGGGGGGAAGTTTGGCAGAGAAAACCAGACGCTGTAATTGCGGCCGCCACTTGCCACATGCCACTCGCCACTTGAACCAACTCATAAAACCAGCCGCCAACAAAAACTCAAACTCTAAAATTCCATCCATGTAATACTACAGACTGCAAAATGCAACGAGGCCTGTCTGGTTTTTGTTATACATATATATATTTAGTATGCATATACCCTAGCTGAGAGAGCTTAACTAGTTAAGCAATGAATGTGTACTTAGAGTAGAGTAGAACCTCTCTAAGCTAGATAATCACTATTTATTGCTTAAACCTTCTCAATAAATATCTCTGAGATTCAAAATGAGTCAGAAAACTATAAATATTATATTTAAATTCATATATTAATATTATTATTAAAATATTTGAATTATAAAAATATTTTAATTAATATTTTATTTTCTAAAAGCTTTTTATAGCTCTGAGAGTTGTCATACAAATAATTGTGTTCTAGGGTAGCTCTACTCTTATGTAACTAAATATAGAAGCAGCGCAGCTGTTTAAGTAAGTTCATAACTATTTATTTATAGACTGCTAAAATGTGTTAGCTTTGCTTAAATTACTTTCTGTTGTAGCCAATATATTATATATCATATAATATTAAGTAACATAGCAATGGGAATGTTTAAGCTGGCTGTCAAGCTGTTTGAGATTGAGTAATACTTGTTTACGATCTTAGAAATAGTGGAGCTTATATGACAATGGGTCGAGTATAGCCCTATAGACGAACGATATAGTTTGTGAATCCATCCAAATGCAATGCTTGCTTGACAGATTTTAAACTAATTTATAGAGGAGGTATAGACCCCAATCTATATCGATATTTGAGGAAATTGGGTTGAGTACTAGAGTTTTACAACTAGAACTCTGAGATTGTATGTATAGTAAAGTTGTAAAACTCTATTAGTTATATTTTTCCCGATTTACACAATTATCGATATAGCTTATGATTATATATGATCTACATTTTCCTTTAATATATTCGATATCTCAAGTATTCAACATACAAGAAGGCGAAATGCTTTCCATTTATATAAACAGCGCCTCAGAGACTCCAAGGCGCACCAATATACTCTCTCTCCCTTCTCACTTCCGTAAGCCAGCATAAGTAGAGGATTTACAACGCAACGCAATCCACTTTGAACAACAATTTCGCTGCAACTGCAGCGGCTACACTTGAAAAAATGCAGTACCCCAAAGCAGACGATTGCCAACAGCTGCCAGACAGCAAAGGACTAGAAAAATAAGCTAATAGCTGACATATTTTTTCGGCATACAAAAAATGCTATGATTAGCCACTTGGAGGTCGTCGTAGCAACACTCCCACTCAAGCATTCATACCAACACCCAAGCCCAAGCACCCACCCACCCCCACCTTTCGGTGGCTATTGTGACATGCGGCGCATTCAACTCTTTGGCCGAAGACACACACTGAGATAAATATTGTGGCATGCATATTTAAAGCGTTTACGTCAGCAGCCATGACCACCTTACGGGCTGATCTGTTGACCAGGTTTCAACAAAGAGGGGGCAAAGGGGGCATGACTGTTGGCCAATTGCGGCCGCCTCGCTGACTGCCCAGACAAGTGGCGGCGCCTAAAGGCATGACGTCGTCCAACACATTTTGGCAGCCGGCCAAGAGTTGCGCATTCTCGCAGCGGAATGGCCATCAGCTCGAGCTGATATAATATGCTGCAATTTCGAGCAGAAGCCCTCATAATTGAACCCATCAACATTTCACTCACAATCTCTCTAGAGAGAGAAATGGAGAGAGAGCGGACGCGTTCTCTCTCTCTGAAAGCTGTCAAGCAGCGAGTAAAGTCATCAACTGCTGCTGCTATTTCCGGTTGCTGTGCGGCATGCAGCGGCGTTTAATTAACGTACAACTGCAGCAACAACAACAACTTCTACCACTACAACAGCTACAACAACTACTACAACTCCGACTACTTATGCTGCAACAACAGCAACTATTGTTGTTAGCCAAACAACAACAACAAGCAAACTTAAACTTAGCAAACAACAAACACAAAAAGCTAAAGAAATGCGCCCGCGTCAGTTGTGTTTGGTTACCAGATACCCTGTACTTAGCTGTGAGCAGCTTTAATCTATATGCATACTTGTATTCTTATCTAAATGGCTTTTAATGTACATATTGATACTTGCTTCATGGTCAAAAACAACTTTAATCTTTGCAAACAGCATACAAATACTGCTGGAATGTGTTTGGCTAAAAGATACCCTGTAGCTAGCTGCCAGTTAACCAAAGATGCAATCGGCACTGTGATTTATTATAGCTTACTAGCATCACTGCTTCTCTTTGCGTTAATTTTTATAGTAAATTGATTTCGATAGCAACATCTTTGATTCGTTTCATAGATACCCTATATATATCATGCGTGAATATTTGCTGCTTATAAAAATATATGCTCGATATGTATTGAGGTCTAAGCAAGATGTTTTCCTTCCTGAAACTTTTTCTGTGCGCATCGATATTTATCGAAGTGTTATCGATGTGGAGTATACAATTGTTTAGCTTAGCTTATGTTTATATATACTGCGCGATATTTCTCGAAGTGTTATCGACGTAGACTTTAAATAAGTCATATTTGTGGCTTATAAGATATTCTGCTTACAGTTTATATAAACCCTTTCTAATCGATCTCAATGGGTATGCAAAAAGCAGCCCGGCTTCCTTTTGTAAACTGTGTTTTTTTGTTCTTCGCTCGACTCAACGTCATGCATAGAAATCAAAATTGTATGTTAAAATATTTTATGGGTGTGCCTCACTGGCGGCGTCGTCGGCGTCGTCTTCTGTTCGTTCATTGTCATTTGGCCGAGAAGCAAAGCATAAACACCCAGCACAACATACACACTCATCACACACTGCACACTCATCACACACTGCACACTCAGCCAGAGACTTGCACTCACCCATTTCTGCAGCTTTTGTCGCTTGCATATTGCAAATTCTCTGCGTGCACAACAAGAGCAAGAAGAAGAGGAAGAAAATATAATAAAAAGTGAGTTGCTTTCATATGTTGGAGCACAGCAATCGCTTTTGGGCTCAACAGGAAGCTAAGTGAAGCCCTTCAAGGATAACCAACTTTACGGAGCCAGAGGCAGCGACAGACAGAGATAGACTGAGTTAAAGGCAGAGAGAGAGGGAGAGAGTAGGAACGATTAGACGCCTTTACAGCCATCCTTTGTTTGCTGCTGCTACTGCAGTCTCTTAGTCAGAGAGTTTATCTATAGACTTTTAGTTCTATAAATAAAGAATGCGAGTTAAGGCTTATGATGCATGGGAATTTGTATGTAAGGAAGATATGCTGTATAAAAGTTTCAGTTGCTTGTTATAATGCCTATGAAAGATAGTTTTGCAACTAAGTTGTGATGGGTTTTAAAGGAACTAGGGATATGCGAGGGTGGCTTGGTAAATATAATCTGAATAAAGCTTAAAAAATTTTAATATAGTTATCTAAAATATTTGTAAACATGAACAAATTCTTTTAGAATGAATACTAAAAATTTGTATAACAACAAAATCTTAGAACTCTTCCCAACTGAATATAAATGGAGTGAATGTCCAGGTTTTGGGTCAACGTCTTATCTGTGGCTATGGCCATAGCTGTAAAAATTCTCGACTTAAACTAAGTAGAACACCAATCATTAATATAAATCTCGAAAAAGTCGAAAATGCTTGCTTGAGCTGACAACAAAGAAGAAGCCGAATGCTATTTCACTTTCAAAGCGTATCTAAGAATAAAAATCACTTTAATTTTCAATGGAAACGAGGCGCACATAAACACAGACCTGTGTACATATATTGTGTGTATGTATATACGTTGTATATACTTTACAACAGTTGCTACCAAAAGGCAACAAACACGCGATTATGAAATGCACTTGTAAAGCCACAAGGCGAGACAGAGATAACCAAGCATAAACAATGAACCCTAACAACAACAAAAAAATCTGTGCGTTGTGTTCATTGACCTTTCCACAGAGTTTATCGTGTGCCCTGGCTAATGATAGCAGAAGCCACTTGACTTTCAATTAGGGTCAGCTGGTGTAGGGGGCGTGGTCCTCATAGAGGACCATACGGCGGTCATCCAAAACTAAATTGCGATTTGTTATTAATAATTTTCGCTGGCAGCGCTGTAAACACGTTTGCCTATTTGTCTAGATTCCTATGAATAGCTAACTGTTTCTTTTTCTTCTGTAGCCAAGCCAAGCGCTGCACAAATTTGGCTAAAGCCAGTTTTGGCTTAAATGTTGTTGAGCTTTATGGAAAGCGCGTAAGCAAACGAAACCAAAGACCTACAATGCGATTGTATAAAGTTTTAATTTAATTTTCGTTATTTTTGAACAACTTTTTCCCGTCTGTAACGAAGCAAAGCGAATGCGTGAATGGTAAATTGCACGAATATAAAACACAATATGTAATAAAAATTTCAAAGTGAGAAAAAAGTAAACAACTGAAAAGCAAATAAATAAAAGGGAAACATTGGAAGAGTTAACGACTAGCTATTACCCTGTAAATGGAGCTTAGAGTTTAGTAATTGTAAACTAATAAAAATAATAAATTATAAAATACAAAAAATTAAGTATAAAATATCAAAATTTAATTTCTTTTAAATTAATAAATAAATAGAAAAATAAATTAAAGAATAGAATAAAATATAAAAAATATTTAAAAAGTAAAAAAATATTGAACTTTAATTAAAAATAAAACATATAAAATTGTATAAAATGCAATCAATCTTAACTCGTTTAATTCTGTTTGATAAATAGATTCTAGTCATCAATATTATGTCTACTAACTCTTCTGAAATCAAACAGGTTTTGCTCTCAACAAGAGAACAAGCAAGATTAATCAGAATCCATAAAAATGTTGCTTCAGTCATTTCTCTAAATTCAGCCATAAATAGATTTTAGTAGTACTTCATTTTTTTGATAACAAAACGTCTGAAATGAAATCTGTTTTCTTATCACAAGATTCGACAAGCATTTAACAATATTTATCGTAATATGTTTGTGAGAAGTTATGCTCGACTGCAGAATACTCTGTAGATAGATATAAACAGAAAGAGGTATTGCTTATTATTATTATTTACTATAGAATATAATAATCTTAATCTATAAAAACCAATATGCCTACTTTTTGTTAGCAAACTGAGTATATTGAACTAGGCTCATCTAAAATACCAAACATTTCCTGCTTTCTATAGGCTAATCATGTATATGTAACATATGCATATATAGACTATATACTCACTTTACTCACCGCTTTACAGGGTATTGCAAAAGCAAATATAAACTATGGTTTGGCGTGTCTGCCACCTCATGGCTGCCGCTGACTGTTATTGCCGTCTGGTTGCGTGAGTGTGCGATTTTCGCCTTTTTTCGCTCTTTGTTAGCCAAACAGCTTGTGGCCCCCTCATCGCCCACTGTTAATTGATAATCGAACAATAACAGCAACAACAAAAATTGAGTAAAAATTGTTATTACACACCCAGACAAATATTAAAACTATGTCCAATTGGACAAGAAGCCCAAGTTGATAGTCAAAACTATATATATAGGCGTCTATAGCGACATAACTCTGTCACTCTCTCGCTGCTTTGTGGTTGGCTCGATCGAAAGACTGCGAAACACGTTTCGCATTAGCGAGATTTTCAACACACTAAAACGAAATGAAATTGTACGAATCTTAATTCATTTGGATTTCGCTTTTATTTCACTCTTGACGACAGCCAAATTAATTATAGTTTAAGCTGTTTCGTGTGAGTTGTTGAGTTGTTCAATGCAACAACAAACAGGCAACAGCAAGCAATCAAAACAACCCGGCAGCTAGAGGAGTTGTTAGTTAATTAATCACAAAATTGTTCGATTTCAACGTTTTTCTTGCGAAATATTTTGATAGATTGACTTTTACTATACAAATTTGGAATATAATTATGACAAATTATGCTATAAATTAAAAATATTAAAGCTTAAGCTTAATCTAAGTAAATACATACATGCGTCAAGTACTTGCCATATTTCTTGGCACTACTCAAGCTTTTTTTTATTGGTGAGTCAGATGTTATACCATTTCGTATATAGTATATAGTATATAGTATATAGTATAGTAATCAAGTTTGACGTCTCACAATTATATAAAATGCAATTCCCTTGATAACTAGCCACTTAGCAGCTGGCTTTATCTCTATCATTGTTATATTTGGTTTGTTTGTGTATTTTTTCACATTACAATTAGGCTTATCAATCGTATCTATCTATTCTATTCTATTCAATTTGTATTGATATATTGCTGTTCGTTACATTTACAGGGTGACTGGTGGCTGGCGCGCAGCAAGAAAACCCGTCAAGAGGGCTATATACCTTCCAATTATGTGGCCAAATTGAAGTCTATCGAAGCAGAACCGTAAGTAAAAATATCAAATATAATAATAATAATAATAAAAATATAGAAGGTATTTAGGAGATATGTAAGAATATAAACTTATGTTAACTCAGAGTTTAATAGCGTATATTAAGTAGAGAAACTTGAACTTGTTAAAGAGCTTGTTTTAGTCTTAGATAAAAGCTATTACATCATTGTAAACATAATAGGAGTGCTCTAGTTGGGAGTGAACGTTAGGAGATACCGTGACCCTCAGCAGAGCTACCACTTTATTCAGAAATCCCAATTAAAATTTTAAAAAATATATTTATATCTGTTTTATACATACTTATTTCGTAAAAATATGAAAGATTTCAATATTTCGCCTAAATAATTAATTTATAAACTTTTTAGTTTAATGTATAACAAAAATCATAAAATTCCTTGCTTCAATTTAGCCAGTGCAACAACCAAACTTGCTATGGCCTGTCATGGTTGCTGTCTGGGCTAAAATCTCACACTGCCTGAAAGTATGCAGCGATTTTTTCACTTCAACTGAAATTTGCATATCAATTCTTTTATTATTTTATTTTGTTCATATAATTTGCATTCATTCATGTTGTTTGTTTTTTATGCTGCTGCCGGGCAATTGGCAAATGTTTATATTTTTTTATTTGTTGTGTGTTGTGTATAACAACAAATGTTGTGCGTGTGCCTGGCGTTTATGTATGCATATTCATATCGAAAAAACAAAAAAAATCATAAAAAATAACTGACACAACAGCAGCTGCTGATATTTGGCGGAATTTGAATTTTGAGATTTCCTTTTCAAATAAGAAAAATAGCTAACTTTTTAACTATGTCAATTGGTTCGTAAACAGCTTAAGTTTATGGACTGCAATTTGAAACAGTCAAAATTTTGATATATATATATATATATATATATATATATATATTTCAGCAGTTCAAGCTGCTTTACTTATCTACCCAAGCCTTTTTTCTAGACCCTACAGAAATCATTTCCATTCGAACCCAATACTTCTCAAGCGCCCCTCGACCCTTTGCGTGTAGCATTAGTATGCCGGCCCAAGCAATTAAGATTTGATAGTCAACCTTTATGGTCAGGCAGCTGGTTACATATCAATTGTTTATTTTCTGTTACTTTAGCCAAATTGTAAACACGCTCTTCGATTCAGTTCGAACGTCTCTAAAAAAAAATTAAGTTTATTATTTTAAGTGTTTTGTTTCCTCGATTCAACTGCTCAAACGTTCTGCTGGGCAATTAAATCGAACGCGTGTCAGTGTCAAGTGTAAATGGCCATAAAAAATCAAAATTCAAATGAAAATAAAGTATAGACTTGACCCAGTTACATAGCTCTTGTGCAAAAGCCCTTAAATGATGAGCAAATGTTTTAAGGATTAATTGAGGAGCCTTTTTGACACACATTCCTCGGGCTGATGAGCCGCAGCTGGTTAAGAGAAATGCAAATGCAAATTCATTGCGCATTTCGGATATGCAAGATATAAGAGTGCCGTGAGTTGAGGAGTAGCTGACTGGAATATACCCTAACAATGGGGCTGAGCTGCTGTTGTAAAGAGTTTAAGCTTCAGTAGTAGATATGCTTCCTTCTGAAACCTATAGAAAAGATCTTATTTATTATGACTGTCATATTGAAGAAGTAGAGTAATCTATATTTTGGTTTACTTTAAGAGAAGCCATATACCAAATTTGATGCCTCTAGCTTTTAAAACATTCGAGATATGCACAATTAACTAAAATTTATTATCCAATATAATCGCATATCCATGAATATGCCTAAAAGTTATCGATAATGTTTAATATAGTTGATCGACGTGTTGCAAAGTCTACATGCAAAATGTAAATTATGTAGAGATCTTATACTACCCAGATAGTCTTATACTTTTAGCTCTCACACTCTGTTAGCTTTGTCATTCTTATCTCTAGCTCTCATCCTCTCTTGTACAGACAGACAGTAGCAGAGCTACATCAATCTAACTAGCTAGTCATACTCTCTAGCTCTTATACCAGCTAGCTAACACTTATACTTTAACACATAATATAGATACAGAAAGGGATAGACTGTCTATTGCCCACAGGTCCTAGTCCGAGTCCTATATTTACCCTGATAAACTTCCGTCTGCCTTTACACATGCCAACAAAATTCAATCTACCCTGTTGAAACCTTTTAAATAGCTTCAGGGTATAAAAACTGTAAACCGAAAACGAAATGAAACGATGAAAACAACAAAGAGAGCTGCATAAATTAATCGAAAAGAGATCGATATATATTATATAGAAAAAGACAGCAATACATACATACATATATGTATACAAATACATATTTATCTTAATAAGTGGCTGTCTGGGCGTGAGTCCGTAGGGAAAAGTTCAGAAAACCGGTAAATCGAACAAAAATACACAACACCAAAAATCGTCTCATTAATTAAATTTATCTCGTGTTTGTGCATAACGGTAAATCTACTCGAGAGACAAGAGACCTGCCCTCTCTGCTGCGCACTCGCGCTTCTGCTTTCCTTCTCTTTCTCTTTCGCCGCGAGACACCGCTGACAGACAACAAATACTCGACAATGTTTATTGTTAATTGTTTTTCTGAAATTAAGGAATACCCCTAATCCCGCCTCGCCTTTGCTGTTTATCTTGAGACCGCCCGCCCAGTGCATTAGTTTTATGCATTTCATGTAGCATTTCTCAAGCCGCATTTTCAAGGCCAAACTAACAAGCACTCGAAACTGGTTGCCAATATTATTTTGGCCTAATTTGTGGCCAATTGTTGTTCGCTTCGCCTGTTTGCCTCGTTGTCAGAGTTTAATTGTATGCATAACTCAGCATTACGACTGCAAAATTTCATGCAATAAATTGCATTTAACCGTAAGCAGGCAGCAGCCGTCGGCAGCATCCAGAGATTTCTTCAGCGCAATTTCTTTTCTTTTCTTTTTTCTGGTCAATTTTTAGCAAATTTACCTTAAGAGCAACTTCTTCTCAGAAGTGTGCGTCTTATTTCTTATTGTCATTGCATAATTTAAGCTCTCGTTGACATTAATTTCGTTGTTCGATGTGGTTGTTGTGGTGCAAGGCTCATGCAAATGTCTGCTGGGGCTCTACTTCCGTCAAGTCACGAGACTATAGCTGATAACTGGATCTATGCATATTGATTGGCTGTATTTGGAAATCTATTGCATGAGCGTCGCATGAAAATGCGGGGAAAACCCGAAACTCTTTTTAATTATGCATATATTTTCTTATTTGTAACTGTCATAAAAGAAAGTCGTAAAGTTGAAACAAGACTTGTTGAGACAAGAAAAATATATAATTATCATATTTTAAGATAAATAATTATAAGAATATAAGTACAAAAAACTTCTAAGAAAGCAGCGCGGCTAAGAATGAAAAGAAGTTTTTTCAATAAAAGAGAATTGTGAAAACGAGTTCTTGGGCAGAAGAACCGAAAAGAAAGAGCAAAAGTGATCGAGACAGTTATGCGGCCAAACAAAGAAGCTAAGGAATGCGAATGGGCGAGAATTATTTGGTAACTTTTGAAAATTGCATATAAAAGCTGGAGTGTGAGCAGTACTGAGCGAAAACTTTAAGATGAGAAGCGCAGAGAGAAGCTCAGAATGCAAGAACTGAAGTTGGAGAATGAAACCATCACAGAGAAGCTGCAGAGTGAGCATGATAGCTAGAAGCTAGCAAATGAGAATCACAGAGAGAAGATATTGAGAAATTATGCGAGTAGTTAGAGAGTGAGAATTGCATAGAGAGGCTAAACAAGGATAATAGAATAAATAGATGTAAAGGAAAACTTACAGAGCAGAATGCCAGAGCGAAAGAGAGAGCAGCACAGAGAAAAATGCCAGAAAGAGAGACACTGAGGGATTTGAAAGAGAGAAAAGAGCTAACCAGCTACATGCTACACAGAATGTGGAATGATATCCAGCTGTGTAAAACGTCCACATTTGATTGATAATGAATATCGTTAATCAAACATCTCGAACTTAAGCTGAAAGCTTAAATTGGCCAAAGTCATAAATATATTCCCTAGACTTATAATCTCGATGGACCCACCTATAGCCTCTCCCTCCATAGCTTATGTGACTAGACCATGAGTGAGGGCGTGGTCTTGGAACAGGTTCATGTCAACAGCCAATTGGCAGCAATAGTTCGTATGCAGTCGTCGATGTGGCGATAGATTGGGAGCTTTTGTGACCTGCTGCAGAGCCGATACAACGCACAGCAAGTGTTGGCTATGTAGGTCACCAGAGATGGAGCTGGGAATACGAAAGGGGGAGACATTGAACTGCCTGATGACGTCAGCAAAATGAATTGAAGACTTTAAACGGCTCATTTGGACCAGTCGAGGCTAAAAACTTGAACTGAAAATAACAATAATTCCAATGAAATTTCATTGGCTCTCGTCTGGGGAAATACCTGGTACTACGTTAATTGAATGCGCTTTCATTTTATTTGTATACGGCTTGACTTCCGTTGATAAGGAAAAAACACTGCGATAACAAAAACTATTTGGCAATTGGCTAAGCGTTGTGGCCGTAAATCCACAAATTGCCATTATCTGACCACATAAATCGCTAATAATGCGCCGTTCCCACTGACTGTCAATGAGCCGATGAGCAGGAGGCGCAACCGAACGCACAGTTCGCAAATCAAAATCGGAAGTTCTACGGCGCATTGAACTCGCAAAATTTGTGTGCAAATTTATAAAAACCACCCACAAACCTATAAAAACAATATAATGGAAAATTATAGCTAGATATAACTATATTATAAACACGCAACAGCCCATAAATCAGTATAGAACACTATTCCAGATGGAATATATATACATAGGTATATAGTCGAGCCAATTTAGTAAGCTGCGAGCGTCTCAAATTGAAATGCGAAACTTACGCAAGTGCAAGTCTCAAATTCACAACTACAATTAACATTTGTTGTTAGTATTTTGATACACGTTCAGGAAGTGTTGAAGAGAGTATATTGGCTTCTTTATATATGTATGGCTCAGTGTATTCGTATTCTTCTTCATTTTGTTTTCATTCTTATATTTGTTGCTAGCTACTCTGTAAGCTGACTGCTTAACTGATCCAATGACTGACACATATATATTCATATATACATATATATATATTTTTTTATGCTTGTTAACGCATCTCATCTTCCGACACGGAAGGCGACGCCAGACGCAACTGCTGTTTTTTTTTTTTTCATTTACTTTTTCCCCCTATTTGTTTGTCGCAGCGAAATTTTGTTGTTAGCCAAATTTCAATGTCAGTGGCACTCGGATCTCATGTGCATATTAATGGCTTGATTTAATTGCTTCAATCCATTTAAATTGCATTTAAGTAAGTCTTTGTGACAAATATAATCGCTTATAATATAGGTAATCTTATAGAGTCTAATCGCTCAGCTGCGCTTACGTATGCTAGCTAGCCTACTCCACATTCGCTATATCTGTTTTCACACATATATATCTGCTAATTGGCTGAATGAAGGTGAATATGCAAATAGATATTACTCATAGCTTTGCCGATTTAGATTTGTATTTGTGAAAATTGGTAAACCCTATTTGTATATTCATACATGGAAATGAATATCGTAAAAGATCAAGTCTAGGGAAACTCAAAACATAAATCCTTAAAAAGCTTTAATGTGGGGAAATTCAAAGGAAAATTATTGATAAAGGAAAAGCGATAGCATAATAAAAGGAAATATAAGAAAAGGGTATCTTTGGATACCTAGTAGAAGGGCCTTTAAAAAGTGGAGTGCAGAAATCCTTAAGGAATCTCAATGAAGTAACTTTTAGATGAGGATTCCCAAATAGAGATTATACAAATTTTAAAGTTTTTAAAAGGGATTTCTAAAGGATTCTCTTAAATGGGAAATTTGTTAAGTAACAAAAGTTTTAAAAGGCATTTGAAGGGAATTTCCAAAACATTCTCCCTTAGCTACTCATGAATAAAGAAATCCCTTTAATCCACTTTAAACCTATCTTTTCAATAAATCACTTAATAATTTAATTGTTTAATTGCCCGTTATTGATATAACTTTTCATTAACAAATCAAATATATAAATGGTATTTATTTCTGTATGTTCATTTTGGCTTGCTTACAATTTTGAGTGTGTCCATTGCAATTGTTGTTATTGAACATGAAACAAAA
Organism: Drosophila peninsularis; assembly: GCA_035047485.1. NCBI lineage: Eukaryota > Metazoa > Arthropoda > Insecta > Diptera > Drosophilidae > Drosophila > Drosophila peninsularis. Next base: position 12,174,682 of record JAWNPN010000035.1, on the reverse strand, counting down.
TGTCATCGAACTGTTGAGCGATTGTTGCTGTTGTTGTTGTTGTTTGGCTTCAATATGGATTGCGTGTCTGCCTTTCATATTTTCAATCAAACCAACGAACTACGAGTATGCTATATATATAAAGTTATATATATAAATACGTTTTAATACGATTTTCTGTTTCTTTCCATTCATGTTGCGCTGTTTTGTATTCAAAAACGTTGATGACGTTTCGAAGTGTTCATGTTAACAGCAATTCAATAGAATAAGAAAAAAACACAGAAAAAATCAAAAAGTTAATAAAGGAAAAAGAGAGAAAAAAGTCAACAATCAATTGTTTAAATAATTTTTGTCAGCCGTAGCAGAAGATACCCAATTCCTGCGTTCAATGCTCGCCAAGGAGGTCAAATATAATGTTTTATGTATTTATAAAATATTCATGCATATTTTTCAGCAATTTAAACAAAAAAACAAAAATTCAATTTGAATTTGGGAATTTTCGCGTTTAATAATAAATTAAGTGGAAATAGCACAGGAAGCTAAAAAAGTAAAATAAAAGTAAACAAGCTAGAATGCTGGGGAGAGCAAGTGCACGACTATGAAATACCTCGAGTTGCTGTAGATACTCTAGCTAATGGCTATGTCCATAGATGCAGAAGATTATATACTTTACTATATGGTAGATTAATATATAATGTATATTTCTTTCTTCAATTTCAATGTATATTTCCATTTCTTCAATGTATACCAGAGGAAGTGCACGACTATGAAATACTTCGAGTTGTTCATACGCTAACTAATGCCTTTGTCCATAGATGCAGAGCAGCATAAACTTTACTGTATGATATATTAATACATAATAATTAATAGCTTTAATGCTCTTCCCAATCAGCATACCTCCTCTAGCCTTTTCTTCAATAGATACCAGAGAAATTTTCCGACAACGGAATACTTCTAGTTGCTGTAGAATGTAACTGTAGATTCTCTAGCTAATGTCTATGTCTATAGATTCAGAACAGCGCAATTTTACTATATGATCGATTAATCTATAATTTATAATCATTTCAATCCTCTCCACAATCAGCAATCAGCATACCCACTCTAGCCATTTCTTCAATGTGTACCGGGTAATTGCAAATAAAATTGAGCTGCCACATTAGACGAGAGTAAAGCTAATTAAAACATCAACTCATCGATTTCATGAGCTTCTCTAAATTGAATTGAGCTGTCTAATTTGTCGATTGTCTGTATGTTACAGTTACAAATGCAATTTTGCTTGTTTTTTTGTGCTTTTGTGTTTTACTTACTTCGAGGTTTTGGATTTTTTATACACATATTCGCTGAGCAGAATTTGCATTGAGTTTTGGCATTTTATTCGCATTTTTATTGCTTTCCTGATGGCCTTTACACGATTTCCGATAATATTGTAAGGTAATAGGTATATATGTTAACTAACTGTATTTTTAAAATCCATTTAGCTATAGCTAAATGAGTCATGAAATTCCGAATACATATCGTAGCATTACTCACTTGACTGTAATCTCGAGTTGTTATGTAATTTATTCTAGGGATATTTCAAGATTACGATAATTATTTGTAGAGCTTATGACGTTTAGTATTTGTTTTGCAAATTATAATTAGTGTTATAGGTGAATTAAAGAATTAGTTGAACAGTTAGAGCTACTGTTTTGTCGCGATAGTTGCCGTAAATCGAAGCTGACCATATGAGGACTATCAATATTTATAAGGAGCTTAGGGAAGTTAATGATTATCAATTGATCCAATGACATTTAATAATAAGACTATATAATTTTAAGTGAATATTATCTATACACAATGGATATCGATAATTACTTATGAATATGTCTCTATTTATCGATATTTTCTCAGTATAAACTATCGATATGCATTCATGAATAATTCGTAGTTGATGCTGACAAAGCGAATTGTAGGAAAACTTTCTCAGATCTCTAGATAGATATATCTATATATAAGACATGATAATTTTTGTAAAGATTACTCTAATTGATGCCTTCCACTAAACTTATCTTTACTTTTTCTTCTTTCTAGGTAAGTAAAACAAACGTTTAAAATCCAATTAGTAAGCTGAGATCTGGAGCACTTTTGATGACGCATATGTCTAAATGGGTAACTAAGGCAATCTGATGCGTATTTGATACGAAACTGATTGCAATTAAACTATTAAAAAGTTTACTTATAAATATATTTAATGACACACATACATATATTTAGATATGTCTGTGTATTCATGCGGCTTAGGTCTGAAGCTGTGTTACCATAAATTTTCAGGCAAACGTGTATCAATTTAATATGCTCGAGACGGACTAAACACGAGCATGATTTTTTTTTATATTTATATTTTTGTTTTTTTTTTTTTTTAGCATTCTTTAACAATTACGAGTTCAATAGCGTTCACAAGAACTCAACAGTTGGCATTTAAAGCGCATAATTTGAATTTAAATGTATTGTTTTATTTATTATTTTGTTTTTCCTTTTGTTTCGTCTGTCTGACAAAATGTCAAGCAACAAATGAGCGCAACAAGTTAATTATATTAAGCTGATCTTTACAATCAAACGCACTTTATGACTAATTACAGACGTAAATGAAGCTCGTTTATCTTGTCAGCACCTGTGTTGAGAGACAGAGAGAGAGAGGGAGAGCGAGAGAGTGTGAGAGAGAGCAGAACAAAGACAGAGAGTCAAAGGCCAAAGACAAAGAGAGTTTCTTGCTGTTGTTGCTGTCTCTTTCTGTTTTAGAAGAGCATGCTGTCCAATCAGCTGTTGCAGCTTGCGCAGATCTGACCATTGCGGAGTCAGCGTCAAGCTCTTGGCGTATAAGAGAAGAAAAGAGCGCGCACGCATACAGCCAAAGCTGGGCTCAAATGGCGCTCATAGCGCTATACACTGCCACTTATACTGCTCATGTATGTGTGCATGTGCATGTGCGTGTGTGTGTGTAAGACGTACCGCTGCGTCGCTGTCGTGCGGTTTAAAACCTTTCTATAAAAATTTCATAAACGTATCAGTTGTCTGCGAAGCGGTGCACAAAACAGACGTCGAACGGAAGGTGGCAAAACGATACTTAAACAAAATAAATCAAATAAATATTTATATCAAGTCAAATACAAAATAACGTGTGTTCACGAAGCATAAAATTTATATATGTATATATACGCGTATATATATAGGAAATTCAGTCCAATTCAATTTTGCAAAAAATAATCGCGAATACACACTCAAACTTGTTGCACGCGTGCGCGGCATGTTGGCATACTTTTAGCAGCAACTGTTTTTCTTTGTTCAACAGTGGCTCTAAACAACGTTCGTCTCTATATCTATTCGTGTGTGTGTGTGTGTTACGCGTGTGTATTTGTGTTTAAGTGCACTTACAATGTGATATGGAGCAGCAGCAACACGCGTCTTGGCAACATTTCTTAGCTTAGCTACATGTTGCTGCAACATACGACCAAAAGGTAGAGATGAAACTAAGTTGCAAGCAACAACAACAGCAGCAGCCACAATGTTTATTGTTGATTGTTGTTGTAGCTTGTTTGTTTGTTGTTGTTATTGCTGTTGTTGTTATCTGTTTTGCCGCTTCAACTTAAGTTGCGCAGAACTTTCTATTTTCTTTGCTGTTTCGTGCTGTGCTTTTTTAAAGCCATAGAGCTTAACTTACTCAGATACAAACTATACAAACAGATATAGCTATATACATATATATATATATAGCTATCTTTAGCTCGCTAGAATTTCAATGAATGAATTTCATAAGAATTTGTGCTCAACGACAACCGTTGCCCGTTGAGCATAATTTGGGGCTGTTTAAGCTGACTTCTTTTTTGTTGTTGCCAGCCACATTTACGTAATGCCTAAAAATATTGCCGAAATAGGTCTATGGAACGCGCTGCATTTACATCCTCTACACTTATCTGGGGCTATGTGCTGAAATGTGCATATTTTGTGGTCAGTTTTTTGCCAGCAGCAAGAGTTGCCTGCAAAAAGTGCATAGAGGAAAAAAGCTCTTAACGGGCGATATAAATGCTTAGTTAATGACACTTGGCCACATGTCGATTACATATATATGTATACACATATGTATATAGAGTTTATATAGTACTATACTTTACTCGACTTTTCGAATTGGTTTAGTTTATTATTTTATTATTTTTTTTTTACTCTTTGCTGCTGTGCTATTATCAATTTTGAACTTACGTGACTTGAACAAATTGCATTATTTTGCACATACATGAGCACATATACAAATATGTATGTATGTGTATATATCATATATATACAATGGCATCTTGGTATAGTTTGCAGCGGGTTCCACAACTCGGTTTCCATGTCTTGCTGCGGTTTTTTCTCTTTTTCTACCTTTATAATTCTTGGACGTCATTTAAGCGCGTTTTCTCTTATCGCTATTCAAGCGACATGTGACGACGGTTTTTTAAGCTATGATTTCTAGACACTTTATGGAAGTTGAAGAGTTTTTTTTTTTACAGAAACAAAATAGGAAACTTTTCACTATGATGTGTGAAGTGGGCTTTAATTTTTTGAAAAGTTTTAGAGGCAGGAAATAATTGAATAAAATTTTAAATATTTATAGATGTAAAAAATATGCGATATATAATAAAAAAAAGTATTTCAAAATATTATGGATAAATATTATATTTATAATAATGATTTACTTTAATATCATATTTATAATATTTTAATATAACATAATATTTTTAAATAATATAAATAATATAATAATAAATTAATATTTTCATATAATATCGTATTCAAATATAAAACACATATTTGTCAATTATACAAATAAATCACTTTTGAGGCATATACAAATTTATACAGATATGTTGAAGAAATAGCGATGTATTCTAATAGTATCATATTACTATTGCTTTGTTTTTGTTTCTTTTCTCTTAAATAGATTGTCTCCAGTCGAATGTTGCTTTACTTTTCATATACACTAGACTAACGATATTCTGGGGGTTTCTCTGTTATTTTGAATTCTTTATGAATGAAATTATCTGCACTCTTCAAATATTCTTCTCTATGAGTCTCCATTGCATCTGTTTTTGTTATATCTATGTCTTTCTCTATAGATATGTCAATCCTCTCTCCCTCTATAGACCTTTCTCTCTCTCTCTCTCTCTCTCTCTCTCTCTCTCTCTGTTCTTCTTCTTTTCTAACACTACAACTAACTATACATATATACATACAACTATATATGTTGATCTGTGTCAACACTTCACTTCATCTTTTGCTAGAGTATATCTTAGTTGAGCTTTTTATCTGCTGTAAACACATTTGATGTGTTTGATTTTGTGGCGTGTGCTGCATGTTATATTTACATATAGATTCCCGCACACTCCTGCCACTATCTTTATTTTGCGGCTGTTTTCTGTAGACTCTTTGCGTCACAGTTGGCGTGTGGCTGCTGCTGCTGCTGTTGTCTCTTCTCTTTGAGCCATAAATTTCCTGTCCATGACTCATGCGGTCGTCACTCAGCCGACGGTCGTCAGCAGCAAAACGATAAAGATACAGATACATACACACACAGACACAGATGTACACATACACATACACATGTATTTTACTTGAAAATACATGAAAATTGCTTACAAAAGGGCGCAAAGGGTAACAAAAAATAAAAACAGAGTTATTCAGAGCAAAACAAAGGCAGCGAAAAAGCAGTTCAATTGTTTTTTGTTTTCATGTCTGTCGAACTGTCAGCTTTTATCAGCTTTTTACAGTTGCAGCAAGAGAAGAACTCGGCTTGAAACAGAACTTGATGCAACAATAAGGTCGTCTAGAGTTTTAGCCATAAAAGTAGCTGCCAAAAAGCTATTTAGGTAATTGTTAGGGGCAATCAATAAATTCTACAGGGCTTCAGGGAATGAAGAATGTTGCAATTTTTAATCAATTTCCTGCCTTCAGCTAAGATTTGTAAGAGAGTTTTTTGCTTTAAGAAAGGCAACTTTGTGTACTATAAAAGTTTGATATATGTATATGTATGTAAAATTGATGAATATGCTTAAAATATAGCTATGCATTTATATCTATCTGTATACATGTATATGGTATGTAAATCTAATAAAAAAATCGATCAACTTCGTGTCTTGAGGTAGACTTTGTTCAGCTTTTTTTCTCACTTTAATGTATGTATATTTTTTGCTTCTATCCATACTGAAATATATACCATAAATACATATGTATTTTCTTATATATACTATTACTTATATCTAATAATTGTATTACTATTAAATCAGCGCCGTCTAGCCAGTAAAAAGTTGTCTTTGCTGCGATTTAAGGTTCGAATCGACTTCCTGCCTTTGAAGTGGTTTGACACTTGTCAGTTTCTTATTCAGGCCTCGCTGCAGTTCGATATAGTCATATCTACATTCGCTATGAGAACTGTCAAGCAACAAAAAAGTTGTCTCTGGTTGAATTTAATATAAATTCACTTTATGCTGTCAGATTTTCTATGAAAACAGAAATTCATTAAAAATAGTCAAATATATAAATTAAAAGCTATAAAAAAATTTTTAAGTTTCCAAGAAACAATTAAATATTGTTTATAAGGCACATGGAACTGCAACTATTGCCAGTTTGAAGCTATTAATTACATACATTATAGATGCGTAGCCTTAGCGCTTTGTGCATTCACCTATAGATAAATACGCTTAATTGACTGTTATATGAAAAAATTGTGCGAATTTTGAACGCTGGAAATTTCCCACAATGACGTAGACTTCTTGGAATTTAATACCAAGAAATATAAAGGTGTTTCGTCGTTTTTTCGTTTTTTCTTTGGGGTATTTCATGCTTAAAGTCCACAAATCGAAACTGGTTGTCGAAGGAGCTTCACTTTTATTTTGTATACAGACTTCAGGCTAAACACAGAGCTTTCGATCTTCTTTTAATACCCTAAATGTTGAAGGGAAGTGAGCATGATGTTTTGGAATGTAAAAGAAAATGAGTTATTGGAGACGTTGGTTGGCGTATCTTCTAGTCAGGTACTCCCCACTATAGCAGTCTTAGCTAGTCTTTATCTATAGCAGATTAAAGTATATTCTAGCTGATTTACACTGATAAGGAGCATTCCAGCATATATATTCCTTCCCCGTTCCATGCCAATAAAGTGGGTTACCGTATCTGCTAGTCTAGCACTCCCCACTAGAGCACTCTTACTTGTTTTCTGCCCCGTTTCGTTTTGGTATTTGCTTCTGTTGTTGTTATTTTTGGGAAGTTATTTAAGCTCTAGCCTGAACACTTTCCAGGCCATTTACAGTAATTACATCCGAGGCTGCTCAAAAATTGAGTTTTTTGTGTATTTTGGGGGCTGCTGAACTCTTCGTGTCCAAAGTTATTTGGCGCTACTAAATTTAGTCGACGCTCTCGTTACCATTGTGCAATGACCCAAATCAAAGCCAAGCTTATTTTATGTTGGTTTTTGCCTACGTTTGGTTTTTGTCTGTCGCGTCTGTCTCTGTGTGAGCCAACCAACGTTATTTTGTTTTTGTTTTGGCCATTTTTAAACTTGGTTTTAATTTGCACATAAAATGGAAGCTGCGCTCTGGGCTGTCTTTTTTTTTTGTTTTTCGCTGGGAGAAAGTATGTGTGTGCTCGTATATTATAGTTTTAGTTCGAATTGCCGTGCCTGTCTCGGCTCAAATTAGTTGATTATTAATAATTTCGTGTGTGTGTGGGGCGTGGCAGCGGCAGCCAGTGGCGGCAGCAAATTTCATAATTTGCCTAGCAACAAATGCTTGGCAACAATGTTGCGGCGCCGCAAAACGTTTGACAGCAATGTTGCCAACCAGCAAACGGCCAAACGCTTGACTAATCACACACACAGAGAGGCAAAGACAATGAGCAAAAATGGAAAATACAAACCGGTTCAAATTGGGTCGTAGTACTTTTGAGTGCAATTGTTACCTTTGAGCAGCAGCAGCAGCAGCAGCTTTAACAATGGTTAACACTTCACTCATTATGGCTGGGTTATTATGTTGGTCTTGTTTCGGTTTTCTTGGCACGCGCTACACAAGCAGCCGAGAGCCAAAACATTTTTGCACCGCCTACACCTTGATTTTGTAACGTATTTCGAATTCGGTTAGCATAGGTCAGTCTTGCAGAAGTCTCGGGCGGCGGTGGGGCGTGGCAGGGCTATTGCCTTCCGCTGCTAACCTTGCTGGTTCTAATGCCAATAGCTTTGGCATTCCATTGACAAAACGTCGCAAAACCTAGAAACCAAAATCGTTTATTAAACATCTATTAGCGAACCTTTCAGTTTTGCATACTCACAGTCTGACTACTAGTCTTAGCCTTCCAATTCGTGACTTTTTTGCATTGAAAATCATTTTTTATTTCATTTAATAATTCTTTTTCATTTTTTTTTTTTCACAAAGTGCACAACTGCGAGCTCGCTTCGGTTTTGCGCTTGTTTCACTTAAAACAAAGCTTGACTATTTCTTGTCACAAAATCCAGCTAATTTATATATTTTATCTTTATATTCATATACATATTCTCTTCTTATCTACAACCACTTTCGTCTGCGGTTCTGGTCGGACAGGTTTTGTGCGTGCTTTTGTATATGCATTGTATAGATTTTTTTTTAGGTATTTGTTATTGTTTTTAAGCACAGCTGTTTTTTTTCTCTAAACGAAATAATATGCTCATGTGACTATAATATATTATAATACACTGTGAAAATAAATATATCAAATTCTTTAGAAGGATTACATTAGACCGATCATTTCTGTTCGATTTTAGTCTAAAAAGATATCACTCCATAGTAAAAAATAAATACAAGTTATCGATAAATGTTGGAAATTAATTGATACTTAAAATAATCAAACAGTGTTAAACTGATTTATAGAAAAATATAAACTACAGTTATAGAAAATTGCTGAAATGTATATATTTTAGGTAAACAAAATTTTAAACTTAGACATAACTGATTTATTAATCGATAAATTAAATTGTCTATTTATCGATAAATTTGTAAAACTAATATTTAGATTGATTGACAGGAAAACCACTAAAACAAAGGAAGTATATTTAAATAATTTAGAAAACGAATACAGTTAAGCAAACTGTCAGCTGAGAAGATTTATCGATATTTGAAAGTTTGATTTATTTCTGTTTTAAAAGTCTTACAGCATTTAGAATGTTTACATGTTGTATAAGATGTGGGAGAAAGATGACTAGAAATATAATTCAGCGTATAAGAAGCGCTTTTAATCTAACTCGGTCATCTTAAGCTGTCTCTGCATCGCGTAATAGAAATTCTTTATAAACTTAGTTAAGATACATAATGGGAAGGTTTTTGGAGATTGTCTAGATAAGTTTGGAGTTCACACATGAAAGGGGATTGCCATTAAGATGGTATGTAAGCTGGGCTTGTCTTAAGTGCAAGATGTTCTTATAGATTGTGTAGAGGACGGATTGTTTTATAGGAGAAGGGAGAGAGAGATAGAGAGAGAGGCAGAGGGGAGAGTCTACAGGTCAAATATAACCTAAGAAAATGTTTTGAAATAAATAGTCTTCATATAAAGTTAAGTATACACATATTACTCTATAGAACAGAGGAATGTATGGAATATATATCTAAGCTTCAATATTCTTTAGATCAAATCATAAACATGAACACCTATCATTACTATTATTCAGCTCTTACCCTGTAGAAATTTCTTTCTTAGTGCATTTAGATCTTTATCAGTCTATAAAAAGTAATTGCTCGTACATGTGCTAGTCGTAAAACTTAGTTTCTGATATCGGATATTAAATTTAAAACCGTTTATGGCTGTGTATAAAAAAAAATTCGAAACGCCTTGATGCAGTTTTAGTCTCTGTTTTTTTTTTTTTTTTTTGTATTGTTTGCTGTTTTCGATTTCTTTTGTGGGCTGACATTGACATTTGCTGATGCTGTCGTAGGTGATATAGCTGGCTGTTGCTGCTGCTATTGTAGCTACTATAGTTGCTGTTGTGCTGTAGCTGATATTGCTTAGGTTGCTGTGGCTACTAGTGATGTTGCTACTGTAGCTGGTATTGCTGCTGCAGTTGCAGTAGATACTGCTGCTGCTGCTGTTGCTGCAGTAGTTGCTGTTATAGTTGATATAGCTGCGACTGCTGCTGCTGTTATAGCTAATATTGCTGCTGTAGTTGATATTTCTGATATTGCTGTTGTAGGCGATATTGCTGCTTAGCAGCCAGCAGCAGCTGTTGCTGTTGTAGCTGGTCCTGTTGCTGTCGTAGCTTCTTCTGCTGCTGCTGCTGTAGTAAATATTGGTGCTGCTTGGCATCTGCTGCTGCTGCTGCTGCCACCATTGTTGTTGTCGTTGTTTTTTATGATCATCAGCTCGTTCGTTTATTGTCTTTTGTGTGTAACTAAAGCCATTTGTCTCCAGTCTGTCTCCCAGGATGTTCACTTCAATGGTTGCCTAGGCTGTTCGCTTCTGAGCATCTCTAAATCGCTGTTCGTCTCAAGTGCCCGCCTCTCTCTGCCCCGCCCCGTTTCGGATCTTGCGCTGTTTGCTTTGTCGGCATGTTGTTGTCAGTTAGTCAGTCACCGTAAACTTGAACTGCTCTGCGACTGCTGCTGTCCAAGTTGTTTCCATTTCCATTTGCGGCAATGCAGCCTTGAAGTCACACTTATTTACATACACACACACACGCACGCACACTCGTACACACATGCGTACTCTTATGCACTTACATGGCATGAAAAAAAAGTTCATTGGTCAGCTAATGAAGCCCACCTTCAGTTGCTGTTGTCGCTGTTGTTGTTGTGGTTATTGGCCGCATTAAGCCGCGTCTCAGTCATAATTGTTACCAATTATTTCAAGCTCAAACAGCCCACAGTCAAAATATAATAAAAAAATAAAACTTCATAAATTTTCATGGAATTTTACCATAATTTGTCACTTGACTCGACGTTCATAAATCTTTGAACCACAAAATCTTAGCACTATATTAGCTTAGTTATAAATTTTTGCGAACATTTAAGAACTTTTAGACATCATAATCATAAATAAGCGTATGAAACTTGTTTAAACAGCTGTCCGCTTGCATAGTTCGCAATTTGTGGAAATCAAATACTCGAACCATCTTTCAACTGGCACCAGATTCTGTATATATATATATATATGTGTGTGTGTATATAAAAATCTGATTTGTGTCTTTAGCTAATTGCCTTAACTAAAATGTGTTCGATTATACACAATTCGATCGAATTCTGAAAGTTAATATAAATAATATTTTTTGTGCTTAGCTCAATTCACTGAAAAACATATTTTTCTTTCTTTTGTTCCGGCAAATTGTTTTCTTTGCGGCTTAGTTGACTTTTTTCTCTCTCCTGACCAGTTGAAATATGTTGAGTAACTTAGCTTTAACTAGCTGCAGGGGAAACACCTTTATTTATGTTGTCTTGACTACTGCCAGCTACTGAGTGTTCAAGTTTTTGTAGAATAGCCTGGAAAGGCGTAAGTGCAGTTGTTGGTATTGCTGCGAAGTATTTAAGTTGCCTCAAATATGTTGTTGCTGGTGTCTATTGCAAATATTTAGCAGCTGTTCTAGATATGTGTCGCAATTACAGTTATACAACATATAATGATTTGTTTAAATAGTATTGCAATAATATTTATTTGGTGGGGTCTTCTTAATATATGTTTATGTTCTGTTATGAGTTTAACAGTGGTTTAGCATTTGAAGTATGTTATTTAACATGTATATAAGCTGTTAGTAGAGTAATATACCACTCTATGTTGTGCTACTGTTAATATAGTAAAAGCTAAAAATGTAGCACATTTGTTTGCTCTTTAACATTTTCTGTTAAATGTTCACATTTTGTATTAAGCAATATAAATTGAGACGTGATTGTCTATAAGTAGAGCTGATAGCAGTACAGTCTGGAATTTGTAAGAGTAGAGCTCATAAGAACTCTATTGTATAAGACATTATACCTACCTAAGCTCATCCTCACTTTCAATAGTATTTGTACCGTTAACATTTTCTGTTATGTAAAGCTGTTATTTCATAATAGCTTATGTCTATTTTGTTCTTTATGTTAAACAAAGAATTTGCATAATTTTTCTTATCTTCCAACATTTTCACACCTGTTTCATAATTAGTTTATATTTAATAGAGGAATTTCCACATTTTTCTTATCGCCTAACATTTTCTGTTATGTTGTAGACATAGCTTAACATTCTGTTTATACGAACTCTAACTTTTTTTGTGTTTCTCAAATCATTTTTGAATGAATTCAGCTTTTGCGATTAACCAAATCAAATCGCCCAGTTGTCTGTATATATATACACATATCTAAATTCACTATGAACTGATACATTTTAATAGCAGCGCCCAATTCCATCACATGCAAATCGCATAAAGCATTCCACAATTGACAAGAGCGCCATCATTTTGAATGGCAACCACACGACACCTAAAATTTGTTATTGTCTTTTATCTGTTTTTTATGTGTGCCAAAGCGTATTCAATACAAAATACAAAATAGATGCAAACAAATTTGTCGTTAACTGTGAAATGTACTCGTTTATCTTGTGCATTCACTGCAATTGCTTTTGTTTCTACTTTTCAAGGTTGTCTCTGTCTCTGTCTCTCGATGAACTAAGTTAAAACTTTTTGATTGCAAATACAACTAAGGAAATGTTGCAAACAAATGTCAAATAAACAAAATAGTTCATTCAAATGGGAGCAAAGATTTGAATGAATGCGGAGCGTGTGTTTGGCAGTTCATTTTATCAGCAGATGAGCTAAGCCATTTGCATACCCTGTAAGAATATATGGATACTCAGTGGGAGTATATTGAATGTGACGACTTGCTGAATGTAGATGTTTTTTAAGTCAAAGTTGAGAAAATGTTAATAAAAATGTTATGAAAATGTTAATAAAAATGTTAAAGTTCTGATTGAATTAAGTAAGTTTAACAGCCAGAACAGAGGGAAAATCTATGCTTACTTTGAGCTTGATAGAGAAAAGAAGAATGTAATCTTTAGCCTTCAAAGTTCTCCAGACTTTAATGTGACAACTTGATGAATGTAGATGTCTTTAAGGTCAAAAGATCAGAAAATGTTAATGAAAATGTTATGAAAATGTTAATAAAAATGTTAAAGTTCTGGTCCAATTAAGTAAGTTTAAAAACCAGAAACAGAGGGAAAATCTATGCTTACTATGAGCTTGATAGAGTAAAGAAGAATGTAATCTTTAGCCTTCAAAGTTCTCCAGACTTGAATGTGACAACTTGATGAATGTAGATGTCTTTAAGGTCAAAAGATCAGAAAATGTTAATCAAAATATCATATGTATATCATATATGTATATACCTAGAGGGTATCACGCACGACTCTAGAACCTATCGTTTGCTATACTCCATAGTTCAGTAGAGTAATTAAGATTCTACTTATGAATATGCATGAGCGGAAAATGTCTCTTGAAAGAAACTGAAAATGGTAAATAGGAAATTGAAAATTGAAAACAGAAAACTGAAAACAGTGTAAACAAGTAAAAGCACTTGAGCGCAGTGCGACACAATTGAAGGAAAAACACAGTAGAGTTCAAAGAAAGTCAAACAACAACAGCAACAACAACAACAGCAGCAAGCAAGAAGGAAAGAAAATGAAAATAGGTTTTTGCTTTTCTTATATATTGAAGTGTTTTATTTTCTTTTTCTAACAGTTTGTTGCCCGCTCGCTCGCACAGTCTCCAGCAAAAAGACGGAGATTGACAAAAAACACTTTGTGCAGAGCGTACATTGAACTATTATTGTTGTGTTGGTGTTGGTGTTAGTGCTGGTGTTGGTGTTGGTGTTGTGCAATCCAACAAGATGACCACCATGCCCGTGGTCTGGTGCACCGATCCCAATTCGGTGAACAACAAGCCAACAGCCTTTGCTCTGCATGGCATACAGCTGCAGGGCAATGTGACCGAGAAGCAGGTGAATGCATTGCGCGAGCTGGTGAATGCGGCGGCCGAGGGACGCCTCATACTGCCCTCGGATGGCACGTTTATGCTGCTCGACAGCGGCCTGAGCATCGAGAGCTCCATATTGGCCGGCAGCAAGCAGACGACGGCCAACGAGAGCAGCCAGGTGGATGCGCCCAAGAATGCAAAGAACACGTATATATTGATGCCGGTGAGCAACAAGAGTGCAACAGCAGCAGAGGCTGTAGCCGGAGAGGGAGTAGCGGCAACAGCAACAGTTGCTGCCAGTGGACAATGCACGCCAGCAGCCATTGCAGCTGCAGCGGCACAATTGGAATTTCTACTGGAGCCGAAATATTCGACGTTAACGCCGCCCAGCACGGCGCCCAGCTCACAGGCGGCGGACAATGAGACGTCCGATGAGATACTGTATGAGTTTTTGTGCTGTGCCAAGTGCATGAACGAGCAGAGGACGCTCGGACATAACGGTACGTGTGGCAATCGGCGTTTGCAGCGCTTCCTCAGGCACTGCAGCGGCAGCGGCAGCGGCAGCACTGAGCTGCAGCAGTTCAATGAACCAGCTCCGAATGATCTAGATCCTGTGTGCAGCATTGCTAGCAAATATGCAAGGCGTCAGCAGCAGCTGCGTCACAAACAGCTGTCGACAATCTCGATGGGCATTGCACGTAATCATCGGTCCAATGGTCGTCATCATGGCAAATTACCCATGCACAGTGTGAAAATCTTTCATAATCGCAGCAGTTACACTACGCTCAACGGCGCGTGTACCATGAGCGTGGGCGTGGCGGCGGCACCGACAACGACGACAGCAACGACGGCGACGACTACGACAATTCCCAGTGACAGTCGGCTAACAGCGACGGCGACGGCGACAGCAATGCCAGCTAGAGTTGAATCGGGCAGTTTAACGGTGACAGCGGCGCTGTCAACAACACAGCTGCCCAGCGTAACGCCGCTCTATGCGATTGTGAGCAAAAAGCGTGACGCGAACTATGAAAAGAACAACAGCGGCAACAACAGCAACAACAATTTAAACAACAACAATATGTTAGCTGCTGTGCCCGAGGAGCCTAGCGTTAGTGCTACGGTTAAAGATCTAATCAGTTTTGAGGATGACGATGTTGTTGAGCAGCAAACAAATGACAGCTCAGCCAATAGAGCAACGGCAACAGCAACAACAACAACAACAACTAGCAACAACTGTGATAATCAAGTGGATTTACTGTGCGGCCCCAACGATGTGGCCGAGGATGGCAATTTGCTGTCGCTTTCGCTGCTTGTTACGCCGCCGCCCACACCGCCCAAGCCCAGCTCGCCAGGCTCGAACAATTCGAGCCGCAAGACCAGCTTTGATTCTACCTGCACGATTAGCTCGCTGGACTCGGGCTTTATGGAAATGCAAAACAAATTGGACGCTCTGGCCGCAGCAGCGGCGGCAGCAACGGGCGAGAAGATCGCTAGACGCAACTATAAGGAATGCTTGACGCAGTCGCGCAATCGCCGCAAATCCTATGAGGAGTTTAAGGCCATGTTTGCTGAGGCGGCGCAGCCGGAAGCGTTGGCGCGACTCACGCGACGACGGCAGGAGCAGCTGCAGCAAGTGGGTGCTGAGGCGGCAGAGCTGCTCGTGGCGACAGATGACGCAACGACAACAGCAGCGGCAGCGGCAGCGGCAGCAGCAGGAACAACAACAGCAACAACAACTACAAACAGCAGCAACACTGTGATGACAACGCTCGCCTCAATATCAGAACAAGAAACCACAAACAACAACAACAGCAACAACAACAGCAAACCGGATTGTGAAAACGAGTTTGCGGATGAAATGGATACCGGCGACGATCTAACAACAGCAACAACAACAACAACAGTTGCCACCGCTGCCGCCACCACAGAAGCAATGCGCAAGAATTCAGATTTTCTATCGCAAATACTTGATCAGCAATTGGCGGCCAAGGAGGAGCAGCGTGCCAAGGCGCACAAGCGACGCACATCGTACGAGGAGTTCAAGCGGCTTGTGCGCGAAATTGATGCCAGCAGCGACATGGAGCAGCAAGCGCAGGAATGTCAGCAGCTGGACACACCCACAACAGCAGCAGCAGCAGCAGCCGCAACAACAACAACAGCAGCAACTTCGCCGTTTAAGCGTCAGAATTCGCGTCAGCGTAAAAGTTTTGCCTCCTACTTTCTGCCGCGACGCAACTCGGCAACCAAAGAGCCAAAGACTGAGCAAATTGAGCTGCAGGAGACGGAGCAACAGCAACAGTTGCAAGCGTATGCCAAAATGGGCAGCAGGAACAATAGCTGCAGCTCCAGCGTCAGCTCGAGCGCCACATATAAGCGTAATTTTAAAATCTACGATAAGCTGGTCTACGGCACCATCTACGATATAATACAGCGCAAGAACGACATCTATCAGCTGACCTATCAGAAGTACGACAAGTACATGACCTACGGCACCATCTATGAGATACTGCATCGCAAGGCGACGCCCGTGCAGGGCAGCAACTCGCTGACCACGGGCAGCGGCGACAAATGGCAGCGGAAAAGTCTAAGCGCCATATTAGAACGCGACACGACAGCAACGGCAGCAGCGGCGGCAGCAACAGCAACAGCAACAGCGGCAACTGCAATGGAAATGCATAAATCAAATGATGTGATTTATGATATAATACAAAAGCAGCAGCAAAAGCGCGAAAAGGAACGCCAGCAACAATTGTTGCAACAGGATGCAGCAGCAGCAGCAGCAGCAGCTGAGACGCCAACAACAGCGGACAACAGCGCAAATTTGGGCACGCATGTCACGCACAAATATGGCACAATTTATGACATCCTACAAGGAGAGAAATTGGAAACCAGCGAGGAGGCAACCAGCAGCAGCAGCAGCAGCACAAAACCAGTTGCTGCTGCCACAACGCGTTTTGTGGTCAGCCATGTGGATGAACAGCAGCACGACAACAACAGCAGCAGCAGCAGCAGAAATGTGACTGCCGACACGAAATGCAGTAAAATGCGACGCTTGTCCAATATTCTAAGCTACAACAAATCAGGCAACAACAATGCTGCGCCACAGGAGGCCGACAACAACAGCGAACAGCAGCAGCAGCAACAGTTGGTGCCGACCAAACGCAGTCAGGCCAAACGTCGCGTTGGTGTTAGCAATTTGTTGCTGCCGCTTGACTCGGAGGAGCTTTATACGCGCATCATAGCACAGCAGCGGCGCAACGCTGGCTGCAGCAGCAACAATTGCAACGGCAGCAACTGCAACAGCAGCAGCAACAACAACAGCTCTGGCAGCGATGCCGATTGTCATATGTCGCTTATCAAATCCAATTCTTTGGATGCCATTTCCATGTCTGTGGCCATCTCGCCACCTGCCACGCCCTCGCCGCCACGCCCACGCCGCAGTCTGAAGCAACACAAATGCCTGCAGCAGCAGCAGCAGCAGCCATCGCAGCAACTGTTGCTGCTGCCGCCGCTCATGAAGAAGCATTCGCTAGACAATTGCCCAACGGCGCCCAAGCTGATGCAGACGCAGACGCGCCGCTGGTCCAATCAAACGCTGCTCAAATGCACCTGCCACACGCTCGAAGAGCCCAGGCATTGCCATAGTAGTAACAATAGCCATTGCACTTGCCCAACGCCCCCGCCGCCGCCGCCACCGCCGCCAACAGCGGCCGCCTTCAATGCATTGTCTGTCATTGAGAAGTGCCGCTCGCTGCCCGCCGCCTGTTCGCATACGTGTGTTAATTTAATGGCCGCCGTTGCCGGTTGCGCCGATGCGGCGGCCAAGTCTAACAGCAAATCAACAGCAGCAGCAGCAACAGCAACAACAACAACATTAGCAACAACAGCAACAACACAACTAACAACGTTGACAATCAAGAAAGGCAAATCGCGTCGACTTTCGGAATTTACGCGTGGTGAATTTTTAAATGAAAAATCGTAAGTTTCTCCCTCCCCATGCCCTCAGCCTCCCCCACCCAACTACACTTGTATCCATTAACTTATGATTAGACTATTGACAATAGCATTTTTGATACTATTTGCGGCTTTATTATAGACTTTGCCTTGTGATTTGATTCCATTCAGCAATTCGATTTATTAACTGGAAAAAATATATATATATTTATTGCGTATATATGGCCCTTGGAACAGTAAAAATAGGAAAGAAAATGCATAAAGGAAAATGAGAAAAAAAATTGTAGAATATAGTGTATATAAGATATATATATTCCATATTCAAGAACTTGCAAATTGAGTACTTTGAGTCCAGCTCTAAATACAATAGGAGTTAGCTAGATCTATATGTAAATCCGTCATGTTTGTCCAAGAACTTCATGATTCATGTTTGTATTAAGTTCATAGAGCAATATGATATGGAACTACGTTTCTATATATAGCGCAATATGATACGGAGGTGTGGTGCCTTTTATAGAGCAAAATATAATGGGGAAATAGGAAATGGGAAATCATTTAGTGTTAATAGGTCTGTAAATGACAGCGAGAGAGAGGGAGAAAGAGAATGAGGAAGAGATCAATAGAAAGAAGCATGTATAAGGGGTCTCAGAGAGAGACAGAGAGAGGAGTTGAAGTAGAAGGGGAGAGAAAAAGATCATTATCTCAGAGAGAACAGAGGCACACAGAAAGAGAGGCACAATACAAGGACTCACAAAGATAGAGAGAGAGGCATAACTGAAGACATGACCAGGCCAGAGAGAGAGAGAGGAACAACAGAAGAGCTATCTGCTATCCAAAGCTCAGGAAGAGATCCTTAAGATATCCTTTATGACTGTTTATACGCCCATATTCTTATAACAAGCGTATATTCATTCACTGAAAAAATACCTAACCTGACGTCATTTGTACTTTAAATATTTTTTTATTTTTTTTTTCGCAAAATTTATGATGCAAAATGGGCGTCACTGCCAATCTGGGGGCACTCGGCTAATTGTGCGAGATCCCAGACACAGCTGTCGGGTAATTTTGTTTTTCTATTTCTATTTTTTTCATAGTCAGCAAATGTGTGTAGGCCAAAAACGTATGTAAAACGTTTTGCAGTACATGATATGACTATCATTCTATAGCAAATCAGTTGAAGAAGTTGCATGACTAACGATAATGCTATTGGCAATAACAAAGCACTTGTCCACTGGGCAAATAGTAAATAGAGAGAAAAACCAATAATCGCAAATTGAGAATAATTATTAATGAATGACAAACGGCACACACACCCAGGCCGTAGAACAGTCTATGATGTTTGCTTAACAAGTAGGTGGGAAAGAAATACTGCAGTAGATGGGGAAGAAAACAAGTAGGAATCTTGTAGGCGGGCGGGTGCGACTGCATGATACACGTTCATAGTACGAAGATTGCATAATCTTCTTTAGTAAATGACAAGAAGGAGACGGAAGTCTCTAGCATCTTAAATAGATATATATAGTATTTCCTGATTTGCTACGCTCCTAGTGGATATATCGGAATCATCCCCATAGACGATGTTACCAAATTCAAGTCTCTTGAGCTTTACATTTATACGGACGGATATCAAAAAGACGGACGGACATACATTGCACAAAACCAATATACTCTTTTCCGTTCAACGACGAGCATAAAAACTATGCCAGTATGTCTCTTTCTCTATTAAAGGCTATTGCCTCTCTTCGTCTCTCTCTCTCCCTCTCTTTCACTTTGTTGCGATCTTTCGCTTCCATGTTGTAATCGCGGTAAACGTCACGTCTTTATGTTATTAACCTGCCAATTATTTGACTATCAAAAATCAGTCAGGTACGCGTCAGCAGCTACTCCTCATTTTATACCTTGGGGTATTTGTAGTACCGTTTTTTTCTGTCCGTACACCTCCCGTCTTTCAGCTGTTGCCATGCCCCCAAAAAAGAAAAAAAAATAACACAAAGTCGTGACAATTTTCGAGACAGACTTTAATTAAGCGCTAAACAAACATGGCTCGACACATTTCAAATTTTGTTTTTTTGTGGTTTTTGATTTTTGGGATTTGGTTATTTTTTTTTGGTTTTTGTTTTTTGTCTAGTCGTGGTTTTGTGTCAAGTGTTACATTCGCTTCGTTTTCTTTGAGTTATCAACAAGTTTGCATTTGTTTGCCCACCGTTCGCTCCTCGTCTTTTTTTCGGGTTTTTGCCGAACACGTGTAAGACAAGTACACAAATTTCGTATTCAAATGCAAATTGAGGGACTGAACCAATTTGAAATGCTTTGGCCTTGAAGTTGACGTGAATTCAATGTGCTTGACAAGTATTGGAGCACATTTGTGTATGCATCATCCGAGAGAAATATCTGCATAATAATGAGAAATGCCAGCAGAATTGCAAAAAGAATAGTTAAAGGTAGTTGAATGCGAATGGCAAAGATCTAATTTATATGTTTACTCATAGCGATATTTATCGGTTTTGGAATAAACCCCAACCAAAGACTTAGTAAACAGTACTACAAGTTAATAAAATACCTTATTTTTGACCCATGTGCTAGGTAAGCTCTTGCAAAATTCAATAATATATTTAGAAAAAATATAGCTGATATCGATAATTATCGATTTTTGCATAAAAATTATTTGTTAAAGATTAGTTAAGCAAGTTTTGCGTCTAAAAAAACTCTAAGATATTCGAATATCTTTATTCTCTGCTCTCTGAACTTATATCATCGATACCAATTTCTTTAACTCTCGATTATATTCCTTCACCAAAGCATCATATACTATCTAACTGTAGCCCACTCACTTCTAGAATTGTAGGTCGCAAATTAAAAAGACATTAGAAACTAATTGAAAAGAATTTCGAAGCGCAGTTAGCCGAGTTAATTTTGTTGACAAATTTTTCGCAAGCATTCGCTCATCTACGCCAACAATCGTTCTATATATATCTATATCTATTGTAGTTTTTTCTATAAGCTTCTTCTATATATATATATCGATACAGTTAATTTGCAGTCATTGCAAATTGTCGGGGTGTGGCTATAATGCCATTGTCTTGGCCGACTGTGCGTGTGTGTGACTTAGTCGGCCCACCAGACTAAGCGTTGTGACTGTGACGCCCACTGCGGCTAATCATTAGCTTTCTGTGCTTGCTTTTGGATAGGGGTTATTATATAAGTCAAGCACTAAATGCAACGTGCAGCACGTGTTTAATTCAATTCGATACAAATAGATATAAGGCAGTCATATAGCATACCTAATAGCTGACATTTACTTGCGAACTGCATTGAAGCGTCACTTTTTAATGGGTAGCTCCGTAGGCACCCCTGGCCAAATTTGCATGAGCTTTTGGGCTTGAGATGACTGATCGGAGATTGGGATTTTTATGCACGATATTTGCCAAGGTAACTAGACGGCTTAGTCATTGTTGTGAGAACACTTCTCAGTAGTGTTTTATAGTTGAGAAGAACCATCATAGGTAATAAATTGTTCTAGATAATAGTTCTTCTATATGTTATCAACTAAGGGTAATTATCGATAGATTCCTAATTAATTTATAAAATACAGCGAAAGTTTGAAGAGAGAAAGAGAGGCAGACGGGCAGAGCAACGACATAAGTAGAGAGATAGAGATAGACAGAGTTGCTACCTATATGATTTTCGATTATCAATTAATCGAAATACAAACTCAACTCAACTTAAATGTTATCGATAATTAAAAGCTATCAATCGATAAACTAAGAGTAAATATAAGAGTAAAATTTCACAGATAACTACCAGATATTGTATTATACAACTTCTACTATACAAACCGCCTATATGTTATCGATATTTACT
The DNA here is from genome assembly GCA_035047485.1 of Drosophila peninsularis. Classification (NCBI taxonomy): domain Eukaryota; kingdom Metazoa; phylum Arthropoda; class Insecta; order Diptera; family Drosophilidae; genus Drosophila; species Drosophila peninsularis. The sequence goes on along the minus strand of JAWNPN010000035.1, from coordinate 12,152,928 downwards.
ATCGAAGACTATTCATTATTGTGTAAGAATAACACTAATAATGGAACGTTGTCTAGCTCCTCTCGACAGATTCTCTAGATCATTCTATACCTAACAAATATGCTCGCAAAACGTATCTGCAGAGTATCTGAACAATTAGCTAGCAATTGCCATTGTTTACAGTTGTTTACATGCACAGAACAATAAACTCAGAGGGAGAAAGATATATATACGTAGATACTATGCATTTAAACACAATAATAAACTCATGATTTCTGCTTTACCTTTCTATCTAGACAGCGAGACAATGCAATTGGCATTGAACTGCGTGCAGCTTGGCTCTGATTTCAAATGTAGATATATAAATGTATATATAAATATATATTTAAATTGATAGTTATAAAAATTGCTTATATAAACTATTTCGGCTGACATCCTCCATAATTTGCCAGCCAAATTATCAAAGCTTCAATTGCATTTGCGTGACGAGAGAAAGAGGGAGAGAGATAGAGAGAGAGAGAGAGAGAACTCTTGAGCTGTGTTTTTCCTCCATGATCTTATCTGGAAAGTGCATTTTCTGTTTAGCTAGCAACGCATTAGAAAATGTTCAGCAAATGTTGCACGTTGCACGTTGCCGGAACTTGATAATTTGCTTGGCGCTAGGCAGCGGCAAGAGACAGACGCCGACTTCGTCTACAGACTTAGCCTTTTACTTATAATGAATTTTATGGCCAGTGGCCGTTTCTATTTGCGCATTTTCACTGCTAAAATGGCAACGTGCAACGTGCAACGTCGCCACATTGCTGAGCAGATTCTGAGCAACAAACGAGAAGAAAACAATTTTTGGTTGCAGAGTAAGCAAAGAAAAAAAAAAAGTTTGTCCGTCGCATTAGCAGCAAATCGAAAGCCTGGCATTAACAAATTATTTCTGCATAAAATTGTGGCCAGAGCCCCATATATGTATACGTATGCAACGTGCAACATGCAACATGGGCAACACGGCATGCTGTAAATGCCAGTTGGCTATTGGCTATTTTTAGCTGCTATTCCAGGCTCTCTTGGCCATTAAGTTCGTCCGTCCGGCCGTCCGCATTGATTTCAAATTCGTTTCGCACGAACTGCAATAGGCTTCAGCCACGCCCCCTATCTGCCGCGCCTCCGGCTGCGTTCGCCTTTAACGTGCTGCTAAAATAAATAAATGTCGTTTGCTAGTCGTGTTAGGCAGTGCGGCCCGCGTACAGGATGCTCTGGCTAAACAATAATTAAATAAACGCCGGCAACTGTTGCTGCTGCAACTAGCTAAACAGCATTGTCCGTTGGCCAGTTTATGTTATTATTCCATTTTTCTTTTCTTTTTTGCTTTGAGCTGCTCCTCAATTGGCGCCAGCCGCAATTATCTTTGGTTTGGCTCGCTTTTTCTTGCTTATAAAAATAGATATTGCCAGTTAGGCTGTCAGTGTGCTTGGTCCACAACTGTCATTTCGCAGCGTGTCTCTCGTGTCTCCCTGTGATTGACAGCAAATGCAGGAAATGAAGCGAATTCAATTGTGGCATTCGCAGCATTTGCTGCACATATCTCTTCAAGAATACAAGTTTTGCTTTTAAAGAGAAGTCAAGTTTTGTTTTTCGCACAGCTGTTCGAACAGTTGCATAAGCACAACAATTGTTTAAACTATAAACACAACAATTGACCCAATTTAAGTGCAGCACATAAACATTTTAGTGTTTTAAATATTTTATTTTTAATTATATAACAAATATATCCTTAACATTCACAATATTATAGTATAGTATTATATAAGACTTCAAATTCTCATAGAACAAATATAGCTGGCCTACGAGAGGCCTCCTCAATCTTATCATAGTTTCGGTCTTTCATGATCTTCTTAACTTTCGGGTAAAACCAAAAGCAGCCCTACAAAAAATAGTTATAGTCAGGTTAAATCTAGTTTACAATTGTCTTCAACTCAAGACCTGTTGAGCTCATTACATTTATCGCTGCAATCTCATGTAACTAGAAATTAGCATAAAAAAGTCTATAAAATATATAGATCTAGTCTGAACTCTTATCTATAAATGACGTCTATATCCCCAACAATTGATTTAAGTTAATACTTATGAAGACTTCTTAAGTCTCTTTCCATTTAGATATGCTTTATGCACCCATTAGACACAGCCATTAAAGCTAATCATCCCCATATAAACATCCACTTAGGGTATTCACTAGTCCACACACTCCAGACAGCTGTTTAAGACAGTTCAAGTATGCCAATTGCACGTATGTTAATAACATTTATTAGACAAATAGCTTGGGCATATAGACGACCTTAATGAACTGCATTCAGTGGACACTTTCCCCCTTTGGCTGTAGTGTCTCGTATGCACACAATTTGCCCTAATTAAATATGCATGCCGATTTCAAGTGCACTTTTCTAGGGTATTTGCATAGCTGTTGGACCAGTTACAAGTTCATTCATTCATCCATTTGCCAGCTGCGCTTTGCATACTGTCCGCTGGGCATCAATAGATATATCTCTTATTGGACTGTTAATAATGCACAAATAAATTATTCATTAGACAACAATTTTTATTTTCATTTTTTTGCATTGTTTGCATTTGTTTGTCGCGTGTCAAAAGTGCGCTCAGCTCTCTAACTAATTAATTTTTATTGTTTAAATGCATTTTTTTAATAACTAATTAAATTTTTTATACTTTTCTTTACAGGTAAGTTTGCGCTTGCTAATTGAAATCTAATTTGGGCTAAGTATCATTTATTTATATGTTTTTTTATGCCTATTTGCCGTATACTTAATGCTCATATTACGCATACGCCGCGTTGTGCACACGTATATCGCTTTTATTAGCTTCATTTGTGACACTCAGCGCGCGCCTCGCTTTTCGGCTATATAAATGTTTCTAATTAAATGTTTAAAAATAAATATATATAAATATATATATATGCATGTGTCAGCAGATATCGGAACAGGCAAAAAACAACCGCAAATAAATATAAATAAAATCAAAACATGACCAAGACAACAATTATAGAGAAAGTGACAGCGAGTGGCTACAAGCGACAAGCTGCATACTCCAATTAATATGCGCAAGTGGAAAACCAAATCAGGAATTAAACTGCACATATATATGCATATACATATATATATATCTGAATATATATGTGTGTGCATTTGGACATATTCAAAACACAATAAACAAATCGACCTCGTGTTCGAGGAAAAGTTTTTGTTTTTATAATTTAGCCAAAATGCACAGCTGTAAATTGATGGCCTGCGCGCTTGATGGCCAGGCCCAAAACACATACACACACACGCAGAGAGATATACACACACAGCGCACACACGCCCCACAGCTAAGCTGCTGTTATTACACACGCCACAGCGCTCAAATTAATTAAGAACATTGCCAGCGAGCTTAGCAGACTGTTCAATACTCGTTCACAGTTCAAATGTAGTCTTTGATCAATTGATAAATACATTGAAATTGTTTGCTGATGCCCAAGATTGGCTTATCTATCAAGCATGTCAAGATTGTGGAAGATAGACGCTGGAAGACAATGAGTGTCTGTAGGATCCTAACTTTAAGACTGTAGAGGATATACATATGTTACTTCGAAGAGTTTATAATCTCATAGGGTTTTAAGTTAATCTAATTAGAAAGTCAACTATTATATGATCTAAACTTTGTAGCTGTAAAACGGTATAAGAAATAGTTCTTATTCCGATTCATCTACCTAACCTCAATATATATATATTTTTGATCAATCTATAGAGGAGCTCAGCTCTAAAAAATTACCATATACAGTTCTTATTCCGATTAGCCCTGGCCGTCTATTTGTAAAGTTATATATGTTCTTTGAACAATCTATAGAAGGGTTTAACAATAGGTTTCTTTAAACAGTTCCTGCTTATAAATTTAATATATCATCTGAGTAGTAGTCTATATAGGTCTCCATGTATGGAATATGTCTTGTAATTCCCAAATTAGTCACGCCTTCGAAAGCTATATGAAAAACATTTTAAAACTTCGTTAAAAGAGACTCAACTTAGCTCAAAATAAAGAACTACATATTACTCTATATGTCATATATATAATATATATATAGAGTTATGTTTAGTCTCTCAATATAACTGTAATATAAGAAGTGCTCTTCAGTCTCTGCACACGCACATTCCCAGCCTCCCAACCAATATACCCTTGCTTATACCTCCCGAACGGGCATAAAATAATCTTCTGCTGTAATCCACAGTTAATTCACAGCCTCTGAATCATGCGTGACGTTTCTTAACGAAAATATGAATGTGATGAAAACAAAAATAAAACCCGTTTGCCAGACGAGCGCGCAAATTCCATGCGCATACAGATATGTATATATATATGTATATAGGCATAAATATCTGTAAACAGATATATGTATATGCCTGGCTAAGTGCACAAACAATGCAATGCAAAATACAAAACATCATGACCTGCTTCAATAAATCCCCCAAGCCCAAGTCCCAATTGCAGTGCGAGCGCCCGCTGCCAATTGGCAATTGGGGCAGCTGCGTTTCCCCCAACAATTGACAGTGGAACGTTTGAACCGTTGCATGGATTTGGATTCAATTCGTTTCGATTTATTGTTGTTGTTGTCAGAGAGTTAGTTAGTGGCACAATTTGTGGCTCAATTGTCTAGAATTGGGCACGGTGAAAATACAGGCAACAGCGAGCTCTGTGTCAATCACATCCAGTGGCACGTCAAGTGTTGGCTTAGCAAATTGGAGCAGCGAGACCCAAATGAAGATGTGAGCGCCAAGCCAAGCCAATAAATATATATATATATATATATGCAAGTCTGTAACTGATCATAACTGGCTTCAGTTCACTTGTTGCATCTAATCTAATTTTAACTCAAGCAGCGCCTTGTTTGTCCGCCTGCCTGGCAATTAAGTTAACAGCCAAAAACAAGCCAAACATGTTGGCCCAAAGCAGAGACAAAAAGTCGCATCGTTCCACTAACCATGGCCAAAAACTTGTAAGAAAAACACATTTTATATATACATAAATTGTTAACAAAAAGCCAAAACATGTAGCAAGTATCTTTGGCTTGCAGCAGCAACAACAACAACAACGGCAGCAAGTGCAACTGCAACTGCAACTCGAGTTTGTTTATTTTTAGACATTACGTTGCGTTTGCGTTGTTTAAAAATAGTTGCGCCCCAGTCGCCGCCAGCCCAAACGAGCCACAAAAAGTTGTTGCAGGCGAAGCTGCTGCAACTAAGGCAAAGACTGCAGCAGCAACTACGCATTTGATTTTGGCTTTGGCCAAGCTGCTAGCCATAGTCCAATCTATAAATAGCGCCACGCATTTTTCTTCGAGAACAATTTTTCATGTTACAGCGCTGAAATCGGCTCTCTATGCACGTTAATATATTGATATTGATATTGATATGTCTGGCAGCGCGCTGAACTCTGAAAGATCTGAGCACAATTGGCACTTGAACATTGAACAAGACACGCGCAGTGCTGCGCGCTCTCTCTCTCTCTCTCTCTCTCTCTCTCTAAATAGTTGGCGCGGCGTGCACTGGCAGAAAATATTGAGTAGGAAATGAGTTAGTTGTAAAGTCTAACAGAGGCTGGGTTGCTATGAGGTGTAGTTAGGAGTAGTACTCTTAAATAGTTGTTGACTCTGTGCAGGAAGATGGTTTTAGATAAATATATGTGAATATTTGTATATATAGCACATATATAGCATATATAAGCTCTACTTTGCTAATGAGTATCTTGGATATTTGCTTTTACTCATAAATACTCTAACTTAAGCATGAGTGTACTAGATATATTTAGTGCTTGATATATGAATGGTATGAAATACTTGTGAATACTTGCAAATATACTCAAATATACTATATATATTATATACTAAATACTATATACTATATACTCAAATATACTTTACTTCTAGAAAGTATCTAAAGAGAAAACTTAAATTCTAAGCACATCTTCATATACTCATAAACTCGCTGATCCACTAAGCATATACTCAAACAATATTGTTTGAAATGCACCAAGAGTCAACTGCATGTGAATACGTGAATATATGCTCTACTTTTCTGGAAAGTATCTAAAAACAAGTTGCTTAAAGACAGATGTAGCTGCATATACTCATAAATACTCGAAAGACTCTATGATGCTCATTACTCATACTCACTTTAAATGAATATGGCTGTGAATACTTGCTCTAGTCTTCTAGAAATGTATATGAATGTACTCACTCTCGCACACACGCTAATGTGCTATGAATAAACTTAATCAATATGAAATTGAAATGATTATAAACTGATAGACTTGTGAATACTTATGAATACCAATGAATACTTGCATTAGTACTATTTCTAATGAGTGTCACATGAAATATTTGTGATGTTTGAATGAAATATCTGTGAATGCTTGCATATAGCCATATATATACTCCAATCTCTTGAACTACAACTATTCACAGTCAAGTCAAGTCTGCTGCTGCTCTCAAAATAATAAAAATCTCAAATGAACCTCTGCAAGTTTCTCTAAGTGCACAACTCTCCCATGGCCAAGTCCTGCGTGCCTCGACTCTATTGAACTAAAAAAGGAAAAAAGATTCAAATTCCAAAGTCAAGATGCAGCTTCAAGTTGCCTATAGACAGCACTCGGCCGCAATGCTGCAACGTTGCAGTTGCTTGCAGCTTCATTTCACATTAGCCGCCTAACGTAAACAAGTTGCCATGTAGCCGCAGTCGCAGCTGCAGCGCTGAGCAAAAGGATGCGCATGCGCATGTGCAATTAAAGTGTTGCATATTTATGAAAGTCATGCATGCACATGCACATGCACATGCGGCCGCCTATCGATGTGGTGATCTATAAATAGGCTAAATGTTATTATGGCCAGGTTAACTGGCTGGTTGGCCAACTTGGCCTGGCCTGGGGCACAAAATGCGCTTTAATGGCGTCTAATAAATGCTCATTGGCATAATAGACACGTGCTGCACTCTGTGGCATGCACATTAATATTGTTATGATTGATTGATCAATCAAAATGTGTATGCCATTCACAAAAGGATGAAGCTTTAAACATGTCATCCTGACAGGCTTGACTGGCTGCCAGCCTTGCCTTGCCTTGCCTTGCTTTACCTGCCTCTTACCTGTTGACGAGCAAATTGCTGGCTTTGTTGATGAGGCAGGCATTGGCTGACAACCGTTTGCCTGATGACAACTGCAGCATGTGCTAATCAACAGAGCAACAATGTGAGGCGAGCGGAGTTAGAGTTGGCATTGAACGACTTGAAGATACCTGGTATTTAAGGTTGCTTACTATACAGTACAGAGCAGAGCGGACCCAACTAGTCATAAAAATCAGGAATATATTCTTAACTCTGTCATCTCTGCTCTGCGTCCCAGCACATCATACCCCTCTGTAGCCAATTCCAGGGTATTTATAAGAAAACAAAAAACGGAATAATGAAATCCAACTCCCCTAACGCAGCAGACAGCCAATTAAAAGTGCCAGCCAAGTTAAGAGCTGAGCGTTAAGCGTCCAGTGCTCGAGCGCTGAAATCGAGTCAGACTCGGAGTCTCTGTCCGAGTTCAGCTAGTCCGCAAGTTCTTTTAATAATAGCTTTAAATGGTTTTTTGCGCAATCAGATTACTTGCAGTTTTGCCTGCTTTGCTTGAATTCCAGCTAACTGAATGGCTCCAGGCAACCGAAGAAAAATGGAAATGGAATAAAAACACGCACTCCAACTCGTTTCAGCTAGCGCTATCTGCCCTCTCTCTCTCGCTCTTTTAGCTGCCTTCGTTTGCATTCTAAGCCAAAGTGAAATTCAATAGAACTGGCCAATGGCATTGGCCATCTAGAATCGCATCTGCCAGCCTGTCTTGCCAATTGCTGTGCATGCAGTGCTCTTCTCTGTTCTGCTATACCACTTAACTGTGCTTTATCGATGGGGTATATGCCCATAACCAGGCTAACTAATTAAAATTAATTTACCGTTTCTAATGGGCCATATTATCATACTCGTATGAGCAGAGCGTGTGGCTTTTATGAGCTCTGGTTTTATAGCCAAATGCTGTAATTGTTTTTTATCGATATCGATATCGATACTTTAAAAGTTTCCAGCGGAAAAGAATTCCTTGATGCTCCCACTGCATTTTCTTTTATTTTCTTGTATTTTTTAAAGCTGAATTCTTTTTCAACTTAGGACTTATAGATTTTTAAACATATTTATCGATTACTTGTGCGTTATCGATTGTTTTATAAGTGCTCTCTGTACTGAATATTAAATAAAAGTAGTTTTAGCTTTTCGAAACTGAAACTCTGCACTATTTTGAGCTAAATAAGCTTTCGATGAGCAGTTCACTGCTCATCCTTATATACTATTGCTATAACGTTTTACAACACTATAACTTAGCTGTTGTTTGCTTTGGTCAGCTTTTAATAGGCTATCCTTAAGCGTATTCCATTTGACTTTTGCATTGCCACGCAGCTGAAAATGGCAGCTAGAGCGAGCTGTCCACACAGCTCGTAGTTTGAGCTCCCCAGGTACACAAAGGCTGTAGCTGCGCTGAGCTGAGGCTGTGTCTGCAGCTGAAGCTCTTTTTTATGCAAATGGCTTGTGGTTTGGGCATTCCAGGCTATTTGGTTATTCCTGTGCATGCACAAGAGCCCAAAGAAGAGCTGGCGGGATTTAAATTTATGTGTGTGTGTGCTCACATATATATATAGACTGAGGCATGGCATGTCCTTGTGCACAACAATTTTTATTTTCACTTTTTTGTTTGCGCCACGTTTCAAGACTTAACACGCCCGTTGGCCGCCTGCTCCTGCCCCTGCTCCAGTTCTTGTTTTCGGTCTATTGAAATGAAAAGTTTTGTACGTACGGAAAATGCTTTTTCTCAGCTGCCGTCGCTGCTGTTGATGAGTTTCCTTTATCGCATTGAGGCCAACATCAAGCGAATCGTGCGGGGCGCATAATAAAACCGCATTTCAATGCTTAGACAAAAGATCGCAAATGGCTTCGTTTCTACATAACCCACATAAAAGCTGACTATCCATATGTCTATCTCTATGCATGTGTGTTAAATATATGCAAATGTATATCTGAGTGTGTCTCAATTATTACACTGCAACTTATAGCTGTCTCTCTCTCTCTCTCTCACTTTTACAACACATTTTACATGCATTTTTATGACAAGTCACAAAATGTTCAAGATTTTGTCATCTTTTCTCTGTCACGAACTTCAAAAAAGACAAAAATTGTGAATTGGTTTCGTTTGCGGTTCGATTATATAACAGAAATCTCTTTAATTGTAACAACAGTTGCTCGCAAAGCAAGTCGACAGAGGGAGAGAGGTGAAGAGAAATTAACAACAATAGCGGTTCACGTTTTTTTTCTTATCTTTCACTGTTTGTTAGCTTATTAAGGTCAATGTTAATGCCAGCTGAAGCTACAATTGACAGCTACTTTAACATGCATGTTAGAGCAGTTTAGAGAAGACTGTTAGCTGTGGAGAGCTGTAGAGTGGTAGAGCTGGTAGAGATACGGGAAGTATTTAAGAATTATTTATTTCTATTTAGTTTGACTAGAGAAGTTTTGGAAGATTTACATTTGACAACCAGCTTGACATTGGGCTTGTAAATATTTACAGTATTTAAGTGAAAGTAAGTAATAATGCTAGGAGTGCTTTAATGGGGAGTGCCCAACTAGGATATACTGCGCAGCCTACAGCAAAACTCCTTATTCAGTTATTCTAAACTTTATTTTAGCTTTGCAATTTAACTTCTACTTTAACTTCAACAACGTCTTAACCAAAATGTAATCCTTATCTAAAATTCTAATAGAGAATCAAAGCCAATTTGCTTTTGGAATGAATATCATATAAATCATAATATAAAATGAAAATCTAGCAATTTAGCTTAATTTTCAAATAAATTCAACTAGATAATGTCACACACACAAGCAACACTCTCTATGCAGCGGCGCACATAAATTTTTATTTCAAACAAAAACAAAAGCATAAAAAATATAAAAACAAAAAATAAACTTTACGCTAAGTTCCGCAATTTTCGATTCGGAAGCGCAATTAAAGTTGAATTTAAAACGCTCATAAAATGCATAAATAAAATAAATTTGTCGCTAAAAACAACGAAATGGGAGAGCAAAAACTGAGCTAGAAGCAGAGGAGAGGGGAAAAGAGGTGCATAAATTACAAAACATTTGCAATTTGCAGCACACACAGAAATTGGTAAATAATTGAACAGGAGAATAATTTCAATAAATTGTGCACGTTTTTAGATTAAAAATAATTGCATAATAATTTAATTACAAACGCCAACGGCTAGAAATTTGTCAGCTGAGAAAACAAACAACAACGAAATATATTTAAAAATAGAACGAAAAACACGTTTCAAATTTTAAATGTTGATATATGTAGTTGTTAAATGACTTTTTGTGGAGAGTCAGTGTGGAGAATATATTTGTAGAGTATGTGTGGAGGGCGTATGTGGAGAGTGCAGAGAGTTTCTCTGAAGGATGTCTGTAAGTGGAGGGTGTATGTGTGGAGAGAGTGTGTGTGGAGAGTGTATGTGTGGAGAGTGTATGTGTGGAGAGTGTGCATGTGGAGACAGTGTCTACATGGACAATGTATACACTTCACAGAATGTGAGAATGTGGAGAATGAGTGTGGAAGTTAATATGTAGAGTGTATGTGGAAAGTACACGTGGAGAGTATCCGTGGAGAGTATGAGTGAAGAGTTTGAGCGGTAGTGGAGGGCATGAGATAAGAGCCTGTGTAGAGAGTGAATGTGGAGAGTGTGAGTGAAGACTGTCAATAGAGAGTTTATGTGGGAGTGGAGAGGGTGTGGAGACTGTATATATAGAGAGTATGTATGTTACACACTGACTCTACACTCGCATTCTATGTCTCTACATACACACTCTATATAGATAATGCGTATGTCTAGAATATATGTGAATAGTCTACATGTCACGACTGTAGAGTAACCAGAGCATGCCTGAGTTGAACATATCCGAATGCGTATATGTGGGCTGTCACTGTGTGTGGCAACACCCACGCACGTGCCTCCTGATTGAAAGGCTGTGTATTTTACTATTATTATTTTTGTAGCCTCGCTTCCAGCAGTTTCCTTAATAAAAACATCAATTTTATGGCTATCTGTATAAAAACTGTTTACTTTTTATTTCGTTTTAATGCATTTACATATTTCGCTAAAGAGAATTTCCTTTTCTGTTGATTGTAATTGCAGTTGGTACTTCCGCAAAATCAAACGCATTGAGGCTGAGAAAAAACTGCTACTGCCAGAGAACGAGCACGGCGCGTTTTTAATACGCGACTCCGAAAGCCGTCACAATGACTATTCGCTATCAGGTGGGTGCTGTAAATGGCAGACCTAATGTCAATCTATTCAATGAATAATGAATAATGAATAATGAAATTTCATACAACTGAATATTGAATCTAATACGAAATTCGAATTTGCAGTGCGCGATGGCGATACGGTTAAGCATTACCGCATCAGACAATTGGATGAGGGCGGCTTCTTCATTGCCAGACGCACAACATTCAGGTAAACAGATTATCTTTCTAACATGAACATAACATTATGTTAACCCATTCTCATCCCGGTCGATAACAGAACCCTACAAGAGCTTGTCGAGCACTATTCCAAGGATTCGGATGGCCTGTGCGTCAACCTCTGCAAGCCCTGTGTACAGGTAGGTCAAGTTGCCTATGCAAACCATATGAATTTCTACTAATTCATGGTATTTAATTATTGTTTTCTGCATTTGACATGCACTTAACATGCCATTTAACATTGAACGTACTCTTGTCGCGCATTTAACATGGCATTTATCAATATTAAGCATTTAACATTTGAACATTTTCATTATGATTTCTGCCATTATTTACGTCTACTTAACGAAAGAAAAAACCGATTTTAAAATGATTTTATATATTTGTTTTTTGTATTCCTTTAAAAATACTAACGAAAATTATGTATAAATACTAACAAACAAATAAAAGACAAATTCATTTTCGGGTATTTTTGAGGTAGGATTTTGTAACTCTAAACGTTAACTTTAATGTGTATCTGTGTGTGTGTGCCAGCATCATGCCAAAAATATAAACCATAAACAAATAATACCAAATAAACAACCCATTCATTTCATTTAATTCATAAACTTAGTCAAAGTACAAAGTGCAAGTAAGCTTTGAGCAAGACTAAACAAAAATCCCCAAAAATAAATTTTATTTAAATTTATGCCTGTCATTTTTGGTATATATATACAGAATTATAGAGAAAATTAAATATTTAATGAATAAATGAGTTGAATTGCATTTAGCTTTTGTATATATTAACTTGAAGCTTATATAAAGTAGAGTTAAATCAGTCGCCTTGCCAAGCTAATACAGGTCCGAAGAGCGAAATGAATTTGCTGCTAAAATCTTTAAGTTTTAACTCAAGAAACATTTCGAATTATAAACTAATACTCTGTCTTATAGAAAATTCTCGCAAATTGTACCTGAATTCCTAAGCCTTACTCAGTAGTCTGGCCCATTGTGATTCCATTCCTCTACCTACCTCTATAGGAATTCATCTACCGCCAAGTCCAAAACTCTGACCAAAAATCCTTTCGTAGTGGCTTGTAAATATATTATATATTAATATATTATTTCTGTCAGATATCAGATGAGAGTTTGTCAAAAAGTAGCTTTGCCTTGCCTCAAACTAAAATTAGTTGGGAATCATAAAAGCTGTAAAAATGCATTTTAGCCTTGCAAATGCCAGTCATAAATATCAAAAATTTGTAGCAGACGATGTATATATAATTGACTAGAGTATGCCTTATATTATAAACTTTATTTTTAATTAAATATTGCTACATGTAGTCTATAATATATATACATATATCTAGTATTTGGTGCAACTGCCAAATCGCGTGTCCAACTTATGCAAACACGAAAAACCAAAAACCTAAAAACTCTGCGAAGGGCATGCAAACATTTTCAGCAAATGCACTTTCAAATTTGCAATGCTCAACAGTGACTAAGCAGCTTGCTTGAGCTAGCAAAAAGCGTAAACAAAGTAAAACAAGCTAAAGGCAATAGTAAATCTAATTAACTAGCCGCAGATTAGTTGCACTTTGACTTTGACCCAAAAGGCCAGACAAACTAAAAGCCCAAAAAAACAAAAAAAAAAAAAAAAAACAAAAATACTTGCAATTTTAGCCAACTCCGCTCTACTTCTAATCGAACAAAGATTTGTACATAATGCCTAAGTGTATGCCACAGTTGTCACATCAGTTCGCTCCAATTGGCACATTCATTCAAAACGAGCCTAAAAGCACACACCATATTCTAAGCTTAATTGCTTTAACTAAAGAACATTCACTAACTTGATTTCGTTTTTGCCACACAGATCGAGAAACCTGTCACCGAGGGCCTGTCGCATCGAACTCGCGATCAGTGGGAAATTGACAGAACTTCGTTGAAATTCGTACGCAAATTGGGCTCCGGCCAGTTTGGCGATGTCTGGGAGGGTCTGTGGAATAATACCACGCCCGTGGCCATCAAAACCCTTAAGTCGGGTAAGTTGAAGGAATGTTGGAAGGGAATATGTGGATGTTGTATAAGAAGTATAAGCTAAAGTATAAGACAAGCGATGATCGGAAAAGTAACTGTGCCGGGTATCTGTTAGTCGGGAACTCCCCACTAAAGCTACTTGCTTTATAGATATACTTCTTTTCAATCCTATATATTACCTATATCTATTTACCTACCCAGATAACTTATCTTCTCTATATCCCATTTAACCAGGCACAATGGATCCCAAGGACTTTTTGGCCGAGGCACAAATAATGAAGAAGCTGCGCCACACCAAGCTCATTCAGCTATATGCGGTCTGCACCGTCGAGGAGCCCATCTACATTATAACAGAGCTGATGAAGCACGGCTCCCTATTGGAGTATCTGCAAGGTAGGCCAGCAAAATAATATACTATATATATACTATATCATCTGTACATTAACTTGGCTAATTTCTTACATGAGTCACTTGATCACCGTTCACCCATTGCTTCAACTTCATTATCGTGTCATTATTAATATCGGATGTATGTGTTTTTAATATCTTTTAGCAATTGCAGGCAAATGTCGTAGTATCAAAATGCAAACGCTTATCGATATGGCTGCCCAAATAGCCGCTGGCATGGCATATTTGGAATCACAAAACTATATACACAGAGATTTGGCAGCGCGTAATGTGCTCGTCGGCGATGGCAATATCGTAAAGATAGCCGATTTTGGTCTGGCACGGTAAGTAATAACTATATATAACAGCAAAAGAAGATACTCTAATAACAAATGTTCTATCTACCCCATATACAGACTCATCAAGGAGGATGAATACGAGGCACGCGTCGGTGCACGCTTCCCCATCAAATGGACAGCACCAGAGGCGGCCAATTACAGTAAATTCTCCATTAAGTCGGATGTGTGGAGCTTTGGCATTTTACTCACCGAGCTGGTCACCTACGGACGTATACCCTATCCAGGTGCGTTCTCCCCCAATATATACCAAAAGCAATACTAAATCTCTGTATCTGTGAACAGGCATGACCAACGCTGAAGTATTAACCCAGGTGGAGCACGGCTATCGCATGCCCATGCCACCGAACTGTGAGCAGCGTCTGTATGAGATAATGCTGGAGTGCTGGCACAAGGATCCGATGCGCAGACCCACGTTCGAAACGCTGCAGTGGAAGCTCGAGGATTTCTATACATCCGACCAGAGTGATTACAAGGAGGCGCAGGCTTACTGATAAATGCTTTATGCGCCCGCTGGCAAACGTGGCAGCTGCAACAAGGTAGCGCCCGGACCTGCGGAGCAGAGCAGCAATAGCAAGAGCAGCAGCAACAACAAGACCGAAGCATAAAGCTAACCAACACGGACAATTCTTATTTAGTTACTTATTTCAATTTTTGCACAGTTTTTCTAACGCATTAAACAAGATAAAGCAAAAGAAAAGAAACGAAAGGCAAAGTAAAGCAAAGCAAGTGTAATCCCATGCTCTCAACATGGAGCTGAGTGTACGTCTAGGTATCAATATAAATGTTATTAGCATTTAAGGCAGGCAAATTTTAGTATTTAGAAAGCATTGCGGTGTGCTAAGATGAATATATATATATATATATATATTCATATATATATATATATATATATATACGTATGTGTACAATTTAAATATTTGTAGTTTTGATTACACAACAGTTTTCTTTGTTTGCACTCACCGCATTAATCATATACATATGTATATATATAGATTAGAGTACATGTGTATATCGATCTGATTTATATTGATTTGTTTTGCAATCAGGCGCTATTATTGAACGCTGTATCATAAAGTATATATATATATATATATATATATATATATATATATATATATATATATATATATATATATATATATATATATATATATATATATATAATAAATATACACACACACACGAAACGCATAAAGTCACAGTTTATATATAGGATCTTCATATATATATATATATATATATATATATATATATATATATATATATATATATATATATATATATATATATATATATATATATATATATAAATGTATATGCATATTTTCTCTTTTTAGTTATATAGCCATTATATAAACGATATTTAAATACTTATATATTTATGCTTTTAGTTAAACACAAATAAAAAACAAACATTACGTGTCTTACCTTATATAATCACACACTCAACATTATCAACGACATATATATGCTTTATCTTTATCGTATAATCGTAAACAAAAACAGAAAAGTGCTAGAAAGAAATAAACGCAAAACATAATGCAATAAAGTAAACTCCATATTATTAATGTTATACATTTTAATTGTAATTTTTAACCATTAAATTATGTATTTAAAATTATACACATATACACACACACATACACAAATCCATGTACATTTAGTGAACAAAACATCAAAATAAAATTTATTATCGTAATTTATAAAAAAAAAATATAATGTCAACTTTCATGTATAACAAAAGATATTCATAGCTAAGTTATAATTTTTACAGTGTATTTCGTTTTGTTGCTTTTTTTGGTGAGTATTATTTGAAGCTTTCTTATGCCCTGAGCTCATAATGAAATTTTGCAAATTGATGTAGCAGATAGAAAGAGGCGTGGCTCACAGTGATCTGTTTCGCCTATATGTCCGTCTGTAGACGCATCAATCTCGAAAACTACAAAATCTAGTGAGTTCGATTTTGGTATATATAACATGATCAGTTCTGTTCAATATTACATCTGATTTGCTGGTTCTCGATAAAAATCGATCATTTAACTTGAAGACCATTGCAGCTAGAGATACCTCATATAGATTTCTTTAATGAATATGGAGATTCAGATATTGTATTTGACATACGTTCTTCAACAAATTAAAGTAAATGCAAACTCAACGCTGCGCTCAGGGTATTTTCTAGTCAGGCTCAACCGACTAGAGCACTCTCATTGCTTTTGCTATATATATATATTATTCTTTGCATTTTAAATCTCGCCATTTTATTACTACTAATTTTAAAAATCCTAATCTACGTACGTCTAAACCTAGAAAGCATGAATTAAAGGCTGATTTTATAATGCTAACCTTAGTACTTCTGTGTTCTTATCTAGTAAATATATATTCAAATGTTTTACCCATTGCACAAAAACATATTTCAAAGCAGCTGTAATCAAAAAAGAACTGGAAATAATTTAACAATATTTTCTTTGATTAATGTAAAGGAATTTCTCTGTACTGCAATCATTTGCATTTGTAATTAGCAAAATCTCTTGTCATACAAAGAAAATTTGAGGGCGTGTCAAATAAATATATATATTGAAAACATATGTATAACGATTGCAATAAAATTAATTTCGATATAAAAAAATTATATACGTATATATATAAATGTAAAACCCTTTATAGCTCTATGAAAATGTATAAAAATTTGAAATATACTTGGCAATTTAATGATATAATAAAGATGGAATAAATCTTGATTTGTCGTATAACAGAAACTATCATTTATCATAAATTAATAAAAATTTGTATCTTTCTGTTAAACATTTAAAACAAAAATATTTTTAAAAAACAACAAAAATTTAATTTCTTAAAAGAAATATGTATATATTTTTTTTTATTAATATTTATTTATATCTTTCACTTTTTAGCTTAAAAAGTTAACTCAGTTCATAGCTGCAAGTATACATATGTATGTACATAAATATATTCCGGGTTTAAGCCTAATCGGTTCATAACCTTGATCAACACAGACATATACATACGTATAGCTCTAAATGTGCGTTTCTAAAAAGTCAAACGCTTTTGATCGGTCCACATATGGGTGTGATTGTTTACTACCAAAAAAAAAATAAAAAAAAAAAACAGTTGATTGAATTTTTGGTCAATGCGAGTTTGTGAAGCAAAACAAAAACGCATTGAGAGCCCTGCCTAAAATGTCGTCTACAATGTGCTCTTCCCCTCCCATCACACTCTGCAGCCACACCTGTTACTGAGTCTCGCTCGCCCCTCTGTCGCACTCTATTCTATTTGCATGATTTAATTCTGTTACTTTAACCTCTCGCTCTCACTCTCGCCCCTCTCCTGATGCGCTGTCATTGTGTATCTGTGTGCATGATATAGTTCATTTGCTCTGCACTTGCTGCCTTTAGTTCTGTTACTATACATTCTTCTCCCTCACTCTGCACCTCTGCCATCCATTGTCTTTCTGCTTACATAGCATCCTCTCACGCTCTACCTCTCTGTTGTCTACTGCTCTGGCATTGCATGTGTGTGCGTAGCCGTAAGTGGTCAAGCAGTCGCAAACAATGCGAATTGATGACGATTCCAATTTCCAATGTTTGCTCGCTGACTCAGTCAATTGTTTTGTTGTTGTTGATTAATTCGGGCATAAACTATTGCCAGTGAAAAGCACATGAGACATGCACGCCTCTACGATAGACTGTTTTGTTGCCTTATAAGGTAAACGGCGCTGCACAGCTGTTCATGGGCTAATCAATGAGCGCGAAGCATGTGAAGTGCTTGGTGGTGGTCCGTCACGCTGATAAGCCCGCCCGCATTTGCCGCGGCAGCAGCTAAAAATAATAAGAAATGCATAACTAAATACCAGACATGCCGAAGAAATGTTTACGAACGCGTTTCGGCTTATCAAACACTTCCTGCGAACATCTGAACACATGACTAAAGCCTTTGTTTTTTTAAGGCATTTTCGGGCAGCATTAGTAAGCGGCTTATCGCTCGCGCGCTGACAAACCTCTGACTCATAGCCAGCTTGAAAAGGAGAGAAAAAACCCCCAGCTATATATTTGATTATTATTAATAATAAGTCACTTTTAGCCATATTCAGTTCTTCATCGCTTTTTATTGTTTTTTTTCTTCGTAGCGGTTACAAATACTTTCAAGTTTTGATTTTTTGTTTGTTTTTGTCTTTTTTTGGTTAAGTGTAGTACATAATATAATGCTTGGATAATGTTTAATGCCGAATATGAATATATATATATAATATTATATGATATTTCTTTTATAATACCAATATATGCGCATGAAAACGTGAATTTCGATCGAACACAAAAATATATGCTAATTACTTATGTGTAATAGGTGTGTGTGTGTGTGGGTGTGGGTGTAGGTGTGTGTATCTATGTGGTACATGACTTCGTATAAAATTGTTATATATATAGATAAAAAAAATCTTGGTAGTTTATCTTTGTTGCTGTTGCGCTGCTGCTGTCGCTGAAACAATGCTCCTGTCCGTGGTTTTTCTTCTTTGTTTTATCTACCCTATCCTAAGTACGAAATGAATAGGAAAATATATATATTTTCTCATCTGGCGTGAGTCGCAGGCACAGACAGGACCACGCCCAGCTACAGCCACAGTTGTTGTTTGATGTTGTTGTTGTTGGTGTTTAGAAGCATTTGCGGTGCACAATGGATGGGCCAGACTCATCGTACTCCTGCTTGGAAATCCACATCTGTTGGAATGTGGACAAGGAGGCCAGAATGGAGCCACCAATCCAGACGGAGTATTTGCGCTCTGGCGGTGCCACAATCTTAATCTTCATGGTGGACGGGGCCAGAGCCGTAATCTCCTTCTGCATGCGGTCAGCAATGCCTGGATACATGGTGGTGCCGCCAGACAGCACGGTGTTGGCATACAGATCCTTACGAATGTCGACGTCGCACTTCATGATCGAGTTGTAGGTGGTCTCGTGGATGCCGCAGGCCTCCATGCCCAGGAACGAGGGCTGGAACAGGGACTCGGGGCAACGGAAGCGCTCGTTGCCAATGGTGATGACCTGTCCGTCGGGCAGCTCATAGGACTTCTCCAGAGAGGAGCTGGAGGCAGCCGTAGCCATCTCTTGCTCGAAGTCAAGAGCCACATAGCAGAGCTTCTCCTTGATATCGCGCACAATTTCACGCTCGGCAGTGGTGGTGAAGGAGTAGCCACGCTCGGTCAGGATCTTCATCAGATAATCGGTCAAGTCGCGACCAGCTAAATCCAGACGGAGGATGGCATGTGGCAGTGCATAGCCCTCATAGATGGGCACAGTGTGGGTGACACCGTCGCCAGAGTCCAAGACGATGCCAGTGGTTCGTCCAGAGGCGTATAAGGATAACACAGCCTGGATGGCCACGTACATGGCCGGAGTATTGAAGGTCTCGAACATGATCTGAGTCATCTTCTCACGATTGGCCTTGGGATTCAGAGGGGCCTCAGTCAGGAGCACTGGATGCTCCTCGGGTGCCACACGCAGCTCGTTGTAGAAGGTGTGATGCCAGATCTTCTCCATGTCATCCCAGTTGGTGACGATGCCGTGCTCAATGGGATATTTCAGGGTGAGTATACCACGCTTCGACTGTGCCTCGTCGCCCACATACGAGTCCTTCTGGCCCATACCAACCATGACGCCTTGATGACGGGGACGGCCAACAATTGATGGAAAAACGGCACGTGGTGCGTCATCACCGGCAAAGCCGGCCTTGCACATGCCGGAACCGTTATCAACAACCAAAGCGGCAACCTCTTCGTCACACATTTTTGCTATATGGATTGTGGTTTAACTTGCTGCAATTGAATAAGAAAAGAAAAAAGAATAGAATTCAAATGAATATTTGTATGTACACAAGGCTCAGAGCCGAATGCCAGTCAAGAGATTGAGCCTGCGACAGGGAGTCACAGGAGCACGAAGAGAACAAAGGAAGACTGAATTTTATTACCTTTTAAGGAAATATAAGAGACGAATGAAGTTTTCTGTTTTCAGTTACTCTGAATTAGCCGCTGCGCAAACTTAGCACAATGACTGACGCTTCACAATTGAAACGACGCCTACTTTTTCAAAAGTGGTTGAATTTTGTTGGGGCGCCGATGTTGCCACTCTTACACGAAAATCAAATAATAATACCAAAAGAGAAAATGCCTAAAAAACACACGAGTTATCGATAGGCGATAACGCAATAGACTAACAGCTGCTTAAGCCGCTAAGCGTTTGTTCCTCTCTCCTTTGTTGTTTAACAAGTGCAATAACTACGTAATTTAAGCAATTAATTTATTCAATAAGCCAATACATTCGATAAATATATTTGATAATATTGTGATAAACATCGCACATCACTATTCTAGCAGCTAGACAATCACCACACCACCCACCCACTCCACGATAGCGGCTTTGCGACTTATTTTGATAGCGCCGTGCATTTTGACAACAACAACAAGATGGTTGACATTAATTTGGAATGCGTGCAATTGATCGAGCCAAAGCCGACGAAATCAACAGAGCAACAGCAGCAGCAGTATCTGGAGGCGGCGCGCATACTGCTCGTGCTGCTCGAGAATGTACTTAGTCAGCCAAACAACCTCAAGTACCGGACCATTCGCGTGGAGAACAAAGCGATCAAGGAAAAGCTGCTCTCGCTGGAGGGCAGCGAGCGATTGCTGAACGCAATTGGGTTTAAACGCATGCCAAGCGCCAATGAGTACACATTGCCCAGCGAAGTGCCTTTACAGCAGATTCAAAACTACAGAGACGTGCTGAGCAAAAGGCGTGAGGCGTGGCTGAACGGTACAAAGAGTAAGTAGCTGTAATATAGCCAAGCCGAGTTAACTGTTAATTGAAATTGAATTTATTTGCTTTAGGGCCTGTACAGGCGACAACTGTAAGGGAAATGCCAGCAACGTGTGCTACGCCTTTGTTTATACAACCTTCAGTGCCCTACAGACAACGCATTACCTTCCCACGCTTGCTGGTGAGTATAGAAAATCCAATTTAATTAAATAGAATAAATAGAATTTCCATTTGCAGCGCACTCCCAATCGGTTTCTGCAGTCCTTGGAGCTGTACAGCGATGCGGTTATGCAGTACGAGGATGAGGCGCTGCTGGCCAGCGGTCGCAGTCTCATACCCATCGATGAACTTACAATAAATGCCAGCAGCAAGTTAATTGAAATTCAGGAGCTGATTGCAGCTGGCGAGTGCAAGGAGAAGGAGCCGTGTATACGCGATCTGCTGCTCGTCGAGCTGGTCAATTGGTTCAAGACGGAGTTCTTCGAGTGGGTCAACAACATACCATGCCAAGTGTGCGGTAGCGAGGATGGCAAACTGCGTCGCACCCAAACCGAGGGCGATGTGCGGGTCGAGGTCACCGTTTGTTGCGGCCAAGAGACCAAGTTCCATCGCTACAATGACATTTCCCAGCTTTTGGTGTCGCGCAAAGGCCGCTGCGGCGAGTTTGCCAATTGCTTTACATTCCTCTGCAGATGTCTGGACTACGATGCTCGCTTAGTGCATTCCCATTTCGACCATGTGTGGACGGAGGTGTTTTCGGAGAAGCAAATGCGCTGGCTGCATGTTGATCCCTCTGACAACGTGGTCGACTCGCCACTCATGTACCAGCGAGGCTGGAAGCGCAATATTGACTACGTCTTTGGCTATTCCAGAGACGATGCGCAGGATGTGACCTGGCGATATACGAACAATCATCAACAAATATTGCAGCAACGCCGGTTGTGCTCCGAGAAGGAGCTCATCGAAGCGCTGAATGTGATTAGAGCGAAGCGGCAGCAATTTGCGAGCGAAGAGCGCAAAAAATTCCTCAGTCAGCGCAACATGTGCGAGGTCATTGAAATGACCGTGGAACGGTATGTATTAGAAAAAATATTCTCTGATTGTTGTTGCTGTTGCGTTGCATGCTCGTCCAGGTAGTGATGAAGAGTATATTGGTTTTGTGCAATGTCTGACTGACTAAGCGTAGCTACAGATTGATCTGCAGATCAGACTTGCTCTATACCACATTCAATATCCCTAACGAGCATCATGCAGTCAGTAATACCCGACTGCAACATTGTACATTTTTATTGTTGTAATTAAAGCTTTTCTTTGCATTTTTTTCATATCAACTACGCAGCATTCCGACCGAGAGCGAGCTGAAAGGCAGAAGTTCGGGCAGCTTGTCGTGGCGTCAGTCGCGTGGCGAACACACATTCACAGATGTGAGTCATTAGATCTGATCATTAATTGCCTTTGTCCTATACACACGATCTCTCATGCATTATTCCATTTCAGATTTTCGTATTTACGCCAAATGCCAGCGAGCTGGAACTGCGACAATTCAATTTGCGCTACAATTGCGCCAGCGATACGTACGAAAGATATACGAAAGGTTTGATAGAGTGCTTCCATAGAAGGAAATCTTATCAATTATGCTCATGACCGATTACTTTCTTTAATTTGCAGATGGCGAACATTGCAATATACTCGAAACATACAAGACTTGGCAAAGTGCGCAATTCGCATCGAAGAACATATTTCGCAAGGTGGAGCGAGATTGGAAAATGGCCTATTTGGCCAGGCTAGGTAAGCTTGATGAATATCTTTCGTTATAATTCATTAATTCAATTATTTGATTGCAGAGGACACGGACAGTGCTGAAATCATTTGGAAATTCAATTTAACTAACTCAAATCTTCGAGTTAAATCCTATAAACTAACATTCGAAACGAAAACCTTTGGAGAGGGCAAAATTGATGTAAATGTGGAGACGAGCGATGGTAAAAGATGCATTGAGAATGCAACAGAATTCCAAATTGTTGCCAAGCTAAGCGGCGGCAAGGGCGACGTGGCTTGGCAGCATACTCAGCTGTTTAGACAGAGCCTCAACTCAAGGGATTATCCCTTTGAGCTGCAAGTGGTGTTGCATTAACAGAAAGCTACATTTAACAGTTCCCAAATCAATTGTAAATAAATCAACCATATATATTCGTAAATTTATGCTAGCAGGCGTAAGTCTGCAGCAGCTGGACCAGATGATTTGCAAATAAAGTATTTGGTTGCCAGCTGACTACACCAAAAGCAACTTGTTTATATACTCAGGTGCATACTTTCGGGCATGTCAATTAAATTAACCAAAATACAAGTGCTAAAAGTGCGTTGCATACTTTTGGGCTTTTAATTAAATTGCATTAAATTTATTTACAAATTTGCTGCTTGCTGCTCATTTCTGCTCGCCTGGTATTTGAGCAGAATTTTACTAAAACTTTGCCGTGCCCCCGAACTTTTTCATTTTATAAATTCCTCTCAGAAAAACGCATTTTTTATAAATTTGCATACAATTTATTTATTAATTTAAACTTTCTTGTTTCATTTAATACATTTTTTAAACTTTTATGAATAATACAGAAGGCTATATATATAGAAGACTAAACTTAAGATAATATATTATAATAAATACTATTATACAAATATATAGATTAACAATTAAATAAGTTTTTTATTTAAATGAATAAAATAGTTTAAAAATTAAAAACCAAGTGTTTTATTTTTGTTCTGCAAAACTTTTTATTTCGTGGCATACTTTTGGTCTAGGAATTAAACTAGCACAAAAATTATAGGAATTATAGCGATTATAGTAATTGCATTATTTTTGCGATTTGCATTTCGAGAATTCGAGGCCTACTTTCGGGGTCAAAAATTAAATATTTTGCGCTAAGCGAATGACAAATTTTTGTTAAAATTCAACCAAAATACCAGGCGAACAGAAATAAGCAGCAGGGTGATAATTTTTGCTTAACAGAATTATTTTCGTTAACATTGAGTGAAATGTTATTAACAGCGAGCATAATAATGTTAGTTAACAGCGAGTTAACAGGAAATGATCAGCTAACAGCGATAGTTAACAGAAAAATACTGGTTAACAGCGATAGTTAACATAAGTATGTTAGTTAACATTGCGTTAACAGAAAACTGTTAGCTTACAGTCAAGGTTAACTAAACTCAAAATGTAAACAAAAATGATCACCCTTCTGATCATTTCTGCTCGCCTGGTATTTGAGTCGAATTTTTTGCTAATCATCGCATACACAGCCAGTGCAGCGGCACTTGACCTTGGTCTACTCAACAAAAACACGTGCTTCTGCTGATTTTAAGCTACTTACTGCTCATTTCTGTTCGCCTGGTATTTTCGTCGAATTTTAGTTAAAATTTGCGGCGCTAGCTTTGTGGAAGAAAATTTAATGCCAGTCACAATAGGAAATTACCATTGTGAATTAAATACTATTTACAGATTTATTTACAGGTAATAAGAAAAAACTGATACTCATTATGAGTTCAATAGACTTTATTCATTTATATTAATTTACAGGAAATAAGAAAAAAGCTTAATATATATGTATATGTTTATATATATATATTTTATTTAGATTAAACATAATATAATATATAAAGTGTCAAATTTTTCAAAAATTCATAGAAAATAGTAAGTAATTAGTTCTGGTTGTCATCTACTATACATATATACAAAGTAATATGTTACTATTATTCACTATTGACTAATTCGAACCACTGTCTCATAGCTTCGCTGAGTACTAGTGGCAATTGATTAAGGTCCCGTACAATAACATAATACGGAAATGGAAAACTGTCCAAATATGAATTGATTTTCACCGAGCCATCGGCATTGACCTCCACGTGCTGTATATCCAATATTGAATTCTGTAAAAATAAATAATTTGAATTAAATATGTTATATGTGTATGCAGAGTAAATTGCTTACCTTATTGTCAGGATTATCGATGATAATGTATACAAGGAACATGCGCTGCAGCCTTGCCAGTTTAATGGCATTCTTTACTTTCTGATTGCCCTCACTGAATATATTTCGTCCATCGCTCAATACGAGCAACAGATTCTCAAAGAGACCATTATCGCCGCCCAAGCCGCTCTCTTCTATATTGACGGTGCGTATAAAGTCCAGCAGACCCGCAATTTTCGTTTTATCCTGATCGAAATTGAGAGCGCTAACCAAGCGCGGACCATCAAACTGTTCCGTATGATTTAGGATAATTTTCGGCGCTTCGCCAAAGGACACAATGCTCAGCCGGCCGCTTTCGAGCAGTGTCAAAGCCTGCGACACTAACGATATAGCCTCCAGAGTCAATGTTTTGGAATTATTGTGATGCATCGACTTGGAATCGTCAATGGCTATAGTAATTTTATAATCACGCTGGGCTGGCTTCGTGCGTCGCAGCCAGATTTTATCCTTACGGAATTGTGAGGCTATGTATGGAATAATCTTTTTCATGTTGATGCGTCGACCCGTGCGATAGTCACCCTTGAGGCGGGTGCACTTCGTCGGCTCCAAGATTAGACGCAACTGTTCGCATAGCTCGCGAGCATTTTGCGTCATGCGATTAGAGATGCTTGACCAGCTCTCATAATCCTCATGCTGGGGCAGAATCTGTGGGGACATAAGAAACAGCTTTAGGAAAAAGAATATTACGAATATTATATATTACTTACGGGATTGGCGCTGGTCAGCTGTTGCTGATACATTTGCCTGAGCTGAATTTGTTCAGCTGTGCTTAAGTCCTGGGCCTGCAAGCTCTTCTCCAACAGTATCTCGGTGCTGCCAATGAATTACAATTAATATAAATATTTCATACATCGTATTCGTAATAACATTACTTGCTGTGCGCTGTGGTCTCAGCGTTGCGCGGCACAGTCATTGTGGCCACCACTTCGCCCTCGATTTCCATTTGCTGTGGCTCTTCCACTCGCTCCTTTGCCTGCTCCGTTTTGGACGGTTTGTCAGACTTCTGATCAGTTTTTTCAGAGCTCAGCTGTTCCAGTTGGGCATCATCCTGCTCTTGAGCTGCTGGCTCATCCTCATTTGCCATTAGCTCATCTGCATTTTCGGCATCTGCATCGTCTTTGGGCTCTTCATCCTCTTGATGCTTGATTTGCTTGGACTGCTCCTCTGTGGCATTGTCTAAGGTAGTTTTATCGCTATTCTTTGGATCCTTGACATGCTGATATTCCTCCGCTTCGACATTTTCATCAATTTCATCTTTCTGCTCGCTTTCATTTTGCTTGGACTCTTTCATTTGATCAATTGTTTTCAGCTGCTTTAATTTGTTTTGCTCAGCTTCACCTGGGGCATAAGGGAAATATGAATGAGCTGCTTTTCATACTGGGAGAGTATTTTAGAATGAACTTACCTAGCGAGCGTTCTTCATTTGTACGTCCTTGCTTGCGCTTCTCCTGAGTTTGCTTCTCATTCTTGCGGTCTTCCTGGGAGACAGTTTCCTTGGTCTCGGCTATGCCCTGATGACCTCCATCATTTGTCTGCAAGAAAATAGAAATTTCAGTTATATTTCAGATATACAAAATATTCTATAACTCACATCATTTTCAGCCTGGCCCACGCCGTCTTTCTCTTCGCCCGTTTCTTGCTCATCCATTTTCTGCTCTTGCTTAATATCATCTTCTTGCTGCTGCTGCTGCACCTGATCGGCTGAGCTATTCTGCTCAGTATCGGGCACAGATTGCACATTGTCTTCCTTGCTTGATTTATCCTTGGATTGGGAGTGCTGCTCTGGTTTCTCTTCACGTGCCTCTGGCTCTGCGGGCGTTTCCTCTGGCTGCTCCTCTTCTTTATCCAATTCACCACGTGTCTGCGTCTCTGGTTCTGTATTCTCTTGCTCTTCCTCAGCATTTGCATCCTCTTCTGCCTCATCTTTGCCTTTTTGTGTTTGGTCTTTTTCCGTACCTTCCTCCTCTCCCTCAGAATCGTTGTCATCTGACATGGGCTCATCCTCTTTCTTCTCCTCCTCAGTTTCATTGTCTTCTGCCTCATCAGCTGGCTGCATGTTTTCCTTCATGGCATCTATATCGAAGGGATTCTCGTCATTCGGCTCATCGGCTTCGTTATCGTGGCCTTCATCCACGTTGTTCATATCCCCCAAATCCATTTCCTCTGGCTCTGGTGGCTCCTCCAGTTCATTGTGCATGGCATTGGTTTGATCTTCATCGAGCTCCGGCTCTTTCATGTCTTCAATATCCTTGGCCTGCTCCTTGCGTTTATCCTCGCCACTTGGCTCGTTTGTTGCATCCAGGCCCTCTTTTTCGTGCTCATCCTTGCCATCTTCTTTGGCCGCATCATTCTTAGCGTCCAGATCATTGTGATCATCCTTCTCATCTTTGCTGCCTTTGCCCTGATCCTCTTCATTCAAATCTTTTTCCTCTTCCTCGGGTTGTTTCTCCTCATCATCGCCCCAGATCTGATCGTCCAGCTTTTCGGCGCCCTCTTCTGTTTCGCCCATTTCCTTGTTCAATTCCTCTTCATCCTCTGACTCGCCACTGTCATCTTCCTCGTTCTCAGGCTTCTCCACGTCCTGCATTTTGGCATCGAAATCATCGCTCATTTCGATGCCCTTCTCCTCCTTATTGTCAGGCTCTTCCTTATCGCCCTCGTCCTTGCGATCCTCTGGCCGTTTGGCATCATCAAGCTGATCCTCAGATTCGATTTTATCGGATGCATCATTCTCGCCGGTGCCATCCTCTAGGCCAAAGCCCTCGCCGTTCTTCGAGTCCTGCTTGGACTGACCCTCCTCGTCCTGCATGAGATCTGGCGGCACACAGAAGCCTTTGCTGCCAATCTCCACGAAAGCAGTAAGCATTATGGACAACATTTTGGCGGAGACTCTGTGCGTGCCCAGCTGCTGCAGCAGCATGTAATCCGCCAGCAACTGATATTGTTGAAGTATGGGCAGCAAGGACACAGCTCGTCGCAAGCACACCAACTTCTCCTGGCTGGGATTGGCGTGCTTCAACACGAGCAACACATTGGATAGCTTGGACAGCGTGCGAGGCAGGCTTAAGAGTTCCCAATTGGCATTCAGTTGGCCTGTCAAATGCTGCTTTAGATGCTGCTCCTTGAGCGCTTCCTGCTGTTCGGCTTCCTGCTGCTCCGGTTGCTTACCATGCTCCTTGTATATCTTCTGGAGTGCCAGCAGCACGCCATGTGCCACGTTAGCCAGCTCTGCATCCACGTTGCTCAGGTCGACAGGCTCCGCCTTGGCTTCGGAGACATCCGAGTTGCTCTCCAGCTGCTTGAGCAGCGCCAGCAGCGGCTGCGCCAGTGGCAAATGCTCCTCGTGTCCCGCGTCCAGCTGTTCCAGCGCCTGTTTAATATAATCCACAATCTTCTGATAGTTGCGCTGATAGCTAAGTAGCTTTTGGCTATCCAGGAATTCGGTGTGCGCCAGTTCCAGCTGCTGCAGCAGCGCCTGACTGCCACGCAGAGCCAAGCCGCACAGCTCCAACAGCTCCGACTGATGCAGTGGTTTGCTATGAAGCAGCACGCTATGCTCGCTGAGCGGCTGCAGTGGCGCACAGTTAAGCAGCAGCTGCCACTGCTGGAGTACGTATTGTATTTGACAAAGTTTATGCTTCAGCTGCACGCACTCATCCGCCTTGGGGCCGAAGCTCAGCTGCTCAATGTCCACCTCCGGGGGCAGCACAATCTGCGCCAGCTGTTCCAATTGTTGTAGACCGTTTCGCAGCTCGTGCAGCTGATTCGTGGAGCTTGAGAGCTGCTCACGCTGCTGCTGCACGTGCAGGAACAGATCCACAGCGAAGCCCTTGATGCGTTCAATGTTGGGCGGCCCCAGCTCCGACAGCGGCGTCAGCATAATATTCTGCAGCAGCTTCAGTTTGAATACGCTCTTCATGTAATACAGATCCAGGTGATGATTGAGCTGTCGCCAGCTGCCGTGCAGCTGAGGCAGCATGGTCTTGATGGAGAACGACGGCAACTGGAAGTTCTCAAACTCCCCGCGCAGCGTGAGCTCCATCAAGCCACTTCTGTAGCTCAGGCCCAGCCGGGCGAGCAGCTTGAAGAGATCTATGAGAGCCTTGCGCTTCTGCTGCAGTATTTGCTTGGCCTGCAGCTTTTGCTGTGGCCGCTCCTTGCTGCGATCCACGTTGAGATTGCGCAGATGCTCGCAGCGTTCCAGCTGCTGGTCCACGACCTCATCCAGTTCCTCCAGCAGTGCTCCATAGCTGGCCTGATCGAGCGTCTGCTTGACTATGTTGCGTGCCGTGCCAAAATGTTTGCCGAGCTGCTGAAGCAGCGGCAGCGCCTCAGCTGCCGGTTCCTTCACCTGATACTTCTCGCGCAGCTGTGCCGGCGCCACAAAGTGCTGAGCATCCATTAGATACGGCACTTGCTTGCTCCTTACTTTACCCTTATCCATGCTGTAATCCTTGACAGTCGCGTCCTTAGGCTGGAACACCTCGCTGATCTTCTGCTCGAGCAGCAGGCGATATTCCTTGAGAAACTTGTTCAGATTACGATGCACATTGGCCACATTGTTGCGCATGCTGAAGTAGCTCAGGTCCTTGTTGTAGCTCTGTATCTTGACAAACTCTCTGAGCTTCTTTTCGATAGGAGCTCGCCGTGCTTTCACCGTCTCAGCCACCTCCTGCGTAAACTGCTCGAAGTAGAGCTGCAAATTGTGCAGCGCAGCGATCAGCGGCTGCAGATTCGTGCGCCTGCCCACGCGCTCCAGATTATGTAAATACATCTCGAAGCTGTGCAGCAACTGCAGTCGCACATGGAAGTCGCCATAGCAAGCAGCCTCCACGAACTGCCGCAAGCTTCGTATCAGCTCAGGCAGCTCCACTTCCGTCTGCAGCAGATTGTAGATGAAGAACCAATAGCGATAGCCCTGTAGCTCCACCTGCTGTCCGGTTTGATTGAGGCAGTTGCGCCAGTGCTGCAGCTCGAGCTTCGTCCAGCGCTGCACAAACTCCGCCACCTCAATCTCCTCCGTGACCAAATTGTTATTCTTGTGGGCCACCTCGTTCCACAGCGCCACCTTCTGGCGCAGCAGCTGGAAGCCTGTGTTGAAGCGCACCACAGACGCATTGGCCGGCAGCTTGCGGATGCGCGAGATGACCAGCTTAATGTCCGCCAGACCTGCATGCTCCGGATAGAGTTCCAACTGCGCCAGCACTCGCTGCTCTATGCGCTCCATGACACTGAGGCAGCCATGCACCTCCGATATGTTGGAGTCCTTGTAGTAGTTATAGGGCGCAGGCGCTGAGTGCTGTTCCTCCAGCTCCAAGTCCTTCAGCTGCCGCTGCTGCAGCGCCAGCGCAAAGCTTAGCGCATTGTAGACGCTCCCATCCAGCGTGGCGCCCAGCGCAGTCTTATAGTGTCCGTGCAGCTGCACAAAGACCTGGAGACGAGCCTGATAGGGCTCTATAAGCTGCAGCTGCCTCTGCTGTCGTTGCTGCTCCTCCTGATCCTGGTAGTTAACTGTGGTGTGCCTGCTCATCACTTCGATGAAGTTGCGAGCGAGGAATACGTAATCCTGTTCGTTGACTATTTGCGCTAGCTTCGCCTTGGTGCTCGCCTTTTTATCCAGCTTTAGCACCTGCTCGAGCGTGGGCTGATCCACGAAGTCTGCATAGTCCTCATCTAGGTTGGTGGGGAAATTCTGCTCAATCTCCTGTAGCTCCACAAGCTCCTCATCCTCTATGCCGCCCAAGGTTTTGGTTTTATACAGACTCTCCTCCTCGGCACGTTGATCTTTACGACGCTGCTCCTCCTGCTGCCAGGTGCGATTGCAAATGCTTAAAGCATCATCGTAAGCATTGAAAATCGTTTCGTCAATGCTTGATGCAATGGAGATGAAGTTGCGCAGCTCGCAAAGCTTGGCCTTGAGCAGGCGGAAGTATTCGTGCTCGCTGTGCGGCAGCTTAGCCAGCAGCCCGTAGACGTGGCTATTTCTGATAGCCAATGGCCGCTGCGCTGGGAACTCCACCATCTGCGTGATTGTCTGCTCCAGCTTGAGGGCCTCCGGCGCACTGCCAGCCAACAGCACGCGACTGAAGAGCTGCTTCAGCTGCTCTAAGCCAAAGCGCAGCTGATTCACTGCACATTTGATGGGCTGCACGAAGTCCTGATAGTAGGCAGCATAGCGCAGCAGCGTGTGATGCACAAAGCGCTGTGCATTGGCCAGCCAAAGATCCAGCTTGTTCAGCAGCTCCGCACCACGGCGCAGCTGAGTCTCAGTGGCCGCCTTGGGGCCCTCAAAGTGTATCCAGCTCTCCTTGATGGCAACTATTAACTTATGCAGCGCGAGACAATCGCAATTGGACTTCAGGAAGTGCAGCAAATCCTGCACCAAGCTGGCGTACAGACACTGCTCCGGTCGCAGGGCCAACTTCTGGTTGAGCTGTTGCTGTTGCTGCAGCAACTGTTGCAGTCGCTGCTGCAGCTGCTCATAGATCTGTTGGCCAAAGTGCTTGTACTTCATGATGATCTTCATGAAGTCATAGCCAGCGCTCAAGTGCTGCAAACAGTCGATATCCTCAGCAACGTACAGATTCTTCAAGCGATTCTTCTCCACGGGATCGATGAGTGGCGCATGCGTAAGCACGCACAGCTCCAGGGCGCCTATGAGCGCATTGCCCAGCGCTGCATTGAAGGAGTTGCTCAAAGTTGATTGCTGTTCCCTTGAGGCCAGCTCCTCCAGCACATGCTGTAGCTCCTGCATGCAACTGTCAAAGCCTAGTTCCCTCTGCTGCTGCCCTTGCTGCACATATTCCAATTCCTGAAGCAGCTGTTTGCCACTCTCCTCCACCAGCTCTAGATTGTTGTGCTCTGGGCTGTGCCGGCGGCCCAGCAGCTGTCCATTCTGCCAGAGCAGCTGTCGCGTTTGTTGTAGTGTTTGCCGCCAGGGCTGCAGGTCGCTGAGCGGCACCGAGAGCAACTGTCCATTGGCTTGGCAAAGCAGCGCCAATAGCGCATTCGTCAAGGGCGCTCCTTGGTAGCTATAGCGACACGGCAGTTCCGTTTCGCTGGGCAACTGGGCGCAGTCGAAGCGCGTGGCTAAGTTCTCCAGTTGGTAGCACTGCAGTGCCTGACGATATTCACGCTGATAGCTGCGCAGCGCCTTGTAGCAGCCGCTGCCTGCCAGCTGTTGCTGCAGTAGCTCGACAAACTCATCGCCACGCTGCTGTTTAAGCTCTTGCCAAGCAGACATTATGTTGGCATGGGTCTTGCTGTTGAGTGTATTCAGACACTGCCACAGCTGCCCGTTCAGTGTAAGCAACTGCTCGCTGTACAGCTCATTCACTTGCTCATCACAGTCTGAGTGCAGTGTCCGGCTTAGAGCACGCTCCATAAAGTATTCTCGCATGGCTGGTAGGAGTAGTTGATAAGACTTCAACTCGCCCGCTTTGAAGTCAACCACATGCTCATCGTTCGCCTCATCCAGGCCAGCACTGAGTTGCTGCCTAATTTGCGCTAGATCTATGTCCAGTTTGAGTTCAGCTTCAGCTACTGCTTGCTCTTTGAGCTGCGTGTGCAGCTTGAGCAGCGCTTCCTGCAGCTTGCCACTGCAGTTGCCTGTCAACTCGAACTGCTTTAGCTGGCAGCTGGGCATGTGCCGCCGCAGCAAAGCGCGCCATTTGTGCGCCTCATCCGAGTGCAGAGCCAGCCACTTGTGCAGCCACAATTTGCTATCCATATTGCCGTACTGCGGCACCACATTCAGCAGCTGCTGCAGCTGCGCCAATTGCTCATGCAGCGAGATCTGTAAAGGCATAAATATATATTAGTTTATGTTTATATTAAATATTTAACAGACTCACCTGCTGCTCTAGATAGTAAGGCTGAAACTGTGTAAATTGTTTGGCATAAAGCTTGCAGATCACATTCAGTGGCCGCTTGGTCTGCTCCACATAGGCGCTCATCTGTTGCAGACTCTTACGCAGTTCTTTATGCACGTCGAGCAGCTCAGGCCAGGCTTCTACCAGCGCAGCTATAAGATGCTTCTGCAGCCACTTGAAGTGAAGCACAAGTTTGTGCATCAGCGGCGCATGCAGTTCGTTATTCTGGAGCAGCTTCTGTTGAGCTGTATTCAGCAGACGATTAAACCATTTGAGCTTGGTCAAAAATTGCGCATATTGAGGCAGCTCGAAGCGAACGGAGCTCAACTGCTGCTGAAGAATCAACTGCAGACTATTAAGTAAGCCAGCGAGCTGGCTTAGAAAATCGTTGCTATATTTGTCCGAGATCTTCTTCTCTGCCAAGGCTTGTGAATATTGCAGCGCATCCAAGTGCTGAAGCTTGGCGACAGATCTCTTGGGAATTTGCTCCAACAACAGCTGGGCTATCAGAGCAGCACTGAGTGCCAAGGCGCCGTCTGGGCCAGCAGCATTGGGCTCCAACTGCGTAGCATAGTCACGCAGACGTGGAAATAGTTTCCTATGCCAGGGCAGTCCGGGCAGATTTTTACGGAATTGCTTGCCCTGGTGGAGCAG
This sequence comes from Drosophila peninsularis, assembly GCA_035047485.1. Lineage (NCBI taxonomy): Eukaryota > Metazoa > Arthropoda > Insecta > Diptera > Drosophilidae > Drosophila > Drosophila peninsularis. Next base: position 12,119,201 of record JAWNPN010000035.1, on the reverse strand, counting down.
GCACTCGTATAGACTAGTCGAGAGCTGTTGCAAGTCTGGATGCCTCTCAAGGATCTGTTGCAGATAAAGATGCCGCATTTCTAGCTCATCAAAAGCGCAGACTTCATATAGCATGTGTGTAAAGTAACGTCTGAATTGCTGCAGATTCAGCTGACTCAGATCAAGCACGTCCATAGCCTGAAATAGTGAGGCAAGCTGCTCCTTTGGCAACTCCTCATCCTCACTGGACGTCTGCAGCAGCAGCTTCAAGGCAGCTGCCTGCAGTCTTATAAGCGTCAATTCATTCAGATCATCTGTACGCAAGATGACATCACTTAGATAATCCAGCTGCTGCAATTCGGTCTCCTCGAAATTCTCTGTGTGCGTGAGCACCACCTCACGCAACTTGTTCTGATAGTAGGACAGACCGTAGCCCATCAAATCCATGCTGGCTGCATACACATAAACCTCCATGGCAGCCACGTATATCGCTCTCTTCAGCTCATATCCAATCCTTTTGTAGGCAGCACTCAGGAAGGCGAATTGGGTGAGATGTGATATGGTATACGAATTGAATTCCGTCAGCTGAACTATGCCGCGATGTATGCTGAGCATGCAGTCAATAGCTGCTATCTGGTGCACGCCCTGGCCATGAACGATGGCACGCATATCATCAATGCTGTAGGCTTCCTTTGAAACGCTCAGAGACAGCTCCACGCAGCGATTGCGCATGGCACGTGAGAGCTCCCCATTCTTGGGATCCACGGTGAGAAAAGCGCGAAAATTTGGAGCTTTGCGAACGACCTCGGCGCTAGTGTGCGCACTGATGCCCTTCTCTGCAATCAACAGACTGCCATTCGGCTCAAAGACGGGATTCAGACGATCCAGCACAGCAGAGGAGCACAAGTTCACGTGCTCCAACAAGATGTACTGTCCACACTTTAAGGATGTGACAATGCGCGAATCCACCCACTCAAAGGAGCCGCCTGTATTAAGCGAATCAGCGGATTTGATGTAGGCCTGCAGCAGAGACAGCTGCGATTTGTAGTGCGGCAATCGATCGAAGAGCGGAACGCAGCATTTTATTGGCGTTAGGACTAGCTTCTCGATGATCTGCTCCAGGGCAGACAGACGGCGCTCGAATAGCTGCAGCTCCTCAGCTACGCTGTGCTGTGTAGTTTCTGCAAAGAGTTTATTTTTAGTATTTATGTTGAATAAGAGCAAAGTTAGCGTCTCTTACCTGCGCTCAGTTTTAAGACCTGATTATACTTGCTCCAGGCAGCCCATTGTTGCTGGACTAAAGCATATTCTGTTTGCTGTATAAAAGCCTTTTGAGCTGCACTAAAGAGCAAGCCCTGCACACCTTTGTATATGTCCTCCAAATGACGATTTAAATCGATCTAAAGAGAGGGAACATTGAAGTTAAATCAGGATTACTTTAGCTTTAGATAGCAACCATCTTACCTGCTGAAAGCTGCCCGTCACAGAGTCATCAATATTGTCCGAGTTGCAGACGCTGTTGGACAGCACACAGAGCGCATCGATGAGCTTCGTCTTGCCACTATCCGTGGCGCCACAAAGCAGCAGCGGCTTCTCCATGTGTACCGTTTCCACAATTTGTTTGAGCAGCTGTCGCTGTGTGCCCAGCAGCAATGGCGCCTGCTCCTGACGTTGAGTTGTGACACCCAGAGGCAGTTGCGCACGCTGAAGCACCACATCATTGAGATAAACTTTATCCGCCGTCCAGTAGATGGCAACATCCTCAGCAATATCATTCAGCTGCTCGGCATTACAGTTGAAGACGCTGGCGAAGACGTTGCGTATGTAGAGCTTATCCTGATCGCAGCGCATGCGTTGATAGTAAACCAGTTGCATGCGCTCATAGAGCGTGAGCAGAAACTGTCCAAATGCCACTTGGAAGCTGCTGGCGTCACTCAGCATTAGATAACCCGTCTCCGGATTGTGCAGCAGATCGCACCAGCGCAATATGTCGCGCAAATTGAACTCGAAGGGTCCGCCCTTGTAGCCAAACTCCATTGAGGCAACGCCGCGGTCCAGCTGCTCTGAGAAACGCACCAAACGTGCAGCTAAATCAAACTCCATTTCAGCTGCATCCTGAGCGGTGTTAAGCTCAAAGAGATTGCCTTTGGGCAGCTGTTCCCGCTGCGCCAGCTCCTCAAAGTATGTCCTGAGCTGTTCGAAGTAATTGGCATACTTCTTATTAACCACATGCAGCAGATCCTCCGTTGTCAGCTTTCTCAGATAAACCTTGTTGAAACGATTCAGGAACGATTGCGGCAAGCCCTTGCGTCCGCCGCCTTGCTTCAGCGGATTCTGACAGGCGAAGATGCGTGTGCAGCTCGTCAGCTGGAAGCTCTTGTTCAACTCGGGTATGTAGACCTCGCCACGATGATCCAGCACTGCATTGAGACCCTCCAGCACTGACTGTGGCGCCAAATTCAACTCATCCAGCAAAATCCATGTGTTGGGCGCCTTGAGTGCCGCCAGCAATGGGCCATCGCGCCATATAAAGCTACCCAGCTGGCTCTGCGCCTCGACGCGCTCCAGCAAGTTATCCTCAGCTGGCAGATCCGTGCCAAAGAGATCAGCCAGGTCGGTGTGCTCGCACAGATTAATACGCACGATTTCATAGCCAATGGCATGCGCGATGCTCTCCACAATGGAAGTTTTGCCCACACCAGGAGGACCTTCCAGCAGCACAGGCTTTTGCAGCGAGAGAGCTGAGAGCAATCTGAAGAGATTTTTCTTCGTCGTGGGTGCATCGAACAGGAAACTGGAGTCGGCGGATCTCAGGCGGTCCGGATTGACGGCTATGTAGAAGGGACGAATGCCAAACTGTTGCTCATCCAGCTGCACCTGCTGGCCACGTTTCTCAGCCAATTGAGAGAGATCAAACTTCTGCGAGAGTATGACAGCTGCCTGCTGTATCGCATAGCTAATAATTCTCGATTTCAGCTCCTCGATTTGTGTCTGCGATTCGTGTGGCAGCATCTCCAGAGCATCCAAAAAGATCGTCTCCAGTCCAAAGATAGCCTGCTCCGCAAAGGTCAAGTGCGCATTGCTGACCATGTAGTTCGCCCAGGCGAGAATATCGCGCACCGAGAACTTGAATTTCTCATTGGAGTCGCGTATATAGAGCACAATTTCCACTAGATATTCAGCGATTTTGTGGGTATTCCTCAAGGAGCTGGCCGTCGAGCCGCGCTGCATGCAATTGTGGGCGATCTCAATGAGGTCTTCCTTGTTGTCCGAGGGCACACACCAGATTTCAGTGAACCGATTGCGGAGAGCAGGCGAGAGTTCTTTCTTGCCAAAATCTCCACCTGGATTCATGGTGGCCAGAAACTGGAAGCCCGCCTTGGCCTGCACCACAAAGTCTTCATTGGTTTTGGAGTCGGCATCATCATTGGGCGTTACCAGCTGCTCCTCAACAACTCCTCCCTTTTCAGCAAGCAACACGCTACGTTCCGGCTCCAATATGCAGTTAAGCCGCTCCAGCACAGAATCCTCTGCCAGCGATATTTCATCTGCCATAAAATAGGAGCCCTCCTGCATGGCATAGATGAGCGGTCCGTCCGCCCATTCGAATAGCTTCTGTGTATTGTTATCCTGGCTACGACAAGGACGCAAGCCACCCAGAAAGTCCGCACCCTCCGTGTGCATATGGCAATTGAGGATGCGCAGACGCACCTCAGCAATGCTCGCCAACAGTTGGCAGACCGTTGTCTTGCCACAGCCCGTGGGACCTACTAGAAGCACTGGCTCATCAAACTGCAGCGCCTTGGCCGTCAGCACGGCCATCCGCGTCATATTCCGTGTCCAGACAATGTCTCCTCGCTGCTTGAAATTCTTAATCGCCTCCAATATTTTTCGACTAACAGCGGAACTTTCTCGCTGTGTATTGATATCGAAGAGCAGCTCCAAGTCGATGCGTTTCTTGAAGTTTCCATACAAAGTCTGCTCGATTAGCTGCAGTTCCTCACCCGTGCGCACCTTGGCGGATAAGACCAGGAAGCCCTCCTCGATCAGATGTTGATTCCAATCGTATTTCGTATCCTGCTGCAGTGCCTTGTCAGCTAAAGTATAGCGATTTCCCCAGCGGAAGAGATCACGCAGCGTGAACACCTGCTTGGAGGTGTTCTTGCGATGCTGTTGCAGCTGTGTCATGCACTGGACCATCTTTCGAGAATACGAAGCGGGTATTAGGCAGCGTTGCTCCAATATAATTTCCAGCTCTGAGCGTGGTATGTCCGCAAAGTGCAGCTCAATGAAACGATTCTTGAAGGCGCGAGACAAGGTCTTACGACCGCCATAAAGACCCGGCGGATTCTGCGTAGCAAATAGCATGAAATTGGGATGTGCTTTGACCAGCGTTTGTGTCTCTGCAATGTACAGCTCACGATTGTCATCGAGCACCCGATTTAAGGCCTCCAAAATGTCCGTCGAGGCCAAGTTCAGCTCATCCAAGATTATCCAATAGCCATGTCGCATGGCTTGAACTAAGACACCTTCCCGGAAGCTCAGCTTGCCGCTAAGATCGGCTGCATAGGTGCCAATATACTCCTGCAAGTCCGTATGCTCGTGATTATTGATGCGCAGGCAACGATTGCCACTCCTCCGGGCAACATAGTCTATGAGACTCGTCTTGCCGGCGCTGGTGGGTCCTTGCAGCAGTATTGGCAACTTGCCAATGGATATAATACGCGACAGATCCTGCAGATTCTTCTTGACGCTAGATGTTAATATATAATGTTCGCAGGACTGCAGCTCCAAGCCACCACGCTGTATCCAGTAGCCTTCGAATTGCAGATAATTTTCACCCAATTGAGGCAGCGATTGGTTGAGCACAGCCTTCGGATTCTGCAGCAATGCATTACGTATGAGCGTCAGCACCATTTGATGTGACTCCGGATCCAGTTGAGTAAGAAAACTCAAGCAGAAACTCTCGTACAGATTACGCTCAATAGAGCCACAGAGATTGCGTGCGCAGATGCTCAAACTACGGCAGAGCGTGCGCAGCGAGTAGACAGGGCGATTGCCAAGGCCATCATTGAGCTGCAGCTCGGCGAGACATCTCAAATTTTTATATAGCTGAACAATGTTATGCACCGACTTGCGCTGGATGCCCGTATTGGCCAGATAATCGCCCACTAGCAGACCCAAATCTGCATCTCTGGTCAGCTCATCGACGAAGAATTCCGTAAAACGATTTCGTATGCCCACAGGCAAATCCTTTTTACCAATATCCGTATTGGGATTCATGCAGGCAAATATACGGAAGTCTGGATGTCGCTTGACAGGCATAAAATCCCCACGTTCCAGCAGCACAACCGAGCCTTCAGGCTCCAGGATAGTGGACAAGCATTCCAGTGTCTCCGCCGACGCCAAATTGATTTCATCCAGCAGCACCCAATCACCGTTGCTGATGCTGTTGACCAAGGAGCCAGGTATAAAGGCAAACGATATATTTATGCTCTTATCCAGCTGCATCTGCAATCTCTGCAGCTTCTCGTGCAATGTCTGCCAGCGTGGCAGCAAAGGATTGGACTTGTGCTCCGCTTTGCTAAACATGCTGTTCGTGACACTCAGCATGGTTCGTATGATCACGCTGTGCCGTCCGTTGTTAAAGTGCGTTGCAAAGATGCGCATAAACTGTTGATTCTTGTCCGCATTGAATGTCTCTCCAAATAGGTGTTCAAACTCATAGCGCAACGGGGCGAGCACATAGTTAAGCTCGACGGGCTTGAAGCCACCCACTAAATCTGACACATCCGATTGGTTATTCATATTGATAGCCACGAGCTTATGGCTCGTGTGCTCTGCTAGATACTGCACAGAGGATGTCTTTCCCACACCCGTTTCACCCACCAGCAGTACGGGCTCTGAGTGATTCACACAGACTGCAATGCGTTCCAATAGGCAGCTAGCCAGGCGTGTGAAGGAAAAAGTAGCACGCTTTGCTGGTGGCTTATAGATAGTCTTCTTGCTTTGCATAGTTATCTTTTGTCTTTTAGTTCCATTTTGCGATTCGTTTAGCTCCTCTTCCATATTCATTGTAGGCAATAAAGCGCGTCCGATTTTGAAAGTCTCCTTGCCGAATTCCACGTCCGGCTTATATTCATTAGCAAAATGTTCACATCTCGATCTAATGATGCCCAACTTAGCCCCAATGTTTGTTATTAAAGCTGTCTTGTGTTTGCTCTGTGGTAGATAGGAGCAAAAGACATCGACAGCATTTTGGAAGACAAAGTAAGCGCATTCAGCGCTTGTCACCGAAAACTGAGCATTTGCACGCTGACAGAGCTTGACAAGATCCCGCGTGGAAACCAAACGCCCTGAGTTATACATCTTAGACAGGTGAACTTGCTCAAAAGGAAGTGCTACATAGTTTTCTGTGGTGTCTGCCTTATCACCGCTCTCCTGTTGACGTAGATTATCAGCAGCTGTGTGATCTCCACTGGAGAACGTCAAGAAAACATCCACAATGCGATTCGCTACCGTTGCCAGCTTAGCGTAATTAGTGCTTACGACCTTGCATAGTTCGTTGCGTGAGAGTGGTAAAATATTGATGGTATATAGATATTTCTCTAGCAGAGAGTATAGAGATTTTTGACTGGAATTGTTGGGCGATTTGTTGGTGCTGCGAAAAAAGAGAAAAGTTATAAATATTTGTTAAAATATCGATAACTCTAGCCTTGCTTACCGCACGGTAACAAACAGTTGAAAGCCTGGCTCTACCTTGACGCAGTCTCTAAAGCCAGGTACACTCAGGTAATTGCGCTCTAAAAGGCTACTCAATATTGTATAAGTATCCTGTGTTGCAGCATCCAAGTCCTCCAAGAGCAGCCAGTAGCCATGCATGACAGCCTGTTTGAAATTTAAATTGATTAATATATACACGATGGTGCATTCACCACATCTCTTACCTGCGTCAATACACCGGGCAGCCAAACAAATTCACCTGGCACATCTGTGCAACGATATTGACCCAATAACATTTTACTATCTGTCTGATCACCGAGCTGTATGCGTAAGAAGCCATTTCGCTGTGCCAATCCATCGCCATCCTCAAGCACCATTAACTTCTCTAGGGGAACTTCCTCCTCTTCTACTTTTCTCTTTCCAGCTGCAGTCTTTGCTGTCTTTTGTTTTCGTTTGGGTTTCAGTAGTTCCTCCTCTTCTTGTGCTTTTTCACGAATTTCCATTTCCTTTGGCTTGGGGCAAATGCGTCCCGTTTTACGTGCGAGGTATTCAATTAGAGTGGTCTTGCCACAGCCTACTGGACCGGAGAGGCAAATGGGCTTTGCAGCAGCCACGCCTAGAGCAATGCTGCGTAGATTTACGCTCGTTGAATCCACTTTGACAATGCGATCGTAGCAGCCATCTGTCTCGGCATAAAACTTTTGATTATCCAGATTGAATATGGGCAGTAGAACGCCTTCCATGTCGATTACGCTCTGGTTGGCTTGGTTGAGTTTTAGCTTAAGTATTTGCTCTGGCAGATCGGGTAAGTAGTTGGCGTTAACGAGTGTGGGCAACTGCTGCTCTTGCTCGAATAGCAGCTGCGCGATATTGGGTACTTCTGAACGGATATTTAGATCATGCAGCTGCGTGCTGGTCATATCTGTTAACAAGGCTAGAATATGATTAAGGTAGAGCTGCTTTAGCACACATCCTTTTTGTTTATCCGTAAATTTAGCTAGGAAGTGCGACCAATCCCAGAGCTCCCTGTAGTAGACTGCATCACTTTTTAGTAGCTGATAGCAACATCTAATTAACTCAAGATCAGATGTTCGATTTGTTGTTTCGGTAGTGCCATTTGTGTGTGTACGTTTAGTCTTCTTGCTTGGCAGCTGCAGCTGCGCCTCCTCGAACGGCGCAGCTCGATTGCGAAAGTAGCTCTTGGCAAATCTGTAATATAACAGTTAATATATATATATTATAGAATAGTATATAGTATATGCCACTTACCTTCTGGCAGCCACTGATAGCTGCAACAACTTAGCCAAAGCAATGCATTCCAGTTTATATTTCTCTGTTTGAGTGGATGGATTTGCACGCAGCGACATGGTCAAGAGCAACAACAGGTGCTCCTCGAAGCTCAGCGCAATGGGCAGCGTATAGCCTTGCAGTGTTAACTGTTCGCTAAGACTGTTAAACAGGCGCTCTACATCTTGCTCATCGTACAGCTGAAATGTAAAATATAAAGAAAACACGCGTTTAACACATTCATACATATGTATTTGATTGACTACAAATTTCGCTTACCTTCTTCTTTAGGAACTTCTTTAAATTCAATGCAAAAACATCATCCTGTTGCTCTTTCGCAATTAGCTGCAACACCTGCTGCACACTGCGCCGCAACTTATTGATATTTATGTCCATATTTTACTATTCGCTTGCATTAAAACTAAATTTTATGCGCACCAATCCGAAGCGAACAATGCGAATATTTAAAACACGTGCAATGCAATCGGTGCCCGGCTCAAATGTGACCGCATTTCAAAAAATACCAAATAATACCAATCACCCGCAGGCGAACCGCATTGTTTACATTTTCGTTGTGAATGGCCAGTATAGAAGCAGAGCAATTCATATAACTGTTTTTAGCGCACCATTTAAAAAAAAACAAAGAAATTTCATAAAAAATCTCTTGAAATGTATTCAAATTATATGACTATGATTAACGCACGAGAGATTTTGCCACAGGACAAAGAATCATTTCCCAGTGTTAAGCAGCCCAAGCATGTGGGCGAATACAGTTTGTCCGCCGTGGGACACTTTGCGAATTCGCCTGATCGAATTCGTTTTTTAAACAAATCTTCGGCAGTTAAATTTCCATTTTCGATAGTCCCCGATGCGGAAGATATTCAAACTAATGAAACTATGCCCAACCCAAGGTATTTGGACAATTTATTTTACTTTTTGCGCTGCTCGAAGAATAATTTCATCAAGCGCAACGCTGAAGGAGTTTTGCAGTTGGAAGCGAACATTGTTTGCAGCCGTGAGACTTTACAGTTAATCATGAGCGCGCCGTATGAGTACAAACATAACTGGACTCTAGCTGTGAGCAAATATCGTAATGCGATATACATGTGTCCTGTGCGCAATACCGAACGATCTCTATTGCTATACGACGAGAGGGACTTGAAAAATTTATTGCTGCACAAGTCGATGAAAAAGTTGCAGGCACATTGCCTGACAAACGGAGGTAAGTTCACAGATATTGCTCGATATATATAATATATACCTTCAATTTTAGTTGGTGACAATGAGCAATCGGATAGCGATCAGAAACTGACTGGCCAATACTGCTGCGTCTTCACCATAGATATTTGCGGCATGCAGGTGCTGTTCGATACGCCCATTGTAGGACAGGAAACTAGCGACAACTCGTAAATATGAATTAGACATTCGTTAGATTGTTATAATAGTTGATTAACCTATACAGCTTAGATGCGCCTAAGAAGTTAGTTGATCTGCGCCTGTGCTCGAATGACATGAATCGCCGCGAATGCGCGGTGCACAATCGCCAGGAGGTGCTCAAATGGTGGATCGAATCCTTTCTAATTGGCATTGAGCACGTTTATATAGCCTATCACGATAACGAGGCCAATGTGCAAACGATTAGGCCCACTATCGTGCGAGCGCTGTGTCGGGAATGTGTGAGTAGACCCAATCCTTTCAAGATTATCCATAAATTGATGAAATCTTGTTTCAAACAGGAACACGACTGGTCGCCCAATGTCTGTGGCAACTTTTTGCGACGTGTCTTGGGCTGCATTAAAAACCTGTTGGGTCATGTCGACAGCGCCAGCACAGTTTATATCCTTGAGTTCGATGCTCTGAGTGGAGATATTCGCTATAAATATGCAGAGGAGCGCAGCGAGCATACTTTTATACCAGACTGGTTTCGCTTGATGATGGAGGAGAATCTAGACCATCTAAGCCAAGAGATTCACTATGATTCTACATAATACGATTTTAAGCTCGATTATATAACGATGATATATATATATATATATATATATATATATATAATGTTATTTATATATTATAAGAAGAAAGTAGATTTTACGTTTATTGACAGCATTAATTGAATTTGAAGAATCACACTATTTAATAATTTAATACACGTCGATATTTGTTTCTTGGTTTTTTTTGCTTTGCTGTTGGCTGAGAATGCATTCGACTTTACAAAAATATGGAAATGCTAATTAGTTACACGCTAATTTAGATGTAGAGAGAAAGAGAGAGATAGAGAGATCTCTCTACAGCTCGGTCTTCTTGGGCTTGCCACTGCGATCATAGCTAGTCAGTTCTGTGGTGGCCTCCTTGGCAATGTATTTGATGAAGTCATCCAATTCGCGACCTCCGTTGTAGCTGACGGGCTTGTTCTTCGAGTCCTTGGGCAACCAGAAGAGCGTGGGGAAGCCGCGCACATTGAACTCTGGCGGCACATCGTTGGCCGTGGCGTCCATTTTGACAATGGCAACTTCTTCGTTCTGCAGCTTCTCGGCCAACTCCTCGTAGATGGGAGTCAGCTTCTTGCAGTGTCCGCACCAGGGGGCATAGAACTCGACCAGCGTATCCTTGCCGTTGTTGATGACCACCTCATCGAAGTTCTTGGCGACGGCCACCTTAACAGGTGTATCATTGGACTCGGGCACCGGCTCACTCTTGATGTAGGGCTCCAGTTCGTTGGCCAGCAACTTCTCCACAAAGTCTTGCAGATTCTCCACGGAGAATTCGTCCTTCAGCGCGTATTTGAGATTCTTGGCATCGCGAGCCAAAATGACGGGCTTGTCACCAACGAAATCGTAGCCGTACTCATTCAATTCATGCTGGAAGTCATCCTTCGAGCTGACAGCAAAGTTAATCTGACCAATAAACTCCTTGGCAACCTTCAGAACACGATTACGCCAGTAGTTGGTGCCCTTGGGATTCTTCTGGTAATCAACGGCATAGTAAGCAGTGATCAAAGGATTCTGGAAATCACGAGAGGAATCCTGTGTACGGTGACCCACCAAGCCATGGCTGTAAGAGCGATACGTTAGCCAATGCAAACCTATTTGAAATTAAGTTCATTTCAACTTACAAGTTCTCCTTGACGAAGGTGGTCAAGTCAGACTCGGAGCTGCCCTCAAACTTAATTGTGGACGACTCAAATTTGTTGGTCAAATGTGGTGCACGAATCAGCACAATCTTATTTCTATGGAAGATATGAAAGATAATACAAAATGTAAAAGATTAGTAATTGCTATAAACTAGCATAAGTTGCCTTAACTATAAACTATAAAATATTTGAGTAGCAAATTTCATTTGATCTCGCCTTGCATTATACAAAAGAAATTAAAAACTATTTATTAAACTTAAAAAAATATATGTATATGAGTAGGGATCTTATGATCTTGAGCCTCTTGATTACAGTTTCTGTCCTGCCGAACTTACGTTTCGCCTTGCTGCTTAAGCACATCCTCGTTCTCGCTGTGTCCAAAGCGATATTTCTCGCGATTCTTGTCGGCAAACTTCAGGAAAGTCTTTGCCAATTTGGAGTCAATGTCTTTGAAGTAGCCAAAGATAGTTGTGTCCTTGGTGTCCAGGAATTTGGCCAGCTCTTCGATGCTGCGCACCTGCTTGGAGGCAGGTCCCACCTGAGCACGCATATACTTGACAATGCCATTAGCCTCGCGTGGTCCATTGTAATCCTGCGACATTTCGTCGTGACGGAAAATCTTCAGCGTTGGATAACCGCTCACAGAGTACTTGTTGCAAATCTCCTTGCCAGCTTCCGTGCAGTCAACCTGTGGGGTAACAGAACATAAGGTTTAAATGGATATTGATTGCTTTTGATGTGTTTTAAGGTAAGCTTACCTTAGCCAATGTGATTGGTGGATCGTCTTCTTTGACGAGCTCAGCTGCTTTGGCATATTCGGGTTTCAAGCGCTTGCAGTGGCCGCACCTAAAAGATGTAGAAAGGAAATGTTATTATAGACACGTCAGTTGTATCAAGAACTCTAATATCGTACTTTTGGGTTATCAAAAACAAGTCGACTGAAAGGAAATATGAGATGTTATCTTCTGTGTACCGAAATTAGGCTGCCCTGGCAAAGTGATTTGTTATAAGCATATCAGACTGTGTATGACATGTAGTTATCAAAAATAAAACAATTTTAATTAAGATAAACATGAGGAAAACATGAAACAGGTAAGTTAAATGGTTTGCGTGCTGCTGGAGTGATATTTAATATCAGTTCTTTACATACTTAACATATAGGTCGTATATACCCTATGGCGCTCAACGCTAGCAGGGCATATTATAAAATTCATTTCAGCAGTTATCAGAGCACAGTTCATGTATGTCCGCTTATCAAAACAACACTCAATTAAATAGCCTGTTCCGCGCCTATGCTGCGCCTGATAAGTTAATTTCTTGCGAGATGTGGCATTAGAAATCCAAGCACTGGCGAACCGGCCGGCAATTATTTCTTCTTTGTCTATACAAACAAAAATGTACACACACACACACACACATACATCCATACATACATGAATATAACACTATTTATTCTTGGACTAGCTTAGACAAGTTTACAGCTTACTTTATCAGCCCGCATACATACACACACAAACACACACGTTCACATAAGCGAGCCGAACTATATGCGCATACATACACAAGCTAAAATGGCCGACGTTGACTTGTCAATCCCTGGCTATATGTATGGTGCCCTTTCTATAACACGGTAGCCGCTGACGTGTACTTTTAATTCGATTAATCACAACCGACACAATTCACTTCATAGTAACAATTGACGTTGCAATTGCGAATGTTGCCACGCCCACTTCCCCGCAAACTTACCAGGGTGCGTAGAACATAACCAATGTCGTCTCATGCTGCTTCAAAGTGGAGACGAAATTATCATCACCAAGGTCCAGCACATCATGTTCGGCACCAGCAATAATTGCAATAAAACTACATGCAAGAATAGCACCCAGTAAGCGCCACATTTCGCTCTTTGTTACTTATTAATACAAAAATTCAGTAAAAATATATATGTATATATTTGAACAAATACTGTAATGTTAACCGGCTGCTCTGATAATTTTACGTCTAGACCGGTCAAATGCTTTACGAGAATTGGATACGTTTCGACGTTCTAAGCCACGTCATTGACATTTTATAACACTGTCGGGGGAGTGACAGCTCGATTAACCCAGTTAGCTCCACACTTAACATTTTTAGTTTCTGTTAACTAACAGAATAGCGCAATTTATTCAATGGACACTCGATACTCGCGGTGCAACTCTGTAACGCCACGCTTGCAGAAACGAGGCTACAAGTTTCCTGTTACGCCGAACTCTCGTTCACTTTGTTCAAGTCTGTCGCCGGAATAGCATAGACTTTGTGATTTCTCATTCAATTTATTCGAGAGTAAGTTCTGTTGCCAAGTGAAAAAAGAAATTTGAGTGCATACCTGTTTAAATCAGAAATATGTGTGCAATGAACCAGCTGAGTGCAATTAACAATCAATTTATAAACAAATATGCAATTGGACTTTAAAAAATCTGCATATTCGACAACATGTGGATGCATGTGTGGGGACGCGAAATTTAACCTCTAAGCCGAAGCAAAGTGAAAGGTGGTGACGATGACCGAAGCGCAAACACGTGGCAAACAGCTAACAATGAAAATTGCACCATAACTATAATGTGTTTATAGTAATTAATTGCTCACATGAGTCACTTAGAATTCTGCAATATGGTGTAATTGGTGTCGATGATGCCACGCCCACATTTGCGTGGCACATGTAAATGATTTGGCCAATAAGTGTGATCATAAGTCAACTTGTTTGAATGCAACGTATTCTAAAATTGTCTTTTGACACATTAAAGCAGATTGGAAATCTACAAAAATTGCGAAAATTTCATTAGCATGCGAAACGTGGTTTTTGCATGCGCGAAATTTTCCGCCTTTCTCTATACGTATGTACGCATAGAATTTCAAGATGGCGGCTCGCACACTGATAGTCTGCCTGACTAATCAAAAAGTGCCTGTAGCAACAAAAAAGTTCAAGCGATAGCCCCACCGGCACAACACCAGTTTTATGCGAATTGAATTAATTATATATTGCGAAATTGCCACGATTTCAACACATGTGAAAATTGTGTTATCTTTGCATGAACTTCTAGTCAAAGATGGCCGGCAACGGTGTGCAATACATGCATTTTTCGTTTTTCGATCGTCGTTCCCTATCGCACTGTGCCCCAACTGTGCCTGCCTGATCGTCTGCTTTGTTCGAATCATTGCTCAGTCGCCATTTTATATTACTTTCTCACTTGCTCTCTTGTGCCACTGAAGCGGCCGGCAACAGCGTCACGCACTCACACATACACACAACCACATGGATAGATTAGATTTGCTGGAATTTTCTTTGCACACATACATATGTATTGAAATTGTATGTTTGTATGTACGTACATACATCCATATTTAATTTTATTTAAGTTTTAATTATCTCGATTTTTAAGTGATGATACACATTTTCCAGTTCTGCTACTGAATAATTATGAGGATAGCATAAATACCAATATCTGACAAAAAAATCGAGATTCCAATTAGAATTTTTGTTTAATGATAATTTTTCTTTGCACGTTCCTTTTGTTGCCAGTTCGTTTTGTGCCTTTGTTACACACACACACATACATACTTCCACCACCGAGACATGCGGCTGCGGCTAAACCTAACCTCAAAGCAATGTGTGGTCGCCGCGGCCAATGTATACCAAATGCGAGCGCAAACACGTTTCGTTTTGAGGTTAGGTCGAACTGCGCTGCCATATAAGAATACTAAAGTTGAATTTCTTTTGAGCGCATTGGCAATAATGAATAAGCAGAATTTGTCTATACTCGATTTACTAATACTTGTGATCCATGTTAATTATTTTTTGCTAACAAATTTTGTTTACCCTTCCATTTCTTCCCCCCGGTTGCCGATTGTACCTGTGTGAACCCAACTACACACACATACACACCACATACATTTACCTTCTGCACGTTGTGAACCCACTATCGAAACCAATAGCTCGTATAAACCAAGATGGGTAAGGAAAAGATTCACATCAACATTGTCGTGATTGGACACGTCGACTCCGGCAAGTCCACCACCACCGGTCACTTGATCTACAAGTGCGGTGGTATCGACAAGCGTACCATTGAGAAGTTCGAGAAGGAGGCTCAGGAGATGGGCAAGGGCTCGTTCAAGTACGCATGGGTTTTGGATAAATTGAAGGCCGAGCGTGAGCGTGGTATCACCATTGATATCGCTCTGTGGAAGTTCGAGACTGCCAAGTACTACGTGACCATCATTGATGCTCCCGGCCACAGAGATTTCATCAAGAACATGATCACTGGTACCTCCCAGGCTGATTGTGCTGTCTTGATTGTTGCTGCTGGTACTGGTGAGTTCGAGGCCGGTATTTCCAAGAACGGTCAGACTCGCGAGCACGCTCTGCTTGCCTTCACCCTGGGTGTCAGGCAGCTGATTGTTGGTGTCAACAAGATGGATTCATCTGAGCCACCATACAGCGAGTCCCGTTTTGAGGAAATCAAGAAGGAAGTGTCTTCGTACATCAAGAAGATCGGCTACAACCCGGCGACCGTTGCCTTCGTGCCCATTTCCGGATGGCACGGCGACAACATGTTGGAACCATCGACCAACATGAGCTGGTTCAAGGGATGGAAGGTGGAGCGCAAGGAGGGTAATGCTGACGGCAAGACCCTCATCGATGCCCTCGATGCTATCCTGCCACCCTCCCGCCCAACCGAGAAGCCCCTGCGTCTGCCCCTGCAGGATGTCTACAAAATTGGCGGTATCGGAACAGTACCCGTCGGTCGTGTGGAGACTGGTATCCTGAAGCCCGGATGCGTTGTTGTCTTCGCCCCAGCTAACATCACCACTGAGGTTAAGTCCGTGGAGATGCACCACGAAGCCCTCACCGAGGCCGTTCCCGGTGACAACGTTGGCTTCAACGTTAAGAACGTCTCCGTCAAGGAGCTGCGTCGTGGCTATGTTGCCGGTGACTCCAAGGCCAGCCCCCCCAAGGGCGCTGCCGATTTCACCGCTCAGGTCATCGTGCTGAACCACCCTGGCCAGATTGCCAACGGTTACACTCCAGTGTTGGATTGCCACACCGCTCACATTGCTTGCAAGTTCGCTGAGATCAAGGAGAAGGTCGATCGTCGTTCTGGCAAGACCACCGAGGAGAACCCCAAGTTCATCAAGTCTGGTGATGCTGCCATCGTCAACTTGGTACCTTCCAAGCCTCTGTGCGTTGAGTCCTTCCAGGAGTTCCCTCCTCTGGGTCGTTTCGCTGTCCGTGACATGAGACAGACTGTCGCTGTCGGTGTCATCAAGACTGTCAACTTCAAGGATGCTTCCGGTGGCAAGGTCACCAAGGCCGCCGAGAAGGCTACCAAGACCAAGAAGTAGCTGGTTTCTTTCATCAATAATAACATTATGATGCAGCCACGACTCAACAGCAACAACAATAATACCAACAACAGCAGCAGCAGCAACAACGATAAGCACAACAGTAGTAGAACACAAACACCTGTCCTGGGCAAGATGAATGATAAGATGATGTTCCAGCAAAAGCAAAAGTTTAATTTTTTCCATCGTAAAGAATTTCGTCGGATACGAATGCTAAACGCCATCGCCGCCTAGACGATTGAGTGGAAAGATGGAGTACGCACACATACAACTCTGAAGATTTCAAGAAACAAATTTCAATTTTTACCCTCAATCATAAGTTTACCTACCACATAAATATGTATATGATATTATAGTAAATTGATTTTATATTGATATCATATTTTTTCATAGTTCGTATATGATTTGTGTAGCAGCAGAAGCGCGCGCAGGCGTATAGCATTTATATATCGTGTATTCGTTAAAATTAAAATTTTGATTTTTTATATATCCTCTATTATTTTTGTTTTGCACACTACTTTGTACACTATATAAAAGAAAGAAAACAAGGAAACAATACTAGAAGCGAAAAGATAAATAACTTTATTTACAACAAATAAAAGCACGTTTTGTATTTATTTTTCTTTCCCATAAAGAAACAATTTTATGTTTGGCTTTTGCTTTTCAGCGCTTTTATCATTTCCTCCATCACTTCATCCGCTGCCAAATACGAAATACGAGAGTACAAAAACCACGATAAAGAAGTACAAGACGGAACTGCTTAACTATACAACAGAACTTTACCTCATTTAAACGAAAGTTTTGAAATAAAACAATATGATTGCAACTTGGAACACTAAACTTGTCTTTAATTTGAATATGTTAATATATATTCATATAAATTTATAAATATATATACATCTCTCGACGAATGAAACGGTTAAAAGGAGGAATCTTGGTTATGATCAAAAGCTATAGGAAATTGTGTGTGTGCTTAAGCGATGGACGTAACGCTAGATTCTTTCACTCATCCATTATCCGCTATTTACTCATCACCAGAGCTGGGTCCTTGTAGCAGGATTTCAGGCTATGTCCTTCGTCAGGGTCCGGGACTGGGTCCTCGTAACGTATGCCATACGGCGTGACTATGGCACTTTTCATCAAATATTTGCCAAACTTTTGAACCTGCATGGCAGTTATGCTGTCCAGCACCCACAGCGGCGAGAGGTAGATACGATCGTCTTCGGCGCGTCTCTTGTCGCCCACAATGAACTTGGCCTTGTAACGATTTTCGGTTATCTTGGCACCGCCTAACAGCAGCAGTTCCTTGATATTGTTGAATGTGATGGGTCGGCAGAGCGAGGAGACGTAGAAGATCTCCATAAAGCGGAATAGTTCGCAGCGATAGGACAAGCCAAAGGCTTGACGTTCCGTGCGGCAAATCTGGCGGGGATTCAGTAATAAATTAACGATACCATTTCAAATGAAATTTATGAGTAGCTCACCTCAACGGCACGTGAGAATGAGGTGAGTTCATAGTTCTCCTCGTTCAGCCACTTGCCAGCACGAACCGATTCGAGTATCCACTTGAAGTTAACAATCCAAACGCCTCGCATCAGGCCACGCAATAGATTCAACGTTCTCCTCGGCTCCAGACTAACCAAATGCGTCGTTCGCTTGGTCACCGTCGGATCCAGACGCACGCCGTGCAGCTTGCGTATGGCCTGGGATGGCGTGACAAGCGAAATGGAGGATGGGGTTGGGGGCGCGGATGAGGTACAATAGAATCAATGTATGGATGAACGCATGAATATATTGGTTAATTAATGGACAAGCCATTAATCGAGCCACAAAGCGGAGTCAACTTTTGTTTTGTTTTGTATAATATTTTGATGTATAATTTATTTGTGTGAAGCTCTACCGCAAGTTCAACTATGTTTTATCAATACTAATTACGAACAAACGAGAGTCGGGCGTTGCACTTGAAAAATCAGACTCGACTAACTCTATGAATTATAGAAATACAAATGAATCAATTAAGAACGAGAACACAGTATACAGAGACAGAAAACTATCTATATCTATATCTATAACTAAGATCTAAGCGAGTACAATTTGTCAAGTCAAGGCCAGGACGTTGTGCTACCAACCTTGTGGATGATTTGCACCTGCTCCTTATGCATATTGGTGTGGACTAGCGTATGTATAGTGCGACGCTTGGCTCCATTCCGTACACAATCTCCATGCGCCTCGGATGCACTGTCATTGGTAGCATCCGAATCGAAGGGCGTCACAAATACATCCTTGTTGGCAGGGTGATCCGACCTATCGTATTTCTTCTGCAAATTGGGGCCAACTGCTGCCGTTGGCTTCAGCGGTGCAGTGCTGCGTCGCCTTTTCACTGTGTGCGTGGAGGCAGTGCTACTGTTCGTGCTTGGCCGTGATTTGCAGCTGGACGATGAGGATCCTACCACTATTGGTTCGTTGGGCGTAAAGAGACGCCGCATCTTGGGCTCTGTGGACTTCTGTTCCTTGGGTGTTGCCGGCGTACGCAATGCCACTGCCTGCAGTGGTGTTGCCGATGATGGCGGTGGTGGTGGTGTGGCAAGTGCGCAACTCTCGCCCAGCTCTGCCTGATTGGCCAATGCCAGCGAACGACGCTGCGATTTCGTATTAATTGAATTGATGCGCTCATTAATGTGCTCCATGTCCACATTGAACAGAGAGCGCCGACGGTTCGAGGACGAGTTCTTGTCGCTGCCCGGCAAACGGGTAGAGCTGAACACCGGCACAGGCGTTTGCTCGTTGAAGCTGTTTAGTGATGTTTGTGTGGTCACATTCATTGGCGAACTGACAATGTTATCTTCCAAATAAGGATTCCTATTCTCATTGTTCACTTCGCTTATCTGCATTTCCTCCATGGTATATAACGTCCGGCGTTCGCGACTTCGCCCAATAATCACTGCACGGCTTGAGCTTATTTCCATTGTTTGCTGAACATAGTTGGTTTTGTTCGCTGGTGGCGTTGGCTCGGCCAAGGACATCGCAGTGTCCGGGGCTTGGGGCTCCTCTGCTATGGCTTGAAATGGAGTTGGCTTCTTGACCAGTTTCGGAGTGGTCGGTTCATTTTGGGAGAAACTGCGACGCCGTAAATTGGGAATTTCCTGTTGTGAATCTGTTTTCGATAATGACAGCTGCAGGCTACGACGACGTGTTGTTCGTGGCTCAAATACTGGCGGAGCCACTGGTGCTGCTGCCGCTGTCTCTGGCACCTTTTCTTCTGTGTTAGCTTTCTCTGTTATGGGTAATTGGCTGCGCCGACGTGTCAGACGCGATCCTGTTGACGTTTTTCCAGCTACAACCTCAGGTGTTGGTGTGGCACCAAAAGCCAAGCTGCGCCGGCGAATCTCTCGCAGCGGTTGCGATCGCTCTTGAATGGGTTCCACAGTGCTGCGCCTTGTCTTCCTGCCCACACTCTGCTCCTGGTCCAAAGTATTTTCGTTTGGAATTGCATTACGATTGGCAACCATATCATTCTCTTTGTCCGCTGGAGTTGGTGTGTCCATTTGGCTCTGCGTCCTAAATGGCGTAAAGCAGCCGCTGTTTATTCTGCGAAAGAATAAGATACGTTTAATATTTGCTAATCTATTACAATGATATTAATATTATATTATGATGAATTGACAATATGATGAGGGAAATGTTGACAATTGGTTAGAAAATTTGTCATAAATTTCTATGTCAATTGTCAATATGTCAATCAACAAGAGTGGCTAGACACGGTATAAAGCTTTAGTTTAAATTTATGTAATATGTTGAAGCAGGAGTAGTTGATACCCAAAACACTTCATATGCTCTTTATGAGGATCAGCCTCCTAGTGAAGCTTCTGTGAATGTATATGAGTGTAATATAGCTAGTATGAGAGCTACAGACTAATTTATCTAAGCCAGTCGGTCTGCCTGTAAGCATGTAAAAAGGCTAGCTAGTATAAGAGTGATAGTCGAATCAATAAAGCAGGCGTATAAGACTTTAAAAACTACAGCTAGTAACTGACAGTTGTACACCCTAACATGAGTGTGTATACACGTAAAGGACTTTTACAGATACAGGCTAGCTAGCAAACTAGATTATTGCAGCTAAAGAGTGCAAGTTGTACGAGTCCTTCTCTAATAAGATTCTATTTCAAAGCATCGATAACTTTTACAATTTCAATAGAATCTATTATGAGTATAACTCCAGACTAGCTCTCTTCCTTAGATTTACCTATTCAGCAGATTTGTAGCTGGTGATTCTGCAGCCACGTCTTGGCTGAGGGTGGGAAAGAATCGCGTGATATTAGTCTGAAAGAAAGAAATCCATTTAATTATTTACATATGAGCAGATCAAAGAGAATACTCACCTGTGCAGTGCTTAACACAATAGACTTTGCTGAAGACTTTGGCGTTAGATCCTTGCTGCTAGTGGGCGTTCCAGGACGTTTTCGTCTCTTGTTAAGCTCCGAGTCTGGTTGCATACAACGTACGCGCTATAAGAGGGAATGACAAAGAATTAGTTAAGATCCGATATTTAGCTAGATAACAAGTGATAAAGCACTTGTTTTTCCTAATGATGGCATGGGTGCTGTTGCTGCTGCTAATTTCGCAACTGTCACTTTTTTAGCTAAAAACCTACTGTTTTATTTGTTTATAATGTACGTGATAACCGAATCGTTGTTAACTTTTGTTTATATTAGCGCAACTTTTATCTCTCTCTTGGTCAGAGTACTCAATAATGTACTTGACTGCGCTCTTTACATTTCTACATAAGAATAGATCAACTATAAATAACTGCATTTGCTTAGTAATGTCAATAATTATTATTTAAATAATAAATACAAATATTCTAACCATTTAAATGCGCCTAAGTTTGTACATTTGAATTTTGAATAGATGCAGGTGTGTAAACACTGGCAGTTGTTGACTTTGCAGCCCTGGCTGCTCTCCCACGGCGACTGCGCTGTAGCAAGAGAGCCAACCCCCGCTTGTTGTATAAAAATTGCTACAGCACAGCCGTCAGCCTTAGTCTGCGGCTCACTCAGCGTTGGTCGCGCTCGCC
Source organism: Drosophila peninsularis (assembly GCA_035047485.1). Classification (NCBI taxonomy): domain Eukaryota; kingdom Metazoa; phylum Arthropoda; class Insecta; order Diptera; family Drosophilidae; genus Drosophila; species Drosophila peninsularis. The sequence goes on along the minus strand of JAWNPN010000035.1, from coordinate 12,097,635 downwards.
TCTAGTAAAACAAACTAAACGCACGAAACTATGTTTTAGTTAACAAAATACAAAATTAGCAGTATTACGCGATAACACACATTCTATAAAGGCGAAACTATTTCAATTAAAAGCACGCATCCGCGCAAGATAAGCAACAAGTGTTGCCACACTTGCAACTTAAATCAAATTCATTCAACTGCAAGCGGCGTTGGCAGTGAGAGTGAGAGGGAGAGGGGAAGAGAGCGAGCGAGAAATTCTGGCAATATTTTTGTGTTTTTACGTTTTGTTTGTTTTGCCACAACTGTCAATCGGTATGGGAATAACAACTGTTTAAAGATACAATCCAAAATCTGTGCGGAAGAGCAGAAAGAACAAGTAGGAACGTGGCAACGCCTCTGCTCGTCTCAATTGCTGCGCGCTAGGTGGAAAAACAATTAAAAAAAGAACAGACATCAAGAAAACTTGTTTTGCATCTGCGGTTTACCTAGGAACGTGCGATAACGATTACAAGTACATAAATAATAAGAACGCTGTTGCAACACAAAGGCCGCATCTCGTATATCATCAGTATTCAGCGCCATTCAGCGCCAGGCACTAGATCAAGGCGAAATCAGCAATAAAGATGATACCTGGCTATGGACCCGTCACGCAAGCCCTGCTGGGCACCTTGCTCACTTGGGGCCTAACAGCAGCAGGTGCAGCCTTGGTCATCTTCGTGCGTGGCAATCAGCGACGTTCATTGGACGCAGCACTGGGCTTTGCAGCGGGCGTCATGATCGCCGCCTCGTTCTGGTCACTGCTTAACCCAGCCATCGAAATGGCCGAGACCTCGAATCTCTACGGCTCCTACTCATTCCTTCCCGTGGCCGGCGGCTTTCTGCTTGGCTCGATCTTTGTCTATGGCTGCGACAAGTTGATGTCATATCTGGGCTTGAACAGCACCAACATGATGATTCAGATGACGCAGAATAACAAGGATAAAGCAGACATAGCCATTGACGAGATGAAGATGAATGGCTCAGCCACGGATAGGCATGCATCCAAGAGTCTCGACAGCTTCTCGGATTGCCTGAGCGTACAGCACAGCGGCGAGTCGCGCCGCAGGAAGAAGGGCGGCAGCATTGGCGAAGTGGAGCAATGCACATACACGGCGGACGCGACGTTGGAACAGCAACGTGCCCAGGAGGCGTTGTCACAGTGGAAGAGGATTATGCTGCTTGTGGTGGCAATAACCGTACACAATATACCCGAAGGCCTGGCCGTGGGCGTCAGCTTTGGCGCCGTGGGCACTACGAACAGCTCGACCTTCGAGAGCGCTCGGAACCTGGCCATTGGCATTGGCATACAAAACTTCCCCGAAGGATTGGCCGTCAGCCTGCCACTGCATGCCGCGGGATTCAGCGTGACGCGCGCGCTATGGTATGGCCAACTGTCTGGCATGGTGGAGCCCATCTTTGGCGTCCTGGGCGCTGTGGCCGTTACCTTTGCCAACCTTATCTTGCCCTATGCCTTGTCATTCGCCGCTGGCGCCATGATCTACATTGTGGCCGACGATATTCTGCCGGAGGCGCATGCCAGTGGCAATGGCACGATTGCCACATGGGGCACAGTGTCCGGGTTCCTGATTATGATGTGCTTGGAAGTGGCGCTGTCGTGAGAGAGCAATGACCACAACAAAGAAAAAACATGTTCCTATGCATGATATATATATTTGTATATATAAAGCATTCCAGGCAAAGGACTTCACAAAATTCATTCGTAGTGTAAATTCCTTTTAAAGACCGTACTTAAACGACGAAAGCGCATTTTTTATTGTCTTGTAAATAGTGAAACAGGCCTAAGGATATATGGTGTATATATCTTTTATATATACATTTTGTTACAAATCTCAGAGAATCTTTTTGCCTGCAGCGCGTTTAACGCATTAAGCACGATAGAAAAGGTAAACCCCAACCGTAACTAAGTATTTTATATATATATGTAAGTAACTTGGCTTCATTGTTTTTGCCCTGTTATGTAAATGCAAAAAAAGAGTAGCTAACCACTATATACATATTTATAATTTTAAATATCTGTCGGCAAACAGACGTGCGCATGTGAAATAGGTTTTAAGTTGTCAAGTGCCCTGTCTTTTCGTTCTTATTCTACCTACTGAACTGTCGTAATATTTAAGTAATAAAACATAATGTCCGTGCGTTCAGCACAAGACAAAATTTATTAAGAAAATTTGCATTTGTTATTTAGTTGAGAACCAGGCCGAGAGACTCACTCTCTCTCTTTTTCTGTTGTGCTGCCAACTTCCTGGGCACTGATAAGACTTTTGTACACTACGTGTAACACGTAAATTGAATTAGATAACCTAAACACAGTCCACAGAGTGTACAAGACCCAGAGCTGGGCTAAGTGCCTGACATTTGTTGTCTGTGATAAGAATCTGTCGAGCGAAAGTGCAGACGGCACTCAACGGCAATAGCAAAATTTTGTTGCCATTATATTTCTGTTGCCATCTTTGGCTATACTCAGTGAAATGTTGGGAAAAGGTATGCAAAAGGTGCTAAAGAGAAATCTATGACATAGGGTTTTTCTTAGTCAATCAGTATTTTAAAAGTAGTCATTAATACAAGCCTACATACAAGCTGTCTCCTACAGCTCTAGATTATTGCTTAATTTGCTGTGATTTTAACAGCCAAGTTTGATATACCCAGTAAAATGTTAGATAATATAGGGTATGCTGATGCGTAGCGAACTTTAGCTACTGATTTGAAAAGCTATACCTCAATTAATCATCGAATCACTATTATAATATGAATATAAGAATATATACAGGGTATTTGCTAGTCGATCGCCATTATATATCTATCAGTCGTCTACTTTCAACTGGAAAACCAGCAAAGCTTTAGCAACTTATCAATATGCATGTATCTTAACGAATAGTATCATTCAACAACCTAAGCCATCCCAGACGTATACAGGGTATCAGCCTACCCATCACTTTAAACATTTAACACTATCAAACTAGACATATCAATTGGTTATCTGATTCATCGTAGCTTGTTGGTAATAATATACCTTATCGCAAATATGTTTAGGCAGAGCCTAAACAGCTAATCAATTTGTTTGTCAATTTATTTTATAGTATTTTTATGAGACCAATAAACCGATTAAATAGCGACTATTATTAATGAAGTTGATGGCTGCCGAAGCAATCTGGAAATATTTACAATGTCTGATCTGTGGATAGCCGCAATTGCTGCTTGAGATTGACGAACAGTTTATGTAAATAAATCAAATTTCAATTGAAATTGAAACGAGTTGTGCGGCTCTTAAGCTACTAAGTTGTAAATTGAATCTGATCTAAGAAACCACGTGTAATATGATAATGCAATGTATACGAGGATAGTATGTAAAATGTGAAGATAATGGATGCAGAAATAGTAAAATATATAGAAGATATATCAGACAACCCTCGTTTAACTCATCTTAAAAACCACGTGTAAGTTATAACATAACTAAGACGAGATATTTGTATACTATATATCTACTATTAACTATACAACACTGTTTAACAAAATTGATACATAAAATGCATCAGAATCATCTTAAATTTCTACGGCAAAATGATTAAACCCATATCTTGTATCACTCTTGTGCTGTACAGTTGTATATGTATAACTATAAATAGACTACGATAACAGCACTTACCGACACTTTGCCATAGAGCTCTGGGAATTCATACATATGTATATTGCTAATGGGAAACTGGGTGGGATCACACAGACGACGTTGCACCTTACAGGCTTCGATCCATAAGATGGAAACTATTGGTATATTCCAGCTCTGAGCGCGTTTATAGGTGGACAACAGACCATCCTTGAACACCACATGAGTGGTATTGCTATAAAAAAAAATATTTTATATTTGAATATTGAAATAATCTTGAACAAGGTTTAGTTTACCGTAAGAGACGATCGTTGGCCTGGGCGCCCAGTTTTGTTATGATGTTCTTAACGCCCTCGGAGCGATTATCATTGCCAGTGCGCACCTCAACGTAGACAATGACGTCTTTCAAAATCTCGGAAAGTGAGGGCGGCGGCAGCGGATTACGCTCCTCGGCCGTTATAATGCTAATCTCAGCATGCGGCACATCGAAGTTGATGTAGGTGGTTTGAGTGGGAGCTCTATCAACAGGATATAAATTATTCAAATAAAATATAATAATACACTAAGTTCATCACTTACTTAAGAGCAGTTATAGCGCGCATGCGTAGTGCGGCGCTCGGACTATTGAAATCACGCTGTAGATGAAGTAGATGTGGATCCCTATTGACTGCTAGCACGGGATCCATTGATTTTGGGCTTGCAGTGAGATTTTCGTCTGCAGCCCTGGATTTGGGCGTCATTATCATGTGGGCAATAGCTGGAGTCGTCGCAATTGTTGCAACTGAAGGTCTGTCGACAATGGTAACAGCTCGATCTGTGTTACAAATATTAATATTTACATTTTTGACTGCGTGAAGGGTTTGCAATTATTATACAAAAAATATAATCATCTCAATATATTGTGAATTAACGCACTTTCACCCATCATTTTAGTTTTCCACATAATATAAAGATCCAAAACGTATTTCTAATTTTCGTCAATATTTTAAATTTAGAGCTCGCCAAATTAAATACAAATTTTTGGTGTTTTAAAATAAATAATTTAATTTACAAAGCCAACCTGTTATCTGTTGTTTGGACTGCCTTTAAATGCTAACGGAACTCGTTTACTTTCATATGTGTCACTGTATTAAATACAAATCGTCGCACATTTATCTATTATTCACTTATTGTGTAATAATGTTCTATTTTTAATTATTTGTTTAAAACTTATTAAATATTGCAAATTTTACGCGGCCGCTTGGCTTCGTGTAGTCGAACTAAAAGCAGAGTTGCACAATTGTTATCGAGGTCGAGCTATCGGTGAAATAATGTTAGCTAACATAGCTCTGTTAGATTAGCAGCTGTTATGTTGCCGATTGTTGGCGCGTAATTGATTTCATTTGTAAATTTAAAATATGGGTTTCTTATACTTACTTTAGCATACTTACTGTATATGTTATTAAAATAAACAATCACACTTCTCAAAATATTCTTTTAATGCATAAACGTTTACATAGTGTTCACATACATATATATTATATTCGAACTTATTTACATATGAAAATGTATTTACAGGAAATAAAACAATAAAAATTAATCGCCTAAAGTAGCAAACAATTTGCCTATGACAACAAATCCTTCCTATACTTTGCTATCAAAATGTGCGCATATATATTTAGATTATATATACTTTAGGTGTTTGCAAATATGTATTTATTTGTGCACACAACTCGACTCTAGGACGTTCTCAGTCTTAAACGATTTAAAAACTATGGCAAAATTTTAATTAATTATTACAAATTGCATAATTATTAAATCTCTCATCTCCGGTGTCTAATCCATAACGCCGATTTCATTAGTATAAGTGTTAATGGGTATTATTTTAGGTGCATGCCCAAAAGTATGCTCTAAATATTAAAAAGATGGCTGCATTTCGCATAATTTATGATCACAAAACTGAGCGAAATGCATTCCACTGACCAAAAATTAAAAAAACATATGCTTTGACTAAATAAATTGTAATATAATGCTAGGCGATGAATAAATTAGGGCCAGTTGCTCCCAGCTATCATTCTGTAAGAGAAAGAGAGAAAATTAGAGATGAGCTTATTTTGGTAACTTGACAAATCGAAACACCTACCATGTGCACTGATTAGACTGCGCGCATCCCAGAGGGAGAGCTGCGACTGCGATAGCCGATGCTGTGGTGGATAGAGTTTGTAGGGGAAATACGAATGGTGGAACGTTGCAATGGGTATGGGCGTCGTTGACTGCAGGGACTGCTGTTGCTGCTGCTGCGCGGCTAGCAAGAATTGATGATGCTGTGCTGATATCTTGCGCGAGATCTTCGGCTCCTTTTTGGGCTTGCTGGCGCACTGCTGCTTGTTAGACTTAATAAAATTCGGTATACGTGCCAGCAGGCCGCAATAGTAGGGATCATCCTGCTTCTTGCGCTGTGGCGTATTCTTCTGGCGCTTCTTTTCCGTATAAATGGGCGCCATGGAAGCCATTGAGGCCATGGATGCCACCTCGTAGTCCGGCTGAAATAGAGAATTAGAATGATTATTCACCTTTACTATGATAGGGATGAGTCCCTATTGGTAATTTAAAAATAATAAATATCGATATTGGCTGATCACGAATTAAAGCATCGCGATATAAATTTCTGCGTTTCGATATCTATACATCGATATCACTTACCTTTGGCACATAAGGACTTTCGTTGAGGAAGGCCGCACTGAAGACGCTGCGTCTGCCCTTGCTAGAGTTGCTCGAGGACTGGGATTCATCAGAGGCAGCTGGCGTTGGATAAATCAAACCCACTTGGCTCTCAATCGTTGAGTACGGATCCTCGTTGCTGTGTGTGAGAGGCACTCGCATGCCCAGTGCATCCAACGACTTGGGCAACGTTTGCAAGCGATTCTTAAGCATATCCATGGCCACCACATTGATGACCATTATCCACAGAGGTGTATTGATTAGATTATTGTTTGACTTGACCAGCGAGACGGCCGACAGGCATTGCCTCTCCAAACGGCTACGCTCCGGATAGCTACGCGCAAACTCCCGATTTATGTTACTCTGAAATTTCTTCATGTCGAACAGCCTGGAGGAGGTGCCCGCTGTCAGCGACATTTGTGGCATTTGCAGAATATCAGCTCCAACCACCGTTTCCTCATTGGCCAGCGACGTGTGATTCACATAGATGCTGCTCTTGCCGTAACGCTTAATAAATATATTGCCAGTGTCGTCCATTTTGATCTTAAAGCCATCTCCAATGGATTTCTTGATGACTTTTGTCTCCGCATCCCGCATGGGATTCTCAAAGCCATTGAGGCCAATGCTGAGCGAGAAATGGAGGAGTCAGTGTATAGTTCGTGAGAGGCAGCTAAGATTACTTACCGTACTCCATCGAAGCCATGCTTGGAACCATTTATGGTGATCACATTGGAGCGCGCATAGGCCTTGGCCACACGTCGATTCTTCTCAAACACAATGATCTTGGCCCATATTTCATCATCGATTTGCTCCCACTTTGTCAGCACTTCGTTGATGTGATCCTGCAAAGATTTGTGTAAAGAATTAGGTTGAGTTTTTGAAATGGGCAGCAGAAACTTTATATGCATATATATACTCTTGATCTATGCCAATAGCTGAATCGATTCAGCTCTGTTAGTCTGAGTGTGAGTTCAGAATAACGCAAGTATAACAGTATAAGACTTAACATTTTATAAGTTCATTCTTCTCTAACAGACCCCACTTAATTCATCGATAAGTGTTTGCATTTATTTGAAAAAGGAATGCACCGATTAAGTATCGATATCAAGCTTAAGTTATTTTAGTATATAGCGCTCATATGAAAATCTGGAGTTAGCAAATTACATCAGAAGAATTAAAACCAAATTTGAATGGATTCCATTGATACCTTCTGCCCCAAAAATATACACCTCACTCGCTTGGCTTACCCGGAACAGCTTTTCGCGATCGTGCCAGACATCTTCCTCCTGCTCCTCCTGCCCAATCGCATCCAAATTGTCCAGCGAACGCGATATAATCTTGCGGCGTGAAATCATTTTATTTAATTTCTTGTGTTGCGTGTGTGTGGGACTGCAAAAGAAACGTTTTTATTCAATTATTATTTATTTATTTATTTATATATGTATATAATTACAGCAGCTGCTGGCTAGCGTTCTAGACAGCAACAACAAATACAAGAACAAGAACAATTAAGTTTGCTTGTGCGAATGACTCTTTGAGCGCCATTTGTTGCATGATTAGATCTGGGCTGGCATATTAAGTTGTTGGCGTGTAAAGGCATCAAATTATATATATGTATATATGGTGTAAAAACTTTAATCCGGCTTTGGATTATTAAGCAATCAGCCAATCAATCTGCAAGCCAATGAACTTCAACAAAAAAAACTAATTTCGTCCGCTGCGTAGTTTGTCGCCTAAGTCTTTTGATTTTGAAACACATTTAATAGAAATGTCGTTGTTTTTTTTACCAATGTCACTGCGTTTAATTGTGCTTTTTATTTTGCATTTTGTCTGTAGTCAACTAGACTTGGATTGCATTTCAATTGTTTTGGTTTTTCTTTGATTTTTATGGTTTTTTTAGGTTTTTTTCTTTGTGTCGCAAACCGTTTCAAAGTCAAGCTTTGTCAACGTTTTGTGACAAAATGCCAGCTACCTGTTAACCATATCAGGTGTATTGGCGGTCATGCACGTGCTTGGCATTCAATGCGATTTATCAATATATATTGTATATATATATATATATATATATATACATGTCTGTGGTCGAAATATATGTCACACGCATTGAAAGTGAGTCTGAGAATTGTAGCCATTGCTGCCTCTTCCTACCTTCAGCTGCCACCCAATACGCATTGCTGAACGTCTTAGCACCATTTAGAAGCTCTTATCGTGCTTCTAATGGCCCACATCAATGGGCGGCAGCTCGCTCTGCAATCCTAATGAGCAGCCACTAGCTCACCAGCTGCTGCTGCTGCTCCAGTTGCTGTCGCCTGGCCAGGTCAAAATCGGTCAATTCCATTGAAGTCAATGCCACATTTGGCTTTCTATTTGCGTTGGCGTTCGGCTTTAATTAGCGACCAGAGTCTGGCCATAAAATTGATATATGTCACGCATAAAACCCCGAAAGGCCCGTGGCTCAGCTAATCAATTTCTAATTTCAACGCGTCTTCGTCTTTGTCTTAGAACTTCGCATACCCTATACACACATACTATATATATATTATAATTTTGTCACGTAATGTGTAACGCATTGAAGCAGACGACGGTGGCATCATAAATTACATATCTGTATCTGAATAGTTGAGCTTAGCTATATATATATATATCTGTGTGTTTATCGATGCAAGCTAGCTACGCGCTGTTTGAATGCTATTTGATGAAGATATACATTTTATAGTAGATTTTATAGCATTTATAGTATTTCATAGTATAGATAATTTTTGTGGACTTTTTAGTAGATTTACGAATGTTTTTTATAGCAAATTATAGTAGATTTGGGAGCACATTATATAAGAATTTGTATGGTGCAAAATATTTTATAGTATATAAGAATATGTATCAAATATAACTTCATATAGCAATTTTTATAGAACAAAATATTTTATAGCATATAAAAATATGCATATTTTTGCATATTTTACTTTTGGTATCAACAAGTCATATCATATCATTATCTAAATTAAACTCATAAATCGTTTCTCTCACTATTTTCACATCTCTTCAGCATCTTTTTAATATCGTGGGAAACACACACTCCATATACGACAATGAAGCCATCAATCAAAGGCTAATATAGAAATTTGTTAGAGTATCCCAACTTCTTGCCAGCTCTCGACTATTTGCCAAGAACTTTTACTAATGCTAATGGCGCTTCACGCCCACTAAGCAAGCAAATTCGCAGACTTTCTAAAAGTAGGAAAAGTACTAAGTGTATATATGAGTGAAGTTGACAGATTTGTAATCAATATATTAATAGACAAGTCTCTCAGACTGCCCTCGGGCGTCGCCCAGCTCTGCCTACAACCATAGTTCCAGCACAATGCATCATTCTTTATATAGAAGACGTTACGCAGTTCATTTTCATTCATGAGTCAACGTCAGCACGCTTAATGATGATGCTCTGACCTTACAGTTATCATTCAAAGCCAAGCCCTAAAAGAGAGAGGGAGAGGGAGAGGGCGAGTAGGTAAAAACCCCTTAAACTCCAAGATTTTATTCTGTTTCATCTTCTATTTTAGAGCGCTGTGATTAAGTTCTTCCAGAATGTTGCTGATTTTTATACATTTTTGTTGATATTTCTTAACTCTTTTTTTCTTATTTTTTTCTTCCTCTGCTCTGTTCATCTTCATCTGTTTTATATTGTATAATATATGTATACGGCGAACGCATAACATTTCGTTCTTTTCACCGCTTTTGATTGTTGTTGTTGTTGGCATTTGGTTTGCTAATATATTATATATAAAAGTTTTTTGTACATCGAACGTGCTGCTGATTTTTTAGCGATGATCACATGCTCCACGCCAACAACAACAACAACACGCAGACATCTACACCACAACACCAACACCAACACACACTCAGACTACATGAAATTTAATTAGCTAGCTGGCCTTTTGGCCATCTTTTGCTGTTGGCCACATATGTCTATACAGCTATATAAATCCATATATACAAAAGTTAAGTGCATTGAAATTAAACAATTATTATACATAAATAATTTATTTAATTATTTGGAATTCTTTGAGCTTGAGCTGGGCTAAGATAATGGGCTGTCAGTGAGTCCAGGCGACTGCAGCATGCTCTGTTTAGTATAAATAGAGTCCAGCCACATATACTCTCCATACAAACAGTCGAAAGCCAATATACTCTCTTCACGCTTAATGAGCCTTTCACAAATTATAATTGAAATTGATTAACAAGCGTTATGTTCGTCTGTTTCCAGTTGTTAAAGGTGCATTAAGTGTTAATTGAGACGCTGCTGTCGCTGGCTGATTGATGTGCGTCACAGTTGCACTCAAGTTTGTGTCTTAAGTCTTTCGCTTGCGCTCGCGTCGCTTTTCCGCATGCCACACTACCGCAACTCGCTGTTATTGCAATTAATTATGTAAGCCCGAAGGCCAGCGAAGGCCGAAAAAGCCACTTGCCTGCTTTATTTATAGCCCAACAGACAAGCCGAACGCATTCTGTGTTCTTGACGTGCGTGAAACTACGTCTCGCACTTCGTCAAGGCCGTTGCGCTGGCAGAAGGAAGTCTTTTGCTTGAGTTGGCTAAGCGGCTTACAGAACTGAACAAAAACTTGCTGACTGCGCCCCACAAATTGGCATTGTTGTTGCTGCAAATACTCGCTCATCACGTGCGCAAGTGGGGCATATTGGCTTTTGAAGAATGCGTGAAGTTCTGCATGAACTGAAGTTGGAGGCTGGAAATTTGGCATAGAGACTCGTGTCAAGTCTTGTCTGATCAGCTGTAAAGCTGGTTGGATTACGCCCACTGGGGTGTGGCAGATACTGAGATACCCAGAGCTTTAAAGCTGTACTCCAGCAGCTTTTGCTGTTGCTATACCATCATGGGACGGGCGCGCACTATGCAGTCAGCTATGCCCGACTGCAATGTTCTTTATTGATCATGTTAGCTCGCTTTTAATTGCACTTTATGAATCATGAAAGAAACAAAAACTAAATTGCGCAACTGCAGTTGGCTTGGCGTGTGCCACCGCTGCCGTGTTGCAAGTTGCGCTTGCGCCTTTCCAAAAAACGTTTGTCAACCGCTGAGGTGGCTCCAAATGTGGGCCACATGCGGACCCACACCCAAATCCAAATGCAGTAATCTGTATGACAGCTGCCAGCCAGCCACAGTCAGCCAGTCAGCCAGTCGGCCTGCCTTTCGGTCGAGTTCTTTGCAACCTTGAAAGTGGATACCTCGCAACGACTGCCAGCAAGTGGGGAAGGGGCGTGGCAGGCAGGGGGCAGCTGCTTACATGTCCGGCTATGAGTCGGACTAAAAAAGAGAATTAAACGAGTTTTTGGCCTTTTGATCTTATATTAAATGTTTTTGTTGCTTTGTTCGCGTACAGCAAAATTCTATTTGCGTGGCGTTCACTTTTTTATTTATATTTCATTTTTATTTATTTATTTCGGCTAACGGGTTTCTTTTTGTCGTCGTTTAATGTGTTCCATCAATTTAGATGCCGAAAGCAGCTGATTCAATGAAAACAATTGAGCTAATTAGCTAGTATATATGCTAAATGCATTTGACAGCTGCTCTGTGGGCGAGGGTGGTGTGAAGCGTTTTGGGAAATATATATGCTATAACTCATATATAATTATTACTTATTTATTTAATTATCATTAACCAGTATTAGTATTATTTTATTATTATTATTTTTATGACGGTGCATTAAGTATTTTCAGCTACCTCCAAAAATAAATAGAACTCAAAATAAATAAATAAAAAAAATCACTAAACATTAAGAAATGAAAAAAAAATTAAAAGAAATATAAATAAAATATTATAAATTTAAAAAAACAACAAAATTTATAATAATATTAACAGAAATATAAAATAATTAAAATAAACATAAAAAAATATATATATATATATAAATAAATAAATATAACGAAAAAAACATTTAAAAAAAAAATTTAAGTTTTTAGAAATAAGAGTTCTACATAAAAATAGTATATAATAAAGAAAAACCTGTCATTATAATCATATAATTATTATTATAAATTCCAATTTGAATTATTAACATGAAATAAATTTTATATTTTCTATTTCCAACTTCTTTTATCTCCGCTTTAAGTTTCTTGGTCGTACCACCCTCATATCTATTTAAATATCACAACTCCCTCCACTTTCAGCTCAGCGCATTGACTCGATTTTCAATTGAATTTTGCCCATTATATGTGCCAGCTACGATTTCTCACTATATAGCTTGTACTATATTAAGTCTTTGTTTATATGCCACCAGCTGAATATGTATATATGCATATATTTTACTATATGCCATAATCTGATTGTTTATATACACATATATTATGCACATCTCCACCGACTATATATGGACTATAAAATAATTGTCTTTTTTGCTTGCCTCGTCTGCCTTGCACAATAGGTGCGGGCGGGTGGCGCTGCTTAATGTTATTGTTTGCAACGCAACTATAACAAACAATGACAACAACAACAACAACAACTGTGGTTAACTCTAATTTTATGAGTTGGCACTTTTGTTTCTCTCTCTCCACGTTTCATGTGAGCATCGCTCGCAATTAGATCTACAGCATGTGGCATCAGTGGCCGCCGCTGCTGCTGCGGCTGCTGCATAAAAAAGGGGGGCACGCAACATCATAAACAAGCGGAGTGAACTACCTTGCCTTAGAGCCCCACACAGCACGGGGTGTTGACTTAGGCATAGTTAAGTTATAGCTGAGCTTCTTTTTGTTTATTATTTGTGAATGGGGCTCCCTCAGCACGTGCATGTGTCAAAATAATGTGGCAGCAGCAGTGGAAGAAGAAGACGAAGAAGAAGAGGGAGACGAAGTAGGGAAGCGGCAACTAGTTGCGAGTTTGCTGATTATGGCTCAAGTTTAGCGGCGCAAGAAAACTGTGTTAAGAGAAGTCTATATACTATATATTATATATATTATATGATACGAAGGCTAAATTTTGTTTATAATTTAAGAATTAAAATTTTATATATTTATTATTATTTATATATTATTATTATTTATTTATATATTATTATTTATTAAATTTTATTTATTATATTTTTTATTTGAATATATATTTAAAAAAAATTTTTTTTTTATATATTTATTTTTATTTTTAATTTTTTACATATATGTATTTTTTTTTATTTTATTTTTTTTTTTTAATATATATAAATATATATACATTTTCTTTCCTTATAATCAATGACTTTAATATATTTTGAGCAATAAAAAATTGAATTCTATGAAACAATGGCTAAGGCTTTGATTAGCTTTTGCTTGAATGACTTAATTAGTTTTGCTGCTCTTTTAACATAAGCAATTATATTTATATATATAAAATAAAGATTATATTATATATATAAAGAGTCACATCCAAGTCGAGCTTTGATTGGCAATTGTTCGACGAGTTTAATTATTTTTGCACCAAAATATTTTCGCTCAGATCTCAACTTCCTTAAAGCCCAAACTAAGCTGAGTTTCCCACGTTGAGCTACATTTTCAAAGGGTTTTCAGCTCTATTCTAGTCTAGGCCTGCAAAGCAGAAGCTGCCACAATTTGGCCTTTTATCTTTGAGATTGCTGAAGATGAGCCGCCGCAGCTGGCGACTGTTGCACTCGCCTGGTACAATGCGGCGCATGCGCAACATTTGCTCTGTCACTTGATGCGCATGTCGCTCATTGCATCATCAGCGGCAGTAGCCGAGTCGAGGCAGCCTCAGCAGTGACAAGTGCTGCCCGCGTCTGTCGGCAAAAACTGTTTTTCTCTCCTCATCTTCGGCTTCTTCTTCTTCTTCATCTGCTTCTTTTTATCGCATTCATGCGAGGGGGAAAATGTTGCGGTTGAAAATCGGCCGCGCTGCATGGCACGAAATTATAAATTCCAATTTTCACTTGCCAGCGCAGGCCTTTCATAATATCTCTATATATATATTTATATATCTATATATATACATTTATTTGTCTATCGACCTGCTCGCTTGCATTTTCGTTGAGAATTCTCACAAAAATAATATTCATACTTCGCATTTGGTATTTCGTGCCAGGAAGGCGCCAAAGAGAAAAGACACAAAATTACACAGCGCTTTCGTGAGACTTCAACTTCCGCTTTTGTTATATATTTTTTGCTTTTTTGATTATTTTTATGCTTATTTGTTATTTGCTATTGAGTGATTATACAAACACACACACACATACATAAATATATATATATATATCTTCATATATATCACTTTATATAGTCTCTTTGGCATTGTTTCAAAAAATTACTTGCAAAAATTTGTGTGGGCCTTGGCTAAGAATAGGCAAGCGACAAGTGTTAAGTCCATAAAAAAATGAAGCTAGAGTGCTCTGATTGGGAGTGCCTGACTGGAAGATGCCCTGAAACATATGCCAAGCCTGATTTTGATGACTTTGGAGCTAAAAATATGATTAATTTCATGAATACCATGAACTTTAGTAGCATCTCTATAAGAAATTTATTGATCTGCGAAGTAGGTTTAACTGAATGAAGTTTGCTATCGATTTGTATCGACATTTATCGATTTTTAGATGGATTTATGTCTACAATGTGATTCTAATCGCCAGCTCTTATATTAGTTTGCTTAGGTCTAGCTCTTCTATCGGAATTAACATATAATAATAATATATATAAAGCACTAACTAGCTCTAGTCTCTAGCATAAGTAACTATAAGAGTTAGCTTTGCTATCTAACTCTTATACTGCTTATGTATTTTAGGTATATCGATAAAGCTATCGATTCTTCTCTAATACTAGCCAGTTTCTAGCTCTTATACACTTCAGGCAGTGCTCAGTCGACCCGGCTGTTAGCTCTGCTCAATTATAAATATAAACCTACATACTTTATGGCATCTTCCACATTTCCTTCCATAAAAGCCATGCTGCCTTGCTTACCCACTCTCAAGGGTATCCCCGCCAGCTATAAAACTCCCATCAGGCGTCAAGAACAATGCAGAAATCTGCTTAAAACTTTGGTTAATGCTTGCGCTTTGTTAATTAAACGTGTCTTGCTGTCAGACATTTGACAGCAGCTTAGTCACTCACACAGTCAGTCAGTCAGTCTGTCAATCAGTCAGCCAATCAATTTGGCTATGTTAATTTGGCATATATACGCGCTGTACTCGCTGAAAGTGATTCATGGCTGCTTTTCACGCTCTTACACGCAGCCAAACAAATTACATCATAATTTGAGACAGCATCATTAAAGCCGAGAGCTAGACAAACAATTTAATAAATAATAAATATGAGACAACAATAAGCAGCGCCGGCCACAACTGAAGTCTTTGTGAGCTGCGCTTAATTGAAGTTCATTAAATTTAAGTTTTCAGCTGAAATCGAACTCGAAATTGAAATTGAAATTGAAGGCGATATCGAGCTGGTCACACAATCAAGTTTCTAATTAAATGTGATTGAGCTGTGGCTGCCGAAGGTGCTTAATTAAGAGCGTATAAGTACTTATTGTCAAATTCTAAACAAATTATGGACAATGGAGGCACATCAATTCAGGGACAGCCCAGTCCCAGTCGAGCTCATTTCGATAAGCTTTAAATTGTGATTCATGGGCGAAGACCGAAAACCCTCAGAACTGGGTCGCATGCAAATTAGCAAATCTATAGGTATATATATATATAAACTAAGCAATATATTGCAGTTTCACATAGAATCTGAAGCTGGCTTTCGCGCGCCAGTCAAAGCGTAGGCCAAAGACCCCAAGACTTTGGGCAGTACGATAACATCTGTCACAGGTAAAAAGGTAACAGCGAGACTATGATACGGC
Source organism: Drosophila peninsularis (assembly GCA_035047485.1). Lineage (NCBI taxonomy): Eukaryota > Metazoa > Arthropoda > Insecta > Diptera > Drosophilidae > Drosophila > Drosophila peninsularis. Next base: position 12,081,467 of record JAWNPN010000035.1, on the reverse strand, counting down.
CATACATATATACATATATATATACAGATATATATATGCAGCTTACAACGTCTTTGCGGCTGTCAAGGCAAAATCTCAGTTGAGATTTTTTTGGGTTTAATAAAAATGTGAAATTATATTAATGTAAAAATGTTAATCTGGGCGTAAATTAAGCGCACGCAGTTCATGTTAAAGACATCGAACGGGTTTCTTGCTTAACTGAAGGTTGTCGGCCAACAGCAACAGCAACAACAACAACAACAACAGCTCGTGCATTGTATGTGTTATGCATTATTATGTTTATTAAATTGCGTTGGCTTAGTTTCTATTTAATGCCTAAGAACCTTTTGTTGCGACTGCATGGCCTAAACAAAAGACTCAAGCAACGAACTTGATTTTGTAATTTACATGCCTACAATGCCTAACAGTTGCGGTTGTTGTGTTTGTTGCTGTTCTCTTTAGCTCGCTCAGTTTTTATTTCACATTCACGGACAACATTCAGCCATTGAGTGGCCTTTGTCGTTTAGCACATCACACACATGCACTATTAAAGACCAGACATCCATACATATTTATAAGCCACACTCAAACACTAATTAAACAACAACAACAACAACAGCAGCAGCTATATCTTATTTTTGTAAATTATTGCACAATTTAGCTGCCAATCAAATTGCTGGACGCTGGACGTGCTGTGCTTTTAATTAGCAAAGAATGACAAATTATAGCCAAATGTCAAGGTTATATTCTAAGCTGCCATATAGCAGCTATATATCTATATATCTTTATATCGGATTCATTTTCGCACACTTACCACTTGCTCTGTGCAATGCGGCGTATGCGCAATGTTTGAGTATCCAAGCGACGTCTAAAGCTATCCAACGACGACGACTGTGGAATCAGTTAATGTCCACGCCCACAATCATTCAACAGTTTTATGATCTTAGCTGTTTATGTTTTTTTTTGTCGATTTCAAATTTAATTTTATTTATTGATCTAATGTGGGCTTTTGTTTATTTCTATTTGCTTAGCACGATGTGTCTATTTATTTATTTTTATTTTTTTTTTTTGTTGCAATTTTTCTATATATTTTTTCTAAATTTTGCACAACACTCTCCGTACGATTTCGCGTTTCTGCTGTGTCTCTCTGTTAGTATTTTTTGTTGTTTAGTATTTTTAGCTGTGGTGGGAAGCGCGCGCTAGAACCGTTCGCCCCAAGCTGCGTAATTCGACTGGCCAAGTAACGGTGCGGCCTGGCCACAAGACAGCACCAAAAAAAGTTGTACACACGCGCGCAGAGGCGTCCGAAGACCAACAACAACAAGAACAGCAACACAAAAGGCAGCGCCGCCAAAGAGACGAGTCGCTGAGCCGAAGCCTAACGAGTGCAGAGCCGAAGCTAAGTTTAGACTTGCCTTGCCAGTTAGTTAGGCAGAGCCGAGCGCCAAGCGTCGCTGCAGCTGCCGCCAAGCCAAGCCGAAGCGCTGCTCAGCCTGTTGCGCTGCCAGTCGATTGCCAGCTGTTAGCAGCGTAGGTTGTGTCGCTGCTGGGCAAGCAGCGGGCATGACGCACGCACTTAAACAGTTTTCGACCAATTTATGCTAATGCTTTGCCAACACACACACACACGCCCCAAAAACAACAAAACACTTTAATTTAACATAAATAATTCACAGCTTGTTCAATTGGCCCGTAATTTGTATAAATTCTTGCCGCTCGCTTCACATTTATTTTTGGGCGTGTGAATTACTTTTCTTGAATCATATTCAGCCAGAGTTTGCGGATGTGCTGCTGATATTCAGATATCTGTTGCTGTAGCTGTTTCGGTTTCTGTTTCTGTTTCTATTTCGATTGCGGGGTATTTCCCGGTCCGTCCGCAAAAGCACTTAAGACTGCTGTATTTGGCAGCAGTTTTCTGCCAGTCTTTGTTTCTACTTTTGAGATTAACTCAACGAGCGACATAATTCAGCTCGCTTTCCGTACGCTTATGGCAAATTGTCTTATATGGCGTAGAGCTAAATGCAATTTATTTGAGAGGAGGAAAAAAAACGTTTTACTTATGCTTAAACTGAATGCATGATTCATTTGGTCAGTGGGTGTGGCAATTGCGGCCAATTTTTCTAATTTCCAGCTCAGGTAGCTCTATAGAAATTCAAATGCTAAAGTGTCGCAAGCCTTTGCCTTTAAAGCTCCGCGCCGCTGCAAATTATATAAGCATAAAATTCTCTTTCATTTTAGTGCAACAATGCGAAAATTAATTAACTTCTTCTTCTTTTATCAACTCAGCAAACAAAAGACAAAAACGTTATTCATATAATAATAAAAAAGGAAGGTAGAAGATCATATCAATTTGCAATTCAATAGCAATGGCAAGAACATGATATGTATATAAAATTTCTATGGCTTTTATATACATTTTGACTTAGATTACCAGTTTTATACCCTGTAATTGGGAAAAATATTCAAGTGGGCTGTGGCTGAAGATCTAAAATGGTTTCTAGATTCTAATAATAATAATCATAGCTTAGGTACTCATCTTGCTAACCAGACAAAGACGCTAATGAAAATATCAACAATAATGATAATGATGAGGGTAAAAGCTCTAATCTTAATGAAAATAATACTAATGATGATCATGAAAATGACCACGACAGTGATTAATAACATACTGATGAAAGTGAATATGTTCATAATAATGATAATGATAATGGCAATGATAATAACAATGACAATGATAATAACAATGGCAATGGCAATGATCATAACAATGACACTGACAATGATAGATAGAATTGGAATATATTGAGATGGAGAATAAAAATTTGAATGCTATATCATTCATATGATGATGATGATGATGATGATGATTATGCTATTGAAGATACTGATGTTAATAATGTTGATGATGATGAGCTGTTCCAGCAGCTAATACTCCTTATTATAGCATTTTGCTATGCCCAACCCTGCCAGGGCATCCAACTAGTCGGGCCACTCTATCGCCAGCCTTCTCAGACTAGTTCTCTAACAAATCTAGTTTCTTTTCAGCAGCCGCAATAAATGTGTTTAGCATATCGCCCAAGCTTTAACTTAAAACATATATTTCGCTGCCTAACTGAATAAAATGTTATAAACAAACAAAAATTCTCGTTACTTAGCAGCTTCTATAGAATCAAATGCTAATTCGTCTCGCGATATGTAGTTCACATACTCGTATAGAAATTTCTCAGATACATATATATATATATATACATATCCATACAGATATATCCGCTTGTGTGTGTGAGCAAATGGCTGTGGAATGCTGTTACCTGTTACCTGTTGCTTTAAATAGAACTTTTCAAAGTTTTGTTTCAAGTGATCGGCTGTCATAATCAATGTTCATGGATATTCAATCATGGCAAAAACATCTATATAGATATATATATAAACTATGTGGTAATAATTGCTTAAGAATCGTAAACAAATAGTCCGGCGGCAAGGGGGTTCGTGGAGTAACGGGTTTCGGCTAGGGCGTTTGTTGAACTGCTCATGTTGTAAGCCAAATATAATGTTAACTGTTGCTGCCGCTGGCGCTGCTTTGCTATTATTATTAACTTGTTTTGTTTTTGGCTTTTCAATTAAAAAATGGTAACAACAACAGTTTAGGTGAATGGTTAACACTGAAAAAGTAATGTGAACAAAATCTTTTGCATGGGTATTATATGGCCATAAGATTCGGGCCATGCTAAGTGGGGCCCCGTTGTTTTAATAATCATTACAAATTGCTTTGGCAGTCCCAAAACAACAACAGGCAGTTGGGTACAACGAACGACCTTGCTACACAAGCAGCTCGATAAACATGTAGGCAAGAGCGAGAGAGGGACTGAGCTAGAGAGAGACAGCAACATTAAATTTGCGACAGTCACAGACAAACTACGTTAAATACAAATAAAAAAGAGCTAAAAATAAAAAGATTTCATAAAATTACAAGCCAAAGAGACGGCTTGGGAAATAGGCGCAAATGAAAAACGAAAACAAAAACGCGAAAAACCGAAAAACCAAAGACCCAAAACCCCAACCCGAATCTGAGCTGGAGAAAAATGTCAACACGCGGCGCTTGGCTATCACTCAGGCCCAGATAAGAACAGCAAATAAGCCAACTAATACCCTGGCCAAAGTGTTAAACTCGTTAGGCTTGAGGGCTCAGTATGACAGCTTAGTGGAGCTTTAACAGCCACTGGCTAAGCCAACTGATCGGCCGAGGGTTTACTTTGGGCCATATAATTACAGTAAGCGTCAATCAAGTGGCAACAACAGTCGATAAACAATTTGTAGTCGAGTTGCTACAACTGTGACATACACTGCTTGGAGGAGCTAGTGGAGCTAGGGTTTGATTGGGCTGTGATTCTGAAACTTGAAAGGTTTGGGGTGGATGGTGAAGGTTTCTTACTCTGGAATTTATTTATATTATAAATTAGATATTAAATTCCACAAATTTAAGTTTTAATTAATTTAAACTCAACTCAAACTTATAAACGGAATAATAATCACTAAATAAATAAATGTGAAATATTATTAATAAATATTAAAATAATAATAAATAGCTAAAATAATGAACAATATTATATAATGGATAATAAACAAATAAATAGTAAGGAACACCTGTTTCTAGCTGCCTAATAAAATGTTTAAAATACAGCGAGTGCAATGCGTAAAATGAATTCAAGACAAATTTTATAGCGCGTTGCATATGCAAATCAGAAGCAATCGCCGAGCGCCTGACTAAGCCAACGGGCTCTCAGTCTGGCCACAGGTTGAATGAGCTACATGTGTGAGGTCTAAAGGTGTCAGAGTGGGACTTTGGCATGTCAGAAAACAGAGTTTTGAAGGCAGATATCTAATCAAATCTGATGAATACAGAGAGAGAGAGAGAGAGAGAGAGAGAGAGAGAGAGAGAGAGGCTGACTCTATGCTGTTCTAGGGAAGAACTGACTGAGAAAGGCCCTTGAAGCCATAAAGAGTAAGAGCAGGCCATGCCTTGGCCCCACTGTGCCAATGAGCTGCATAATTCAATCGATTATAATGCCAAAAGCTTATGTTTAATTATTTGCAGCAGCTCCAAACAATAATAATAATAACAATAAATAATAAGCAGAATAAGCTGAGTAATAGACATAATGAATTTGTTGTCTGCTGTTCCTACAACTACTACAACTGGCCACAATTTCCGCATGGCACTAGAACATGCTCTTTGCTCTTGTCTGAGCACTGGAGTTGCGCATCTTTTTGTCTTCAGCTCGATTTTATGTGGAGTTCGTAATTCGTGCGGCGCTGACACACAAAAGAGAAGTAAATAAAAAATGAAGTAAACTATAAAAAAAAGAATTCTTCACGCTTTGGCTTTTTCAAGTGCGCCGCGTGGGTCGCAGCCAACATTGCGTATGATTGATAAGCAAATTACGTATACGCCTGCACGCACACACACAGATTGCGCATACGTCATGTGCGGCACGTAAGATTCTAGCTATCTGTATAGACACGCCTGTCCCTTCGCATTTAGTTCACGCCTCGCTTTAAATTCATCGATCATAATGAAGTCCTTCAGCGCAACGGAAATGCTTGTTACACTGGAAAAAAACATGAGAGCGACAAGAATGATTCACAAATGACGTAACAGAAATTATAACTAAAACAGTCGAAAATTGAAATACGAATCAAGTGTCAACGACACCATCAAGAGTTTTATATGTAGTATATGAAACAGAAAGAGTTACCAAAGTAAAGGTCAAAGCTGATCTGGCCGCAGTTTGTTGTCAACGCAGTTGAAAGACCTTGATGCTGGCTGCTTGCTTGGCTGGCAATTTCACAATCTGAACGGCATTCAGACTCTTTGGCATGCAAGACGCATTGCAGGCGAGCACTTCCGAGCGCTTCTGGTGCCCCGAAATGGGTTTGTTTACGCCCTCGGAGTCAGGTAGGCTAAGTTCACGTTCGATTCCATTCCCAAGCCCAATTACAATCAAAATTTTGAAGACCTGCTGAAAGGGGTATGCGCTGGAGATGCGCTGTAAAATGGGAATGCAAATAGAGTGTTGGAAAACGAGAGATATGTTACCAGTGTTGGTTAATACATTTTACTATAGTAACTAGTATTGCAAAACAGACTTACATGTTATATAATTCCTTAAGACGGCTTTTTATAGTAAAAAATGGTATAAGCAGTACACTTAATTATCTAAGTAGTGTTGTAAAATGTAAATTAACAGCAACAAGTGTTGTAAAATGTTGTGATGTAAATAGACTTCAATAACAGACAGATAAATACTGTTAGAAAATAATATAGATATGTCTTAATAGACCAGATATGAAGTACAGCAACTGCATAGAAGAAAACAGTGTTGTAAAACACATAAATGCGGTTAACTTAACTAAAAATTGCTCTTAATGTAATTTAAATATATATAAAACTAAAAATCTAGGCTAACCAAACAAAGTTTTTGCTCTGAAGACACAAAAACCAAAATTGTTTTTAGCCACACATACCCGTCGAACCCCTCTACTCCCAGGGTATACGAAAACAGTAGCACTTTGTGATTGGCATGAGTTGTTGGAATTACTTCGGTGGGAAAACAGAATTTGCTTTTGGGGCGTTAATTTAAGCAAAAGGTATTTTTGGGGCAATGCTTCGAGCTGTTTGCAATTTCCGCGTATAGAAAACAACTTATTAGCCAGCCACTCAGCCTTGAGCCGAGGGAAATCTGGTATATATAGATATACATGTATATAAGCCAGCTTTAAAAGCCACCTTGTTATAATTTAAAGCACAATTTGTCTGGCCACATTAACTAAATGTGTTAAAAACAATTGTCTAATTGCGCTTGCTCGCTCGATGACGTGGCACAAGTTGAAAGTGGACTTTGAGTGGTTTAGTCGTCGTGGCTTAGATCTGGCCGCTACAGATGCTAATTGATGAAAATTGTTAATTAATTAGCCTGGCAAGGTGCAGAGCTCGACCTTGAGCCAAGCGCTGGCCGGGGACAGCGATGCCACGCGTCCAACGACTAGTAATTGATTAAAAAGCTTAGAAAGTATGGCTAGAGAACGGGTGAGTACTCTTAGTCTAACTTTAAATTTAATGGGTCGACAAGTCGACGCGAGGCGAGTGTGTTGTTAGCTCTGGTTTATGAAGTTAGCAACGCTGACACTTAATTACAAGCTTGTTTTGCAGTCATGTTGCAAGTCAGCGTGTTGCCACAACTCTCTGGGATCTCGGCTGTCAGCGCATGTTGCTTGATATAATCGAACAGCGCTGCAGTGGCTGCTTGCCCCCGGTTGCAACCTCTTGTGCTGACGATAGCCATCGCGCCTTCAGCTATGTGTGATATGTAAAAAGTCGAAGGCGCTGACTCAGTCAGAGATACGTGCCAGACTTTGCCTTAATTCTACTTTTGCTGCTTCTATTCTACAAATGTTAAGTCCATGTAAAGCGTATGTAACAGCTTTCATACGTACATAACAGCAGCAGCAGCAGCAGCAGCAGCAGCTGCAGCTTAAGCGCGTAAGCCGAAGCGCCACACAGGTATAGCTGGTCTGGCAGGTATGGCAACATGCTTAGAGAAAGAAGACAGCATCGTTGACAGCAAAGGCACACGCAACAAGTGGCACAGTTTCATAATCGCAACTGGCAACTTGCACTTTTAACGGGCATTAGAACAGAAGCAGCACAGCAGGAGGAGCAGCAACTTAGCAGGAGGAGCCAGCAAGGGGAGCAAAAGTGGTTAAGTTGCTGCTGCTCATGACAACCTGAAGAGTAATTGCACACATAATTCATGCTCAAGGCCGCGCGTTGCAGCCAAAGCGAATTTCATTTTCAGCACCTCGGACGTAGAACAGAGCAGGCAGACTTTGCTGCTGCTGCTCTTTTGTCTAGAAGATGAATGGTTGAGAGTTAGTGGCTGCTGTTATTTTTGTGTTTATTCTTTTTCAGAGATACGAACTTATGGCGGCTTATTAATCAAGTTGCAAGCAAATTAGCGCAGAGAGTGAGAGGGCCTTCCTTTTGGTAACTGAGAACAGACAACAGCCAGTCGTTGTAACTTTAATTATAATAAATGTCAGCTTTAAATATGTAATTAAGGCAAGTAGTGCGAATGCGAATGCCAAATGCGCCAGTGTTGCGCTGGTTCGCAAGTGAACTAATTCGATAAGTTGCAATATTGGAACGGAGAACAAGCAGCGAACGTGTATTTAAGGCGAATATGCAGAGCGCGTGTTGCGCAAGGAACTAGTTCGATAGGCTGCAGTAATGAATATGGGTGCGCATTATGAACTTGTAATTAAGGCAGCTGCACAAATGAACTTAAGAACTAGTTCGATGTGCTGCCATAATGAGTATGGGCATGAATAAAGAATCAGCATAGAACTTGTGAGTCAGTCTGATGCTGAGTCAGTGCTGCATTAGTTCGATATTTTTCAATTTAAGCTAACAGCCGATCACTTATCACAACTTTTCAGCCTTAATGCAACTAAGCTAATACGTAATTAACGCAATTAAGTTGTCTGCAATGCCATAAGCTGCAGTCGCAGTCACTTGGCAGATATAGAAAAAACTAATTAATGTTCAAAGATAAAAGCTGGCAGATTGCATTAATTGCAGTTTCAACGCTCTGCGCCGATTGCCATCGCGCGATATTGAAAGATGAGGGCCGACAGCTATAGGCTACTACGTTTGCTTTGAAGTGAATAATTTGATTTATATTCGCAACTGCAACAGGAATTTATCTACACGCCATTAGAGCGCATCCCATGGCTCCAGTGTGGGCGTTCACTCTCGCTGCAGCTAGAAGCTGCAAGCTGCAAGCTGGGCGCTGATTAATGTCTCCACTTGGAGCAGAAAGCGAAAACGATAAGACACCTTCTGTGCCTTCCTCTTTCTGCTACTGCACATATGAAAACAGAAATTTATTGCCCAGCCTGGCAAATACAAGAAACAGCGCGTAAATCAATTATGCGCAGCCAGCGACCGGCAAATGGCATAAAAATGTCACACAATTTGTGACAATTACAAGTAGCTGGCGATAAATAAATATGGAGTGCACTGCGAGAAATGAGTGCAACTATTAATACAAATGTGGGCAGAAGCAAATATTTCATAAATAAAATCAATAGATTAAAAATAATATTCTAAAATTAATATATTTAAAAAAATAAATGTATACAAAATATATTTAAAACAAAATTTTAAAAAATTAATATTGAAGAAGTAATATTTAAAAAATATTATTATATATTACTAAACAAAAATTTAATAAATAACTTTAGAATCTCTATCAAAATCTCTAAGAACAATTTCTCTCAGTGCAGTTACATATGCTTGTGCTTGCCTGGCGTTAGGCTGTCTGCCCGTCTGGCCCGGCAGAAATTATGAGCAAGGACACTTTGAACCTGCCAGCCATATTTCAGAGCCGACTCTATAAATAGCTGTGTGTGTGAGTGATTATGGCGCGCGTTATCAACTCGGACTTTGGCAAAGGTTTTAGACCATTAAGTTTCGACTTATTTATAGACGCTTGATTTATGCACTTTGCAGTTCCAACAGCATCAGCAGCAGCAGCCCCAGAGCTAGAGATAGAGACCTCAATTACTGGGAAGATCACGCGAGTTGCAGCTGTTTGCTAATACGTTCTAAGCTGATGCTGATTGCTTCATCGGCTGATCTGCATACTGGTAGCTAAATATGTACTATAATATGCTTAAATACTATGTAAGTCGATGCTCTGAGCCTGCTCGCCGAGTATGCAAATAATATGAGGCCGAAAACAGACTGAACCCGGCCTTGAGCGCGGCTCCATACAATAGCCGACTTTTTTTTTTCGTCTTTTATGAAAATCAGCGACAAAGTTTTAAATTTTATGACCAAAAATTAAAAAAAAAAATATAAGATACAAAATCTTACAATTAGAATCTGTCTGCTTATGTAACCAGTTTTTGAGTTTCTTCTTGATACCCTGTAGCGGTTTAAAATGGGTTAAACGGGTATATAATTTGGGTAGTATGGAGATAATGGATGAATTCGTTACATTCTTGGTTGCCATAAGAAACAGAGTTTTTTTAGTTGTGTTCTCTCTTTTATCTGTGTTCTTCTGTCTGTCTGATCCCGAGAACTGTAAGAGCTACGTACTTGAAATTTGATATATATATATTCTTGCTAACTGTACGCTAAAATATTACAACATTTTCTCAATATTTTACTGTACTTTTATTATATCGATAAATATCGATATTTTAATTTGGGTTTTCGAACATAACTTGAAGACCATTAAAGCTAAAGACTCCAAATTTGGTACGAAGATTCTAGTAATGAATACAAAGACTAAAAATATTTAAAATTTTGTAAATCTAACTGCATTCCTTTAAATATAAAAGGCAACAAACATATTTCCCATAGTAGAGCCTTGAGCTTTGCAGCATTTTCATGTTTCAATATCATTTTTGTGCTCTGAAAATTTCGTCAAGATCGTACTGCTAGAACCGAAGTTCCATCAGTCTATTTCTTATAGAGAAGGTAGGCAGAGGTTCCAAGAGTTCAGGGGTATTTCCAAGTCGCTCCCTCGAACACTTTCAGTTTCTTAACTTTTTTGGCTTGGTGACTGCTGACGTCAAGGCAGGCCCGGCAGCTTGTTATCTGGCATCACGCAATGATATCAATCTTTATAGTCCATATGTATACAAGCTTTGGGCAGCAAAGAAACCGAAAGGTGTGCGTATTGTCTGAAGCGTTAGCTTCTGCTAACTCTTGGTTTCACATGAGAGCAGAAATTATAAATAGGAACTAGAGACGCGACTGTGACAGGGCAACAAGCTGGGGGCATTATTATTAATAATCTGCTATGAAAATAAAAGTGATTTGTTTTCGATTTTTAAATGTATACATACATATAAGTATAGATAAGTATATATAAGTATATATACATATATAGCTTCTCCATTTGCTGATGGCACCAACATCTAACTCGTTTCGACTGTTTGATGAATGCGCTCCGTTGAGCTGCTTAATTGATATTAATTTGTTACCATTTAATGGCATAATTTAATATTATGTGTAAAAAAATCAACAAACTATGCTGCAGTTGTGGCGCACCGACTGCATAATACTCGTCCATGTTGTAAATGCTGCTGGGTTCATATAGAAATAGGCAATGTAGATAGGCAAGAAGAGAGACAGAGACAGAGACAGAGATTAAGCAGCTCAAACAGACAGAGAAGGAGAGAGACAGACAGCCAGAGCGAGGAGGAGAAGATAAATAGAGCTAAAAAGAGGGGGAGAGAGAAAGATAAAAAGAGAGAGAGATAGAAATATAGAGAGACAGCCAGATAGAGGAGAGAGAGAGAGAGAGGCTGACAAATAGAGTGAGAGACCGAGACAGACAGAGAGGCAAATATATAGAGGAAGTCAGACAGACAGAGAGAGAGACAGACCGACAGAGAGGCAGACTGACCGAGAGACATATATCTATAGAGGGAGACAGACATATATATATATAAATATTTATATTTATATAGAGGGAGAGAGAGAGAGAGAGAGGGAGACAGACTGACCAAGAGACAGACACAGACTGACAGAGCGACACAGCCTGACAGAGAGATGCTGACAAACAGAAAGACAGCCAAGAAAGGCAGATAAACAAGGAGATAGATATGAAAGGAGAGAGAGAGAGGAAGACAGGCGAAGACTGCACAGCAACTAATATACTCTCTTGATCACCTCGTAAAGCCAGACATAAAAGCAGTCAAAACGTAATCTACATACAACGATCGATCCAAGTGGCCAAGGCGTGGGCTTAGCCACATATACACGCAGCAATAGATTGAAACAAAAAAGCGAAGCAATTAGCGCGATTTCCTATTCGGTTAATATGCAGAAAATTAAAACGGGTGTGCTTTGCCTTTATTAATAAACAATATGCACACAAAATATATATAAATAAATCCAAATTAAGCAAAAACAGCAAACAGAACGGAAGATTAATGGAACTCGAGTACATATCTGTACCATCAGCCGCCGAGTCAATGTTAAATGGCTTTAACCCACCCAAAGACACCAAAATGGTTGGACCGCCTGTCTGGCCGTCTGTCTGTGGCTTTTACTTCCGTTAGCGCAACGGCGTTTAAACAACGTTTGAATTGTTTAATTGATTCGAAGCTGTCGATTATAATATTTCTGCGCACACGCACTTGGCGCGACATTAATTGCTCGTAGGCCTGATCAAGTAGCATTAGTTGTCTGAGCCCTCCCCAATCCATACAGATATGTGCAAAAACTATTTTCGAGCTAAAAAAAGATAAGCAGAAGAATATATACTCTTGTAGAGTAACATATCTCGAGAAACAGCTAAGTTTCCCTTACATGATCTAAATTAGTTATGGCTAATTTCTATGGCAGCCATAAGATACAGTAGCCCGATCTTAACTAAATTTTGTTCTTCATATAAACAGCCAATGTTGACTTTAAATATTAATTTTGGTTAGTATATCTATACATATATAAGAGTTTTACATACAAGAACTAAAATTTATAGCCCTACCTTCTATGGCAGCTATGTGTTCTAGTAAGCCAATCTGATCTAAATTTTGCAAATATTCAACAATTTTGATATACATTTCAGTTTCACTACGATATCTTTACAAACAATAAAGCTTTTCATATAAGAGCTAAATATTTTAGCCTTAATTCCTATTCTTTAGATCATATACTTCTTAATCAAATGAATATACCCTGCTAGAACAGTGTATTCAAATATTTCCAAAGCACTTTAATTGATAAATGCAAAACAAAGAACTTATCAGCAATGATCATGCGCCAGCCAAAGTCTCTATATAATTATTCAGCCTGGAGCTAGAAATTCTAGCCACATTTATTAATCGAATTACCATTTAAACAATTATGCTGCATTTAAGCAAATTTGCATGCGCGTTTAATCAATCATTATTATCGCAACTCAATTTCACTTTTCGCGGTTTCACTTTTAGAACTCGGTTTTTGTTTTTAGCACTTATATGACATAATGCTTAGATCAAGACTTGTATCCGGCTCTGAGTACGATTTCGAAATTGAACTAAAAGTCGCTGACGTTAAAAACTTTGTTCAAAATTTAATTATTCAATTTTATGTTGAATGCTAAAAAGTGTTTTATATCGAGAACTCGTTCTCTGAGAATATGAGAATGAATTATGAAAGTTTCAAATGTGAATTTCATTTAATATATTTTGGGTGTGTTAAGTCTAAGCAGTTGATATATGAAGTAGTAGTTTATAGTTATATTATTATTATATATTTTTTTATATTTTTATATTTTTAATGAGCTGAAGCTCAGGCTGAAGTTCAATGAAGTTCAAGTTCTTTGGCATATTTTAGTACATTTTGTTCTGCTATTTTTAAAACGTTTTTTTTTTTTTTGGGAATTTCAAATGTCAATGCAACAAATTATATATAATACATATGCATATATTTCATTTGAGTATTAACATTTACCGTTATAATACACTTCACAAAAAATATAAAATTCAAAAATGATCTGACGAGCTGAAACAAGTTAAACCAGATCGATATGTGTATGAATATTTAGAATCATACTCGACACCGACTAGCCAAAACCAGCTGAGAAAACCAAAAACGAGTTATAAAACCAAAAATGTTGCTAATGATTCGCCTGGCAACGCCGGGCAAGTGCAATAAAAATTGATATATATAAACTGCTTTTGGGATTTTATATATTTTATGATGCACAGTTCGTATAGAAGAAGTCTCTGTGATTATCTCACAGGGATTTCCACAGCCGCGCTCAATGTCGCCCAGCGACCTTGTGACGTCACAATTACTGAACATATCATATAGACGCATAGGCTTTATGAACTTTATAAGAAGTATTCATGCTGCAGACCTGTTCTGCACGAACGCCAGCTGAGTCATGGCATGGCTCAAGTGTGGCAAAGGAACTGTAGCAGAAATTCCATTCACGAATATAGTATTTCATGTGAAATATTATTTAATCTGCTTTACTTTACTTTATTTAATTTTTAATTATTTTATTTGATTCATATTAATTTAAATAAATTTTTATAACTATTCAATTTTTTTTATATATTTGAATATTTTTGGGAATTTGTTCAATAATTTAATTTAAAATTATTTTATTAACATTAAATTAAATTTTAAAAAATGTTTATTTAATTTAATATATTTTTCACCATTTTTTTTTAAATATATAAAATAAATAATATTTTTTTTTTCCATATATTTTTTTGCTACCCAAGTTTATGGTCCGCGAATGTGGCCCTATTTATGGCTAAGTATGCTGGCTGCCCGGGACGCTGCAGAGTTTATGGAGAAGTTTGGGTTGTCTGCCCACACAATGAAAAACAAATGTGACTTTGGTTCTTTATTGTTGTTGCAGTTGCTGCAGTTGCTGCAACTAGGCTAGTGGCAGGCAGCGTCGATGCTCGCGTCTCGTTTACATAGTGGATGGGACTTGGCTATGAGTTGGCGTATGGCTTGTTAACCTCCAGCTGAAAGTGAAACTGAAATCGAAAACTGAGCGAGAAATAGAGCAATAAGTTGCAGATGCGTGGACAACGATAGCAGCAGCAGCAGCAGCAGCAGCAGCTGCTGCTGTGGCAGCAACAGTTGCCAGCTAAAGGAGTTGCTGCTGAGACAAAGTTATTAAAGCAGGCGTGACAGAGCGTTCGCCTGGCGGCGCATTATTTTATTTTCAATTTAATGATGGAGGCAACAAGCAGCGTGTTGCACGTCTGATTGGCAACAAATTTGCAACAACAACACGGGCCCCAATGAAGGTCGGCCGCTGAGGCCCCAAAGAGCCGAGCAAGGAGCTGCGCTTGTTGTCCATCAGTTGTGACACTGTTTCACAGTTGTCGTGTGCAATTGTTGCGGGTGTTGTTGTTGCTGTTGTCAGTTGCGTGCCGCGGCATTGGAGGCGTGTTGCCTGTTGCCGCTTGCAATCAAGAAAAGTGATCGCGATTGCGCTGAACTCCAAAGAGGCTCGAGGGGAGCAGGAAGCGGCCAGGGGCTGGCCTGATACAGCAAGCATAACATACACAAAACATACAACAACAGCAACAACATAAACAACAACTAACTAACAAGGTTGCAAACAAAGTTGAAGGTCGACAACAGACAGCAAAGGGTATATATAAGCTAACTCTATATATACATACATATATACAACTCTATATATATATATATATATATGTTTGTCCAGTATCGATATCGGTCGCTAGCTGTCTGCATGTAATAAGTAACAAACGCCGCACGACATACGACATTTTTATACTTTGCCCTGGACTTAGCTTTATGCTCTATGCTTTGTGGGGTGGGTGCTGCTCGGGGCGTGGCACCCATAGGAGGGAGCCTTCGTCTGCTTATCGCCATAATTGAAGTAGTTGCATTGTCTATAAATTCTTTTGTCTACGTGTGGGCAGGCGGCGAATTCTTTGACTTTGACTTCTAGTTGTCAATGCGTACGCAAAAATATGTAAATGTAATTAAAAGTGGAAGGAGTGGAGTGCGGGGCTTGAGAGGTTGACTGCAGAGATACTCTGTAAAATGAAGGAAATTGTTGAAATGGAAATCAGTTGCATATATAGATATATACGTGGGATGCTCAATCTTCTGCTTATCAAGAAAGATAATAAAAGATAGATAAATCTCAGATAAGAGATAACTTTTGATAGATAAATCTCAGATAAGAGATATATCTTGATAGATAAATTTTAGATATGAGATAAGTGTTGATAGATAAATCTCAGATATAAAATAACTTTTGATAAATAAATCTCAGATATGAGATAACTTTTTATAGATACATCAGATAATAATATGAGATAAATGTTGATAGATAAATCTCAGATATGAGATAACTTTTGATAAATAAATCTAAGATAAGAAATATATTTCGATAGATAAATCTCAGATATATGATAATAAAGATAAGTCTCAGATATAAACATCACACATAAAGACTTCAATATATGTTCTGCTTAAGTAATTGCCCACGATTACATGATTACAGGGTATTAAGCTATGTATCAAGTTATGCAGTTGAACTAACTCTAAAGACCAAATACAGGTAGAAGGCTGGAAGAGCAGAAACTTGTCAACGTAAGGTTATCCTATAAAGCTCTTTACTGTTGTCACAGCTAGAATATACCCTAACCTAAAGCCTTTGCCTATGTATACAGGGTATTGAAAAAGGCGTACAGCTTTGAAATCTAACTATGAAGACCTAAGCTACAGGGAAGATCAAAGACAGCAAGCTAATATATAATAATAATATAATATAATATAATATATATCTAATATATATAGTTCTCAAACTAACTTCTATTGCCCCAACTTGTTTATACCCGATCCATAACCCTTTCCCACCGCACGCAGGGCATCGTCACAGCGAGTCTATCTCTGCCATTCTAACGCTGAAGAACTGCGTCCGTTTGGGCCGCCCCACGTAAGCGCAGGAAGTGGCCCACAAATCACGCTCAACCTTTGACAACTACTAATGACCAAATGCCAGGCGAATTCCAATCTGCCGACCAACTCCCAGTTGGATTCCAGTTGACAATTCTAACTGGAAACAAACGCTGAAGCTTCCTGGCAGCTGCAGAAAGAGAAACCGAGAACAGCTGCAGCTGCTGCCTGGAGAAAGAGAAACCAAGAAAATTCATTGATTGTATTACTATTTACTTGCACTTAAGTGAAAAGCTTCGATCTGCATTGGGCCGCTTAATTAGCCGCCTTGACTGATGACAATGAAATGGAAAACAATCACAGCTTATCAGTGGAGGGTGGAGTGGGGAGGGGGGCTTGGCACTTTCAGTGCGGCAGCTCGTTAGAGCCGAGTCGCGACTATCGACTCGCATGCATCTCTAATTTATATGTCAATCAGACAAACGTATGCGGCCAGCGAGCGCATAAACAACACATAATTGCATTTACATTTCGCCTGATAAGCGAACAGACACTGAGATCGAGAGAGAGAGAGTGAGCGAGGCTGGCAGAGCGTCGAAATATGCACTGTTTAAGTTCTAGCTTTTGAACTGGGCCTCTGCTTGCGTCTCTGCGTGCGCTTCACTGTTACGCTTTGCCTATGCGAAACTCTATGCCTTTGCATTTGCTTGCGTCTTTGCCTGCGCCTCTCTCTTCTGCTTTGACTATATCAAGCTGTAAGCCCTAGCTGCTGTCTTTGCCTCTCCCCATTGCTTCGCCTTCGTTTATACCGTTGCCCTTGCTTGCGTCGCTACCTGCGTCTCTGTGTTATACTCTGCCTATGCAATGCTCTAAGCCTTTGCCTTTGCATGCGTCTCTGCTTCTCTTCCAAGCATTCTGCCAGCGTCTCACCGTTACTCTCGTTACCCCTCTCGCAAGCTTCCCCTTTGCTGACGCCTCTGCTTCTGCCGTTCTCTCACTCTGCTTCCTTCTCTGCTTCTGCTCAAGACTCTCTGCTAGTTTAATAAATTGAATTCAAGCTCTAAAGGAGTAGCCCTTTGAAATCTGTAGCAAGGCACTTCTAAGATTCACACAAACACATTTCCATTCGCATGTTTTCGCCGGCAATTGGCATAAATATTACAGCAACTGCTGCCTCGGCGGCTGCTGCTGCCCTTTGCAACAGCTCGTTGCACGTTGCAGTTGTTCCTCTGGTAGCCTTGATAAGTTCTAACATTTTTACTATGCTCCTTCATGATTGAGTTAACTTCATTTGCGAACAACGACACGTGGCTAACACACACACTCTCTCAGCAGCTGTTGTTGTCCGTTGGGCTTTGTGTTTAGTTGGGGATTTATTTTATTGCCTCTTAGGCAAACATGTCAGTTATGTCTGCGAAAATACATATCATCAGCCTGGACATGCGTGTAGGCTTACAACAACAACAACAACAGACAAGAGGCAAGGGCACAGACTCAAATACATTTGGACGCCCGTTGCGGCCACAAATTTATGGCAAATTTTTATAGTAAAATCTTGAAAGTGTCGAAATTGCATTGCAATAGTCAGCGCGTGTGCGAGAGTGAGCCAGCACTAGTGTGGTGCGAGTGAGAGCTCAGGCGTCAAAGGCGCACACACAACGAGGCGGCGCAGCTTGCTGTGAGGTCAGCCCAATTGCAACTGCTGCCCATGTCCACTCGCCCAGTCGTGTTTAGCCTTTGCCTTTGCTTTCGCCTCTCACTCTGCCGGTCTCTCGCGCTGCCCTTTATTCAGCCTATGCTTCCGCCTCTGCGACTGCCTTTGGCTCTTCTACTGCTTCTGTCTCTGCTTTCGTATTTAGCTTAGCCACAGCCCTTGCCGCTGTCTTCTCCTCTCCCTCTTTTCTAACTTCGTCGTTGCTTTTGCTTTGCCTCTCACGCTGCCGCCGCCTCTCTATTTGCTTCAGTCGTAGCTGTCTTTGACTTAGGTTAAGGCTCTGCCTCTGCCGCTGCCTCTGCACTAGGCTCTCCCACTCTCAGCGCCTTCCATGTCCATGTCTTCACCTCTGCCATGGCCATGGGCAATGGGCCGCATGTACTCGATAATGTGCCTGAGGTTATTTAAGGCCTCATTGCAGGCGATGTACTAGCTAAGTGTGTGTTTGCTTGGGTGTGTACATGTGTGTGTGTGTGTGTGGAAAATGGAAAATAGTATCTTAGCGAAATCTAAACAGAACAATCAACGAAAAAAGGGAGCAAAGCAAAAGTACTTATGCCAAATGAAAAGAAAAAGAGAAACTTTAAGCAGAATTATAGCCACAGGAAAATAGAATAGCACTTAGAACTATGTTTAGAGCTTAGTTATAGGTATTAATAATAATCTAAGCAGGAACTTAAATAGTAAAGAGAGATCTAGCGCTTCTTGCATATGAAAGTATCTAAGACAATAACTTCATTTTGGCAAGCGCAGATTCTAATAAGAAATTAGATCAAGTCCGATTCACATAGCAAAGCTCAAGGCAGGCCCAAGTCAAAGCTCACCTGAATTTGAGTTTGAGTTTCAGCTCAACTTTTTGGTGTCAAAGAATTCACATGTCAAACTTTTGACAGGCAGTTTAACTGTGCTTGTTTATAAGTCCGATTTGAACGTAAGCTACTTATGTTAATTATTTATACACGATAATAAGAGATATTTAATAAGACTTTAAAATGAATACGACGACGACTGTTCGCAAGACTCTAAGCTCTGTGCAGAGAAGGCAACGATAATTGATTTCTCAGATTTAGGCAAAGCAACTGAACTTGACCTAAGAGTTAATTGAAGACTAGAGAAATTACAAATAATATAAGAAAATCAAAAATAAATATATCAATAAAAATATGGTTGTATATAAAAATAAAATAAAACATTTTTAAAGGTTTAAAAAAATTAAAGAAAATAAAAAATATGAATAAAAAAAATTAAATAAGTAAAAAGTTAATGATATATAAATAATTTTAATTAATAAAAAATAAATGAAGAACTTGGAAGTCTAAGAAATACATTTTTTTATAAATAATAAAATCTTAAATTATATAAAATAAAAAATTAAAATTAAATACATTTTGAATTCGAATGCTAAAAATTAAAAATTAAATTTTCTATATTTTATTTCAAAGAATTTATTTATTATTTTTTTTAAGATTTTTATTTGTGTTTCCAAATAAATTTATTTAATTGTAATATATTTAAAAAAAAAATTATTTATTCAATATTTTAATTTATTTTTTTTTTAATTTATTCATTTTTTTTTTATCTTTTTAAGGACTTGAGAGAAACTGCACAACAATTGACCTTCATTTAGTCTCGCCCGCCTGAAGGCCAAAAAGAAAATGCAAATAAACATGGAAATAAGAATAAGAATAAAAGAAGCAGAAAAGAAACTCTTGGCCACAAATATGCTCATATGGAAACATGGCCTTAATACCTTTGCGCAGTTTGAGTGATTGCGCCGACGGATGCTGTTCTACCTGTCACAGCGTGTCAAACACTTTGCTGGGCGCCTGCCATGCCCCGCCCCGCGCCGCTTTCATCCCTGCCTCTGGCTGCAGCCACCAGCTGCCAACTGGCTGCCAGCTGAGTGTTAAGAATACTCCTCCGCAGATTGGTTGAGTTGACAACGTTGACCCAGTTGGGGCCGACGTCGATGATGACAAAGCAAGAGCAAAATGCTGCGCACTTCAGGCCAATTCGAGTATTGGCCAAGTTAACAGGATTTGGGGCGAATGCAGTTGTTATTGAACGCCGCTAACTTGGCCCGCAGCGAGCACTCCGCATGCTAATTGCCAAGTTATTTTGTAGTCGCTGCTTGTCTAGCTGTCAGTGGGCGTGGGCGTGGGCGTGGGCGTGGGCGTGGGCGTGATTATGAGTCGCGCTGACAGGTGGCTTGCTCTCGCCAAGCATTCTAAATGCGGATGCAGGCAACTATATATACATTACATGTGTGCGTATGTATATCATGCTTAACAGCTTCTGCTTATCTCAACTCGTATATTTATGTACGTGCCAAAAAAGCAGCTGAAAATGAAAGATAGCCTGGCCAGCACACGTGTAGTCTTGTACTGCGCACTGCGGGCCAGGCATGTCCTTAACTTTTCCTCAGCATCAGCGTAAATTATAGAACCGCGTGAACAAATGGCCAAATGCAACATGAGCAGCAGCAGCGGCAGCGGCAGCCATGGGCCTAGACAAGGTCTCCAATAATTGATTTATTTCAAGCTTCTTCCTTATTTATGATGTGAAACGCGGCCCAGGCGCACAGGGCCAGTGGCCGCATCGATTTCCTAGACAGGCAGCCAGAGCTCTGCCGAGTCGAACGGACGGGCGGCTGTCGTTGGCGCGGCTTGGGGCGTGGCAGCGAGGCAAAGCGCTGATTGGTTTTGAAATGGAAAAATTAGAACAAGTGCCACTCGAAAGCGGAAAACGCTGCGAAAATCAACAATGAAAACATTGCCAACATTGCTAGAAAGAGACAGCTGCAAGTGCAGCTAGAACTAGAGCTGCACTGAGAGAAATGGGGGCGGAGAGAAGTGAGAAAATTGCACAGAAATTTCATGTTTATGAGTCGTAATGAGAAAATTCAAATTACAATTGAAATTTAACAATTATAATATAATTTTATAATTTATATTTTAATTTAAAACATTCACACATATTTTAAGATATGAAAGATTTGCCTGAATATTAAAAAATAATTATTCTCAATAAAAAAAATGTTTTTTAGAGAATATATATATTTTTTATATATTAAAAAATAATAAAAAAAAATAATAATATATATAAAATATATATATATATTTTTTAAATTTTAAAATCATTTTTTGTTAAATATTTTTAAATATTCAAAATATTTTTTTTAATATTTAAAAATATCCTCTAATATTATTTTTTAGTTTAAATTAAAAACTATACAAATTTGGTATTATTAAAATTAAAAGAACTTAAAATAAGTTCCTGTTTTATTTGTATATATATTTTTTTTCTTTATGATTATTGTCGCAGTTGACATCTTTAAGTTTCAAATTCCAGATTTTCTGAAATATTTTCGAATAATTTTGTTGGTAACAAAATATTTATTTATATATTATGGCCAACATGCCTGCATGCAGGAAGTCGGCTGGCGGGCAGCACACATCGAATCGTTAAACAAACCCCAAACAAAATTGTTTCGAGTTTAAACTCCTGTTTATGGCCGGCATTAATCAGATTTAAAATATAAAGAAAACAAATGCACTTGTTTGATACGAAACTGATCTGCTCAAATGAGGATTGACAGAACTTAAGCGTGGTTTTATCACATTTGATTTCGTTTCAGTTTACAGGATAAACTTGATTTTTTACGAACATTTTGCGCGTGTTTTTAAGTGCTTTAAGCTGGCTTAAATAATTTGTGCTTTGCATGCAGTCGAGAACCGATTGAAGCATCGAATTTATTTAAATTAAAAGAGTTCTAAAATAAATCTGAAATATTTTAGAAATTTTTAAAATTGACTGAGGAAAGGAAAAATATCTTAAATAAATAGATGAAGAGAGAAATACTTAACATATTATTATATTATGTTAAGGAAGAAATTTTGCGAAAGAAGTTTATTTAAAATTATTTTAAATATAAAAAATATTATATTAATAATTTAAGATTTTTCTATATTTTTTGCTGTGCAGCTGCACATGCCACATGCCGCATGCCACATGCCACATGCAAATGCTGCCGCGTCAGCAATAAATTAAAGTCAATTTTAGTCAAATAAAATGTTAACGGGTTTTCTTTTTTTTTTTTGAAGCTGGACAGGGACAGGGATAGGAAGCTAAGCAGGCAGAGCAGGGCAGGACAGGGCGGGGCAGAGCGGCAGCCAGAAAGAACTCCAACTCCAGCTCCAGCTACGTTGGCGGCGTTTGCCATGTGCATTTGCCCTTTTTCTGCAACATGAAGCTGTTGGCCTGGCCTCGCCTGCCACGATGATGGACAATGTGTTGTTGTAGCTGGCGGCGGCGGCGGCGGCGGTGGTGGACCAGGCACGGCTGAGTCTGCCTTTTGGTATTTGTCACGTTCGTCCATTTCGAGAGTCCACGTACATGTTGCCGCATTGTTAATAACTTTATTCGGTTGCATCGTCGTCGCCGTCGTCGTCCTACTTGTTGTTTGGCTAGCTGGTTGACAATGACACTGCACCGTTATTTATGAGCTGTGTGCTCCATGCTCAATTATTGACATTGAACTCCTGGCGCCCGCATCGCACACACACACACACACACTCAGCACACACCCAGGGAACACGACTGTGTGTTGTTTGCATTGCCTAATCAGCAATCAGGCTTGAACCGCACAATTGTGTCATTGGCCAGCAATTAAGTCACAATTGCCGTTATGCAAATGCAAGCAAGGTCAACAGCCAGAAGAGGGTAACGCTTAGAGGAGAGGAGAGAGAGGAGAGAGTGGAGCAGAGGCAGAGAGAAAGCGGATGGAGGGAGCAGTGCGAGCAGGCAAGATGAATGAGGCAGTGATAGGAAGTGGAAGAGAGAGACAGAGAGAGAGAGAGAGAGAGAGAGAGAGAGAGAGAGAGAGAGAGATA
Organism: Drosophila peninsularis; assembly: GCA_035047485.1. Classification (NCBI taxonomy): domain Eukaryota; kingdom Metazoa; phylum Arthropoda; class Insecta; order Diptera; family Drosophilidae; genus Drosophila; species Drosophila peninsularis. Next base: position 12,058,420 of record JAWNPN010000035.1, on the reverse strand, counting down.
AAGAGCAGCTAGCTATAATCAACTATAATGATAGAGGCAAGGGAGAGAGGGTGATGGCAATAGAGAGAAGACAGCAGAGAGAATGGAGAAGAGAGAGAAACATAGATAGCAGAGCAGAAAGAGATAGATGGATGAGATAACTGTGAAGGGGTAAAGAGAGAGAGAGAGAAAAATGTAGACTGAGTGGGAGATAGAGAGGGGGAGAGGGGGAGAGAGAGAGAGAGAAATATAGACTGAGTGAGAAATAGAAAGAGAGAGAAAAATGTAGACTGAGTGAGAGATAGAGAGGGAGAGAGAGAGAGAGAGAGAGAGAGAGAGAGAGAGAGAGAGAGAGAGAGAGAGGGATAGAGAGGGAGAGAGAGAGATATGTAGAAAGAGAAATAGAGATATATAGATAGAGAGACAGAGATAGAGATAAAGATGGAAAGACTGCTAGAGAGAGAGAGAGAGAGAAAAGAAATAGAAAGACACATAGAGAGAAGAGACATAGAAAGACAGATAGAGAGTGAGATAGAATAAAAGACACAGGGAAAGAGAGCAGCGAAAAAGAGCGGAGACAGGAGAGTCTCTACTCTACACATTCTTCTCCCTAGAAGACTGCAGAGAAATGAGTTGAGCACGATAAGAACTGATATAAATGAACTGAGAGGCAAGACGAAGCGCGAGCAGGGAGCACAGATCGGGCAACAGTAACCACAGAGAGTGCCTCAGACAGAGGGGGACCAAAGCCGGGATCTGGGCTGCTTTTCTAACAAGAATTCGCTGCATCATGCGCGCCAATTACGAAATCGATTTATTGATTCAGCAAGACGGTGGGGTGCCAGAGCCAGAGTCAGCATCACAGTCGCAGTCGGGGCCAGCTGTGCGGCGCGACCCGTTTTATTAGACCCATTGAACCAAAAATTAGCACAAATTGTTCATGAACTATAAATGTTCTGCGATTCCAATGGCCCAGAGCTGAGGGCAAAGCAGAGATGTGGGCATATTGAGACTGTGCTAAGGCATGCAACAGCCAGAAGGTGACTAATAAGTGTTGCTGAATGAAATACCCTGTAAAGGTGTGAGATAAGGCAAGCTTGTAGCTGTAGGAGAGATATGAAGGTCTTATATATGCGAGAGTTAGGATTGGCAGGATCTGGCAGGCGATATAAGATATATATGGGTATGAATCTAAGATATATATGTCTAAGATATTTCCCTCTCGATATAGCTCATGAATATATTAATTTTCTTATAAAAATACAAATTATGACTTCCACGAGACTTACCCAATTATCATGAGGCATGCCTCTACGGACGAGGCTTCAACTGTAGAATGAATCTGCAAGAGAAGAAACAGTTGAATATAAGAATTAATATATTAAATTCTACTTATGATATCAAATTTAGTTTATGCTAGAACTTTCAATATCGATTAAACTATAATTTATGCAAAATCGATAAATATCGAAAGGCATATCAACTACATATCTATGTAAACATTGAGACAGAAATCAAAAATATTTCATTTTAGCTCTTGAACTTTACAGGGCAGCTAAATATCATCACGCTATATATAAAATAACTCTAACATCATCCTAAATTCCCACAAATACTATAATCTTAACACTGAAGGTTTTACTAAAATACATTAATCTTAAGTTCTCCAACTCCCACCCCTCTACAGAGCATCTGGCTAGTCCATCAACCCCCATCTAGAACCCCTTTAAACGTAGCCTTTTGCTGGCATTTCTGTTGTTGTTGTCAATAATGTTTTGTGTGTAATGTAAATGATTTCATTTGGCAGCGGCGCTTGTTTCTTGACTTGGCCTGCTTTTGATTTTGGCCCATGTAAACAGCCAAATGAGAGGAGGCGAAGGCGTCTAGATGGTGGAGGCGTGGCCGCAGTTCTTGCTCAGCTGGAAAGCCCAATCTGTGGCGCTATTCTAACCGCAAGAGTTTTGCAACTTGATTCAGGGTCTTTTTTATTGACCGAGGGGAATTTCGCTTCGGCTCAAGAACTGAATCATCAGGTGAAAGTTCTTAAGATGAGACGTGCACTCAAGGCAATGCACTTTATCTGCCAGATAAGCAGATGCCGAAGGTGTTAATGATAAAGATCTGAAAGAACCGACTAGCAGAGCAAATATGACAACTGTATAGAGAGGGGGAGAGAGGGAGAGGGAAGAGAGGTGAGCTGGCTAGGAATTTCAGTTGAGGCAAGGTCAAGCAGCTGCCAAATCAGTCGAATCATTGCAAAAGCCAACTAAAAGTGAGTAAGAATGTTGCAGTCGAGCGTAACGGACGACGTGATACACGCTCATGATAGGTTTAGAAATACTTGTAATACGTATTAACTAAATATATATAATTTATAGAGCTTTGTCTATAGAGCAGTTCAACAATGATTCAAAACTGTTATACGAAAGCTGTTATAAATAGTATATAACATATATGTAAACTGTTATATGAAAGCTGTTATAATTGATGTAGAACATATATATAAACTGTTATATGAAAGCTGTTATACATATTCTATAACATATATATAAACTGTTATATGAAAGCTGTTATACATAGTATATAACATATATAAACTGTTATAATTAGTGTATAACATATATAAAAACTGTTATAAATGGTATATAACATGTATGTAAACTGTTATATGAAAGCTGTTATAAATTATGTAGAAAATAGATGTACACTGTTATATGAAATCTGTTATAAGTAGTGTATAACATATATATAAACTGCTATATGAAAGCTGTTATACATAGTCTATAACATTTGTATAAACTGTTATAAATAGTGTATAACATATATAAAAACTGTTATAAGTAGTGTATAACATATATGTATATTATATAATATATGTCATATACAACTTATATAGTATATATACTTCAATTATATTTGCCACGCCATCAATGGGCGTTTATATATATAGAAGAGTAGATCGAACTGTGTTGTTAATACTGTATATAAAGTTTTTATAGATTGCATACGCCTCTAAGAGGTCAAGTATGTCTATATATATCTATAATCTATCTATATATATCTATAAAAATTCTACATCAAACAAAGGGTATAAAGAGTGTATAGCAAATACTTATATGCCTTATATAAGACACTCTTATACACTCTACTCTCGCATACATCTCATACCCATACAAGATTTCAGTGCAGCCAATATACCCTCTTTACACGCCCAGAAGAAACGAGCTTGAGCTGACGCATGGGCGCGTCCTTGACGCAGTTAGCACAGAATTCGCCCGGAAAAACAATGGAAATGAATTCATTAATAATGACCACAACAAAGGAGATACCAGAAGACAAAGAAGAAGAGGAAAACAAGCAACTGCAATAAGTGCTGCTGGCGCAGCAGCAACTGTTGCTGGCAGCAAGTGTAACAAGCCAAGCAACAATTGTTTGGAGTTTTTGCGCCCAGCAATTATTATTATATATATAACGTGTGTGTGTGTGTGTGTGTGTGTGTGTGTGTGTGTGTGTGCTATTATTATTATTATTTCGCGCATGACTAACCAAATGCAATTTCAGATGCCATTCTTTTTGCTTTGGGTTTTCGATTTCTTGTGCCACTTGCGACTGTTGCAATAAAACAAAAAAAATACTAAAAATACTACAATAAAAGAGAAGTCAGACAGTCGACCGTATATATATAGAGTCGTATAGCCGTATAGTCGTCGCATAATCGTAAATTTGTAAATCAGTTGCAAGAACATGTGTTAACACCGGCTCCACTTCCAGTTACAGTTGGCTGCCGACACCTTCTGGGCCCGGCCTGGCCGAAGTGCTTAAATGGCGCTTAATTGACTCGTCGCTGGCTTTCTTCCATATAATCTGACACACTTTTTGGTTTTATTCCTGGGATTAAATGCGCGTTTAACGGCTATTAGAAAGCGACAGCAGCAGCAGCAGCAGCAGCGCTGAAAGCGAAACAGAATCTGGCCAAGAACGTTAAATGTCCAGCAGAATCTGGAGTAGGTGAAAACGGACTAAAAATAGCTCCATTCAGTGTCTGCAGCTGTTGGTGCATCTCTCCATCTCTTTCTGTATCCTTAAGATACTTTTTTGAATGGCTCCATCCCTTTCTTTAGCTCTCTGTCTCTTTTTGAATCCCTTTCTCTTCCTATATATCTCTCCCTATCGCTCTATGTCACCAATCTCCCTATCTTTCTCTATTGTTCTCTATCTCTATTTGTCTTTCTCTGTCCTTTTCTATACCTATCTCTATCTCTCTTCAAGTATCTATCAGTCTCTATATTTATCTTATCATATCCGCTCTGATCTCTGTCTATCTTCCTCTATGCATTCCTGTCTCGCTCTTTCTAAGTTCTCTATCTCTATCTCTCTCGCTCTCTATTAATCTCTATCCATCTAGTCCGAAGTCGCCTGTCTCTTATCTCTCCCTCTCTTTCTATTATTTCTAAATTTCACAAGTAAAATTGATTAACTAAATAAAGCTTTACAAAAATAAAAAATAAAAATATATTTTAACTAGTTTAAGCACACATTAAGACCTTTAACTAATTTAAATATCAGCATAAATGCAGCTCTATCCACACCGACGACCAATTATTATGCAGCCTAAAACTATGCAATGCAAATGCCCATCGACAATCGGCTGAACCAACTGTTAATTTTGCATGCAAACAATTAAAAATTAAGCAAAACACAAAGTGCGCTGCAACGGCAAAGCAAAGAGCAGAAGAGCGAGCGCAGCAAAGAGCGCAAAAGCTTTCAGCTTACGCTTGCGCTCACCAGCACAATATCACTCTCTCTTTGTCTGCCTCTCTTTTTCGTGCTCAGGCGCGCGCAGCTGACCGAACCACTCTCACTTTTTTGGCTGCAATTGCCAAGCCAAGAGCAAGCAAGCAGCAGGCGAAAACGTTGAGCGCAGCTTTTGCCTAGCTATATGCATGCCCAAGCATGCATATGGGTGTGTGTGCTGCGACGCAGCTTTAGTTCCCGTTGGCCACGCCGCATTTTGCAGCGACCGCAGGCGTGCGAGCGAGAGCGCAAGTGATTGCTGGTTTTACCTGTTTCAGCGCCCGAACACTTTAACATTATCGATTTGATATTAATTTTTGCGCAATTTCGCAAGGCCAGAGGGGCCGTAGGGGCGGGGGGGTGGGGCCCATGACTAGGTCCAGTCCAGTGCAAACTCGGCCAATGTTTAGTTAGAAATATTTGCCATAAAATTTTTGCTTGGCAACGCGCATGCTAATTAACTATGCCAACACCAACAACAACAAAGAGTTGGCATTTAATTGTGGTCTGTGGCTTAATTATACAGTTAAGCATGTATGGACACACACACACACACACACGCACACCTTGAACTTACATTAGCCAAGCATATGAACCAGTTGCTGCACTCGACATGCTCTGACATGTTGCAGTCATCATTTGAATAAAGAGTTTTATTGTTGTTGTTGTTTTCAAAGCTCGCCTTGGCTGACAGCTGCGTTGACATGCGAATGACAGCGGAACATGGGGTGCACTACCGTTAGCTGCCGTTTCGAGCTTTTTGCTGTTGTTGTGACATGCAGCCAGCGTTTAATTGACAGAGCGACAGACGGACATTGATAACAGCTGATTGCGTAAGATTGATTAGCTGCACACAAACACAAGCACAAATCCGAGCACACACACATGTGAACATAGCAAGCTTGCATTAGACGAAGTTAGCTTCTAAAAGCAGAAAAACAAGCAATTTGCTAATGAAAAATAAATTTAAATTTAAATGAAAATTCAGAAAAAACAAAACAGAATTTAATGGCAGCAAAAATAATTTTTTTAAAATTTATTTAAATTTTCAGATAGTTAAAAAAAATATTGAAACTTGCAAAATTCTATTTTAACTTTCTGATAATTTTTAATATTAAAAAAGAAATGATTTATTTAAATATTTTAAATATATTTAAGTTTTGAGAACATTTTTAAATTAAAAATAAATATTATTAATATAAAAATATAAATATAATTTACCGCAAACAGAAAGAAAATATAATATATATAGAAAGTAAAAATAATATTAGATAATAAATTGTTCATTTTGAGAATCGCATAGCAAGGCGCTTTCAAAAATTAACTCTTGTAGCTGCTGTAAAGGAAGTCTGTAAAAATACGAATTTCAATTTGCTGAATGAACTTCAGAAAGCTCTCAAGCCACCCTCGTACACATATCTATATATATATATATATATATATATATATATATATATATATCTACCCATATCCTTCTTTCGCATCAGCTGCGAATTAGTGCTATTCATGTCACAAAAATGTTTGACATTAGTCCGCAATTAATCAAGTTGATGCGCGCGTTCCACGAATTCCAGCGAAAGGCTTCACGTGATTTTTCTTTCGGGGCCAGGATCAGCAGCGGCACTTGCAAAAGCAACTGAGGCTGGGGCACGAAATCAAAAAAAAAAAAGAAAAAACTTCAAGGCCATTTGCGTCTGTGGCCGGCCGTAAGATTTATGAGTTAAGTGACACCCGCATTCACTTGGCCAACAACAACAGCCAAACGAGTTTCGAGCAAGTTCTTTAACCAGTTGCCGGCTGCTGCTGCCTGCTGCTGCTAGTTGAAGTCGTATTTGCCCCGCTTATCTGCATTAATTATCAATTAAAGCATAAAACTTGATTCATTTCGTACCAAAGACTAACACTAAAACCAAATAGATATATACAAATATCTGCGATTCGTCTTCATTAGCGAGGCATGCACGCGGCTGGCGGTAGGGGCGGACAGCAGGTGGGCTGCAGGTAAGCGAGCAGCTATTTGCGGCTCAAACAAATGGCAAAGTGTGCTGCAAGTCGCTCTAATTTGTTAGTGACACTCGCACAGGCGGCATTAAAACAAAAGACTTAGGCAACGAACTGGCTCAAATGAGAACTCACACGCATCCATCAAGCTCACTGAATGAACACATCAATGCCCATTTAGAGCCCAAGCCGAAACCTTGGCGCATATAAATTAGTCACAGCCCAAGCCCAGCGCCAAGAAACTATAACAAAACAAGACTTTGATGGCCAACGCACAATTTTTCCCATCAACTTGGCCAGATAATATGCCATAAAAAATAAGAAAAAATCGCCAAAAGATTACGCAATGCCACATAAATTAGATGACGACAACGAGCGGCTGCCAGTGGCCGCCTCTAATCACAGCTTAAATCAAGCGTGGCAAATTGGAGCAGACACAAGTGCGCACCACCAAGCCACCATCCGCAGCAGCCACCACAAACCACAAACTAGCTGCAAACTAGCTGAAAATAAAAGTGCTGCAAATCGAGCCACAAATCAAGCGAAAGCAAAAATTTGCCAAATGCAACTAAAAAAAAAAAAAAACAAAATAAATCCGAACAAAAATCGAAAAACTGGACTTGTGCACGATAATTGCGCAAAGATCGTTAAACTAGGCGAACCGAGTGTATGGACATAGACATAGGCTAGTCTTAGACATGGGCTCAGCGCCAAATAGAGCGCGTGTCGTGACACGAAGAACACGACCAGACGATGTCGACGACGACGACGACTACGACACGTGTGCGTGTTGAGCTAATTAATAGGCAAAGCGTTTCAAGAAAACATAAATTGAAAAATAACAACATGATGCTATAATTAGTACAAGAGTGCGCAGGGCTGGGGAGTGACTGACTAGGGCATACTCTGCAGGAAGAACCTGGAGTAGGAAACAAATGGAAAACATTACAAAAATACGACATATACAAGACTTATGCGGTGCTGGTTGATTGGCAGAGAGCTAACCCATAGGAGGGCGTGGCTGACTAGGGCATACTCTGTCATAAATGAAGCAGTTCTAAAGGCACAGCCCAACGGGTATATATGTGCATAGTAGAAATCCAATGGGCAACATTATTGATGCGTAAAGCGTTTAGAGTAGACCTGACTACGAGTTACCCTTTAAGAGAGTGTCTCTGACTAAGGGATACTCAGCAAATCATACCAAGTCGTATAGAACATAGAGAGCGTCTCTTAGCATTACAGAAAATTGAGTTGAGCAACATGATGCTGGTATGCCTGACTAAACATACTCTGCGCTCTCTCTGCCTTCTCTCAAGATATTGATCAGGAATATATATATTGGTCTTAGAGCATATTTCTTTGACTGTCTGCTACAAACATTTAAACCAAGCCTTACATACTCTACATTGCCATGTTTAATAAGTAAACTACAATTGACTGACTATCAAATACCCTGTAATATAGCCATTATATAGAATTAGACTATGAATTATACATGAATTCTCAATTGTGACGTCGAGCTCCAGAAGTCTTCGACTTCAATCAAAATAATACGCATGTGAAGGCTCTCTAAATATAGCCCAAACTCAGCCAGTTGACTTAAGTAAATATCCAAATGAATATTTGAAAAACCTAATCGATGTTAAAAACAACATAAATTAACATAAAAAACATGTTAAAAAACAAAACATTTGTAAGAAACAAAAATAAAACATGTTTAAGTACATGCATACGAAATGAAAAGCTGCGCTGACCGCCTAGCTGAGGCTGAAATGAATTCGAAGTCGATGTCGAATTCGAATTCGAGTTCGAAGACGAAACTTGAATAATAAGAGCCAAAACTTCAATAGGTCTCTACTGAGGCGACGCCTAGCGGTCTGTCGCAAAACTTAAAAAAAAATAAATAAATAAATAAATAAATATAAAAATAAATATTTAGAAAATATTTTTTAAAAAAATTAAAAATATGTTTACGCTTAAAAAAAAAACAAGTCTAAAAAAATATACAAATTATATATAACATCTAGCCAACACCTAAACCGGACTAAACTTTGTCTATGTCTATGCCTAAGCTAAATGTCTAGACATGGAGTAGCTATAAGTGCCGCTCACTCATGGAACTGGAACTGGATCTGGTTATAGCCATAGGCCTTCGTGGTCTAAGAAAAAAGACTTAAAAGTTGATTAAACAAAATTGTTGAACATTTTGGGGGCTGTTGGCTGAACTGTGGGTTCAAAGGCGACGCAGGTTAAGTTTGATATGAATCGATTGCGCCCGGAATGTGCTGGCTAATAAAAAGCCATAGAGGCCCCAGGTAATGCGGGCACTAAACACAGCTAAGGTCGTCAAATTTGGATTTGAATTCGTTTTCGTATCAAAGCGTTCACTTTCCAATTAACTGGTTGCTGCCACCGCCGCCGCCGCTGCTGCCGCTTGCATTCTGCAGCGGCTAATTTACAGCACGTTCAAGTGCCAAAACAGCTGCCCAAAATACCTGCTTACGGTAAGCAGCGCAAGAAATCAAGAGAGAGATATATATACTGAAAACTAGGCAGCGGCAGCGGCAGCTTGTTTCAATTTCAAATTAAATTTGTATTCAAATAGTGATCCGCACAGCCTCCCAGTATTTTCTGTTGGTGCGAGCCGCCACTCAACTGGGCAATGACAAGCAAATTAACCACAACTGCTACGTTGACTGAGCGGTTGCACCACAGCCACAGCCACAGCCATAGTTAGAGCCAGCAGCCACCAGCAGCCTTTGCTCTGGACAGCAGCCCAGTTGCTAACATCAACTGTCGCTTTGTCTGCGCGGCGTTAACTACGTGCACAGCTCGCTAGTTGCTGCCGCAGCTCAGTTGAGCCCAACCCATATTCTGCTTAGGCAGCGGCAGCAAATCAGCCCAGAATGCTTGCGATATGTGGAGCAAGGGCTCGCTGGCATATACCCAGTAAATGAAAAAAAAAGAAGTTATACAAATATTATTGAAATTAAAAAAAAAAATCATAAAAATTATATATATATATAATATATAATATATAATATAATAAATATATATTTAAAATTATTTTTTAAAAATATATTTAGAAATTATTTTAAATTATTTAAAATATAATATATTAATTTAATTATTTTAAATAATAATAATAATAATAAATAAACATTATATAAGGAAAAAATTATATTAAAATTATTTAAAATAATAAAATATTAAAAAAAAATTTTTTTTTTTAAATATATAAATTATCTAAACATTATAAAAGAAAAAATTTATATTAAAATTATTTTAAATAATAAAATATTAAAAAAAAATTTTTTTTAATATATAAATTTAAGGAATATTTGATTATTTTTTTTAATTTTACAAATATTTTCTTTTAAAAATAAATAAAATAAAAATAATAGAATACTTAAATAGATATATTTCATAATATTCAAAGTAAATTTAGTTCATATAATATTTTATTATTTTTTACTAAAGCAGAAAATGCAAAAAAAAATTAAATAATATACAAATGTTGTCAATAATAGAACTAAGAAATAATAAACATAAAATTGTAGATATGGAAAGCATTGAAACGCTTTCTTTACCAGCTCTAAGACAACTTTATGCCTTCAAATGCCGGAAACAGATCTAATTTCTTCAATCACTTGAGAGATATGAGAAAGACTTCGATAAACCCAACACTAGATATCGCTAGTGTAACTGTTAGCTACTTATGGGCCACCGATATACCTCTTAATTACACACACTTAAGCCGCTTAGGGTATCGAATGAAATAACAACTCGACGCGTTATAATTTTCCACGTGTTAACCTTGAGCAAAACTGAATTTTTGATTTAAATAATTTTTGTTGCTTGAATGGAGCATTGAAAGCGCAGCACACAGACACACAACACAGAGGCACACAGGCACGCTCAGGTGCCAACTAATTACTTTGTACCTTAGCCCAGGTGTAATTAGATTCCGCATGGGCCCACCTGTTGTCTTCTAATGCATTTAGAGCATGGCATCGGCAATTGGGTTTCAATTGCGCTCACAAACCGTAATTAAAAGTCCATATTTTGTTCAATTAAAGCCAAAAGCCAAATTGGCAACAAACAACGAGAAAAGGTGATATTAATTGGGCTAACGCTGATTGGGCAAACGAGGTGCAGAGTCAATGGATGTGGAACTAGGAGCTGCCTGCCTCAGTCACTACCCCAGCCATATGGCTGCAACTGGCCTTTAGGCAGCTGCTTGAATTTTGTTTGTTGTTATTGTTGTGGGTTGTTAGATTGTGGCGCGGGCGGGCCGCACTGCCGCACTGCCGCATTGTTCAACGATCATTTTCTATAACAATTTGTTGTAGCCGGCGCCGCAGTTGCTTTTAATTGCACTGCGGGTCAGCTCCGGGGCTCTGCGGCTCTGGGCTCAACTGCTCGACTTTTCTCCTCCAAGTGTGTGTGTTTGCTTTTTGCCGATTGTGTAATGGACCGCAGGCCTTTCACTTGCCACCAAACAACAAACAAAAAGCCAACTCATTTTTGGCTATTATTTCTATTTTTTTCTATTTTCTGTACTTTGTTGAAATGAGTTCAGAAAAAATGTTAAAACGCCCACCCCGTGCATATATAAATTGTACGGCACTTGACAACCTGAGCCGCGCTGGACTGGACACAAAGATTGTGCAATTAGTGCAGCTACACTGTGCAGCTACACTGTGCAACACACAGGTGAAAGGCAGCGGCATGGCCAAGCACAAAGCGCATTAAGGCAATTGTTTGGCGTTTTTTTTTCCGTGAAGCCTAACAAATTCCATAAGCCGACAAATCCTGTCGGACTGAAAATCCCCCCAAAAAAAGCCAAAAACGGCTAACAATAATCATATGCAAGATACAGGGTGAGCTTAAGAGACTAATATTAAGCTGAAGAAATTGCTGAAAAAAATATAGAATTTTATTTTCCGTATTTGTGACTAAGCTGAAATTTTAAGAAATTTTTAAAAATATTTACAAATGTTCTATGGCTATAAAAATTTGTATGCTGAAATGGCAAATCATATTGAGCATTTCAACAGCTACATGTTGACAATAGCTTAAGTAAGTGCTGACATATAGTCATAGGCAATAGCATCACTCTTGTTGGGTCAGCCGTTTTTATATTGGATTTTTGTTAGCAACGAGATAAAAACCCAAAAAAAAAGCTAAACAGGCTAACATAAATTGAAAGTTCTGCAATATACAGGGTGAGCTAATGACAGCAATATAAAGTAGAAGAAATTGCTATAAAATACCTAAAAAAACAGGAGGCTGATATAATATTAAAATTAGCAGAAATTTCCAAAAATGTTTAAAAATATTTACACATAATCAAGAGCACTAAAATACTTTATATAATTTAATGGCGTTTCTTATTTAACATTTCAACAGCTATAGTTTATTAATAACTTCAATAAAAGCTGAGTTATAGTCATATAAAGACGTAACACACTTGTTGGGTCACCCTATTTATTTCATATTTTTTTGGCTGAGCAAATTCCATAAGCCGACAAATCCTGTCTAGCCAAAAAAGGCCAATAAAAAGTGCGCTGCACGCGCACAAATTCTGTGTTTAGCTTGTCGAAAACATATATATATATATATAAATATAACTATTGAATATCACTTAACAAGCGCAGCTGTCAGCAACCAGTTGGCGGCTTATAATGAATTGTTCGCATATTGTTTCAAATTACATGGGAGATCGGTGGCAAGAGGCCTGCTTCAGCAGCTGAACAATAACATGCACGCGACAAAGTTTCGATCAGATAAGAAGCCTTTAAACGAAAGACTTAGGCGACAAACTTGATCAAATGCTTTGTCTCTAGAATGTGCAACTGAGAGGACCACTTGCTGCTGCCAAAGGTCGTCGTCGTCGAAAGTGCGTCCAGCTGCCGTTGCTGCCTCGCCCTTTTTGCCCAGCTGCAGCTGGCGAAACGAGTTTCGGCTGGGTTTCCTGTTGTGGCATGCCACACAGAGGTAAAAACCATGCATAAATCAGCTGCTGCTGCTGCTGCTGCTGCTGCTGGCGCACGCTTAGCCACATTAGCCGCCGCGCTGACCCACATCCGAGCCAAAAGGGTTTTTTTCTCAGCTTATTTCTCGGTTTTTGTCTTTTATGGTCCATTGCGCAATCGCGGCTGGAACTTAGCCAGATCGAACGAGCTCACAGAGCGCTCGGATCTTTCAGCCTTCGCATTGAGCCAATGACATCAAATGCCAAAATAGCGCACAATCATTTCATTAAATGATTTAATTAAGCTAAACAGTCAACAAATTTTGATGCGTGTGTGCCTCAAGTGCTTTTCGAGTGTGTGACATATTGGCATCAAGTTCACAGCCAGCCAGCGAGCCCTCGACAAAAGGCGACCAACTGGCGCTGATCGAGCGACATTGATTACCAAACAAGAACTCGATCGCTATTAGCGGCTTATAAAACTATGAATATGCGTATTATGATACACTTATATATATATATATATATATATATATCACACATACATCAGCCATATATATATATATTTCAAGCCATGGCTCAACACTTTTTCGCCGAACTGTTTCCGTTTTGTAATTGTTTTGATTTGCCTATTGCTGATTGCTTAAAGGGAAGTGCGCGTTTGTGTCTTAAGTCTTTTGTTTGCCTCTGCAGAATAATTTGCCAAACAGCGAAACATGGAGAAGAAAAAATTATTAAAATTAATAACAAACAATATATTTAAGCAAGTATTTATGAGTGCCGCATTGGCATTGGATCGAACACGTATATATAGATATATATATGTGTGTGAGTTTTGGGTTTATGAATGAGCTGCGGCTGCGTCTGCGTCTGCGTGCCGGGTCAATGTTACCCACATCTGCTGTGGACTTGAACTTTGTATCTCTTTTTCTACTTCTCTCTCTCTCTCTCTCTATTTATTTTTGTTTTCTTCTGTTTGTTTTTACAAAGTGCTAACATCAAGCTATGATGGGTAAAGCCAAGGCTCGACTTAACGCTAATGACAGCCGCTGACAGCTTACAAAAGACCCACAAATATTACGGCCCTAAAAAAATGTAATTCAAGTGTTTTGCATTTGGCCGCTTGGTCGTTGTAAAAAGCGTAAACAATTAAAAATTATTGTGCATAAAAAGAGGGTCAATTAAAAGCGTGTAATGCAGGTGTTAAGAAGGGCTTCAGATATTGTAAAATATATATGTATATATAAAAGATGTAGAGGATTATAGCCAAGACTGTGCACAGCTCAAATACATTTCAGGCCCCAGCTACAGCTCTGTACTCTATTATCTGTGTCTAGCCATAAGCCGTCAGCATTTGGGTCTATAAGCTTTTGGTAACTGATATCGAATAGGTAAATCTGTTGTTGCCAAGGCAACTCTTGGACATTTCAACGAGCCTTCAATATTCCACTATAGCTGCCGTATATATGACGGATAATGCCTTCAGCTACAAACATTTGATACGGGCCTTTGCTCAAAACTGCTGCTAGTAGATCGCCTCATGCCCTAGTCGACTACATGCTGCCAGTATGCTGAGGAAAGGCTCACAATGGGCAGTACTTTTATTGCAATACTAAAGCTATCTGTGATTTATCTGCATAGAGTTTCGTATTCTCATCTGGCAAATCCCTTACAGCATAACCTAACCTAACCAACCTAAGACAAAATTCATTATTACTATTCATTATTATCATTATTGATTATTCTTATCATTATATATTATCAGTATTATACATTATTATTATTATTATATATTATTATTATTATTATTATTATATATTATTATTATTATTATTATATATTATTATTATTATTACTATATATTATTAGTATTATATATTATTATTATTATATTATTATCCTAATCATACACAATCTCTGCACCTGTATTTCTCTAGCGTCTCTTGTATATGCAAATATCATAGTTTTTCAAATATTTTCATTTCCTCAGACGCATGTTTAGACTGAGCAACTACTATAGTCACTATATACTAATGCTAAGTAATTTTTCTTTAGACAAATTGTTAATAAAATTTACAAAAATTGACTTGAGTCTGAGTTTGTTTCTCATATACTTCATATGATAAAATCTATATATATTTATATATATAGGCCATAAAATAAATAAATATATATATATATATTTATTTACATATATAAAGTTGCTTTAAGTAACTTCTAAGATTTCTTAAAAGCTTCTAGGCCTTCTTAGCTTCCAAGCCTTGCCTCAGGCTCAAGCCATCTTAAATCAAGCCTAGTTTGCAGCTAGACAAGATTAACAGCTCTTCTCAGACCTCCTCTTAGACCCACTTAGCAACTCAATGAGCTTTGCATTCAACAATAAAACTCGATTCTGAAATATGTAAATTTAAACACAGCCATAAAACTGTTTCAGTTATGTCTCAAACGGGTCTTAGACCTTATATCTGACTATAAATTAACAAAGTTAAATAAATATGAAAATTGAATATAATATTATAAATATGTTATAAATAAATAATGGACAAAATTTATTTTTAATTATATAAAAAACAAGTTTAGAGACAGAGCAGACTCAGACGAAACTCATATTCAAGCACCTCACGCCTAACACCTTTTAATACATATTTCAAATCAAGTTTTTCTGTCAAAGCATAATTTTTAAACGTTTTCAAATTTTTCTGTATATTCATATTAAATATATATATTTTTTTTATATTTTATAATGTAACTCTTGACCAGCTCCCATCACACCAAAATCAAATTAATCTTAAAAATAAATTAATTTATTTTTTGTATAAGCCCAAAACACTGCTAAACCTAAATCTAAAATTTGTTTCATTCACACTTGAATAAATTTTGAAGTTCACAGTTTGGCTTGCCTCAGCATTCACTGTACAGTGTTACTTGCTTACCTTTACCTATTTCTCGTTTTTTTTTTTTTTTTTGGCTGTTGTTAATTTTTTCCCTATTTTATTTATTGTTGGCTTTGCCAATTTTCAACGCTCGCCCAATTTTAATTACAGATACACGAGGCTGCTGGGACTTTTGTTGTGGCACGGCACGAGGTGCGCCATTTGAACTTGACTTTAATTGGCTTTCAATAGAGATAAAAAACAATTATGTATAACTCTCGATAAAGCGTTTTTTATATCTAATTAGACTGCAGTGAGGCCCACAGGCTATTTTGTCTTTCACTTGACACAGCAAACATTTGAAAAGGAGAAAAAACTGAGGTAAGCGTGGTGGGAAGAGCCTGACTGGGAGATACCCTGAACCAAGCATAAATGAGCTAAGGCGCGAGGTATGAAGATAGATGAAGAAGATGAAGATGAAGTGTTCTATGTCAACTCTTATGTAGTAATCCTGTTATATATATAGATGAAGTATTCCATGTCTACTTTTATATGCCTTCAGATAGTCAGCCTCTAGCTCTGTCGTCATATGGTCATCAGGATCATAATAACGAGCTAACTGGTATACTATATAGCACTTTTGTTTGGTCTTATACAAGCTCATATCCAGTTCTTAGACTATGCTCTTGCTAGCTCCTACACATTCATACAGAAATGGAGGCAAACAGCTAGACTCAACAATATATGTCCTCTATAAGAAATCGTCCCCAACTGCCTCCAACACTTCAGCTAACACCAATATACCCGCTTTATACAACATTTATCTACATAAATATCTCTCACTTCGCCGGATTATGTAAGATCGGCATACCTATGCTATGAAGTGCTTATTGTGAATGCCAAACGCTGGATTTCACGAAGTTAACGCCCAGCATTTAACTATAACAAGTGCAAATTGCGTAGCTTTTTCTTTTTACCTTTTCTTTTTTCGAGTTTTTGAGTTTTGGCCATGCGCCGCATGCTTAAAATACATTTACAGTTAAATGCAGGGCACAGTGGACAAATTATTTGTATGCTGGACATGCGAACACCCACACACACACACACACACACAGACGTTTATGATGGCATCATGTGTGCGTTCGCTCATAATTTGATAATAGCGTCCATTAAAGCTAAAGCTAAAGCTAAAGCTAAGGCAAAAGTGCGCATAAAACAAAACAAAAACTTTGCCTGTTGTTGTTGTTGTTGCTGTTGTTGTTGTCTTAATTAGCACCCAACTAAATGTTTATAAAGTGGCAGCTGCTTCTCCTTCAGTTTTGTATTTTTATTTTTTGGGTGTCAAAACAGATTTGTACAAACAGTGTCATTAGCTGGGAGAATGATGCTTCGTCTGTGGCTGTGGCTGTGGCTGTGTCGCTCGCTCGATTATTAGGTAATCCCAAAAATGAAGTCATTTACTTGTGCCTGCCTCATATTTATTTAAACAAACTAAAATGTGTGTGAAAAATGTGCACATGTTTCATTATTGATACCAGAGACAGAGCCAGAGCTGAACAATGGCAGGCAAACAAAAGACTTAGGCAACGAACTTGCCGTGGCCACATGTCTGTATACTATATCTATATATATATATATATGTATTATAATTTAACTAGCTTGCAATTTCAAGACATTCCCAGCATTGTGGTTGCTGCTGCTGCGTCAATCATGCCTGGCTAGAACTTCATTTGATTTGCAGCTTTTCAATTGGATATCTCTATGGCTGCCTGCCCCATGTGGCGATCCGACGCGTCGGTGGGTGCAGCATTGGGCAGCAGCTGAAATCAGCCAGCGGCAATGTCTAAATGTTAAACTAGTTAGAATGCAGAGAGCGGCGGGTGATCAGCTGAGAGATACCCTGTACAGGGAAAGGAGATAGAAGAACGAAAGATGGAGAGAGAGAGAGAGAGAGAGAGAGAGAGAGAGAGAGAGAGAGAGAGAGAGAGAGAGAGAGAGAGAGAGAGAGAGAGAGAGAGAGAGAGAGAGAGAGAGAGAGAGAGAGTGAGAGAGAGAGAGAGAGAGAGAGCTAGAAAAGATTGTAGATGGAGTGACAGCGAATAGGAGTAAAAGAGAAAGAGTGAAAGAGAGAGCGATCAAAAGAAAGAGATAGAGAAAGGGAGAGATTAGGGCGCAAAGAGAGTGTATTTATAAATGATAGCTAAGAAATGATGAAAGAGAAGAAAGAGAAGAGAATATAGAGTAAAGCGAGAGTAAGAGAGATAGAGAGAGAGAAAGAGAGAGAGAAGAGATTAAAAAGAAAAGAGAAAGAAGAGAGATAAGAGGTAGAAGAGAGAGAGGAGAGAGAGAAGAGATAAAAAAGAGAAGAGAGAGAAGAGGTAAAAGAAAGAGTAGAGAGAGAAGAGATAAAAAAGAGAAGAGAGAGAAGAGGTAAAAGAAAGAGTAGAGAGAGAAGAGATAAAAAAGAGAAGAGAGAGAAGAGGTAGAAGAGAGAGGAGAGAGAAGAGTGAGAGTCAGAGGCGAAAAATAAGAGAGAGAGGGAGGAGCGAGGAAAGAGAGAAGAGAAAATGATAAGAGAGAGAACAGTGAGAAGAGGCGAGAGCAGAGAAGAGTAAGGAAGAGAGTAGAGAATAAAAAAGCGAGAAGAGTAAGGAAGGAGGAAGGAGGAAGAGTAAAGAGAGAGAGCCAGACAGCAAAGAGAGCATACAGTATATAGAGAGTACAGTAGTAGAGAGTTCTCCTTGCAGCTTCCGCTTTACACCTTCCGCAGTTCAACCGCCCCCAAAAACCTGCCACATTCAATATCCAATCCAATATACCCCATTCCGCTATCTACTACAGAGTTCAGCTACAAAAAATTCATTAATCTCATGAAATGGTGTAGCAGCAGTGGCTGCACCAGCAGCAGCAGCAGCCGACAGCGATCAGGCAAAGGTCGCCTCAACTATAGTTAGTGGCTGTCTCGATGGCCTGGCTGGGTTTAATTGACGCGCTGCCAGCATATATTTGCTTTGATTTTGTAATTAGATTCTGCGCCGCAGGTTGAACAGGTTCATGAGATAAAGCCAAATGGCAGTTCTTAGAATTTTTATGCTAATTTCGCCGTTGCACTTGTTGCAGCCATTCTGAAGTTTATAAAGTTTTTTCCGATATTTTATATAATTTTTTTATGTCTTTTTTTATTACAAGAATAGAGCGCAATTGCTCAGCTCGTTTAATTGCATGTCACATAAATCTCGGGAATTGATTGCTCTGATTTATGACAGTGGCTCGAGTGTGGCGTTTGTCGCCTAAGTCTTTCGTGTGGGCGTCGGTTTCTTCATATCTCCTTCTCTCTCTCTCTCCCGCTTTTTTGTGTAATTCACATTTAGCTAAAAGCATTTTGACATTTTACGTTATTTGACTGCTGCGTTGACCTTCAAAAAGTCATTAGAATAAAACGCGCCTTCAAAAAATTACCGTTAGCATGTATTAAGCAGCTGTGATTATAGTCGTATAAATCAGATATATATATGGGAGCTTGGGTTGCTGTGCGGCGCACAAGCTTTCAAGCCAAAATGATAAATGCGACACAAAAAAAAATTACTTAATTTTGTAAAAATAAAAAGATATTTTTAAAAAATGTAAAAAAAAAATATTTTAAGCAAAAAGAAATTTCTTGGATGATGTAATTAACACATAGAAAGCTGCTTTGATTTATGCTAGATATATGCAAATCAGCACAGCGGCCAAGAGCTAAAGAGCGCATGGCCAAGACCTGGCTAAGAGAGCCGCAGCCACTCTTAAGCTCCAGCTGAAGCTCTAGCAAAAGCTTCGCTTGCCTTTTTGGCGCTCTGCGCTACGCTAAATGCTATTAAGCCAAGTTGAGCCATGAAGCAAAAAGACGAAAGAAACGAAATGAATTAAAAGTTTTCAAGCAGCCGAAGCCCGTTCGACAACGTAACCGAACTTACGGTAAGGCCAGCCAGCCAGCCAGCGAGTTAGCCAGGCCCAGCTTTGTAGCCAACAACGTCTTGGCCGTCAGTCGTGTCGCGAAAGTCGTCGAGTGCGTTTGCCAGTTGCTTTTGTTGCTGTCGCTGCGGCACAAATACACACACACACACACTCAATACACACACACACATATACGTCGTGTTGGCTGGTGCCGTGTTACAGTGGGTATTAACAAAAAAAAGAGAGAAATATTTAACATATAAATAAAAACCCACACACAAGCTCATCATCTGCTGCCTCTTCTTCGTCATCGTCATAAAAAAATATATAAAAAATTTGTTTAGTGCGCGCAGTCGTTATGCAACTGAAGTGCGTTCCAAAACCAAAACAAATAAGTCCAAATTCAAAGAGCAAAAGAAATGAAAATATAAATCACAAGCAAAGTAAAAGCACAGCAAAAACTCTTTGCTTTAATTAGAAATTTGTACAAATAAAACTGCCGTAAAAGCAAAAAAAAAGGAAAATTTTACAAAATATTACAGTTAAATAAACAATTACTTAATGCAAAAAAAATTTTAATAAACAAGTTTTTTTTGGCTGGCCAAGTGAAATTGCGAGACAAACAAACAAAAGTGAAAAGCTGACTTCAACTATTAAAAAAATTAATAAGAATTTTATAAAATTATACAAAATTTTTAACTAATTTTAAAAAATATAAAAAATTCATTAGAACTCATTAAAAATTATAATTCATTTTAAATAATTTTAAAAAGTTATAAAAAATTCATAAAAACTCATTAAAAATTTATAAAAAATTATAAATAGTTTTACAAAGTTATAAATAATTTTTAAAAATTATCAAAAATTCATTAAAAATTAAACAAAATTAAAAATAATTTTTAAAAATTAAAATAATTTATAAAAAATTCATAAGAATTCATTAAAAACTCATTAAACAAATTTAAGCTCAAATCCTTTGGCAATCGCTTTAAAATAAAATCACTATTACAGCTGCAGCTGCTGCAACGAGAGCTGAATGCAAGCGTAATCATTGGGAAAATTTGTGTGCAAAACAATTTCGACACAGACAACAACAGAAGTAATTGAGCAAAAGGTGAGTAGCATGTCAGGCAGCATGCTGCATGCAACGCATGCAATGCGGCCCTCGCGGCGTATGCGTAACATTTAGCCCAAGGCATAGGAAGGCAGCGCAGGCAGATATATCATATAAGGTGTGTGTGTGTGTGTGTGTATTGGTTGGTATTGTTGTGTGTACTTCCTGCTTATGTATATATATATATATATATATATATATATATATATATATATATATATATATATATTATCTGCTGCCTTTAAGCTTCATTTTCGTTTTCGTTTAGCTTCGTTTTTCCATTTGTATTTAAAATTTTTTTTTTAAATTTATTTGTTGTTGTTTTGAAGGTTGTCCACATTTGGCGTTAATATCTATGTTTTGTGGCTTAAATTAAAAACTATTAGTGCAGAATTAAGAGCAGCACAATGTCAAGCTCCAGTTAGTTAGCCCAGACTCTGGCGCTGCTCTGACTCCGCTCTGACGCTGCTCTGCCTCTCGCTCGCTCTGACCCTGAGCCAGCGACTGTGATGAGCTGTCAGCACGCCTCCGAAAAGCGAATACAAACAACGAATGCAGTTAATAAAGCACAGACATGCCTAAAAGCAGAGATGAGACTCAAATAAAGAATTGCAGGCAGGTAGGTGTTGCGACAATTGTTGGCTGAGGCAGGAAGGTTCGACGCGGCAAGTGGGCGGCAATTAAAGTGCAGCGGCAAAAACAACAACTAGAAGTTGCCGTTGCCTTTGCCGTTGCCGTTGAGGCGCCCAATTATTCAGCCATAAATGTAAACAATCGCATAAAAGCGCCTAAGTAGCAGAGCCCCCAAAAAACAGAGACGAGAAGCTGCAGGCAGGCAGGCAAACGCGCAGCTCTCAGTGTCTGAAAGTGTTGAAAATGCAACAAGCCAACCAAAAATATATGCACAAGTTTAGTCTTAGTGCCGCCCGCCCAACGCCGCCTCAGCCCAAGCCAGCCAGAACTAAGCGAGCTGCAAAAGAAACAACGCAAGTCTCTTAGACAATAACGTGGCAATTTAATGGGAAATGTCAGTCACAAGGCGGCGTACGGCAACAACAGTTGACTTCATTTTCTCAGAAGCAACAAAAGAAAAACTACAACAACAGCAATATGCATGAACAAATGAGTTTTCGTGCGCGCAGACATAAAAAAGGTCGTGGCAAAGTTACAAACGCAATGACAGCAACCAAATACAACAACAATGACACAAAAAAGGCAATGCGCAATCGACATATATATATATATATGTAAATGTATATATATATATATATATATATATATATATATATATATATATATATATATATATATATATATATATATATATATATATATATATATATATATATATATATCCGTTAAGCCACACTTGCAGCCATGTCAAAGTGCATGACTGCCAAAAATAACAACAAAAATCTAAGCTAAGCTCCCTTCACTCACAGCTAGCTTGTATATATATCATGATATACATGCACACATATATATTTATATATATGTATGTATATTCCTATAGCTTCAGATTGGTGTCACACTTTTGTCCACGCCATTTCATTCTTTAGGCCTGGCAAAAAATTTCTTTCTCTATTCACCAATGCGCGGCGCATTTTTATGAGCTGCGAATGCCGCTTTGACTTTGACTTACATATATAAATATATATCTATATATACAACTATATACACATACCTAAGCTGTCGAAGTACAATTTATGTGCGCTATTCATTAGCCAAAAATCCTCAAGCTCAGCAAATGGGCTAATCAGATGCGCAGCAAATGCAAATTCTGGACGCGCAGACAAAACAAAAAGAATATTCCTAAATAAATCTATTACAAAACTTGGATACTTCAGAGCAGGTCTTTAAGCTTTTCAGAGTGAAGCGGTAAAAATAGAAAAATGTGGCTTAGCTTAGATAAATTAGAAAGATTTGCCTTTCTTCATGCTTTTAAATTTATATGTAAATATAGACAAAATCTCAAAATAGTAATTTAGGAAATTAATTAAGAACACATTTTTTATTTTAAATATATATATAAATATAATAAACAAATTTTTTTTAAATAACAAAAAATTTTAACGTTATTTTTATAAATTTTTATTTTATTGGCTTATTAATAAAATAAAAATTTATAAAAATAATTTTAAAATTTTTTCAAAATATATTTAAATAATTAAAATAAACCAAAAAATTAAAGAAAAAATATTCTAGAAAAAAAATTTAAATATATCTCTTCATCTATCTCTATCTATATCTATATCTATCTATAAATATATAATCTATGCATACATCTCTCTCAATACGCCGTACCTAACTCTACTCCAACTCTACCCATGCCTTATTCTCAAGCTTTCTTCACCTTATGCTACTAACAAACCCTATACCTTAGCTTCAACTCTACTAAATGCTCTCTCTGAACACTTAGGCACTGCCGCAAAGGCAGTTTCCATTGTCCAAGAAAAAAAACAGTTTTATTGGGCTGCTAAATACAAGGCAACGCAGCTATCATAGCCAGCGCGCTGAAAGCTGTTAACGCCCGCAACAATAACAATAAAAGCTAACTGAGGTGGCTAATTAAATTGTTATTATTATTAGCATTACTTAGATGGAGCTGCACGGCACGTAGTTAGAGACGAGATACTACAGATGGACTTTAATGGCTTATCATAGAAGCAGCAGCAGCCTCATCCGCGTCCCGCCTTAAATCTCTTTATTAAAACATTATATCATTGAACATTGCTTCGCGGCTATCTAAATTGTGTTTTAAGTGCACGCGTAGGCCACAAAAGGTGTTTGTTGTGCGTTCAGTTTGTTGCTGTTGCTGTCTCCCTCTCTCTCGCTGCTGCCCGCCGCAATCAGGCAAACAAAACGCTTGTTAAACAAACAAACACAAACACAGTGAAAAATATTATGAGCTATCTTACTTCATATTTCCGCTCGTCAGCAGCTGCCGTCGCTGCTGCTACGGCATCATCAATCTCTAATAAATAAAGGCCAACAAAAAAAACTTTCGTAGGGCCATTTGAAAAAGTGAAAAGCAAAGATTTGAAACTGTTGCTGCTGCGGCTGTAGCTGTTGCTGCTGCGGCTGTTGCTGATTGCAGGCGTGTGATAAGCACAAATCAGCAAAAAAAAAGTTTTATTTATATGAAAAAAGCCAACTTAAATAGCCGCTGCTTTCATTCAGCGAACATTTATTAAGCCAACTAATGATGGTCAACGTAACTCGCAACGTTTTCAATGACCATTGTAATTGGCTAAAAGGGGTATATTGTTTTATGTGAAAAGTTTGTGGGGCGGAAGAAAGTTGCGGCTGCATAAGTGCGATGCTGAGCAGGACTCGGCGTGGAGACAATCCCGCCATGCATGCCTCTTTGTCTATATCTATCTGTCTATATCTATGCGTATGGCTAGGCCTAGCTGTCTGGCTATCAGATATACATCTACTTTATCTCTATCTGTTTCTATATCCCTCTCTCTCTCTCTCTCTTTCTCTTTCTATCTGTTTCTTTCTCTCTCTATCTCTTCCTTTCTATCTGTTTCTTTCTCTCTCTCTCTCTATTTCTCTCCCCATCTGTCCCTATCGATCTATCTCCCTTTCTCTCTATCTGTCCCTCACTCACTCTATATATTTCTCTCTCTCAAAATCTGTCTCTATCTCTCTCCCCATCTGTCCCTCTCTATATATCTATCTGTCTATCTATGTACCTCTCTCTCTCTCTCTCTCTCTCTCTCTGTCCCTCTCTATCGCTCACTCACTCTGTCCCTTTCTATCTAATCCCCTCTACCTGTTCCTCTCTCTCTCTCTCTCTCTCTCTCTCTCTCTCTCTCTCTCTCTCTCTCTCTCTCTCTCTCTCT
Organism: Drosophila peninsularis; assembly: GCA_035047485.1. Taxonomy (NCBI): domain Eukaryota; kingdom Metazoa; phylum Arthropoda; class Insecta; order Diptera; family Drosophilidae; genus Drosophila; species Drosophila peninsularis. The sequence goes on along the minus strand of JAWNPN010000035.1, from coordinate 12,033,895 downwards.
CTCTCTCTCTCTCTCTCTCTCTCTCTCTCTCTCTCTCTCTCACCCTCTATCTCTGTCTGGCTGTCTCTCATTTTATAATGATGTGATTCTCTCTCTGTCTATCCCTCTTTCTATCTCTTTCTATCTATTTCTATCTATCTTCTATCTATGTACATAGCTGCTAACTCTATTCCTTCAAGTCAACAATTCTAGGGTATCTTCTAGTCGTGCCTTTCCCAAGTACTCTTACTTGTTTTGCTTTACTTCTTACAAATGTTGAAAGAAAGAAATTCAGTTTCGTTTTCAAACTCAGTCGCTCGTGGAAAATTTAGTGCTCACAGTTTATGTTGTTGTTGTTGTTTGAGCTGATGTTGCTGTTGCTGGTGTTGTAGTTGCTGTTGCTACGTTTACATGAGCTGCACGCCATGGCGCGCTGTGTGGCAGCCAGACAGACAGGCAATAGCCAGTTGAAGCGTGCAGGCCAAATGAAAACTGAAAACGAAAGCAGCCGCCAAAACGTTGTTGTTGTTGTTGTTGTTGTTGTTGTTGTTGTTGTTGCTCTTTTTGCAAGTAATTTCTGTGCTTCGCTTTGCTTTTCACTTCGCAAGTCTCTTTTTTGGCCTGCACTCGTCTGTTTTTGGTTCGCTCAAGTTTTGCTACCAAAACAAAAACAAAAAAAAAGCAAAACGTAACGAATCTTGAAAAAACGCGCCAAAAAATGCGGAAAACTTAGCCTTTTTATAGCTAACAAAACTTTTTTCTTCGTATAATGAGAGTGTCAACTTGTTTCGACTTCGACGCAGACGCGTCGCCCTCTGAACCAGTTGGCGATAACACCTGCCACGCGGCTGGGCTGCTGGCTGCTGGCTGCACTCGTTTCGTTTTCCATTTCTCACATTGATTAATAGTTCGCGGCGAGTTCATTAGGCAAGCGGCCGAACAGTTAGACGGTGATGCAACAGCTTATGCTCACAATTTGTAGCTAAGGCTTAAGTTTTGTGAAACGATAACTTAACTGCATTTTCAGCGAGGCAGGATGAAAGCCAAGCGGCGGCTGGTCTACGCAAGTTCGTTGCCTAAGTCATTCGTTTGGCTAGCAATTTTCATGCCAAACAATTATCAAGCAGGACAACAGCAATTTATAGCCTTTTTCAGTGGTTGGTCTAAAATACCGCAAGTTTGTCGCTTAAGTCATTTGTTTTAAAAAGTATTTTTGAAACTATTTCGTTTGCAGTTTTTAAGTATCTTAATAATAGCCGCACGTAAAGCACAGCTTTTAGCCTTTTTAAGTCGGTTTTAGCCATTTTTAGCCTTAGAGTTCGTTGCCTAAGTCATTCGTTTAGTTAGCAATTTTGATGATACAAATCATTTATAATAATAAGAAAACAATTTTAAAACAGGACAACTATTTTTAGCCTGCTTAGCCATTTGCCCAAGTTCGTTGCCTAAGTCTTTTGTTTAAACAACAATTTCCTTTTCAATATTTGGCTTTATTAGAGCCGCTAATGCACACAGTTCGCTTGCCAAGTCATTCGTGCAGCGAAACATGTCAAGCAATTTGTTAAATTTACATTTTGAGAGTCTGCTTAATGAACTAACGCACCAGACACGACAAGTCATAAAAATCAATCAAATCTAGTTACAACAGCGAACGGAAAATTGAAACGTTAACTCGAAGTCGTCGATTTTTCTGTTATTGTCGCTTGCAACACACGCTGACAGTTACATGATGGCAGCAGCAGAAGAAGAAGAAGAAGAAGACGCAGAGAAACACAAAATATTGTAAAACCTTATGATTTAACATAAATTTCATTCAATAATTGCGTGAATGATGGGAGTTGAGCGTCAGCTGAGCCGATGCGTGCGGCTAAAGGGAAATATGCTTGCGAAATATGCATATAAATTTTTAATTATCTACATGTATATATATTATATATACGTGTGTGTGTGTATGATGCGCCAGGTGTTGCCAGCGAGGCGCTCAGGTGTTAAATAGCAGCGGCAGCATCAGCAGCCTCAAGTTCCGCAAGACATTGTTTCAGTATGTTCGGCTGCTGTTTTAGATATTTGCACTATTAGCTTCCTATTTGCACACGCGATGTATATAGTATATATATATATATATATATATATATATATATATATATTTGCATAATGAAAACCTTAACCCCAAACACAGTGCGATTAACTGAACCGTGCTCTCGCCGCCAAAAAGCACTTTCACGGCGTTTGTTATGCAAATTAAAGCATTTGATTAGCCATATCCACACAGGCCGCAGCGTCAGCCACCGCCACCGCCACCGCCTCCGCCTCCGCCTCTGCTGGCGAGTACTCTCGAATAATACGCATTAAGGCGCTAAATATTACGTATAATTTCTCATTATATAGACAAGATATGCGAAGTCAATGACTGCTTAATTTAATTCGTTTAGAAAATCAATGGCCAAGCGAATCTTGAACTTCTCGGCGCTCAGCTTGACCCCCAGCGGGAATTTCGAGCACGCACTGTGAGCAGATATTCGTTTTAGCCATATCGATAGCTGGCCAAAAACGTTCGGTTTGTTTATTTCTGGCCGTGGCCAATCAATCAAATTGCTGCCAGAGCACAGCATTCTTGGGGCCTGTGAAAGAGCCAGCGAAAGAGAAAGAGAAGATGCGGCAGAGCGCATTAGACGAAAGTATCAAATGATTCGCTTCCCAGACCAAAGGCAGCGCGCTTCATTAGCCCAGCTTTCAAGTCGGTTCTGGTTACATAATGAACCCGAACGATCGCTAATGAAATATAAATACAAAATAAACTCTACAGCAACAAAAATACTTTCTAGCTTTGAAAAATTCGTTTGACCTTAACATTTTGTGCGCCACATTTGGCAAATGATTTGGCATATTTGTGTGTTGTTGCTGCAGCGGGGCAGCCAAACGACTTGGAGGCTGCCAGCTAAGATATGTTTGTATTGAAGATCCACACTGATCCAGCTGCACAGTCTGCCTGTTTCCAGCCCTAAAGCTGTGGGAAATAGCGTGCCACGCCTACAAGCATAATTGCTTGACAGTCTGTTAGTGAGCTTAACATTAACCCATTTACATAATGTTAAGCTACGATTTGTGGAAACTATGCCCAATTTGCCACGCCTCTAATCGATGCGTTCGAGTAAATATTTCACATTCCAAGTCTCTGGCTTCAAGTAGTGTGGCAGAGAGAGTTAATGTAAAATATAAAATATAGTAATTCCCAATCAGCCACGCCTTCCACTGGGCGTAACTTCAAAATAGAACTTGACACACTAGCAGCTGGAGCTGAGAAGACGAAAAACTGTACAACATTTCAAATCTTCAGCAACAATAGTGCCGAATAGATTGACGGACAGACGAAGAGGTAAGCAGATGAAGGGCCAGATGAAGGGATGCAGACGCGGGGGTGGATGGATGAATGTAGTAGTTGCTGGGATGGGCGGAAGAGTTTAACGGACGGACGTACATTCAGATGAAGGAACTTCGGACGGATAGATGGATGGACAGCTGGCTGTATAATTGAAGAGATGAACTAACCAACAGACAGACAGTCGGAGGAGACAGTCAAGCAGACATATACAACAGTCAGATGTTCATCTAGATGCGCAGCAAGATGAAGATTCAAAATAAGTTCAATGCTTGTTCAAACTAAACTAAAATTTAGCTTTTAAAGGCAATATCTGGCCGTAAAAAGGCTAGATCTGGCTATAAAAAGGCTGTGTCTGGCCGTAAAAAGGCTAAATGTGCCAAAAAGTGATGGCAATGCATTAGAGAGTCATATGTTCAGCAAGATGAACAGTAAATGAGTCAAAAACTCCTTCAACTTCAACAACTAAAGAAGAGAAAGGAAATGTTAGCTTTAAAAAGCTATATCTGGCGTGAAAAGGCTACATGTGGCTATAAAATGGCTATATTTGGCCGTAAAACGGCTGATTGGGCAGCACTATAACAATCAGTGCCAAAATGTGATGGCGCTCAATGCAGCAACAGGCACCCACTCAATCGCACACCTACTCACCCACACACATGCCTAAATACACACACACCAACACACACGCGCACACACACACACACACACAGTCACATATTGTTAGGCATGTCAACTGCTTCATTTTGTGTGAAGCCTGCCCACATTTGTCGCATGTAAACAAATCAGCTAGACAAAGCGCAAGTGCTCTCACACAAGCAGCAGCAGCAGCAGCAGCTGTTGCTGTTGCTGGCCAAACAGGCAACACGTGCTCCGTGTTTACAGCGAAGCTCTGAAATCTCGTGACGCATTCGCAATTGCATTTGAACTCTGTTTAAACAATGACGAACGTTAGGTAAACGAACTGAAAACTATTTGCAGTCGGCAGTCGGCAGCCGGTAAATATTAATGCGAAAAAGTGGCCATCGCAAAGTGAGCGACGACTGCAGCCAATGACCGGGCAGACAGGCAACATCCACACAACAACAACCAGCAACAAACAGACAACAACAACAATTGTTAGAATATACACAGCAGGCCCACTTCACACCCATTTAAAGTAAATTTACATGTCGAATGATTAATATGCAAGCGCTGTCTGTCTACGTCTAACGATGACTATGACAATGCGCTGTTTGTCATCGGCAATATGATAAATTCTTTATTGATTCTCGTAAAGCGATAAAGAAAACAACAAATTACGCTTTCATTCATAAAACAGTCTCAGCCGAGCACTTAGTATGCAGCGGCTGTAGCTCGCTGCACAGCGCATAGAAAGTTCTGTTGGAAAGTTGCGCCGAAACAAAAGACTGAGGCAACGAACTTGACCAGTCGGCGCCTGCAACATGCACACATCTGCTGCGGTGTTTTTGGAAGGTTTTTTGGAGGTTTTTTGAAAATTTTTCACAGTTTGCGAAATAGTTTACTTTCTATTTCCGTTTGATCATTCGTTTCGAAATGAAAATATTTCAAATAGCGAAAGCAATTTGATCATTTTGATGGCGACAAGCGAGCAGATGCTGCGAGCGATGTTAATGAACTTCGCGTCTGTTGCGGAAAGTAATTTTTGCTTTTTTTTATAATTGAATTAAAGTTTTGCTGATGATTTTATTAAAGCAGCCGCAGCGGCAGCAGCAAAGTGCAATAAACAATTTAATTGTGAAAGTTGAGCTTTGGTCAATTTACATTCAAATCGCAGTCGGATATGTTTGGCAATAAGTCGAGTAGTTATGTGTATATGGGTATTATATCAAAGTCTGATTAATTGGCATTATTTAAATGATGCCAATTTGGCTGCAAGCCATCAAAGACAAAGGTTATTGTTATTACTTTTACTTATTTTTCACTTTGTTTGTGAAAGTCGTTTCAAAAATTTTGTGCGTGCGCGCAGAAGAGTTAAATAAAATCGAGTGAAAAAATTTGAAAGTGAATGCGATGCAAGTTTCTTTGTAATTTCTGCAGTCAACAGTGAAATATAACAGTAAAAATGCTGCTCGACGCAGGCAAATCAGCAAAGTCAACAACGGCAAATGCAGCTGAGGCTAAAGACTTCATCAAGTGCTCATCAGCACTCGACCTGTTTACAAAAGCCCTCCCAACAGCTGGAACGGCTCGTAAGCAAAAACACAGGCGTTTCCCTAGTTTTTGCTGTTCTTTTGACAGAAATATGCCAGCGGCCCAGGGGCCATCTCCCATCCGCTATGAGTATGCAGGATATTTGAGCACCACTTACCCGTTGCTGCCGCAGCACTCACAGCATCACAGTTATCAGAGCTTTGAATCGGCTTTTTTTCTGTTTGTCAGCACTTTTGTTTATAAATGTTCCGAGAACACAATCCAGTTAATGCCACTTTTTTATTTTTCACTCCGCATGCACCATAAAGAATGCACATAAAACTGCACCGAAATTGCCGAGCAACTTAATTGGCGAACCGAAGCTGTGATACACAAATCTTGCCACTTGTTCAGACCTTGCTTAAATGAATATAAGCAAAGTTACGCAAGCAAGTGGCATTGCAAATACTCTTTTCTCAGCGAAAAATGAAATGAAACTGCACAAATCTTAATATTTAGTTCTGGCAATACTAATGTATAATAAATCGATAGGATTATGTTAGTCAACAGTCCCATCCCCAAATCTGCAATGTGCAATTTGAATTTATTCGATATTAATATTAATCGATACTTTTCTGTTAATTAACACTGCCACCCCCACCACTCCAATTGGCAATTTGAATATGCTCGATATTTTACATTAATCGATACTCTTATGTTAATTAACACTTTCACCCCCAGCCCTCAACACTGCAACACAACTGTTGCACAACAGTTGAATTTTGCATAGTTTTGCGTTTCCAGCTGTAGAACAAAGTCGACAATGTCGTTTTTAGTGTATTTTAATGTATGCATCTATGCTATAACCAATTGCTCATATCATTGGCAAGCTATTCACGTAATTGCTCGTCGGGCACAAACTAGAACACGTCTGCGCCTGGCCTGGAGTACTTGTACACGTCGTACGTGCCATGTCAGAACAGCCAAACGGGAGTAGACACGATGTTCTATATAGTTGGAAGTGCCGGTAAGTAGGTAGGATGTATAAATAACAATAGTCTGGACAGGCTGCATCCTACATGTGTATATATTTATATGTACATATGCACGTTTGTGTGTTTAACAATGGCAGCCAAAATTGAAAGGTGCAAAAACAGAAAAAATGCAGCTCAATAAACTAGCTAAAATGTTTTGGGTATAAGCGACGCCGATGCAGATACAGATGCAGATGCAGCGATGGAGACAAAACGAGCGGTGTAAGAAAAAAAAAAGGAAAAAATTGTCAGAGTCGTACAATTTAACGGCTTTTGTTGCATAAATGCAGCAGGCAACATTTGTTATGCGATTGCAATCTATCGCGCAAAATGGCGCCGATTGTTGACAATGCGAATCGAGTACGAGTACGAGTGCAACTATGAGTATCGAGTATTGAGTGCGAGTACATCGTTTGGCTGCAATTGCGCAAAAGGCGTTGAAAATTTATGGTTAGCAAAACTAGCAGCAGCAGCAGCCGCTAGCCAACCAGCCAGCATCCCCCTGAAGCTACGGCTGTCAAGCAGTCAATCAGGCACTCAGCCGATTCGGCAAAAGAAAGCTGACAGACAATTATAGACACTAATAATAATGATAACAACAACAACAATAGCAGCAAACAAAGCGTATAAATATGACAACAGGTTAGCGAACCTCACACATTTGCATATGAAGAGAGAGAGAGAGCGCGAGTCTAACACAAAAAAAGGGAGAAAGGGAGCGAAGAGCGGTACTAAAAAGCTTGCCGCTACGCGCGTTGATCGCTGGGGCCAGTTTCCAAGAGGTGTTTATTATGCAATGAGCGTTTTTTCATCAACTTGACAAACTGAGCCATGAAAAAAGGCAAAAAACAACACACAGAAAACAGAAAATAAACAACAACAAGCGACTTGGCTCATTTTGCCTTTGTTTTACCATTGTGCTTTATGATTACATTTTCTCTCTTCCCTTGCCTGCTGATATTCATTTGTCTGTATCTGTATCTGTATCTACGCTGCGTCGTCTGGGCTGAGAGCCAGACCAAACTGACAAGTAATTCAATAAAAATTGCATGTTTTACATAAATTCTGTTGGCAGGTCATAAAAATGCCAAAGTCACATAGCGCACACTGATTCCAAATCAAATGAAAATGGGAAGAATAACGAAAATGATTTATTGCATTTCTTGGAAAATAGAAGACGTTCTCACGAAGCGTGAAGAAAATAGAAAATATATGATTTTTATGGCATTTCTTAATATTTTTACTTAACATTGAATTATTTTGCTTACAATTATTATCTGGTGTTACATTACACCATTCCAAATATAAATTTACTACTCTTAAGTAGTTTGCTGTGTGAGAAAATAGAATTTCTATGATTTTTAATTGAGAGAAAGGGATTTTTGATTTAATTTAATTGTTCCATTTAATATTCCTCAGCAACAATTCATACTTAACATTCCAATTACATTGTTCCAATCAAGTTTTCAACTGCATTTAATATTCTTTTCATATGAATCTCGCATTGCATCTCACTTGACAGCAATTCATACAGACTTCGTATGCCCTATCTTAAATACACATGAAATTCAATTATCGCAACTGCAGACAATGCAAATAATATAAGGCACAGGCGCATGCCAGCTGCAGGTACACCTACAGCTGCAGCTCAGAGCTTTACTGGGTAACAGGGGCCCGCGCACAGCAGAAAGTTTACACAGCGGAAAGGCCGAATTGTGATGACTTGTAAAAAGGAGCTCAGGTCATAAACAATATGTGTTATTATTGTGCTGCGAGTGCGTTGACCCTTGCGTTGATTCTTATTTACTTTTTTCACTGTTTGGTTTGCAATTTGACGCTGCACAGTTTGAGGCCTGTCAGCGCCCAAAAATTGAGAGAGAAGTTCTTTAGCCCACGAAGAATTCTTGGGTTTACAGTTAGATGGTTAAATACGTCGGCACAGTTAAAAGCCAGAATACATAACATCCCATGCATATTCACAAACAGAACATTTATGACTTATTCTTCGTATCGTTTGCAGACTCTCGCCTGGACTGGCACTGGGGACTCACAAGAGAACAATAAACAAAAGTCAAAATGGTTTCGAGAAGAAAAATATTATCACGTTCGCGCGATGATCTAAACCTGGATCAGACATTCACCCAACAGGAGGAGGAGGAAGATGTCTGGTATCAGAAAGATAAGCTCTATAAGGTAAGCCTCACCCGATGATTGATGCAATCATACTTATGCAAATCAGTATAAGAGATACGTATAAGTTGATAAGTATAAGTGTGCTAAGTGCTTGGGGCTGGCAGCTACTGAATTATAAAGTCAAATGGAGGCCATGGCAAGACGACACGATTTTATACAATTGGACAGCTCAAGACTTTTTTGACTTCCGCTTGGCCAGTTGGTCGGCTGGTTCTGCTTCTGCTTCTGCTTCTTCTATGATTTGTGGCTATTTTATAGTGTGGCTATATTCTCGACACGTGCAACGCGGCTGCATTGAGGTCAGCAACAGCATAAAACGCACTAAACCTTAGCCGCAGGCGATCTTAGCTGTTGCGGTTGTTGTTGTTGTATTGACCAATTGCATTAATTACCGTTAGGCCATCGCATTGCGTTGTGCATTTTTAATTTGCCTATGGCCATTTGGCAGTTGCCGCAACGACAGCTCACAGCAACAACAGCACGAAAAAACAACAAACGTAACCCTAATGTACAAGCCCAGCACGAGCTTCAGCTCTCTGAGTGTGTGTGTGTGTGTGTGTGTGTGTGTGTTGACTTCTTCATCTGTGTGTGGGCATTTCTCATTGATTTCATCAGCAACAATCAAATCAGCAGTTAGCCGCTGTCCCTAGCTCATGTCATGTTTATGCGCTAAACAGCATGATTTACCATATCGTATTACAATATGTTTCAGATCTACACCCGACCTAACTATGCAGATGTATGTTCAACAGAAACAGGTATATGTGCAACAAAAGACGCGCAGAAACAAATATTTGAAATTTTTGAAATATTTGTATAAGAGTGATATAAGACTTGGACAAAGTGATTTAATTAAGTATGTGTCTTTGGTATGCGTTTATATGTGAATAGCAATGATAGATGGGCTTGAATTTGATATTATTTTAGATCATGTATTGATCATATTACTTATATTATAATTGATATAATGCTGCTACTATTTGTAGTTATATTTAAGCTTGTAGACATATATGGTATATGTAAGCATTGTGTAATATATGTATAATATAATCTTATCTAATGGACATACTTCTATTTTCGTATGTTCTTATACACATACTTTTACTTACTCTTATAACTAAACACTTATACTTAAATATTCATAAAATATTTGTTTGTCTTCACTAACTCCTTTCTCTACAAATACAGTATCAGGCTACAATTGGACTGAATTTTTTCTGAATATACAGTATAAGTCTTCCAGCTGACACCATTTCCTCCAGGCATTCAGCATAAGTCTTCAATCTGACTATTTTCTCTATATAGTATATAGTATAAGTGTTCAATCTCCCTCTCTTTTTCTCCGTCTATATCTTTATATCACATTCAAGCTTTATAGCCCACATCTGAATAGTTTTCAACGCATAAACGTTCCATTTGTCGACCGCTTTTAAGCTTTATTATTGTATTTTTGGCAAATGCCGCTGCTGCCCACACACACTCACACACACACACACATTTGCCATTGTCGTCGTAAATATGATGTTTATTATTTAACTGGGTTAACTGCAGTCAGTGAACAATTTTAACCAATCAAAGTCGAGCACTTTTATGCCCCTCTATCAAATTTATGTGTATTTTCTCTCTCTTTCTTTGTGGGGGAATTTGCATAAAGCCGCGCCCAGTTCATGTGACGTAAAGGCAGTGAAAAGCTAAGCGACACTACGCGCCTTGTGTCATATGAAACTTTGTCTCTTTTTTGGCTAGAAAAAAATGCAAACGCCCACGCGTTTTCAGCCGCCGCCGCCGCCGCGTTTCGCAATTGGCGTGAGCGTCTATATAATTCCATTTAGCAATACTCAAAATACAAAAGGCGTCTAGTTTTTCCCATGGAAATGAACAGAAAAAAGACTGACTACAAATTATGGCAGCATTTTCCTATTGTCGTTTGCTTAGCTCTGGGGGCCCTTTTGAATCGGACTAAAGTTCGCTTTTTTTTGGCTTCAGTTTTTTGTCTTTGGGCATTTATTGGGCAATCTGTGTTGGGCTTGTACTATATTCAATAATGTTTACAAATTTATTAGCTGGGAACGTGGCCGCTGCCTGCCATATGCAGCGCCAAACAAAAGACTTAGGCAACGAACTTGTTTTTGTTGGCATGACACGAAAGCAGAACTTTTTAGTGCAAATGCGCTAAGTGCTTGAATGGTTGCTGTCGCTGTCGCTGCTTCTTCTTCTAACCACTTTTCCATGCCGACGAAAGTAGCATGAAAATGAAAGTTTTTCATTTATTCGGCTAAGCTGACAAGTTTTCGCTTCGCTTCGCCTCGCTACTGCTGGCTGTTGTTGTTGTTGTTGTTGCTTTTCCACTTCCACTTCCATGCGCCTGTTTGGGCACTCGTTCACCTGGTTTCGGTTTCGCTAGCTGGCTGGCTGGCTGGCTGCTTGACTGGCTACGTACAACAGGATTTTGCTGGCAACGCCAAAAACGCGTTGGCGCAAGCAGGAAAAACCACACACCAAACACACACACACATCCAGGCAGGCAGACAGAGAGACACGCACACATACGCTTGGCGCGTAATTTAGCTCTTAAACGTGCAGGAAAATTATGTTTTTGTGGAAAATTTTCGCACTTTTTATGCAGCTCTTTTTATAGGCTTTAATGAGCCTATGAGACAAGGGAATATATTGGCTATGGATCTATGTTTGTGACTGAAGAGTAGGCTTCTATAGCTCAACTTGTAAGTTAGTTACTAAAGCTAAGAGATACGCCCACTGAGGCTGAGGCTAAGGGGAAAGCTCTTCATCTTTTGCAACTTGAATATTATTATTTAATATTAATTAAATATTTTTAATTTATTATATTTAGTTTTATATACCAAAGACAACAGCTAAGTCAGTTATATCAAGTGTGGACACGCAATAACAGCATTTTGACCAGTTCTACAGCCCCGTTAAGCCCTACATTTAGTACAAGCTTGAGCGTTCACTTACTCTAGAGATTCATCTAGTATTATATATAAGCTCTGGTAAATTTGTTGGGTCTCTACAACGAATAATGTTCTAAAAAACTGTTGACAAAGCAAACATAGTTTCCTGATTTTTGTATTTTTTATTTATATATATGTGCCATATATTTCTGCATATATAGAGATATTATATAAACACAAATCAATCAATTTGCATTGACGGAAGACACCGCCAGCTATTATTATAGAGGAAAGAAACTATGCATGAAATTAACATAAATTATTGTATTGAACAAAAATGGAGAGAGACACAACTAGAGAGCGAAGCGGAGAAAAGATAAGCAAAGACAAATGTTTAAGATGCGAGCCACTTGATGGCAAGCGCTTTTTGCGCTAAACAAAATAAAATAATATTTATTTTGCCATCAGTTTCGGTTGGTGGAAATGGGTCAGGCGACATTTCAAGTTCTGCGCTCGGGGGCGAAAATCAAATTGAAAATAAAAAAGAAAAAATAAATCAACAACAATTTCTTTTGTAGCGACTGCAACCTGTCACGTCGCTACGAAATATATTTATCAAGTCCATAACAATTTGAAATGATGATTATATCTATTTGCAACAAAGCTCGCCGCGCAGCGCAAATTCATTTTATTAAATGTCAACTTTGAGCGCTTGGCGCATCTGTTGGCATCCTCCTCGGCGACTCGCCGAGCTGAACACCAGCCGCAGTCGCAGCCGAAAGTCGTGACTGCAAAAGTTCAACAACATTTTCTGCACAAAAAGTGCAAACTTAATAAACTCACTAAGAAGAAGAGGCTGGAGTAGATTCTGTGCAGAGCTAAAAGCAACTTCCTGCTGCTGATTGCACTTGTGCACGTGTTTTCTGCCGCTGGGTGTCAATTATAGAACTTATTAAAGCCGCATCTAGCGTACAGCTGCTTTAATTACAACCCAATGACAGCTGTGCCCTTTGCAAATCAAATACGAGTCTCATTTGTGACATGCTGTGTTGGAGGCGTGCCAGAACATGCCAAAACTTTCAATTTGGGGTAGAGCATAAAGGTCGAGGGATCTAAAAAGAATCACTAGCAGAAATAACTCGAAGATTATTGGTAAAACTATGGAAGCTCGCTTGTGGCAGCTCATTGCTGCCATAATACATATATAATTGGAATTTGGAGTGGATTTGATGGGGATTGAGATTGTTGGCAGTAGTTTCGCTTGGACGTCTATGGCCAAAGAATAAGCCGCCTGCATGCCCCAGATCTGTCGCCCTGTCCGAAGTTAGCTGAAGTGATAGGGATCTCATAAAGAGAGAAGCTGAAGAATATATAAAATATATGCATTTTTGACTTACTTCGAGAAACTCAATTTTTTATTTTTTTTTTTTATTTATTTTTTTTTTATTTATTTTTTTTTTAAGTTTAGTCTGTACATCATCGTAAGGTACTACCTTAACAACACATGACTGGCTAAAATTCATAAAGTATTTGGATAATTGGCTAATCAAAGCAGTTAACTGCACTTAAAGCCAGACTTATAACCGCATGTTGTGCTAAATTTAGATGCCCCAAAGTAAATTAGATAATCAGTTGATTTGCTATGCATACCGCACACAGTATGAAGTCAAATTCGCATTTATTATTAATTTTGAATTTATTTGAACTTAAAATTAGAATTTTTGCAGCTCAACTCTGTGGAGCAACGCTCTTGCGCGTGGGTCGCTGCACATAAATTCTTTTTTTTTTCATTTTTAATTTAATCTTTGACTTGCTTTAGTAATAATTTAAAACAGATTTGTCATATGTGTCTGCAACTCATAATTAATATACTTATTTTATTTAGGTATTTATTTAAATATTGTAAAATATGTATATGTGTGTGTGTGTAGCTGTTGCCTTTTATATACACTTGCTCCAGCGATTTGCGTCAGAGCATTAACAGAATTCGTTGTATATAGACATTTGTTGTTGTAATTCTTGCTTAAATAAATTTCCATGCTATACATAGGTACGTTAATAATTTGCATAACAAATGTGCGCTTACGAAAACCAGTTCAGTGGCTTTTTCAAGAATCGATTGGCATTTCGGACAACCCACAAAAAAAAACACATAATATATATAACTAAAAATATATGTGCACGTAGCATATATCGGAGCTGTGCTAATTTTCGGGCAATATTGAACTGACAAGAACGTTGAGAAGTGCATAGAGAGGCGCTGCCGAAACTTTTGACATTTTGAGGTCGTCGCAATAACATTTGTTTTTGGGAAGTAAACGGCCTAGAAAATATTTATAATAAAAACAACAAAGACGACTTTGTAACTTGTTTTTCGTTGGCCTACAAGATTCTTTTTTGGCCAAGAGAAGTCGAAGAAGAAGCAGCAGCGGCAAAAACCTGTACAACAAAAGTGAATCTGCCCGCAGCAGAAGAATCTAAGCGAGCTTTTGAAGTGAAATCAAAAGTGCTTGTCGACTCGAAACAGCAGCAACAAATTAAAGCTAAAGTACGCCACACACACACACACACACACGCGCGCGTCGTATACAAAGCCGAAAAGGTTAACAAGTTTTACTACATGATTTATTTGCATTTTTAATGTGCTCGCCTGGCCGCAGCAGCAGCAGCATCTGATCGGCCCGCTCTGGAGCTCTGCCTAGACAAGTTTCAGCTAACGTACTCCCCTTTAAAAACACTATGTAGAACTAAAAAAAATAACAACAGCGAAAAAAACTCTAAAAAATAGACGTTAGCTTGTTTGCCTTATTCATATTTTATTTGTGTTTTAGCCTGAACTTTGCCTGAGAAGAGGTTTTGGTTTTGGGCTTGGGTTTGGGTTTGGGTAATGCTGCTCATGTTGGTTACTGGGCTAATGGCTTTTGTTTTATGACCCTGTTCTTCTGTTTGGGTTAATTGAACTCTTTTTTATCCGTATGATAATGCGGCGCCATTAAACCGCCAGCTGTGCCAGCAGCCTTGATTGTAAGAGCACAAATTTCAATTAAATGAAGTCATGAACCAGTTGATTTGACTCGTATGTGATGTGGTTCATATGCTTGCATAAGTAGTTCATTTGGGCTCTTTATTAGGCTCTAATTTGACTTGTCCACTGGAAGGCTTACGACACCCTATACTGAAGGTATTTAGAAAAGGAAAATGGGCACCAGCAATTGTACTTAAGTGAGCCCAAATGAAGCAGTTCATAATGAAGTGGAATTGGTGCGCTTGTGCAAGCAGTGCAGCTGTGTTCATTAGTGTTCATTAGGGCTTACATTTCATCTGATCTAAAATCAAAAAATAGAATATAAATAATATAAAATAGAAGATATATAAAAAATAAAATATGTATTATATAAAATAAACTTTAATTATATATTTTTTTTCAAGCGATTTTTGTAATTATTTAAAAATTTTTTTTAATGGATTTATTATTTTTTTTTTATCTATTTTATATACTTTATAAATATTTTTATATATTATATATATTATTACTCAGTTATAATTCAGTTTTAATTTTTTTTTTTTTAATTTTTAATTTTAAAAATTTTTTATAATTTTTCTTTTCCATATTAACATATTTCTGGCCTAGACTCATTGCATAATTTTATATAATTTATTAGCAACCCAATTTAAAATGCTAATTTAAAAATTTGAATTTTACTGTGCATTTTATAATCTCAAAATACAAGCCAACAAAATTAGTTCAAGAAATGGAATAGATTTATAAACTATTTAAGCGTTTCTGCATATTCTCACAATAATTAATACAAATAATAAGAATTCTCTCGCCATATGCTCAATGAACGTGATTAGCCAGGCTCTAACCATGCTTAAAGATGTTGTTATACATATGTATAACAGTATAACAATATGTATATAGCTGAAACTATATCAAAATGTAAAATATGCGCTTGTGCACTTAGGCATGACGCAAGCTGAAAAGCAAGCGAGTTGCATTTTCATTTTCTTAGTGCAATCGAAAGCCTTGCAGCACTTTAAATATCTCAAAAGCACAGACACACACAGATAAATATATATATAGATATATATATATATATACAAATGCAGCTATATAAAATCGTAAATAGCGTTGTCTATAATTTTATATGTCTTGCTGCAACACGACTCGCTGGCGTGCCAGCATTTGCTCCGATTTGATTTTAACTTTTATTTAACAAACAACAACAACAACTGTTGCTTGTAATGCCAGCAACAACAACAATAAAAGCAATAGTAAAAGTAAAGTGAGTGAAAAATAAAAGCACAAAACGCAAGCGCCCAACAAGGCCGTTCACTTTGTCTAGCAAAAAACCATACACACACACACATACATACACTCTCACACTCTTATACTGTTATACATTTGATGGAAAGTGAAAATTGCTGGCATTAGTTGCATTTGCAACAGCCGTTTGCAGCCGTTTTTGCCTTTGCTTTTTGTTGTTGTTCGTCTGCAGCAAGTTGCTCGCCTAAGTCTTTTGTTTTTGTATTGCTCAAGCTGCCATTTAGCATAGCTCTCTCACACTCACTCTCGCTCTCTTTATCTGTTTCAGGAACACATACAGGAAGTGCTGGACAAATGGACGCAAATCGATGATGAGATCTGGGCCAAAGTAATTGTCTTCGAGCGCAATCGCCGTGTGGCCAAGGCCTATGCACGTGCTCCAGTGCTGACAATCAATGGCTCCGACGATGGCTTCGATGGCATGCGGTATGTATATGCACAGACTTTGGCTTAGCAGAGCTTAGACTTACATTAAAAGCTAAAAGTTAAAAGTTTTATTGCGCTCATTCAACTGGCAAAGAGATGCATAGGCTTTCGACTCGTATATCCAAGCCGTTAAGGAGATGAGGCAATGCAATGCCTTAAAGTAAGCATCTATAGTATAGTATAGTAATTATATTCTTCTGATCAGGATCAATAGACAAGTCAATGTAGCCCAGTAGTCTCTAGGTCTAGAGACTGGCTAGCTCGTATAAGAAACAAGTCGAACTAGCCCTATGCGCCAGTCTGTGTGCATGCATAAGAGGAGATATAAGCAGCTAGAGAGTTGGTATAAGTTGCGAGTTGGTATAAGAGTTAAAAATTAGTTTATCTGGCCGCTTTTTAGGTAAATGTATAAGCTGATTAGCTAGTATACAACTAAAGACAAGCTGCATATGCTCCTGCCTGTCTGTATAAGAGCTAGTCTTGCTGTCTCCTATGAGAGCCAGAGACTTGGTGTCTCCTACAGGAGCTAGAGGCTTGCTGGCTAGCCAGCTAGCTAGTATAAGAACTAGAATGTCTGTATAAGAGCTAGAGAGCTGTCTCCTATGAGAGCTACAGACTTGCTGTCTCCTGTAAGAAGAGTCCATCTAAACCCCTCTGTGAAAATGTTTAAGAGTAAAAGACCTAGGAAGATGGTAAAAAGGCTTCAACAGCTAGTATAGGCACAATTTGTATTAATCAACAATTATATATCTTACATCTTATCTTACCTTAAGTGTAAGTCAGGGTATCTGCTAGTCTGGCATGTCACTCTCACTTTTCTGAAATGCCTTCAAGTCACTTTTCGGCCCGATTGTTTCTTTTGGCTATTGTCCGTCCTGTTTTTTATGAGAGGCAGGGCAGTGCCTTAATTACAAGCAGAGCAGCAAGAAAACCAACAATAAATATATGTAGCTATATATATACAGATATATATACAGATATATATACAGATCTGTCAGCCAGCAATTGCTGCCTTTGAACTTTTTGCGCAAAAAAAACATTTTGCAGCCGATTCGCCCTTGACCCACTCTCAGCAGGAGAAGCGCACTTTTTTTGCTCCGTAGCAATTTGTTGTTGTTGTTGTTGTTGGTGTTTTTCTTGATAATAAATGATGAAATTACACCTGCTCCCAAATGAGCAATGAATGAAACTTTAGCGAGCCGCTGCCGACGCCGCAGCAACGCCCATTAAATTGAATGGCAAAGGGTATTACAATTTAATGGCCAAGCTGAACTTGTCGAGAGCTAGAAAAACAAAAGCTATAGAAGACAGAGATATATAGTATATATGTATAGACAAAGATTTGTCTATATATGAAGCATCGGCAGAGAGAAAAAACCTTCAGCTATGCAAATTACGACATTTTTTATCTGTGACCTCACTTGCTGGCAGCAATTTGTAGCATGTGAAAATGCCCGAAAATAAAATGAGCGTCAACAACAACAGCAGCAGCAGCAGCAGCGGCAGCAGCAGCAACAACAACAGGTGAAAATGTTTTAATAATTGCGCGTATTTTTGTATAAAATGAGCGATTTCCGTTCGCTGCCGCAATTTGAGCTATGAAGAATTCTAGTTTCTGGTTTTGGCTGTGGATTGCAGTTGCTGCTGTGGCTGCGACTGTGGCTGCTGCGGCTGCGGCTGCAGTTGAAGCTAATTAACATATTCCGCCTCAAAATGATTTCGTCGTTGCGTGCCAGAAATTGCAAATGCCAAACGCTTTTTGGCTCAATTGCTTCGGCAATTTTTGCTTCATGTTGCCCACACGCTGCAAATGTCAAGAAGTCTGCATAATGGCGTTGAAGGTGCTTACAAGTCTCTGTATATATCTGTATATATATATATATATATATATTGTGTGTGTGTGTGTGTGTGTGTGTGTATCGCGATATGAGCCAGAGTCATGCATAATGTATTAGCCCATAAATCTGCTGATTAAAAACGATCAGGCTAAAAAGCAATTCAAGTTCAGCGGCAACAGCAACGGCAATAACAGCAGCAATTTGGCAAGCAGCAGCTACAACAGTAACTGCAACAGCAACAACAACAACTGCAATAACAACAAAAGCCGCAGCAACATAAACTGCAACAACAAAAGAAACAACAGCAGCAATCTGGCAAGCAGCAACGCCAACAACAGCAGCAATATCATGAATACCAGCAACAACAGCAGCAGGAGCTGCAACTGAGACGTCAACAACAACAACAATTGGAGCAGCAGCAACAGGACCAACGGCAACGTCACCAAAAACTGCAACAACAAGCAAAGTAGCAGCAACAGCAACAACCACAACAACAGCAGCAGTAACTGCAACAGCAATAACGACAGACTGCAGCAACAACAGCAGCAATACAGCAAGCAACATCAGCAATAGCAGAAACAGCAGCAACAACTAAAACGTCAACAACAACAATACGAACAGCAGCTACAACAACAGCAGCAGATATAGCAACAACAACAACATCGGCAACAGCATGAATGCCAGCAACAACTGCAACACCAGCAGCAGCTACAACAACCACAGCAGCAACATAATGCATACCAACAACAACAGCAACGCCAACAGCAGCAACAACAACAACAACGCCAACAGCAGCAACAACAGCAGCAACAGCAGCAACTGAAACGTCAACAGCAACAATTGCAGCAACAACAGCAGCCCCAAAAAGGGCAATGCTGGCATTAGCCACAGGGCGGCTTCCTTTGTAAACCGCACAACAGCAACAATGAAATGAAGATGCTGCCCGTAAGATGTCAACAGGCACAATAATACTTAATAATAATAACAACAAATAACAGCAGCAACAGCAACAGCAACTGGCAACAGCAACAGCAACCAGCAACATCCACAATAATCACCCTGGCGCAAATATAATGAAATAAATAATAAATAAAATAAATTTACGACTTGCAATCGGTGACTAAAGGGAAAAAAAGTAAAAGTTGAGTGTGCACGACTAGCAGATACTGCGTAGTTAGTAAAACTTTAGAGTAGGCCAATAAATCTGACATAGAAATACCCTGTATAAACCATAAAGCTAATACAGCTCACTAAATTAGATAGGTGAAGCAATGTATTAGAGTGCCTGACTAGCAGATACCTCGTAATGAAAAAGATTGATTGAGATCTAGCTGTGAACTAAGAGTACATCAAACTGGATTACCCAGAATTAGTGGCGAGTGCCTGACTAGCAGATACCCTATAAAATAAAATAAGATAATTCAAAAAGTACTCAAGCTAAAGTTGGGAGTGCTCGACTAGCACATGCCTCGCAACTACATCTAGCTGCTTATTAGAGGTACGCCTGTGCGAAATGCTCAGCACAGAAATACTCTGTAAACAGCAAATAGCCAACCTACTAGCAGATACCCTGGGACTATATTCAGTTCTAGCTGTAAACCAATAGAAAAATATAATATGAGCAGCTAAAAACACAGTTAAATTGAAGATGACAATTCACAGATACCCTGTAACTGCACTTAGCAAACATTCACTGCAGTTTCCAACACATTACCCACTTACAGGGTATCAAAAGTCAAATGCAATTGAGAATAATAAGGAAGAAAGCGCTGCGCTCTGTTCGTGACGAGGTCATCAATGATCTTTGCAGATGCAAATTGCCGTTTGTCATTTGGCAGCGACTGCGACTGAGGTTGGGACTGTTGCGGTTGCGGCTGACTCAGCGGCTCCTCTTTCTAGCCAATGTTTGCTCGTTGCTGCCGTAGTTATTGCTGTTGTCATTTGCTGTTGGCTACTTGTTCATGTCAATTGCAGGTTAAATATGCCCCGCAACACGGAGGGAAGCAAAATATAATGGAAAACTGATTTCGAGTTGAAAGTGTCAGGTTAATCAATTGGCAGCATGCCGCCGACATCAAAGATAATGCAAGATTGTATGCATGTGGGGTCTGCTGGGCCCTTTGCCTCTGCAGACAGCCAGCCGGACAGAGCGAGCCTTGTACATTAATTAGCTACAATTGCAGCTGCTGTCAGCCCTTGTTAGCATTTTTTGCTGTTTGTCAATTTAAAAATAGTCAGCGCATTGGGAATTTGAATGGCATTTAGATCTGTTTATCACACACGCCCAGCGCACGCAACGTTTTTCCCTGGAAATCTGCTCGAATGCAAATGGAGAACAAGTGTCTCTGGCTCAAACGGGGTCTGCCTGGCCGGGGGTCCAAATGTTGCTTAGCCTCAACAATTTTAATTCTCTTTAATTGAGAATTTTTCGTCAAACGCAAAGCGTTTAGCATACCGAGCTTAAGCTAGCCGAAACCTGTTTCGCTTATCGACTTTCACTTCGGACAACATAACTTCCTGAACTATGTATGTTAATGCGTAAAGAACGTGTTTAGGCGGTGTAGATAGTAATTGGTGTAGCCAGAAAGCATAGAAGTTGGATTTTGATTTTTTAAGGGGTTTTGCTTGGTTTTACTTGGGCACAAGCGATGCTAGATAGAGAGTAGGATAGATATATATAAAATTATGTTAGATATATGATATTTAAGACTAGGGTAGCTCACGGTCGTCTACTGCATACAGTCAACAAGTCTCAGCTCTGTCTTCGTTGCATGCAAAGCGATTGGCAATTTTCACACCTGGCTGTAGCTGCTGCTGCTGTTGCTGCTTCGGCTGCTGCTGCTGCTGCTGGCAACATGTAAATTAATTAATTAGACGCTGTGTGGGCGATGCGCCGCAGATGCTGAAGGACCACACATTAGCAATGCAAGAGGCAAGCAGCCAGCCGTCAGCATCCCGCGGCGCAACAAGCGCATTTAATTAATGGGCGAACCCTTAAGCACACTCAGGGCCAGACCACTTACGTGTCTGCCACATTATCTCTTTGTGCCACAATTGAAATGGCGCCAATATAAATTGTGCTGCTTATGACAGTTGGCCAACTGCGTGGGCGTTGCCAATCAAAATTTGCATGTTTCGCGGGCTAAAGAAAAAGCGTCGAAATCGAAAATCGCATAACAAAATCATAACACAAACTGAGCAAAGCGGACCATTTGATTGCAACACAGTTTCTGATTTCATTTCATTTCGTGCGAATTAAAAGTGAGGCAAATGGCGAAAAAGGCGCGCCTGGCGCCTGGCCAAGGCCACGACTCAACTTGCAGCCAGTACAAAAGACAGTTTTATCTAACAATTGCAACCGGATAGAAACGAACTGTGCCTTAGTTTCGATCCGAACACACGTGCCACATTACTTATCTAGTTCTATAATTCTGTGTAGCTAAGAACCTGGTTAGTTGTGGCCTTCAGCGCTTTTAAGGTGCGTCGCAACGCTGTCAGCGAATAATTCAATTAATTGGTTCAAAAAGTAGCGCGCGTTCGTTGCCTAAGTCTTTTGTGTTTACTGGTAGAACTGTTCTCGGCGGGTATGCAGGGCTGGCAGTTAGCTTGGAACTGAGCTGAAAGGCTGTATTAGACATGCCTGCACACATAGTGCATAGTTTCTATATCTACCGCATCTACATCCACGCTTTATTATGCATATTCTTAAATAACTTGGGTTCTAGTTGTACGATCTTTATGAAATTTTCAAGTCTTCAGTGTTACTTCTAAATATGCATGTATACCAAAGCTTAACAGTCTCAGATTTTAAACTAGTTTTCTTTGGCTATTTTTGATATAATGAGTTGAATTATCTAAAGACAAAATTATTTTTAATAACATGTATTTAATATTTTATCATGATTTAGCGTGCGACAAGCTGCATACCAAATTTGATGTGTCTAGCTGCAATAGTTCTCGAGATATGCTTCAAAAACGAAGTAGAAATATGGATTTTTAGCGATTTTAGGTAGAAATTGAGCGAAGATTATTGTGTTATTGCATAGAAAACTAAAGTATATACAAAACATAGTTATCATATATATAGCTTTCAGGTATGTAGATAAGAGAAGAGCATATCTATATCTGAACAATAATTTGATTACTATATAGGATCAACCACGCCTACTTCTAACTGCAACTGCACAACAGCACTCCTTTTGCAGGCCCATCTAACAGCAACTCTATCACGCCACGGCTATTGCAATATGTTTTAGCTTCTGCGCGTTCGTTTCCTAAGTCTTTTGTTTGTATAGATTTAAATATTGCATTTGAAAGACAACCGCACTAGCTCCAGCTCTCTGCTCCGTTACAGTAAGCCTGGTAGTATTTTTAGCTCAACCGGTTGCGATTGTCTCGCATTTTTGGTGCCTGTTTGCATGCTAAACTAGCCGTAGGTCAGTTTTGGAACCAGTTGCCGTTAACTGGCACTGCTGGCCGCCGCTTCCTTGAAGAAGCAACTGCAGCGGCAGCGGCAACGGCAACTGGAAAGAGCAGCCGCTGCTGGTGCTCCCCGCGTGCAAGGTTTGACCCACTGCACACGTTTAACTTGAACTCCAAAATTGTGAAGAAGCCAGAAAACCCGCTACAGCTTGGACTCTCGCTTTCGTTGGCAGCCGCAAAAATGCAAGACAAACAGTTGTGGCCTGTGTGCCTTTCGCATTTTTCGCTCATTTAGGCGTGTCAGGTCCAGTTTTGTTTTTCA
The DNA here is from genome assembly GCA_035047485.1 of Drosophila peninsularis. NCBI lineage: Eukaryota > Metazoa > Arthropoda > Insecta > Diptera > Drosophilidae > Drosophila > Drosophila peninsularis. Next base: position 12,010,909 of record JAWNPN010000035.1, on the reverse strand, counting down.
TACCGGACGACCTTGCAACCGATACGTATGCATGCATACATATAGTATACACTATATGCGGTGTATATAAATTTATAACTGGCTGTGGCCACATCGAAGTGAATGCAGCCATGAATTGGTAACTGAACGTGTGTGTGTGTGTGTGTGTGTGCTGACTGATTGGCAGTGGGTTTGCCTGGTTCGGGGTTGGGCTACGGTTCTGTTTCAGTTATATATCTGGCGCATACCGGTTCATCTTTTGCCCTGCGAGGCACTTTTAATAAGTCTAAAATTAAACAAAGCGTTTAAGTATAAGTATGGAAACGAAGCACAAAAGAACTGCAAAATCCGCTTCGTTTAGGGGCAACCTTGAAAGGCACACATCAGCTAACAGCTAGCAGCGGCAGCAGCAACAGTCCATGTCGATTTCATTTCATGGAAAACTTTGACACACATTTCAACGGTTTTTACAAGCGTTTAGCCAATAAATCAACGCGCCGTCGGCAGATGTTGTGCGCAGAACTAAGGCACATGGCCAAATGCCAACAGCAATTGCTGCTGCTGGTGGCAGCAACTATTGCTGCTGTTCTTCTTCTAGGCAGCGCTTCATTATACAAATTAACATAAAACATAATAGTGACAGCAAGTGAGCAGCGACAGGAGCAGTGCAGATAACAACAACAATGAACAGCAGCAGCAGCAGCAGCTACGGCAGCATCAACAGCAACAGCAACAGCAACAGTTGCTGCCAGCCGCAAACGACAACAATTACAATTAGCTTCGTTTTCATTGTATGGCGCGGCTTCCTCTGCAGCATCTAGTTAGCATTTTTGGCCGACATTTGAGACGACCTTAAGCAGCAGCCAAGAGCTCTTCCTGCAGCCACAGCGCAAATAGAAAATAGCTTGACAGAAGCTTATTTCACAGCAAGGCCAGAACAAAAGACTTGGGCAACGAACTTGCTCAGAATTGTATGAAATATATGAGATGTTTATTGGATTCTAAATTTCTGTGCTCACAATATTAAGCAAGGCCAAACAAAAGACTTAGGCAACGAACTTGGATAATATAACAAGCTGACGCTGTTCTTAGCCTCCATAGTATATATCTATATGTGCCAGCTAGATATGTCTATATCAATGTTTGTATTAGGCAAAACGAAAGACTTAGGCAACAAACTTGCTCGAATGCTAACAAAATATATGAAATTGATATGCGCTTACTGCACTTACAGTAGAAATTGAACATTGGCTGCGTATATATTTGTAAGCAAGGCCAAAACAAAAGACTTAGGCAACAAACTTGCCCCAAAAAAAATAGAAGTCAATATGAGTCAGCTTGCAATTAAAAACTAGAAGACAAAATATGATATGTTTTGTGTTATAAATTCATATGCAGCTGCCACACAGAGACACGCACACAGACAACAGCAACAACAACAGCAACAAGCGCATAAATCACTGTCAATGCGAATTTGTGGCAGGCGAATGCACAGTTATGCTGCCGCTGTTAACTGGGGTGGTGCAGTTGTTGTTGTTGTTGTTGTTGTTGCTGCTGCCGCCGCTGCTTGTTGCCCCTGTTTTGTCAAACGTTTAATGCAACAAAATGGTGCAGCAGGCCCAGTGAGTGACTCATGCTGGCCAAAAAAGTGAACGTGCCAGCCCGGGCAGCCAGCACTTGGGCTTTTATATACATTTTGCGTTTGATTGATTTGCAATTAATCAAACAATTAATTGAGTCTATAAAGACACATATCCATACTCACAGACATATATTTAACTGTATTTCAGCATTGGACTGTGCGGCTTTGACAATCCGATGCGGGACCAGAAGACGGACGAAATGAAGCGCGTCATCGGGCAGGTAAGCAAGCGCTCGCATGTCTCTCGTTGTTTATGGCTCATTAAAGTGAGCGACACAGTTTCCAGAGAGTATTTGCATAAAAACTGATAACGATTACAAGAAACCGCCATTAGCCATATAAAATGCCAAAAAGTCAAAGTACAGCTAAATTAATTTGAGTTTTTTTCTTATTTTTAACACCTGCAGGGCGTCAAGATCAAAATGGATGATGCTGGCAACATACTCGTGCGTCGCTATGCGAAGAGCAACGTATTCGTTAAGAGCACCGCCAGCACTCCCAACGAGGAGACCTCCATCGGTGCCGAGATCTTAAAGCTGCCAAATCAGGCGCTCGAAAGCGAAAAAATAGTCAAGGCAAGTGTACAGAGAGGGAGAGAGAGAGAGAGGGAGAGAGAGGAGTAGTTAGTAGCATATGCAAATTGTTGTATTGTTAACTAATTTCTGTTTGTTGTTGTTGTTGTTGTTGTTTTGTCGCCTGACAGCTGTTCGATATGAAGAAGTTCCAGTCGAACGTGAATCGTGAATTGCGCCGTGCCTACCCAGATCGTCGCCGCTTGGAAACGCAATGCCTATCGGCAGTGGCCTTTGTCAAATCGGAGAATGACATTTTGGAGTGCCCCATTTGGGTGCTCATTGTGAATGTGGTAGCCATGGATATGCTAAAGAGCAAATTGCCGCCAGGTGAGTCGAGTTGTCAGCGTGCATATATGTATGCGAGTGCACCTGTGTGTGTGTGTGTGTGTGTGTGTGTGTGGCTCTGTGAGCTATTGTTAAGCTCAGGGTTAGCAAAGAACTAGAGCTAAGAGATATAGACTGACATATATCTTATATATATATATATATATATATATATATGTATATATGAAGCATTTCAAGCTCTAGCTCTAGCTGAGTATATAACAATCATGTAGTGTCTGTAGTTATAGTGTAGTTCAAGATTTAATTAATTTCTAATACAAGTTTCCACGTATTGCTGGCCGTCAAAGAGCAAAGATCTGCCTATAGCCCAGATTTATAGTTTGGTATAATAGATTGTAATGAAAGATCCCAGTACTAGAACCCCAGATATATATATATATATATATATATAAATATATATGAAGATAAATATTATCTATATCATCTGCATCTGCTCACACGCCTTTATGTTGTCTCACATCTCCGCACTCCCATCTCTGGTATATCCAGAGATCGGTATGCCTCACTTATACTAGAAGATCTCCAGTGCTCTTTGCTGCCATCAACTCTGGCTCTATATATAGACTAGTCTCTTCAAGGCTGCGCATTAGCAGATACTTAAGAGTTGCCCTCAACAGCTTCTATTGTACCATATGTGTGAGTGAAAGAGAGAGAGAGAGAGAGAGAGGGAGAGGGGGATACACAGTCCATCTAGCTACGTATTGTGCGTATTTTGAGTCCATTTGGCTGCCAGTTATTGATTTATTGGCAGCAGCAATTGTGAATAGCAGCATCTTGTTCATGTTCCACTTCTTCTCCATTCACAGTGCAACGTCCCATTGTGGATATAAAGAATCGGCCGCGCATACCCATACCCGACGAGGATCCCTACAGCGTGGCCGGCAATGGCAGCAACGGCAGCTCGGGCAGCTCTGGCTTTGGCAGCGCCCACCAGCAGCAGTTGCAGCAGCAGCAACTGCAGCAGCAGCAACTGGGCAAGCACTTGAATAATGGCAGCAGCAACGGGCATGTGGCTGCCACACGTGAGCAACTGTTGCTGCAGACGCAACAATTGGCCCACAAGCGCAGCGAGAAGCCGCCCAAATTGCCGCCCAGAGATAATGTCTATGCGCACGATCTAATTCCAAAGGTGAGAGACAACAATTAGCAGCAACACCAGCAGCAGCAGCAGCAGCCAACAACTGTTGCTCAAGTGTTTTGTAGGCGAGGTGTTGGAACAATTGTTGCAAGCGCGTAATAAACAACAAAATTTACAAAAATAAGTAAATATATAGACATAAATATATATATATAGGTATATAATATGAGCAAGAAGTGTGGCAACTAGTTCAGCAGCAACAACGACGGCGAACGGCCCGGCCTGGCCTGGCCTGGCCTGGCTATGCTTGGCTACGTGCGCACTTGCAAAATGGTTTACGGCTCGGGTCTCTGGGTTTTTCTTGAAGCCCTCAAAAAAGAAAAATATATGTAGAGAAATACCAGGCCAGTTTTGGAGCTCGTTGAGCTTCACCAAGCATTTGGCTTGCATTCAATAATATTCGAATTTCAACAAACAACAACAACAGCAGCAGCAGCAGCAGCAGCATAACTGCAAACGAATCGCGTGTAATTAATATGCACGGAATGTTGCCAATGGGCCCAACGACCGTTGGCTATAAATGTCTGCACACACAGTTATGGCTAACTGTACAGAGAGCGAGAGGGAGACAGCTAGCTATATGTAACTATCTGGCGCACCTTGCGCAAAAAGCCAGCGCGTTCGTTGCCTAAGTCATTCGTTCATTTTGTTGTGTACCAAAACTTAAACAATTTAGCAGAATGTATTAACAACAATTGTTATTTGGTAATAACTACAATTAAGATATGGCTATCGAACAATGAATATGCAGCGCATATATCTTTTAATCTATATGCATACATATATATATATTTATTATGCCAAGTTAGCGTTTGTTGAAGCTGAAAATATGTATTCAAGCTTCGCGTGAAATCTTGCTTGACTTTTAATTATTTTATATAATTCGTCAAATTAATACAAAACTCTACGACTATTTGCTACCCTCTCCGCAGCCGGACTACGACGACATAGACCTGGAGGCCCGCATCAAATTGTCGCGCGGCAAATCAGACAAGGGCAAGGACAACAAGAAATATGGTAAGTGGCCACTCGGGCACATGGCTACTCCAAGACATCACTTAAGCTGCTCTTCCTCCTCACACAGATGATCCCTATTACTGTGGCTTGCGTGCGCGCGTGCCCAACTTTGTGAAATCTTCCAAGTCCAGCTCGAAGGATCAGCGTGACGGCAATGGCAACAACATCATCATCAACAACAACAACAACAGCAGCAGCAGCAATGGCAATGGCAATGGCAATGGCAACAGCAACGGCATGAGCACGCTCAGCCAAAAGAAGACATCGATGATACACAACAATCATTTGGCTGGCATGCATCCACACGCGCTGCACTTGCAGCAGCAGCAACAGCAGCAACAACTGATGGCAGCGGCAGCAGCAGCGGCCGCGCATGCCGTGCACCACCAGCAGCCGGCTAGCCACCACCATCCGCATCAGATTTGGCAGACGCGCAGCTATGAGAGTGGCATAGGTATTTATAACAAACTGAGCGGCTATCAGCAGCAGCCACACAATACGCATGCACAACCACAATCACTGCCAACGGACCTAACAGCAACAACTGCAACAACTGCAACTGCAACAAACAAGACACAAATCAGCGCCCTGGCGCCGACTGTTAAACACCAACAGCACCACCAGCACCACCTGCACCATAAAGCACCAACACGTAGCAATCAGCCGCAGCAGCAGGCACCTCCACACTCGCATCTGCATTCACACACGCATTCGCATCCACTTGAACAGCAGCAGCATCCGCATCATCGTCATCAGCATCGTCATTGCCATCGCTCGCACCACCAGCCACAGCAGCCGCAGCAACAGTTGCCGCCACAGCATCAGGTGCGCAAGAGCAGCTACTATCCTAGTCAGTACTATGATGATCTGGAGGCTGTGGCGGTGCGGCAGGGCGCACGTCGTCCTTCTATGCGGCGCACGCAGCTGCCCTTGGAGACGAGCTGCAATTGCGTTAGCTGCTATGCTCTGGCCCCACTGTGCGGTCAGGTGCCCGCGCCGCGGCCGCAGCGCAGCCTCAGCCAGCAGCAGCTGCGGCGGCATCAGCGGCTCAGCGGCGGGTTGCTGGACAAGCGGGTGGGCGTGGCCAAGTGGTGCAGCGAGAGCGACATTTCAGTGCTGGAGCAGGTGCAGGAGCAGGACGACGAGCCGACGACAATGACCAACGAGGACAGCTACGACTACGATGACTTCGACCTGGACTTTGACATTGACGAACCGATGCCGATGAGACGCCAGCAGCAGCAGCAGCAGCACCATCACCACAGCAATGAGGAGACGGATCCATATGTGGATCGTGCACAGCTGCGGCAGCTGGCGGCGCCGGCGCTGCTGGCGGCGCGACAGAAATCCCAATCGACCGAGAGTTTCTTTGAGCAGCCCAACGAGGAGGGCTCACTGTACATGTACGGTGGACGACATCGCATCGCGGCGAAGCCGCCAGCCATGGTGAATCTCTATGAGCGTGTGCCAACGGAGCTCAGCTACAAGCGAACGCAATATTACAATAAGCCCAAGCTGCCAGCGCCCAGTTGGCGGGGCAAACAACGTCAGCAGCCGCAACAAAAAGCTGACAAAAAACTATATGACAATACGAACAAGAACAACAACAACAACAACAACAAGCGACAGCTAACGAACAACAGCAGCAACAAAAACAAAGATGACAACAACAATAATTTCAATAGTAAAAACAAAAGTATAACAGCAAAGGCTTTAGCAACAGCAGCAAATGCGACAGCAACAGCAGCAGCAGCAGCGGCAATAGCAACAACAGCAGCAGCAGCAACAACGGCAGCAGCAGCAGCAACAACAACTGCTGCAACAATTACAAACAATGCACAAAGAACGGGTCGCACTGCCAGCCGCCTTGACATCAGCGACATGGAATCCATTTATGGCTACCTAAAGCCGCGCAAGCCGCGCAGCCTCAGTCTCAAGAAAATTCAAATACTTGACTATTGAGACAGAGAGAGAGAGAGAGAGAGGTTACTTTACAGCATTTAGTTTGGGTTTTCTTTAAATCTAGATATGCGCTGTATATATATATATATCAATGCCTTTATACCTTACCTGGCTATAGCTAAACACCTGTACTGAGTTCTTTGTGGAAGATATTACTAACTTTACTTTAAGACTTGGACCCTGGACGGCAAACAGTTTACCTTGTACATATTACAACCATATCACGCACACTTATCCATTTATATATACATTACTTCTACTATATATGTACCCTATATATATATATATAGCTAGATATTTGCTAATCCCACTTTGTTGCTTCTTGTAGATTCGGAACTTGTCGAATCACCTTACAATCACATCTATGGACGCCATTTACCGCTGCCAACACGCGGCTATGTGCCCACACCACGCATGTTTATTGGGGAATGGGACTGAGAGCGGAGGAGATTAACTCTACACATATATATATACACCTATCTATACCTATATTATATATATATATATAATATAATGAATACATGTATCAACTGCTTCACACAATTTACGCACAAAAAGAAAAACAAATATCTTAATTATTTTGCCAAGAAAAAATCAAATTTTAAGCTTCAGTGAAAGCATTGCGAAAATGTTCAGTAATTAATTAATTTAGCAAAATATTATGTTAAAAATAAAAAAAAAAAAGAATAAATAATATTAGGCTAGATGTACATGAAACACAAAATATAATGTAAAATATATATACATATATATATATATGTATATATATAAAATTTGTTTAGATTTTGTTCGAATATTGAGATTACACAAACGCGCTCTATCTATGCAAATATACATATAAATCTATAACTATATATATATATATATATATATATATATATATATATATATATATCTATAACTATATATATATATATATATATATATATATATATATATATATCTTTAAATTTGACTTATGCGCCATTTAATTTGTATAGTTTGTAATTATTTTCTGTGTTTGTGAATCGAATGCGTTTTCCCCCCTCAATTCACAAAGCTAGTTTATGTTTTATTACGTCACATATAGATATTAACATATATATGCAAGAGCAATGAATATTACATTCCAGATCATATAAGTGCTTAGGCTGACTTTCCAATATTGTATATGAGCATAAAAAAAACAAGAATAATAAAGATATTTTATATATTTTAGTAATAATAAACTAGATTTTCTTCCATTTCGTTTCTGGTAATTGAATTTCTTATTACTTTTGAATCATCTTTAATTAATAAACTAGTGATTTGATAGGCCGAACATTTCAACAGGTCGGTTATATATATCTTACATATATATATCTAGATTGTGATATTTCACATGTAGTAATCGGGATTCCAGTGTGGCGGACGCATATGATCAGGATTTGGACCCATGCCACTAGGGTTATGTGGATTCAGTGGATTGAATGGATCGAAGCGTCCCAAGCCTGGATGACCGGGAAGCGGAAATAAATTACCTGAGCCACGACCCAATGGATCCAAATCGCCGCGCCCAATATCTGGGAAGCCAAATGGCCGCGGCTCAAAGCCATGAGGTATAAATGAACTAAAATTGAAAAGTTATCAATTAGAGATTGAGTTATATAACACGAAAGATCCTGACTTACCCCGGACGTCTAGGCTCGCCAATGCGCAAAGGATCTGATGTGGATGCCCGAGTCCTTTGATTGTCGTTGACCTGTGTTTGAGTGGTTGCCTCGCGAGAATTTCCAGTGAATACCTAAAGAGAGTATATATTAATAATCAAGTATATATATAAATATGCTTCGATCGAACCGGATCACAAAGCTCTTTGCGGAATCGATCAACAATATCCGTTGCAGTTGGCATAGTTGTTGTTATGCCACCCCTGACCTCAACAACTAAAGTTTCGGGGGTAACGCATATATTGGATACGTTCTTCGTATTAATATCCAACAGATTGACAATCAGCGCATCTTCGGTAATATGCCCGAGCAGTAGATAGAGCACTTTGTTATGCACATATCGCAGTGAGTACTTTGTACTGTCGCCATTCCAATTCTCCGGCAGCAGTTCGCTGCCGACCTCGTCTTCGGGGAGAGTTTTCTAGAACAATAATATTTATATATGTTTATCTAATCATATTTACACCAATGGACAAAATACTCACGTCGTCTCCAATACCAACACAACGGAATTTATAGTGCTTAGTAAGCAGGAAATGAATAAGCACTATTAGAATATCTGACTTCTTATCAATTATCCTCTCTTCAGTTTTGAATAATAAATCCCAGCCATAAAAGAAGTCCGAATCTATTTTATCAGATCCTGGCGTGGATGTTGCGGGCTCCATTATTTTTCAGATGTTGAGAATGACTGTAGATATTGTTTAAAGGATTGATGACAACATATCAATTTGAAACATATTTCACAGGAACACACTAACTGATCTTTTTTAATCTGTCAAATAAATTAATCACTAGACAGAAAATTCTGTGTAGTTCCACTAGTCAGCTTACATATATAAGCATTTTTGTGCTATTGTAACGGTAAATACTGAAAGTGTGTGTGTGTGTGTGTGTGTGTGTGTGTGTGTGTGTGTGTGTGTGTGTGTGTGTGTGTGTGCATGCTTGTTGCGAAAACAAATTCTTTACGCCTCAACACTCCATATCCTTTTCATAAATAATAATCAAAATGTTAGCATTTTGCATAAGAGAAGTTTTTGTTTAGCGTTTTTCTAGCTTTTTTTATGTATGTATGTATTTTTAAAGATTTTTCTACACTAAAGCATTATCGATAATACATCGATATGAATTCTTACAACTCTTGCTTTGTAGTGTGTTAAAGCGCGAAATAAGAGTTGTTTAAAGGGATTGTGATGTCTAGAGATAAAACTAAAAACAAGTAAGAAAACTCTACTCGGTAGCGCCTGACTAGGGGATATCGTGAACCCAGCAAAGAACTGCTATTTCGCAAATTCTGTTTCTTTTGTATGTATGTATGTACATATGTACATCAAAAGCAACACATACACGCACACACAATGAGACGTACGCACAAGGATATAGGAAATTAAATATTTAATAACTTTTTTTCAGGTTGGACTTTCTTAATTAAGCTTACAAGGCGTGATTATTTCATTCGCATGAGTGTTTTTGCCAAAGCAAATATTTAAAATTATTAAAAACTTGGACTAAAATGTATTTTTTAAATCTAGGGTTCTCTTTTAGCTTTTTGGGTTTTTTTTTTTTTTGCTTATCTAGAGTTTTTTGTTCATAGCCTGTTAATGTGTTATTTGGTTAGTGGTTGTTCAAACTTTTAATTTAATTCGCACAATTGCGACTATTACGCTATCGACTACAACTAATCGATCAAATGAACTAGTGAACTCTGGCTCGATAATATTCAGTCTTATCTATATTTGAAAACTAAGTTTTCTTTACAAACTTTACAGATGAAAAATGAAACAAATAAGCAGCAGAATAAATATTCTGAACATTACACAAGGTAATTCTCGATATCTATATACATATGTAATAACATTCTTAGCAGACTGCATCTTGAAGACGTATTCAGTGGAAATGTGTCAACAATGAATTGCAATTTCTATATACATACATATGTATAACTTGCGTTGTTCAACGTATCAATGAACAAGATTTTCACAAAGATATATTTCAACATTTGATTCAACTACCTGCCTAAGTCATTGACTACACGTTTTAGTTTCCATTAACCTATTTATTTTTACACTGTTTATTTTTGTAGGAAATACAATCAGATATTCACTTCTGTTCACAAAAAGACTACGCAGTATTAATACAGCGCTGCATTGGACTGGCAGTGTTGAAAAACGCAAATTTTTGGAGTTTGCTTTAATAGCAATTTTAAAAATATATTCAAATAAATATTCAATTGCAGTTGATTTGGTATGCTAATATATTTATTTTTCATTTACATCATTTCTTTTATTCAGAAATTATTATTCGTCGCTGTTGCTCTACTTTTTATTCGTGTTCGTGTCTTTACGTACATTCCATGATTGCGAAAGAGACAACTAGCTGTAAATAGGATTGCCAAGTATAAGGAATTTAATCAAATTCATTGAAATCTTAACAAATAAATTGAGAAATATATATAAATTGTGATGCTTAAGCTATTAATATCCGAGTTTTAACCACTGTAGCTCTAAGGAGCTCTTAGATCGAAAATAGAAGACTGCGATCGCTGGGAATTGATTAGAGGCTTTGGATTAAGATTAAATGGGAAATTTATAAATTTTCAAGCAATCTTAGAAGACTAGTCGGCTGTATTCAATCTATACATATGTCTGAGATGTTCTTTAAGAAAATATCGGCTCCTAGACTCCAGGTAAAACTTGTTATATACACTTCGCGATTGGACTCGGGTGAGCCGAGCACCCGAAGCGGCTGCCATATTGGAAACGATATACTACACGACAGTCGCGTGAAAAATCATTTCTGTGCTGTCAACCAAGCCAATGGTATTAATATAATACAAAAACTAAATCAAATTTAGCAATACCGAGATCATTTTAACGCGTTTGCCGCCATCCAGAGTGTGCGTGAGTGTGTGTGTGTGTGCTAATATGGACTTGCGTTGGTGTTAGTGTTACTTATTGCAAAAATAAGAAATACGCGCCGAATTGTTGTTGCTCCAGCATTACTTAAGTAGTGTGCGTGCGTGTGTGTGCACCGCAGTGCATGTGTGTTAGTGCTAGAGAGTGCAGAAATTAGATATTTCGCGTTTGCGATTCCACGTGTGGGCTAGTCTCTGAAGTTTGCAGCCGGCAAATCAAGCATCATGAGCAGCACGCCCAGCACGGAGCTTGCGCTCACGGTCGCATCGCCAGCGACGCCTTCGCCTTCACTCAAAGCATTTGATTTTGATTTTACGGGTAAGCGGCCATTGCCTTTTCCTTCATCAGTCAAACCCCCCTCTCCTTCACTCGTTGTCTAATGCTTTTGTCGTCTAGGCTCCAACTATGAAATGGACGCCAGCGTCTCGGAGGAGGAGCGTCGCTTTTACATGAAAATGTATCCCACGGTGGATGTGGTGAATCAGCGTAAGGTTCATTGCACCGTTTGCCGCATGCACATTGGCACAGCAGTCAGCACAGAGAACAACATTAAAATGCATCCCATATTGCGTGTGACGCACTGCATTAAGTGTCACGATTTCTACAATAGCGGCGAATTCTCGAAGGGTGAGGATGGCTCGGAACTCTACTGCCGTTGGTGCGGCCAGGGCGGCGAGGTGTATTGCTGCTCCACCTGCCCCTATGTCTTCTGCAAGTCGTGCATCATCAAGAACTTGTCCAGAGGCGTTATCGTGGACATTGAACAGAATGAGAACTGGAATTGCTTCAAGTGCACGTCGAAGATACTTTGGCCGCTGCGCGCTCAGCACTGGGCACTGGTCAACTACATACAGACGCAGAAGAAGTAAGTGTTCGAAGGTGTCCCTACTGGCCTGCCTAATGATTCGTCTTCTCTCTCTTAGTGGTCTTCAATCGCTGCAACTATCCGAATCGGAGATGCGCAGGCAAACTCACAAGGACTACAGCACTTGCTGTCGCCTGGCCAAGGCGAGGGTGAACAGCTTGTCGGACTCCATGGAGAGCTTGGAATCAAATGCTTCCAAACGTAGTCATGCCAGCTCCGCACATTCGAGCAAGAAGTCAGCCAAGCCGCAGGGTCCGCCTGCCAAGCGTCCAAAGTCCGCCAACGATGATATTGTCTGCACGCCCGATTTGCTCAGCATGCTGGAACCGGATTGCCAAATTTCCGTAACGCAAAAGCCGAGTCCTCGTTCGAGCATAACACCTGCAGCCGGCATCACCACAACGCCACGCATCGTAACCGTGCAACAGAATTACACTGGGCCACGTCCGAGTTCGAATGGCAGCTCAACTGCGAGTCCGCGAAGCAGCTTGCCACCTCCGCTAGTGCTGAGCAGTTCTGGCATGCGCTATCGCCAGCCCTCGCCCAATCAATCCACTGTGGTGCGTCGCACGGTGGTGCCGAATGCCGTACGCTCGGCGGGTCCTGTTTTTCATACCATAAATGGCTTTCGTGTCGATCTCAATAGTGCAGCGCAACAGGACTCCTATCGCCTGCCCAACGGACGGCTCATACAGGTTCAACTCTGAAGATCTTTTTTATTTTATTTCGTTTTAATTTAAAAATGATTTCAGGTCAAGCGTCAATTGCCACCTGGCCAACCGGCGACAACAGTGACGCGTGCGCCCGTGCCATTGACTCCGCAGGTCATCATACGGCAGCAGCAGCCAACTGGACCAACCTCACGCATGCTGCATCCCGGGTTTGGCTCCAACATGGGCATCTACAATCCGCAGACCAATCAGCAGCAGCGCGCACCGCAAGTGGTGCGCGTCAACAATGGCAGTCAAATGCATGCCTTGAACACCGTCTCCCAATCCCAAGCAACTGCCGCCAGTGGCAGCGGCAGCAGCAATGGAGGAGGCGGCGGCAGTGGTGGCACTACCATCATGATGACGCCTGCCTCGTTGTCCAAAGCGCCATCATTAGTGCGCCACGTCTTCTCCACATCGCCACTCGGCATGGCGCGCACTCAGCTGCAAAACCAAATATTTAGTGCCATGGAAATCTGTACGCATCTGACGGGCAAGGTGCAAACCTTGACGCTGTCCAATGCGTACAACGAAGCGCGCAGCTACATGGATGTCAAGGAGCTCTACATACACCTATCCTATCTAATGACCTATGCAATAGGACGCTTCAAACAGCTGCAGGACAAATGCCTACTGGATATGCGCAAAATGGGCTTCAAGAATGATGCCAACAGCCTGGAGAACGGACAACTGGCAGCTGGTAAGATCTTAAACTACATAGTGTGTTATATTAAATTATGATCTTTAAGTTCATATATATATAAATTATATATAATTGTTGCTATATATTTTGTTAGCTTGTTAAGTTCTATGAAAGATGTATTTATAAAAGTAGTCAATCCTCACGGGCATATACTTTATATAGTATAAGATTTAGTATAGTATTTAGTATATATAGTTTATCCATATAGTTCCAGCTGCTGCTTCGCAGGCTGCGGCTGGCTCTTCTCTCTCTTTATCAATAAGTGTACATTGTCTTTTGTGAATATTTGAACACATGGACGAGTGTTGCCTCAACAATATATATAGACTTGTATCTGATATATTTATATATATATCATATATTTATACTTTGGTTCAGCCAGCATGTAAGTATGTTTTCTTGTGTTTTGTATGAAAAACTCTGCGAGTTCCATTTCCTTGGCTCCGTTCAAATCCACAAATTGATTCAAAGCTCTTGGTCCATGTGTTTGTAAAATATCCAACAAAAAGGCAATGGAATCGAATTCAGCAGCAGTTTTTCGTGTTAGCTTTAACGAACTCTCTCTCACCTTTTCTGGCTTCATTGCAGCTGTGGATTATGTTTGCTATGGCCAGCTGGACGATGTCGATCTGTTCAATACGGGCTGCAATAGCTTTCACAATCAGGTCTACGAATATCGCAAGAGTTTGCATGCGAATCTCAAAGATGGCGAGAGCTTGGATCCGCTGCCACCGCTAATGCCGCTTGGCGTGCGCGCCGAAGGTGATCCCAAGGATGAGGATGAGGGGGAGGAACAGGAGCCAACGGTTGATGCTGCGGAGCAGGAGAACGATGACGGCTACGACTATGGGGATGACTATCAAGACGATGATGCGGATGATGGCGATGATGTGGATGATTTGAATGAGGAGTACGATGCACTCGGTACCGAGGAGAGCATGAATCGCAATGAGCAGGAGCACGCGTATGATCGTAAATTAACTCGCCTGCTCAGGGAATATCCGTCCATTTGGTGCACTCGCCATCCTGACTATGGCAAAATGGTGGTGACTCGCAAGCAGTGGCGCGTCATTGCCAGCCACTTTCCACGCGGCGACGACATCAAGCTGCGCTGGAAGAACGTGCGCAAACGCTATGTGCGCATCGAACGGTTGCTAAAGCAGGGCAAGCGCTTCAAAGGCTATTTCGATAAGGCCACCAACTACTTGGCCAACAGGGATGTGGCACCCAGCGATTGGCAGCCAGTGGATTGTGGCGAAGGCGACGGCGACGGCTATGAGCGCAAGCAACTGGATGCCATTGAGAACACCATCAACAAGGAGCCACAAGACTGTGTGAAGCCAACGCCACTCATAACTGTGCGTCCGCTGGAGATGCGGCCCATCGACATACGCATCGTTAATTTTGCCAAGAGTCATCCCGTGCTGTGGCGCAAGTCCGCAGATCCCGAATTCAATAGCATAGACGAACAGACGCGTAAATCCCTGTGGCTTAACTTCTGGAAGTCTGCGCCCAGTAAGTGCTCCAGCTGTAGGTTCTTGGAAGACAAACTAACTGCTTCTCTTTGCAGACTATCGCTGTGAATACATTGTGGAGCGTTGGCAGCAGATGTACGAAATGTACAAGTCCTTCCGATTGAAAACCATCAAGGACAAGCGCACCTTTGCCAACCTGGAGCTGAAATACTCCAAATATTTGGCCAATTTATATTTCTTGTACAAAATTGATGAGCAGGATTTGCGGGATGAGTTCGAGCCGTTGCAGGATTGCGCAACAAATGGTGGCAGCTCCGGTGATACAGCTGGCAAGCTCAAGGACATGCCGGACGATAAGCAGTTCGTGCAGCAGCTGGTGCTGGCCATGCGTGCTTACCCCACCCTCTGGAATCCACGCCATGTGGACTATAGCGACGTAGGGGCAAGAGAACGTCTGTGGGCGGAGCTGGCGCGGCGTTTGCCACGCTTTAGGCGTGACGCACGCGACTGCAAACTACGCTGGCAAATGGCGAAGTTTGGCTACGAGTGCTACTGCCGGGAGATGGAGCGCCAGCCCAGACCCAACGAGAAGACGCTGCAAAAGCTGCGCACAAACTTTCCACTCGAAGAAATGCGGTTTCTTAATATCTAAACTAAGAATTTTCTAGACTAACTAACTAGACTAAGTTAAAGTATGCTAAACTTCCATACATTCTACTAAGATTATATATAATTACTATATACTTATTAAAAATCTTTTTTAAATCGCATAAATTAGAGACTATATATATCTTAATTTGATCAAAATATGCATACTATATATATAATATATTAGATTATTAATCAATTGTAAAACTCTTTGCAGAGAAACAAGCCAGCGACGATGAGGATAATGAAATTGAGATTGTGGAGCCGAAGACGGATACGATTACCATTGATTCGGATAATGAGGAGGAGCCGCCCTCTGTGCCGGAGGTCAGCCTGCCCGAGGGCCTGAAGATCACGTCCGTAACGTCGACAGCTCCTGGCGCGGAAATGCCTAAGATGGATCCAGTGACGACAAACATAGATCCAAATATAGATATCGATGTGTCCATTCTGGCCAGTCTGCTGGAAGTGGACATTACCGAGGGCACTGGCGACGTCAAGCTCAAACAATCTACCTCCCCTGGCGGCACTGTGCAGAAGAAGCAGCCGCGCAAGAAGACGACGAACAAACCAAACCCGGCGCTGCTACAGCTGGAGCGACAGCGCATTGACGATATGAAGGCCAACGATGGCAAGCTCAAAATGAGGGCAGTTGTCAAGCTGGTACGTGCTGAGGACGAGTTTGAGATTGCGCGTAAGTGGATTGAGAAAAATCGTCAGCAAGAGAAAGAGGATAAGGCGAATGCTGAACAGCAAAAGAAGGAGGAAGCTGGCAGTGGCAAGGAGGAGGAAGCTGGCACTGATAAGACGGAAGAAACCGCCAGTAAAACAGAAGCAAGTGATATAAGTAAGGAAGATGATTGCGAGGAGATTACAGAAAAACAGCAGCAGCAAACGGGAGCTGAGGATGCACAGAGGAAGTTTGGTGAAGACGAGTTGCTTGAGCCAATGGAGACAAGCGATGGCACAATAGCTCAAGCCGATGAAACGGAGAAGAGCGAGGAAAATGTAGATAAAACTGAAGATAAAAGTAGCACAGCTAATGAACATTTAGAAGATGTAGAAGACGATGAAATGAAAACAACAGCAGAAGCTATGGCAGAAGATGAAGAAGCTGAGCCGAATGAAGCAGCCAGTGGGGATAATAAAGAGCAGAATAAAGAAAACCAAAATCAAGATGAGAATGGAGAGCAGAAAGAAGTGGAAGCTACAATAACTGATGAAATAACTACAATAACTCATGAAACAGCAAATGATGAAGATGAAGATAAACCTGTTGAGCAAGGAGTTGAATCAGTACAAAATATGGCAGAGGATGAGACGAATGAGGCGGCTGAAAAGGAGCTTAACGAGGAAAAGCAAGATGATATGGAAGATGAGCCAACAGACGAGGCAGCAGCTACCGCTATAGACGATGTAAACGAAGAGATGAAGGATGATGCGGCATCTACTACAAAGAAAGAGGATGAAAACGTAGAGAAAGACGATGCTCAGACAGAGCTGGCTAAGCAATCTGCAGAGGAAGGCACTGAAATGACTGAAGCTCAAACAGAGGAATACGAAGACAATACAGATAAAAAGGATAATGAGGCAGCAGCGAGCCAGTGTAGCCCAGAGACAGAAGCAGCAGCTGCAGAAAGCACAGAGAAGGAGCAGGAGGATGAGTTGCATCCACCATTAGAGCTGCAATATAATTGCAGCGCTAGCTTAAACTAAACACAATTCTGCCAGATGCTTAAAACATTGAAATGCTAAAAATAAACATTTAATTTAAATTTAAACTGTAGGCTCGAATGTAGTTTGTTATTATAGTTTGTAGTACTATATTTTTGCATAACATAAGGATAAAATTAATTGTAAACAATTGAAGGAAAAACAAAGAACAGCAACAAAACACTTCGTAAGTCTAGTTGTAAGTGTATTAAGGCATTTAGTTTTATAAACTTGATATTTGTTTTTGTTTTTGTTTTTGAAGCCACAAATATGAAAAGCAGAAACCCAAATTTAACAATTTATCAACTACTTTAGTAATAAAAAAGTATTTGCATATGGAAAAAAATGTTTTCTTTTGTTTTGTATAAAAATAAAATCAAATTGAACTGAAATATTTTCCAAACTCAAAAATAATATCAAATTTTATTTTTCATAATTTAATATTCAAACACATTTTGTGATTTGTTGAAATAAAACTATAAATTCATTTGAATTCATATAAATAATACGTTTGGCAACCTTTCAAGCTGCCCTCTTTGTGCTAAAACATTAGGCTATGCCATGCGAGTATGTTTGCGAACAACATTTCTATATTCATATATAATTATATATTTGTAGATTAACAAATTTCAAAAGTTCCTATATCTTCGACAATACTTCAAACTACTACAGAATAGTTTATATATCTATATATATGTTCTGTTTATTTTTCTACATTTTTTACATTCCAAGTTTATTCCTGATTCTATGCTTTTTGGCATCTTTTCAAACTACCCTCTTACAATAGTGAAGAGGGCTTTTCGCAAGTAATTCGGCCTTTATACATTGATTGTTAAATGGAACTATCAAAACGGTTACCACTATAAAAACTAAATTCTAAAGATAAACAGAACTTATTATTGATTCGCCACGTTATATAATCTCAGGAACAGAAAAGTTATTTTGAGTATATATATATACTAATCAATATCATGGAAAATCTCTAAACTCGGTATTTTTACAAAGGAAGCCAACAGAGACACGGAGAGAGAGGAAGAGGAAGAGAGAGGCATATTCACAGCTCTTGATTTTACTTATCTAGCAATTAATCCGATTTCGCAAGCGCCTATGATTTAAGTATCGTCCCGGTGGGGGACAGATTTTGGTATAATTCGTTACGAACCGATATGCTTCGACCATGCTCTCCTCCTTGATCTGGTGCTGTATGATGCTGCCCTTGAAGGCGCACAGATGTGATGAGTTCGTGAAGCTGAAGAGAGCTTGATGCTGGTGTTTGATATTCGTGCGATTGCGGCAAATTCCCGTTATATAAATATCCTCAAAATGTATGAGCGATGTATTCATAGACACCTCAAATAAACGCTCGGCCACATCTATGGACATCAGGTAGCCGGCACCAGATAAATAATTTGGATATACTTCGTCTTGAAACATATAGTAGGGAATATACCATTTGCTGTTGATACCGCTGACGGGCACAACGTTGCAGAACTGATGGCCTATCAGGACGCCAGTTGTGGCATTTAGTCGATTACGCTGGGCCATGACCACCACGGAGCCGCGATCATGATAGTCCAGCGTATCGTTGTAGAGCGGCACTGTGCCGCCGAGCAGGAAATGCAGAAGATTCGGCACGTTCACAAATGTATCGTCGTCGCACTTCAGAAAGTATGCGCAAGTCTTTAGACAACTTTTGCTGAGGTGTTTCAGGGCCATCACAGATTTCAATGTTAGATTATTGTACGTATCTATAAAGTCCTCCTGAATGATATCGTTATAGATCTCCGCTTCGCTGTGCAATCGGACATGTGTTTCGTTGCCCAAATGTGATTCATAGCTGTTGCGACCCACTATGAACACAATTCGTACGCTGGCCGTTAGGTTTTCACCCTCACCCCTCAGATAGTCCGTGTAGAAACGCAGACGTTTCTCCATTGGCGGCTGATAATGCCCCTTTAGGTGTGCGTGCAGCTTGGAAAATGCGGCGTAATTGAATTCCGTGGTATTACCCCAGGTTTCTCGAATTGTTTGCCTTTCTACGAAATTGTTCAAGCCGGTGCAGACGGCAATAATCAGAAACGTTTTGTTGCGACAAAAGTCACGCGGCGTTATGAGCGCAGTCTCCTGCTGCGCCTGTATATAGTCCTTGATGTCCAGCGATGTAGTCGCCGACCAATCCGAGAGCGGAGCTGCAAAACAATTACCGTTAATACAAAAGAGGGATTTTATACGCTTCAACTCTCACTCACCATGTCTTTTTTGTGCATTGAATGAAATGTTGGGCAGGATTATGTATCGGAACAACAAAATTATAAATATGCACAGCGCGAAATGGCAAATTTTACGTAGAAATCTCGACGATGTACATCGGCAATATCGCAAATATCGTTGTCGTCGAAGGAGCAGTTTTCTTACATCAGGACTTGCTGCTTGGCTTGTGTGCAACTCTTCATCTGCGTGATCGTCGAGCAGCGTACACTGCTCCGCCATCTCAACGGTGTCACGAGCTGCATACCCCATCGTTTTGTTCTTGTGACTGCAATTATCTGTTGTACCTTCTCAACACTCTTACTGCAAACAGTAATTGTCGATATATATTTTATTATATGTGGTTATCTCAAATGGTTAATCACTGAGTCAAGTAGATTCCACATTATAACTATCCACGATCAGTCCACTTTAGTATCTCGTTTTTTTTTTTTTTGTTTGCAGATAACATTTACAAGCTAGATGTACGGAGACAACTCGTATATACATAGTTGTGCAGTTGCAAGCAGTTCAGCGCCAGCTGTTTGCGGCTTTATCGATAGCTATCGATAGTGAATGGTAACAACGAATGAGGCGGTTGAAAAGGAGCTTATCGCGGAAAAGAAAAGTGATGTGGAAGATGAGCCAACAGACGAGGCAGCAGCTTCCGCTATAGACGATGTAAACGAAGAAATGAAGGATGATGCGGCATCTACTACAAAGAAAGAGGATGAAAACGTAGAGAAAGACGATGCTCAGACAGAGCTGGCTAAGCAAGCTGCAGAGGAAGGTACTGAAATGACTGAAGCTCAAACTGAGGCAGTAGCGAGCCAGAGTAGCTCAGAGACAGAACCAGCAGCTGCAGAAAGCACAGAGAAGGAGCAGGATGAGGATGAGTTGGATCCACCATTAGAGCTGCAACATAATTGCAGCGCTAGCTTAAACTCAACACAATTCTGCCAGATGCTTAAACATTGAAATGCTAAAAATAAACATTTAATTTAAATTTAAACTGTAGGCTCGAATTTAGTTTTTTATTATAGTTTGTAATACTATATTTTTGCATAACATAAGGATAACATTGATTGTAAACAATTGTAAAGTGTATTAAGGCATTTAGTTTTATAAACTTGATATTTGTTTTTGTTTTTGTTTTTGAAGCCACAAATATGAAAAGCAGAAACCCAAATTTAACAATTTATCAACTACTTTAGTAATAAAAAAGTATTTGCATATGGAAAAAAATGTTTTCTTTTGTTTTGTATAAAAATAAAATCAAATTGAACTGAAATATTTTCCGAACTCCAAAAATAAAATAAAATTTTATTTTTATTTTTCATAATTTAATATTGTGTTTTTTGCGCTTTTTTCACAAATGTGCGGATTAGTCAAATACATTTTGTGATTTGTTGAAATAAAACTATAAAATCATTTGAATTCATATAAATAATACGTTTGGCAACCTTTCAAACTGCCCTCTTTTTGCTAAAACATTAGGCTATGCGAGTGTAGTTTAATACGTTTGCGAACAACAACTGCTAGATATATATTTAATGTCTGTGCGCAATTGTTCGCAAGGAGACTAAACAATCTCATGGAAAATCTATCGAAACTCGGTATTTTTATAAAGGAAGCCAACAGAGCCAACGAGAATTTTCTATACATCGGTCTTCTGTATATATACATGTGTATATACATATATACATAAGTATGTGTCATTACAATGCGCTTTATACCAAATATTACTTTCTGGAAAGAGTTGTTTGTTGAAAATCTCGCACAACTTTTAAAGACTATTTTTTTTTATTTAATATGTTATGTACAATGATAATTCGACAAAGGTCAGATAGAATATAATGCTTGAAAATGTCAGGTAATTCAAAGGTTTCTGTTTTGGAAAAGGAATGACAATGAGCTAAGTTATGTATTTGTCCGCATAAATGTAGTCTTAGATACTAGGAAAGATTAGTTAGTTATTACAATTATATAGTGGCTAAAAATAACACCCGGAACCAGCAGCTGTGAGGATTGCGAAGTGTAATTTTAGAAATCCGCATCGAGTGTGAAGACATTATCTAAGCGATTCGATGTGACGCCCATACGCTGATATTCCCCGACTTTTTTCTCGAAGAAATTCGTTTTGCCGTCCAGCGAGATCATCTCCATGAAGGTGAATGGATTCTTTGTATTGTAGATTTTGCCAACGCCGAGCTCCACCAACAGACGATCGGCCACAAACTCAATATATTCGGACATCAAAGCGCAATTCATGCCGATCAGGTTGACGGGCAGCGCATCTGTGAGGAATTCTTGTTCGATGGTCACAGCATCCGAGATGATCTCAATGATGCGCTCCCGGCTGGGGCGTTGCACCAAATGCCGGAACATCATGACAGCAAAGTCACAGTGCAAACCCTCGTCACGTGAGATCAACTCGTTGGAGAAGGTCAGACCGGGCATCAGGCCACGTTTCTTCAGCCAGAAGATCGAGGCGAAACTGCCGCTAAAGAAGATGCCCTCCACGGCAGCAAACGCAATGATTCGCTCGCCAAAGTTCGCTGCCTTCGATGCGATCCAAGATAGCGCCCAGTCGGCCTTGCGCTTGACAGCGGGCATTGTCTCTATGGCATTGAACAGATAGTCCCGCTGATGTGGATCCCTGATGTACGTATCGATCAACACGCTGTACATCTCCGAGTGCACGTTCTCCATGGCGATTTGGAAACCATAGAAACAACGTGCTTCGGTTATTTGAACCTCCTGGCTGAAGCGTTCAACAAGATTCTCGTTCACGATGCCATCGGAGGCGGCAAAGAAGGCGAGCACATGGGAGATGAAGTGACGCTCATTGTCGGTTAAGCGTGCCCAATCGGTCAAGTCCTTGGATAGATCCACTTCCTCCACAGTCCAGAATGAGGCCTCGGCCTGGAGATGAAATTGAAATTGTTGTGTAAGTGGAATGTTATGGAATGGAACGACATGTAATTTCACAACTATTGCTATCTCTTTCTATCCAAATCAAATACATGAAGCTTATCATTCAATTTAGTTAAATAATGTGTGTGTGTGAGTAACTATGTATGTGTATCGGTCTGCATGGATATGACTATTTGTACATACATATGTATGTATAAGCTTACATACATATGTTAGTGTTAATGTATGTACATACATGTACATACATATGTTTGCAGACATGAAATATAAATTATTAAAAGCTTCTATGGTTAAAGATTCAGCCAATTTCACAATTTTATCTATTTGAAAGAATAAACAAATTTGTACATATGTATATGCTTACACTTATTTGTAAATATCTTCGTAGTTAATGTTTTCATTTACTCAATGTGTAACGTTAAAGAACAGGGAAGCCCTAACTGTACAGATAAATATGACATACAAGCATTTACATACATATGTATGTTAGCGTTTACATATCGCAGCACGAATAGACCTACATACATAAGTATGTGTGTATGTATCATATATGTGTGCATGTATAAATGATGTGTGTGTGTGTGTGTACTTGTGTATGTATGTATACATATATTCAAGGAAGCATGTAAGTATGGATGTGACTATAGACAAATACAAAATATCAAGCTTATGTATCTAAATGTATATATGTATGTAAATATATATACAGTTACATACATACATACATACATACATACATATATATATATATATATATATATATATATATATGTATATATTATGCTGTCAATCAGTCACGTCTGCGACGTGAGCTCTTTTTGCCGCGCTTTAACACAATTTTCCCGCCTATTTCACCAGGCTGTATTGTGCTCTACCTTTAACACACACACACACAAACCTCTTAAATACATGTGTTGAACTTACCTTCTTGTACATCTGCCAAATATCATGATATTGTATGGGAAAGATAACAAATCGGCGAGGATTCTCCTTGAGCAGCGGCTCCAGCGTCGGATCAAATGGCTCAGATACCTTGTTCATTAGAGATTGTTCAGTCTTGTCATTGGTGTTGGGCTGATCTTTGGCATTATCTTCCGGGGTGATCGACATTTTGCGAACGTTGTTGGCGTTCTCCGTCAGAATTTTCTTGCTGGGGCTCTGTTTAAAAGAAAAAAGGGGGAAAAGTTAACAAAGACATTTATAAATAAATGTACATTGATTTAAATAACATGCAAATGACACTCAATTTAGCCACATCTACACATATGAATATATAGTATACAAACGGTGTGTAATTAAGAACGTGTCTTGTCACCTTTAGCGAGAACTTTTCCATGTTGTCCGTAATGTTTTCTTTGCCGGCTACCTGAGATTGAGACATGATCTATATATATATTTTCTTTTTCACTAAATCTTGAAATAAAAGCAAGTTAAAACTGTTGTTGACCAAGTGCGATTGTACTCAGTTCTAGATCGTTCAATGGTTCACAAGTTAATGAATTCATCGCAATGTACACTTTTCTTTGGAAGCAGCGCGCGCATTTCTCACGTACAGTTTTCCTTTCCCGCCTTCACTCCAATTGAACAGCTGTGTGGACGCAACAAATGAATGCCAAAATATAGTGTTGGGAAAATAGCAAAAAATTTTATGAATTGCGCCACAACCAAAAAGCCGGTCAACAGGTGGCAAAGCAACAGGAGGTAGTTTATACATAGTTTTTTGTTAAAATGCTTTTTAAGCTATAATTACTTTGTTTTTTAAATATATTCAATTTTTTTTATTAATTTTTCAATAAATATTAAGTCGCATTTTTATTACTATTGTAATTTAATAAATAACAATTAACGATGAATTAGAGATGAGTTGAAAGATCGATAAATTGAAGCCACCAACATATAACGAACTGCATATTAAGTGCTGTAAAAGTCGGCATTTTGAATACCTTCGAACACAGCTAGCAGACCGGCTGAACAATTAAGAATATCGTAGCGGCAATTAAAATTTATTTATAAAGTTTACCAATTTGTGCAAAGTTAAAAAGCAGTACAAACTAAAGTCAATATGGACGCTACGCCCTCATCGCATCATAAACGTCTGGAGTATTGTACAACACGACTACAATACAGACAAGGACGAGAGCTTAAAGCTGTGAAGGCTAGAGAATTAATGAACTAGAATTAATGAAAAATTTCAAATATTTGTAATAATTTGCAGGTTTATACAGTTGCCAGTGAGTCGCGACATTTGTTAATCTTTGGCGTGCCCAAAGTCAATCTCCATAAAGAAATTAAGAATAAATTACAGCAATTTGGGAAGATGAGTTCCTTCAGCTGTGTGAGCAACGAAATGACTGGACGAAGTAATTAAAGATATCTATATTGTATAAGTACAAGTTTAACTATAGTATCTTACGTTTATAGTTGAATTGGAGGCCTTTACAGATGTCTATGCGGCACAATTTGAGCGTCTGGAGCACGCACGTCGTGCCAAACGCCTGCTAGATGCAAAACAGTTTTTTGGAGGAATTTTACACATTTCCTATGCACCCGAAAGAGAGAGTTCCGAGGAGTTGCGGGAAAAGCTGCTGCAGCGACGTAAAGAGATTGCAGAACGCTTGCAGCGCAATCGGGCAGAACAAGTGCATTGAATTTGTATAAATTATAAATTGTGGATTTTATTGAACCTCCTAACACATGATAACACGAGCCTCAAAGGCTGAACGATGGTGATCCTTCTGTTGATTATCCAATTTCATATAATTATTATTTTTGTTTCGTTCGGCGCAGCTCGTGATAGTAATTTAGTAAGCCGATCCGTTTCGCCCACACCTGCGCGCCGTAGTGTGCCCAAAAGCTGAAACAAATGTGTGGAGAGATTAGAGATGGAGTTGATGCAGCTGTTTTTGCTGCTACTCACATGCCAAACAGAGCTCCACCTAAATGCGCCGCATGATCGAAGAATTTCCAACCCATGACGCAGCCGGCAAAATCGATGCCCATGATTACTTTAATTGCGGCGCCGGCGGAGAACGTAACAGTGGGCAGGAACAATATGCTCAGCTGTGTATCCGGGTATTGTGCACAAACGTAGGCCAGAACGGTCATAATGGCACCTGACTGAAATATACAATAAGATTTTGAATAAATGTAAAATAATCTATGTATATCGAATGCTCTGCTAAGACGCACCGCTCCTAGTGACATGCCGGGTTGTCGCGTTCCCGCCTTGTAGAGCACACTCATCAAGCTGGAGAAGACGCCAGCGCTGAGGTAGACGGCCATGAATTGCTCCTTGCCCATAGACAAGACGGCAGCATTGGAGAAGCTATGCAGCACATACATGTTGGCGAATATGTGCATGACCGAGTAATGGCTGAATGTAGAGAGGAACATGGGCCAGCACACAATGCCTGCAACGATTAAGACAGAATGGGCTTAGATAATCAAGGTAGTTAAGCATTCCATTTACGTGCTGCTGGATTTGACGTGAAGTATGTCATCATCACATTCCGCATGGATGGCACACGCCAAAGTCCGAATGCGAGGAGATTACACACGAGGAGCGGCGCAAAGGTCTTATCGCCGGGCGACAGGGAGTCCCAGAACCGCTTGATATCGTTCTTCAATTGCCACCAGGTATCACGGTCCACCAGTGCGCGGCTCTGCGCCCAGCCGAATCGGGCCTGTTTCGCCTTAGATAGAATCATGCTGCGCGTGTTCTCGTATTCAACAATTGTGGCACCTGCAAAGCAACCGAGGCTGAACTAAACAACAGTTCAAATCAATAACAAAAATAATTGATGGGAATGGAGCGAACTTACTGCGCCGGTGAATGCGATTGCCTTGATTACATTGCTCGTGGGCACATGGGCGCCGGCATCTGCTGCAGGTGGGACGACAGGTGATTTAATGTTACTCCATCTGGCCCTATGGGCATGGAAATGACGCACCGGCTGACCTGATCCACATCTGTGTGCATAGAGACTGTGGCGGCAAGCTTGAAAACGTGTTGCTCCACTTCCAACATGAAATCGATAACTAAAATAACAACAACAGATATATTTATTAATGCAAGAAGTGGGCCTTTGTCATGGGCATCCTTACTTACGTCACCTGTGTTAACCAACTTTGGCATAGCGCACGATTAATAAGCATAATATATTGAAGGTATCAAGAATTTTGCATAAGCTATCGTGTATATATATAATAAAGTGTTTGCCCTGTGCTCGATGTACAACAAAGCTGGTTGACATAAAAATGTGCTGTTGATTTGATTTCTTTCTATTTCTTTCTGTAACAATTAAGGTTCTGTTTGGATTTGTTGCCTGGATTTCGATTGAGTTATTGTCCACGTTGATGTGCTCTATGTTGTGTTTGTATACGCCACAGCCGTACAGCGTTTGGAGGTTTTTATGTTGTCTGCATCAGTCACCACTTTGGATATTGCCAATTGCAAGGTTTTTGTTTAAATAATGTAGTTATTTCAAAATATGTGTTTGTTTTTTGTTGCTTTTTGTTTATTTTTTGCCATTTGCAGTTTGTTCGTCCGTCTGTTAGTGTTACATTTCGCTCTAATGTTATTAACAGAACTGAAAATTGTTTTGTGGACAAAACTCAACAGTATAATTTTGTTAATGTTGTTTTCTAATAATGACATATAAAACAAAAATTTATATTGGCAGGCAACCTGGGACTAAATTTTGATTAAAATTACAGCTAATAGCTGTTAAACCGTAAATTAGACATACGTGTCTTTTAACAGTGGTGTTAACCGGCTTTAGACATATGTATGACAAAGCGATAAGCGTTAACAGACAGCACTTAGAAGTGGTATTATCACTTAATAATCAATTATATTACAAGAATGTTTTACGATTATAGTGTACTGTTCTCATTGGATAATTAATAAAAAGTAATTTAATATAAGCAGTGTGCTTTCTGTTCGATGAATGAGTAAATCATTTAATAGAAAACTTATTGAAATCGTTGTCATCGATAGTGTTATCGACTATTTGACAGTTCTAATTGACTCAAATACAAACATGGCACATGTGGAGCCGGTAAACAATAAATATTTTGATTTGCTTGCTTGTTTAGCTGAATGAAATGCACTTTTACAGCACAAGGAAACCAATGAAATACTACAGCAGTTGCTGAAATTAAATCTAACTGAAAATGTATCTGAGATAACGACGCTGTTGAAAAGCCTGCGCCTTCTGCTTACCCAAAGCCTTGAGAGTCAACGAACGTTGGCAAACGATGCACAATTTGGAAATTTCGTTAAAGATGTTGTATTTAATTCAGCTATGCGAACAGAGCAACGCACATTGCACATATTAACTCTGCAGGTGCTGGCGAATTGCGTCGTTAACAATGTAGAATCCCAGGCAGCAACATGGCAAGCACATGGAGCACAAATTGCTGAGCACGCAGCAAAGCCTTCATTGGGCAGCTGGAATAATGTGCTCCTCATGATTATGTATAATATATATATGGGTACACGTTTGCCTGGACAGCAGTTGGTCTTCGAAACCTGCGTTAGCCTCTGGCAGGCCATAATTGAAACGCAATCGGATTATAATTTTGAATATTTGCATTTCTTGATGGAAGAGTTTGTGGTAAAGGATGGACGCAGCTGCGTGCAGTGCTATCAACGTCTGAAGTCTGTGGAGGAGCGCATAACCTTCCTTGACTATGTCGCCCACTACTTGCGCGAGGACAGTCCCAATGGTGAGATCAACAGCATTTTGTTGCAATTCTTCGCGAAAGAGTTTCGTATGAAATCCGATTGCATTTTACGTGAAACAATGAAGCTGCGCCATCAGCTGCATCCACGCGAAGTGCACACGCTGCTGCGTATCATAGCAAGCGCCAGCGGCTCAGAGAAATATGCAAATATCTATGCAGCTGATCAGTCGCTATTCATTAACGTGAGCAGCTTGCTGCGCTGTGTGGTTGCAGCTGGCAAGGAGCCGGACAGCAGCTTGGATAAGCCCATGACAAAGCTGGAAGAAGTGGCGCTTAGCTCCAACATCGATGCCGACTTCGAGGCGAGAGTGTCGTTTGAGTTGAAGACTTTGCTCGTGCGCTGCACAGCCAATTTGTTGTACGAAAACGTGGCCAATAGGGGCTACTGCCTCGATACGCAGTTGCTGCCAGCGCTGCTCGAATGCACGATCATGGATGCGCGAAATCCTTGTAAGTGATCGATGTATGATCAACAGCAAATGCAATTAACTCTCCTCTTTCATTCCCTTTGTAGTAATGCGCGAGTGGAGCATTCTGGCCATACGGAACGCCTGCTGCAAGTGCCCTGAGGCGCAACAGGTGATCGCTCAGCTGACACTTCAAGGCGCTGCTCCAAACGATTTACTCAGCGAATTGAATTTAGATTTGGGCGCATTGCGCATCACCGACAGAAAGCAATAGAATCGGAGCCAAATAAGCGCGAACAAGTGGCACGACGTCATACACATTTGGCTTTTGAATGATGCGCTAAATGGTATGCCAAAAAAACCAAATAAAAGCCCAGAAAAAAAGAAAATTAAACGAAAGAAGAACTAACAGCATTCATAAACTCGTTGTCAACGTTTAATGGCACATGCGAGCGAGCGAGCGTGTGTGCTGGCATGCGATGTTGGCTAGCTGACTGCTTGTACGATTTATATATGTGTGTATATATTATATAAATAGCTGCCCATGGCTCTGTAGCATTAAAAAAAGAGCAAAGATGCCTAAATACATCAATTTCTAAATTTACGCACGCTCACACACATTTATATACATATTGCTGAACAGTGTGTGCCTGCGCCTGCTGGCTGCCTTTTTTTCTGTTTTAATGGCGTAATTAAAAAACGATGACGCAGAGCTTCATGACTACGACTTGGGATTCGCTTGTTATACAGCAATTCAGCTAGAGAGCTGCCCACTCAATTCAGTCATTGAACCAGCCAGACAGTCTAAGAGCCAGTAGTAAGCTATTCAGCGCAATTCGTTAGTCAGCCTGCCATTAAGCAATTCAGCTAAGCCAGCTAGTCTGTCAATCGGCCAGACAGTCAGTCTTCCTTTTAGATATTCAGCAATTCTGCCAGCGAGTAAGCCATATAGCCATTCATGCTACCCAGTCAGTGAGCTAGTCAAGCTAACTATTTAGTCAGTGTGTTATTCCGCGATCCAGCCTTATAAGGCTGGAGAATATATCTTCAGGCAGTCAGTAAGCTATTCAGCCAGCAAGCTAGCTATTCGGCTAGGATGTTAGGCAGTCACGCCAGCCATTCAGCTGCACATTTAGCAATTCAGTGCGACATTCAAAGTGCAAATCAGCAACCTGCAATTCAGTCAGTCCGTCAGCAATTCAGCTAGATAAAGATAACTAAAGGTCAACTCTACAGTCAGCCAATTTCCAGCTAGCCATCTAGCCAGCCATTCGCCCAGTAAACATGCAAGTCATTCAGCCAGCCATTCACCCAGCTATTCAGCTCAGTCAAACATACATTCAGCGGCAGTCGGCTAGCCCTTCAGCCAGTGAACTAGTTAGTCAGTCAGCCAGCAAGACAGACACACAGACAGCCAGCCAGCCAACTAGTGCCTGCTGCAGGTGGCCATGCACTGCTTGGCTTTCACGACATCGTAGCTATATACATATACATATATATGTAAATTTATTTATATACCCCTGCCTAATGTACACACATGTCTCTCTGTGTGCCTGCCTCTCTTCCTAGCACGCCCGCAATTATGTTTATGTTGCGAGCCGCAGAAAAGTTTGTGCGCTCGCAAATCAGCGCCGGCGGGCGTGCTGAAGCCAAAGCCAAAGCGAACAATGGCAGAGCTCCTTTTGTTTTTGTCGGGGCAACCACTGGCGATGGCGATGGCGTTGGCATTGCCTTTACTCTTGCCTCTATGTAGTCGCAGTCAGTCAGTCTGTGGCAGTGCCTGTGCTTCGAAGCAGCCGCAGCAGCAGCAGCAGTCGCGATCTATTTCGACAGTTTCAATTGTTCAAATTCGCTCGAAGCCAAAAATATAAATTTTATTTATTTATTTAAATTTCAAAAAGGCGCGTAAAAAGAAAAAGTAGAAAAAGAAAACAAATTTCATTCTTCGATATAAACAAAAATCCGAAACAATAAAACAAAACACCAAAAACGCATTCAAACCGACGTCAACCATCAAAATTCCGTTGCTAGTTCGAAAGTTTTAATGGTAAACAAAATTGCATTTAATCCAAATACTTGAAACAAGTGTCTGTCTGGCTGCACTTATATAATCATAAATCAAAAATGAAAGAGCGAGAGAGAAAACCGAAACAATCAAAATCAAATTTACATATAATTTATGCTCGCACTGTTAAACTAATCAACTTAAAAATAATGCGAAATTCGCACTAAAAAATTCGGAAAAACTGTTGTTTGCATAATACATATATATTTTACTAGATTTTTATATTTTTTTTTAGATTTGGGCTAAACATTTTTGTTCCACACGCAAGTGTTATATATATATAGGTATATATATTATGCATCTATTATATGTATATCTAAAAAAAATACCCATGTCAAAACTGTCAATAGAAAATAAAGTAAAAGTGTTCATCTAGGGCAGCATCGACTGCTTAATACTCGCTCAAATTTTTTTCTAAGGTTCAAAATAGAATTTAAAAAAAAAATTTTAACGATTTGGCAGTTCCTAACTGAAACTGAACATATATAGTAATTTCTGATTCTAGCATCTTTAATAAATCTTTAGAACTGATCTTTATACTGATTAAGTATATATAATTTCAAATCTTTAACTGATTCGCCAGTTCCACAGTGCAGCAAAACCAATATAGTCTCTTTTGTGTCGCTTTAGGAACGAGTATAAATAGACATATATATATATAAATATATGTATATATATAAAGCAAATAAAAGACAATGAAAAAATTGTTGAAAAATTACGTTTTTCAGAATTTTGTCGTGCGGTCACTCTTCAGGTTTGTTCAGTTAAATGGATATATGTATACATATATATATTATATTTATTATGTGTGTATATTTAATTCCCACACACACAGAGAGCTCTACCTAGGCGTAAGGAATTTGAATATGTAGGGGAGACGCAGCCTGATAACTGTACAATTCTGTCTAAAAATACGAAAATCAAAATATTTAAGACAGAATTTGTTTAAAACAAATGAGAAAAAAAATAAAAGTAAGAATAGAACGCAAGCAGGATAGAATGAACGGCTATAATGACTATATATATATATATATATATATATATATATATATATATATGTCATTCCTGATCGAGCAGCATAAACAACATAATGATACTGATTCTTATTCTACTGATCATAATGATAATAATCAGCATAAAAATAAGTATATTAATGATAATCTTACTAATGATCTTTTGATAGTTATCATCATTATTATAATAACTTTAAATACCAAAAACCAACCATTTTGATATTTAAATAAAAATGATTTAACAAATTAATATTTTGCATAATATAATTAATTTTATTTTAAACAATTAAAATATATAAATAAAGTTATTTAAGATAATGTAAATTAAATAACAAATATTTAAAATGACAAAAAAAAAATACTTTACAAAATATTTTTAAAAAATTAATATTTACAAAAAAAATACTCAAATTTATTAACTGTATATATTTAAAAGCATTTAACATTGACAAAAATATAAACAAATAAAGTATTAACATTAACCAATAATTTATTTAATAAAATAATATTTAAAATTATTAACAACTGTTTCACTTCACTCCAATGCGACTGACCCGTAGGTGGGTCAGGAACACGACTGACGAAAATTGCACAGACGCCCCTTTATATAGGCGACGCAAGTCACTCAAACTAGAGCAGCGCTCTTGAACCTATGCTCAGTGATCAAAATGAAGCTCTGCACTCTAGCCCTTTTTGTTTTAGCATGCATGCTGCTCGCTTGCACACTAATGAGTGCCTGCTTGAGTTTATTTTATGCTGCTCTACTTAGACTCTCACTGAGTTTCGTTTTTGACTCAATCAAAACGCAGCTCAGCCAATCGGCCTTGCTCTGAGTAAGTTTCTGCGCTCGTCTGTATGAGTGTTTTTCTGCGTTCTCTTGCAAGTTTTAGTGTTTCTTAACGCTGAATTGAGTTCTTTTCTGCGTTCATTTTAATGCTCACTTTGAGCCTTTACGAAGAAATGAGTCTATTGCTGAGCTGCTCTTGCACTCGATCAAAATGGCGACCAGCAAATAAGCGTTGCTCTGAGTAAGTTTTAATGCTCATTAATAGAAAGAGAAGGGTATATTGATTTTTGAAATAGAGTATATCTAGCGGGTGTAATGCTTAAGAACTCTAAACACTTAAGAGATTTTTGTTTTTATTGTTTGTGTCTCTTTTTAAATGCTGGCAAATGACGCAGTTGGCGGCTTCATGACGCAAATGCAACTCCCAACTGCAGCAATCCCGTTGTCTGTGTATATGTATGCATGTGTATGTCTATAAATACAACGCGGAAGTTGCATGCAACAGAGCAGCAACAAAAAGATGAAAGCAGCCGTACATAAAATAAGAATAAAAACCGAAAAGAAAATCATAAAACTTAATATTTTCACTAATGAATATAATTTATATAGTAAATGTTTGTGTGTGTGTGTGTGTGTGTGTGTGTGTGTGTGTGTGTGTGTGTGTGTGTGTGTGTGTGTGTGTGTGTGTGTGTGTGTGTGTGTGTGTGTGTGTGTGTGTTTTGCAAATTGCTGCGGGTTTTCCCGAAGCAAAATTTCCACATTTTTATGATCCACACATAATATAAAAGCTAACAATGTTGACGAACAAAGCATTTAAATGATATATGTGTCTACTATATATCATACATATATATCGGGTATATATACATATATACAAAAAAGTACTTTTGGGCAGATGACACTTGCACACGCACACGCACCCACGCGCTGGGGCGCACCTCATTTCTTGCCAAAATATTTGCCAGTTATATATGTATATATTCAATATATATCTTAAATTTTAAAGAAATTCTCATAAAATTTTAAATATTTTTAAAGAAAATATTAAATATTATTGTTTTTTGGCTGTTTGTAAATGTCTTCACTAATTTGCTTAATTTCTGACAGAAATTAATGAAACGGCTTCTATCAGACTTTCGTTGCCAACGCGACGACAGCCAAAAACAACATGTAAATAAATAAATAAATAAGAGAATACAAAAATGATATGAATTCTCCAAAAAGGCCTAAAAATGCCAGACAAATGTGCATGAAATATGTTGTTTTAAATATCGTGCGAGCCAAAAATAATTCACACGATTTGATTCGAGTCGTTAAGCGAGCTTAACTGATGGCAAGATACCCGTTTATTGTCCAAATTTAAGCCGAATTTAATGAAATTATAGAAATATCTATAGAGAAGTTCTTTAGATAGACTTAATTGGGAAAGCCTTTTCCACGCCCCCACTGGGCATATATATGGAATTGTTTGATCAATGTAAAGAGCTGAAACTAAACTTGACATTTGGTGCAAATTTTGTTGCCTAGCTATATAACTGTAGAATATGTTATCAGACTCTAGCTTTATAGACATAGATCCCCAGTGCATATAGTACGCAAAAACCAATATACTCTCTTTTCGCATTGCTGAACGAGCATAAACCGAAATCTAAATGAAATCTAAATAAAAATTTTATTTTTTTTGGCGTAAATTCCCATGCGAAAACACCTGCTGAATTATAATTATGACACACTCACACAGACGCAGGCCCACTCATATGTATATGTACATGCGCACATACACATATATATGTATATATATGTGAAATACATGTATAGGCCTATTTAGAGGCATTAGAACATGTACATATACATATGTATGCATATATGGACACTTACATACAGCCACACACTGGCTCACACCTACACAAACTCTTACACAAATACATAGTCACACCTATACATATACTCTTCAACTAATACACACGCTGACTCACACAGGTGTATAAGCATATACATACACACACTCCCGCATATACATATGCAAATACATTACGCCCGTCCCGCCCACTTGTTGTCTAACACTGCGTATACGCAACGCGACTTAATTTTACTTAAACATGAACAATTATTTCTCTTCATTTGTTTTAATTAATTTTGCTTTCAAACATTTGTCACGTAGGAACGTGCCCTGTCCCATGTGCGTGTGGATTTCCCATTGGTATCGCCCGGTGACCGCAAATATTCGCTGAGCCCGTAAGACAGTCGCGGCAAGCCGGAGAGCCAAAGCGCAGCCCACAAAGATGAAGCGCGACATATCCACCTCGACGATTGGCCGAGATGAGGCCAGGCGTCCACTGATGGAGGCCTACATGTTTCAGCGCCGTGTGCTGCTCGGCTGCAGCCTGCTGATGGTCGTGTCGCTGATCGTGTGGATCGTGGCGATAGCAACGGATCATTGGATCATTATATCAGGGAAACATGGTGGGTAGCAATGAGTACTAAGAGAGATTTAATTGAGTAACCCTGCCCGCTCCTTAGGCATCTTCATACCCGAATCGCGTCGCTTCTTCATGAACTCGCATTCGGGTTTGTGGCGCCACTGCCGGAATACAATCGTACCGAATGCCCTGAGCAATGCTCAGGTGGTGCGCAACTTTAGCTCCATGTCGTACACCTCGCAGTCGTATATCAACGATGCCAAACGTAACCTGACCCACATGGAGTTCATTCGAAATTTTGCGCTGGAGAAATTGGATGGTTCGGATAACTTTACGGAGCCGGCGCGTCGGCGCATGTTCGCCCATTGGGCGAGGGGTGAGGAGGAGGAGTTCCAGAGGTTTCGCAGCGCCTTCCACAAGCTGATCATGTCGACGGAAGCGAATCAGCATGAATTCAATGCGACCGGCCTGAAGCCCATACCCATCGATCCGCTGGATGTAAACGGGATAATCAAACGTCGCACCTTTGGGTCGGCGCTGCAGCGTGTGAAATACAACAACACCTGGTCGTACTATGTGATACCAGAGATGGCTCAGCAGGCTATATTCAGCAATTGGACAGATTACCCGCTGGTGGTACGTCTGCTGGGCACGTATATCAGGGACATTGGCATACCCGCCTTTGTATTGAACGACGAGCGCGTGATTTTGCTTCTGGTGCCGCCGTTGCCACCTAAAAAGGCCGGACAAACAGCCTACTACAGCTATATACCCTACCGTAAATATACATTTTGTTAAAAATTATAATTAATTAATTATTATAATTCATATTAAATATTTATCTCTCTAGCGCGTTGCAAATACATCGACATGTTTCCCAATTCAAATACCCTGCGCAGTGAGCCCGGCTTCGATGATGAACTAATGGGTATGTGTTGGTACTAAACATTTATTCGCTTCTGCTCAAGTGCCTACTGGCGAGCGAGTGAGACAAAAACTACTTCCGATTGTTTCCACAACTCGCCATTTTTCGCTTACTCTCATTGCTCTCTTGAATTCACTCAGCGCGTAACGGTACGTGACTAACATAACCCTAATGTGATCGAGCGAGATAGAAGCTAATTTTAGCTACTGATAGGCTATTTAATTTTGTTGCTCTCTCGAATGGATAAATGCATACAAATTCGCACAAACAACAAAGCAAAACTGCCCTTCTGAGAGAGAGACATTGACATACGCTGTTACGCTCATATAAAATGTTGCATTTTTGGATGTACATTTCTTTGGGTAGGGTATTGCAGTGTGGACCTGCTTAAGAAATAAGAATTTGAAGAACAACATGCACACACAAACACACATATAATCTTTACAGTTTTTATTTGTTAGTCTCTTGGTACGCCATTGCAGATTACATTCGGACGCAGGCATCCTTTGCCTGCATCACATTGTTCGTCATGAGTCTGGGCGCTGTTTTCTCCTTCTACACGTTCATGAATCCGCGCTACATGTTCAAGCGCTTGGCAGGTGGAATACACCTGGTGGCCGCATCCACAGCGCTGGTAGTGCTGCAGGTGCTATTCTCTTCCATTGACTACACCAAAGATCATTTGTTTTATGCCTATCCGGATGGTGCGGAGTTGACGTAAGTTTGATCTAAAAGTTAAATCAATCATTTTTATTAATAATAAATAAATTCTTATCTATACAGCTATGGCTATGGCGTTTACCTGGCCTGGTTCACGTTCGTAGTTAATATTGTTTGCGGTGTGATGTTCCTCTGGTATTCAGGTAAGAAGAAGGGCGCCAAAGCACCCAATGATGAAGTTGCCATGGCCGACGAGCCAACCATAATGGGGAGATGATAGCTTCGCCCCACACAATCAACAATCAACAATAAAAACAATCAAAGACCAAAGCAATCCAAAGCCAGTGCCTGGATTGGTATTTTGCCTTTCACTTTTGTTATTTGTTATCTTCTTAATAATACTACACATATGTATAAATTGAGTTTTTCATTAATAATGAAGAGGAAAACTCGGCGTAATAAAGAAATCACTTGTTTACCTGTAATATAATACTGATGTTTCATTTGATGGGTTTGAAAAGTGCGTTTTCGTTAGGAAACCAAGGCGAAAGCATGCTCTCATTTTTGGTATTTTCGATAGTAAATCGACTGTTTTAATGTGACGTCACAACTACGATTATCGCCTTGCACAAGTATATTTTTGATTAATGCGCTACCTTATACGCCTATATTATCACTTGCAAGACAAATGTTCTGTTGATGCAGAATTTAGTTGAAATCTAAATGAAATGGCGCAGGATTTATTTACTACGCGTACCAAGGAGCTCTCCGCAGAGGAGCTAACAAAGCTAGAGGAGCAAAACAAACGGTTGGTGCCCGAATTCAAGGCGAACAAGCTGGAGATCGATGCACAGCGTCATTGGGATTTATTCTATAAGAGGAATGAAACACGATTCTTCAAGGATCGCCATTGGACAACGCGAGAGTTCCAGGAGCTGCTGGCGGCGGAGAGCACTGGAGAGAGGCGTACGCTCTTGGAGGTGGGCTGCGGCGTGGGCAATCTCGTCTTTCCCCTGCTGGAGGAACAGCTGAAGGAGGAGCAGAGTGAACCGCACTTCTATTTCTATGCCTGCGACTTTTCGCCACGTGCCGTGGACTTTGTGCGCGCGAGTACCTTGTACGATACAAAGCACATCACCGCCTTTCAGTGCGACATTACGACGCAACAGGTACACGAGCACATCGAGGCAGCCAGCCTCGATGTGTGCACCATGATCTTTGTGCTGTCCGCCATACATCCAGATAGATTCGTGGATGTTGTCAAGAATCTATGGCAGCTGTTGAAGCCTGGGGGATTGGTGCTGTTTCGCGACTACGGCTTATATGATATGGCGCAGCTGCGCTTCAAGCCGGGCCATAAGATCAGCGAAAATCTTTACATGCGTCAGGATGGCACGCGCAGCTATTACTTTAGGCAGGAGGAGCTGGCAGAGATCTTTAGTCGAAATGGCTTTGAGGTGCTGGACAACAACTATGTGCATCGGCGCACGCTCAATCTGAAGGAGGGCCTGGATGTGCCGCGCATCTTTCTGCAGGGTAAGTTCCGGAAGCGCTCAGAGAGCTGATGATTATGTTGGGATACCTAATGATAATTATGTATGATTAATGGTGCTTTGTGTAACTCTGCATAGATGATGATTAGCTGTGTATAGATGATGATTAAGTATGTAAAGATGATGAATAACTATGTTTAAATGATGATTAACTAAGTATAGATGATGAACTATGTATACATGATGATTAGCTATGTATGGACGATGATTATGTATTGTGCTGATGCCTAACTATGCATAAAGTATATTTATATACATGAGTTACGTATATATTGATGATTATTACCTACGTAAAACTAATGAAACAACTATGTATAACTGATGAATCATGTCTAGACAAGGCCAAGCTATAATTTTATTATAGATACAGCTAATGATTCTCTATATGAAGTGCCCTTAACTAAGTTTATCCCATGATTGTCTATATAATGATATTTAATTTCCAATCTCTGTATATACAGCTGATATCTCATTGAATTTAATATCATGTTTATATATTTCCATTCTTCATATAATTTAAATCAATTTTTAATAACATTATTTTTTGGGTCAACGGTCAATAAATATTTATTGTATATGTTGGGCTTACATGTGTATATGTGTGTGTGTGGTATATATATGTATATGTGTGTAACACTGTTAAGGTACATATATATAGAGTTATATGTATCAGTATATATATATATATAAGCCTGATCGGAGCAGGTCTGCCCAATGAAACTTGGCATACAATTGTTTATATATATACATACTTCTATATATATATCTTGAACCCACCAAACCTAAAGGTATAAAACTAAGTTACAATTCGACAGATTTGCTTTAGTTAGTTGCACTATTAAATTCATTATAAAATGCTATTGTTTAGCATATACTTGCTGGACAACATGGTAACTTGGCTATATATATATAAGAATATATATATAATTGTGTATTACGGGTATATCTGTGCTTAGGCCTAGAACGAAAATTACATAAACTGGTAATGTACATTAGTTTGCTTTCGCAACAATTAGATTACAATACGAACAACTTAATGTGACAATAATATTCAACAAATAGTTTAAGTATATCTGAGTTACATTTTACAGGCCTCCAAATCGTTTTGTTCGTCAGTAATACCACGGAGGTAACGAATATACATAGACATACATATGTATATATGAATAGTAATCATAAATTTGAATTTGGCTAATATGGTTAGTTGAGTTGGCCGAGTTAGTCAAGGCCATGCTCGGTCAGCTTCGCTCCGTTGCTATTGCTGTGACCCATGGGCGTGATCTCGACGCTCGACTCAAAGCTTTTGGTTAGCATATCAGTGCTCGTTATGGAAGTTGTGTTGCTGTTCAGCGAGGCGGCAACAGGCAGGTTGGCAATGCCATCGTTTAAGTCACTGTCGATGCTGAAGCTATTGCTGCCATTCTCGTTGATCAGCGAGAGCGTCTGCATGGGCAGCAGATCGGTGGATTGGGGCTCTCCAACGGCATCGTAGGTCTTCGACTTGCTCACACTGAGGGGACTCTTGTCGTAATCCAATCCGGAGTCTGATTGCAGCTGCAACAGCGAGTTGCGTTGAGTATGCTTGTCGAATTTACGTTGCGGTGGTTTTGGCGGTTCCTTGTCCTTCTCTTTTTCCTTTTCCTTGTCCTTTGACTTCTTGAAGCCGAGCGCTTTATGCGCCTGAGCCTTGATGCCCTCCATGCTGGGTCTAATAATGGAGGTGCGCGTGCCGCCACTGCTGCTCTCCTTGGCCGAGGGCGACTCCTTGGCACCCGGTTCCGTCTCTTCCGTCACGCTCGCCAGCTGCTGCGGCGCCTGAGGTATTGTGAGATCCTGCACCTGTATGGGAATGTCATCGGGCAGCTTTTTCGTGCGGAATGAAGCGTTCGTTATCATCGATTTCGATACAGACGTCGTCACAGTAGTCGTTGCCGGCGTCAAAGCCACACTCAGACCCATCGGCCCATCGTTGGGCTGACCCGAGGGATTCGCATGCAGCGAATTGCGCACGGCGTTTGTAACTAGAATAAGCTCCGTGAACATTTCATAGGTGGCGCGATTATGTATATCCTCCAGTGTCTGTATGGCCACCGTGCCAAAGCCATTGAACATGGCATAGTAGATCGCGTGCACCAGCTCGATCAGGAAAGAGGCGGAGAGTGGAATGCGCGGCGCGGAAGGCTTCGGGAATGTCGCGCCCGTCGTGGGATCAGAGCTGAAAATGGGCAAAGGTTAGAGTTGTAATCAAGACAGACCTTATCACTCACCCATAGCTCATGCGATGTCCATGCCCTGACTTGGTGGTGAAGCCTTGGTTGACTAGCTGCGAGGCAACGCGGCACAGATGCAGCAGCGACGATTTCTGTGTGAGGCTCACCTGCTGGTTGTAGCAGAAGAGCAGCGCAGTCATGATCCTCATTCTGTTTTGAGCATTTATAGATTCAATGCGTAAATGTGGACCCCATTTGACTTCGCGATTGCAGTTCTCCTCCCAGCGCCGCAAATCCGTCATGGGCAGATTCTTGAGCTCATGATAGACAGACACCTGGGCCAGGATGGGCATGCGAAAGGCCACCACCTTCTGGCCGCCGTCGTCGGTGGACACCTCGCCATTGTAAATGCAAATGAGCAACGTTTCAACTCCTCGGGATGCCTTTTTGTCGCCTGCCGCAACGGCATGCAGGTATGTGTAGATTAGCACGGGCAGGAATTGCAATGGAAACTTGTGTAGAGCCACCTCTGGCGCTCGGTAGAAGGCCAACAGTTGCTGGCAAATGTCATGGATCAAGTCCTCGTTACGTTGCCTCTCGCTGAATATGGTGAAGATGGCTTCAGCGATTTCGGGATCTGTTTCATGCTCAACGACAAATGCTTCGGAGTCGGCTGGCTGACGGCGTGCACGCTGATAGTCTGTCAGCCAGTCTTTCACCAATTCGGCCATTATTATGTATTATAAGTTCTTAATTAATTTGCTAACACTCTGCCCTCTAATCTTTTTCACACATAAACCTTGCATATCTGCGCAGGGCTGCAGTCGCAGCGATAACATCAGTTCAAAGGAACTAGTTCGAAATAGCTATGCTAATAAGAATAAATTAAGTGGTAAGCTTGATTGCTTGCTGCAGGAAATAAAATTTCTGCATTGTACAGAAATTCTTTTCTTACCGCTAAGCAGCTTGCGATCGAAGAATGTATAATTTAATTAACAGCTCTGTGACTTACTGTCGGGCTACTCTGCCGCCCTAGTCGATGCATGTCAAAAGCAACTCTGCAATGTTCTCACCGAAATGAATCAAGTCCAATTGAAACTGCGAATGTATATAGTACGTATTTACATACATATATCGCAACACATGCATACACACACATGTACATGTGGTTGTAATTATAATTAGCCATTTTTACGACGAAAACAAACTATTAAATAATAAAGACTTACGAATAAATTAAATGCCAAAAATAATATACAAACAATATTGAACAAAAGTTAAACCATATACAAACAACAACAAGCAACGCGGAAGCGAAACAACGACCAAAAGCAAAACAAAAGAAAAAGTCAAGGAAAACAAAGTGCCAAAACCTCAAAAAAAATATTTTTTTACATTAACAACAAATTAAGAGAGTGAGAGAGCGTAACAAAAAACAGTGCAATATGGGCAACGCGGGTAGCTCGACTGTGCATATGCATCGCGAGCGCCACAAGTCAACGGACCTCTCCACGCCAAGTTCTCCCGCACACTTTCGTGACTCGTTGGGCAGCGGGGGCGCTGGTGGTGGCGGCGGCGTTGGCGTTTCAGCTATTGCTGGAGGGGGCGGGGCGGGCGGTGCAGCAGCTCCGGGCGGCGGCGGTGGCGGCCAAGCTTTCTCGTTCGATAAAAAACATACGGCAGTCTTGAACGAGGGTTCGTCGCAAGAAGACGACGACGACTTTTATACGAGAGCGGGCGCTAAGCGCACAACAGCTGTTGATAACGACGCAACAACAACAACGACAACAGCAGCCACAGCAGCAGAAAGAGACAGCAATATGGATGAATTGAACGATGAGTACCAAGAGCTGCAAGCATCAGGATCAAAGAATCTAGATGAAATGGAACTGAAGAAGACGGCACTGCCCACGGTGCTGCGCTGGGACTATGGTGGCAAGAATGTGACGATCTCGGGCACGTTCTCGAAGTGGCAGCCGATTCCCATGGTGCGCAGCCATGGCAATTTCGTGACCATCATCGATCTGCCCGAGGGCGACCATCAGTACAAGTTCTGTGTGGATGGCGAGTGGAAGCATGATCCCAAATTGGTGAGTGCCTGTGCACAGTGGTGTAAAATCGATATACGAGAGACGATTTGTTTACACTGGCCGACAATGCGTCGTATTGCGACTTGAGTTTTTC
The DNA here is from genome assembly GCA_035047485.1 of Drosophila peninsularis. Lineage (NCBI taxonomy): Eukaryota > Metazoa > Arthropoda > Insecta > Diptera > Drosophilidae > Drosophila > Drosophila peninsularis. The sequence continues at coordinate 11,968,378 of JAWNPN010000035.1, read as the reverse complement.
TCTTTTCACTCGAGGCGTTGTGTAATCAGCTCTGGACTGTAAACAATAACACAATATGGATTTGGCTTTGCGACTGGCAATGCCCCTCTTTATCTCTCGCTCTCTCTCTCTCTCTCTCTTTATCTCATCTCTCTGCTGGCTAATTCTAATTGTTTGTTTTGGTTTGGCTGTTTAGAAAAGCGTCGAAAATGATGAGGGCGATAAGAATAATCTGGTCTCGGTGCGCCCATCTGACTTCGAGGTGTTCCAAGCACTGGCCAAAGACAGCGAGAATGTGCCCAACTATGCGGAGAAGGAGTATTCGCAGGAGGTGCCGCAGGTGAAGCCTTGGGAGAAGGTGTCCGGACCGCCAGTGTTGCCGCCACACCTGCTGCAAGTCATACTCAACAAAGATACGCCGCTATCGGTAATGTATATGGATTGATTGATTGATGTGGAGTCAGATTGAATGTTGATAATGTGTTCATAGCAGTTGGAGAGCTATAAGGATTTAGATGTACGGAGTATAGAGAGCAGATTATATGTGCTTAATAGAGTGATTGTGGTAGTCAGAGTGGTTGATTGATTGAAGATATATATTCATAGCATATACTGTGAAAGTATTTGAAATAGAGTGGCATTTAGAAGGAATTTGTATAGAATGCATGTTGTATATGCTTCATTGATTGACTGACTGAATGATTGAAGAGCTAATTATGTGCATCAGCAACTGAGCTTCGCTTGAACTGCTTTCTAAATTGAGTTGAATTAGAGGTGGCCATTATATGCTGATTGGTTGATTGAGCGACTGAATTAGTGAATAACTATTTGAGACTGTGAGGATGCATGGGGTAAGGTTTAGCAGCTGGAGAGCTGTTTATTTGTTTATTGATTTGACACACTGATTGCTTGAAGTAAGACGTAAGACCAGAAGAAGAATGACTGAATGAATATAAGCTTGTTGTTAGTCTAAAGTATAGCAGCTAGCGAGCTGTCTTGACGTTTGCTATGAGCTTAAATATTGATTGATCGATTGTAGTAAGTCAGATTGTAGAGAGTCATTTACTCTGAAGATGAATGCATAGAGACCTTTCAGAAATCTCAATTACTTTTGTAAATAAGTTTTCGTTAGATATTGCAAGCTGATGATTTGATGTAGTTTACTGATTAACAGATTGAATATGAATCTATTATCACTAGCGTAAGCTTTAGCAGCTAGCACTCACCTTATGCATTCCTTTGCTTTTTGAACTTGTATGTATTTCGTATATTTTCCACTCAACTGTAATCAGAAATTTCGACTCAAAGCTCTGTAAAGAGCGTAATTGAAACGTGCTTTCCATTTTTGTCAAAACAGCAGTTGCAGCTGCTCTAGTTGCTGCGACCTCTAAGCTGCCTCTGCGAGTGTGTGTGGGGAATGACGTGATCTACATGCAAAAGTCAAGTGCTGAGGCGTGCTTAAAGTCTGTAGTCTATAGTCTCTGGCTATATAATCACCATGCATATTATATTTATATTTTCCCTCTCTATATATTGTAGTGCGAGCCGACTCTGCTGCCCGAACCGAACCATGTGATGTTGAACCACTTGTACGCGCTGTCCATCAAGGACGGCGTCATGGTGCTGAGTGCCACGCATCGCTATTGCAAGAAGTATGTCACAACTCTGCTCTACAAGCCGATCTAGGCCCGACAGTTGTCCAAATACACTTTTTATAATCTAAATTTTAACGTACGTGTTTTAAGCTATTCGAAATTGTTTTCAATTGCTCCCTCTTTATATATGCGAAAAGAATGCAATCTTTATGCTTAAGCGTTCTATTCAATTTGTTTATTTAGTTTAAATATATCTGTTTATATTTCTATATATATATATATATGGAATTAAAAAAATAATATATATATATATATATATATATATATATATATATATATTCTGTATGTATATAGTTTTCTGAGTAAGATTATTGTTCTGTGTCATAGTTAAGTGTATTCTCTATATAGTTAGTTCGTTTGTTAAATTGCGATTTGCATTTTGTACTCACTAAAACATATGAATTAATTTTAAAGCCTTTGGTTCACTGTTCCAATTTGATATGTCTCTAATACATATACGTATATGCTAGCGTTAAAAATTTGTTAAGTCTAACAGCTGTCGAATGGTTTAGCCAAATAGTTTAATTATCATTAGTTTTAGTAAAATTTTTTTTGGGAGGGGGTTAATAACACTTTGGATTTTGTTCAAATTTCATATCACAAGTCTCCAGCTGGTGCCTGCTTCGCACGCGTCTCATCTATATATTTGCAAATATATATATATATTTTCGGTTTCAATTCACGTCCAGTTGCCGCTGCTCTACATCAGCTTCAGCTTGTGCTGCTCTAGTTGATCCACAAGGACAGCAGCTGCCGGCGCGTTCAGGCTCGCGGCCAGCTCCACGGTCTGCTTGGCTAAGAAACGCTCGTGCATCTTATTGGACGCACGCTCGAATTCCCCATCCTCGTCGTACAATGCCTTGGTAAAGTACTCGGTAAAGAGACGGGACATGTACTGGTCCTTGGTGGATGGCCACCAGCCCTCGAGGAAGCCAATGTGCCCGCCACGTGCGGTTATTACAATGGCCACATGCGTGCACTGATTGGCCGCCTTGATGGGTATCGCATCCAGCGGCTGGAACGGATCATCTGCTGCGCTCAGGCAAAGCAACGGCACAGAGATGTGATCCAGCTTATTGTGTAGCGTGGCATCCGTGTAATAGTCATTGACATGCGCGTAACCAAACTGCTTGGCCGTAAACAGCTCGTCGAACTCCTTGATGGTCTTGCACTAGAGAAGAAACTGGATGAATCTGTGCCTCGACTTGGCTTGGGCAGCGCCTTTACTCACTCTCAATATGCGCTGTATATCAATCTCTGAATCCTGATAGATATCTCTGTAGACCTCTAAATGATTGCGCAGCGTGCGACACAGACTGCCAGCCAGATGACGTCCTAATAGATTGTTGATGACCGGCTTCTCAATGCTGGCACTGCCCTTGTGCACGTCCCAGGGCACGGATATGATCTTAGCCGCCGACAGATTTACACGCGCCTCATCACTCTTTCTGGCCAAATAGTTGCCTGCCAGGACTCTTAATTAGTTAACAGTTAATTAATATAGATATATTGATTGGCTCACCTAGTATTAGGCCACCCATGGATATGCCCGTGGCGCCCAGCTTACAGTTGAGGGGCAATGTGCGCCGCACATGATGCACCACCTCGCACAGATCCTCACAGTTGGCGGCACAGTAGAGACGCGGCGTCTTTAGCTCAATGCCACCAAGGCCCCGATTATTGAAGACAACCACACGCATGCCCGCCTGCTGCGCAGCAAACACCAGACATTTAATATACTCTGCCTGCGACTCGCCCGTCAGCCCGGGCAATATCAGCACACAAGGAGCCCGCTCGTCACAGCCCTCTTCCAGCCAGTCCAGCGCCACTTCCCCGCCATCCTTCAGCCTGAGTATTTCACTGTGAGTAAAGAACAATGTATTTGAATAGTATAGATTCTATATAATATAAAATGGGCTAGCTCTACTAGTGTAGCGAGGGTAGCTTCCATAATTTCCCAGCCAATCTTCTTTTATATACTTCTGTATTTTATGGCTTGACCTTTATGACATCGCATAGTATATCCAATTTATGTAAACTCAGCTATATTATATGGATAATCATTTATTGATTTCTTATACTTGTTCATGAAGTCAATAGAGTATATTGCTTATGGGGTATGTTCATGCTAGTAAAGCTACTGCAGAATTCCTCCCGAGACTAACCATATATGACCTTGACAACGAGTATGATGCAGTCGATTACACCCGACTACAACATTCTAACTACAGAATTCATTGAATTGAATTGCCTATTAGCGCGTCTACTATAAATCTAATCAATATATATGAAAAGATATATATGCTCTATAAATAATATATGCCTCTGCCCACAGTATATGCCATTTTTCACTGAATACAGGGCATTTTTTCGTTAATTGAGTTAGATTTATTAAGCTGTTTATACTGCGCAATCTGTGCTCGGTTCAAGACCTTTGCAAACTGCAATGCATACTGAAAAAGTCTGCCATATCTTTCATGGCTTTACGGGTCAGTGGGAATTGCTGCTGCCTAATTGTCTGGCTGAATGGCTGATTAGCTGACAATGACTTACCGTCGATAATCCACACGGGGCAAACTCTTGGAGCGCAGCAGGCTCGCAAGTACTGTTTGTGCCCGACTCTCCACACACCAGAAGGTCGGCCAGTATTTGTTCTCCAGCGTGGGCATCTTCTTGATCAGATACTGCTTGAACGGACCCTCGGCGCAGGCGATGATCGGCCGCTGAATATGGTGTACGAAATTTCAGTTAGTCAAGGAGAAATTCAAAAGACTAAGCTGTTGCGTAAGTGCAGATCCGCGGTCGGCCGCTCACTCACCTTTACCACCTGAATGAGGTAATAGATGACATAGGCAAATACGGCTATGCCGAGGGCGTGCAGGCGCGGCAGGTGCGACAGGTACGCGTACATCGAATAGAACATGCTGACTGACTGACTGAATGGCTCCGTGTGTATTCCTCGGCAAGTTGATTTGCTACTTTGATCCCGAGCGGGGCAGCGGCTGCAATTTTGGATTTAAGGCGTGCAAAATAAAAAATTACAATTTGTGACAATGGCAACCGCGAAACTTATTCATATATATGCACATATCTACATCTACATCTATATGACAAAATTGCTGAATGGAGCTACGGGCACTGTTTGCCACTACTAGGCCTGATATGATATGATCAGTACATATGTAAATATATACACGCAAGCATATTTATAAGTACATATACTATTAGGAGGTTTGGGCTGTGAGCCATATCTTATCATTCGTTGATACCCTTGCAACGGGCATGCTTAGCTGTCTGAGTGCTTTTGATATGATTTGTAGTGCCTACTCCGGATCACAACCAGGCAAGTTGAATCGATATAGCTTAGGATACTTTGCAATAGTTACTATTAGTTACAATCTTAACGCTGCAATGAGATCATAACTCAAATTGCAATTTACGATATTCCCGCTGTTCTCTGCATATGACTAAATGCTAAAATTGTAATTATTACGATATGAACCCTATACAAATGAGCAACTGTTACGAATTTAGCTCAAACTCAAGTTTACGATATTCCCGCTACTCATTGCAAATGATCTCAAGCAACAATGTTAACTTACGATATTCCCTCCTCTCTCTTAAACAAGTTTTTACGTTATTCCCGCCACACTGCAGATCGCGAACTCCCATGGTAACTCAAATACATTTTTACGATATTCCCTCCACACATATGACCAACTGTTACGTTGCTAAGTTTAACACGTTTACGATATCCCCACTACAGTTTACAAATTGCCAAAATCTTATCAGTAACGAACCATTATCACACACATATATTAGTTATCAAGATATCTTAAGCACATTTTTCCACACTATACACTGAACAGCAGCTATCATTCATTGGTAAGGGTATTTAGCCAACGAGAAATCGTAGATAACTCTTTGCGCTCTGTGGACTTATAGTATTCAGATGCAACTGTATGTATGGGTTTTAATTGATAGAACGAGGCACTCATAACGGGCGAGAGAGCGGGCGGGTGGGCGGTGGTTCAGGTGAGCAAGGCGGACACTCGAACCCGAGCCGTGTTATCAGATCGACGAAGATTGTTCACAAAATGTTAGTTTGTTGTTTCAGTTAAAACATATATAGGGGCTTCTCTCGTACACTCACAGCAGTTCCTGTTTAAATCGTAGATATTGTTGTGGTTGTTGTCGTCGTCGATGTAGCTGTACTTGTTGTTGTTGTTGTTCGAGCAGAGAGACTGCAGCACTCGAGCCTCTGCTTGCACTATGACTAAACATAAGCGCGATTCGTCCCACATTTAACAATTGATAATTGAGCTTTTGATTTTTTGACGTCATCGTCATCATCGCCGCCGCCGCCTTCAACGGCGGATGGACAAAGGCGCCAAACATAATTGCTAGGCAGCAGTGCAAATGACTACTAACTAATAGTGCTTATCACTAGCGAGAGCCACTAGCATATATATCTCTCGACACTATATATATATGTATGTTTTGTATATGGCCTCTACAACTAGATAAAATATATTGTACACTTTTATTGCCGCCTTGCATAATATAAGGTTCCGATGAAATGAAGGCGTGTGCGCTTACCTTGAAGAAATATATATGTAAAATAAGAAACAGTAACAAAAATTTCAAAAATAATAGAATTTAGATAATTTTTGTGTAGGTGTAACACACCAACTTCAAAAAAAGTCGAAATGATATATTTAAATGATATATTGCCAATAGCTTACAAAACAGCAATGAGCCATGATTAGTGCTGCTTCTGGGTTTTGGCCTGGCAGCGGGCTCCGTTCAAAAGTCAAAATGGCCGTTGGCAGCAATACGCATATACTCACACAAGCATATATAAACACGCACACACACACACCCGGAATACTTACATAGATTATTGAGTTTTTGTTTGGCATCACGTGCAACAACAAAATCAATAGCCAGGGCCAAGGGTATGGGATGTGAACCTCTGTACTATTTATAGTGACGATGAAGGTGGGTGGTGGTAATTATCGTGCCAATTATGACGCACGCATCATAGAGAAAAAACGATTGTATATTATTTCACTTGCCTCTTTGACAAGTAGTTAAGCAAGCGACGCTTTAATTGTCGTGTCCTACTTTTTTATTTATTTTCCTATTTAATAGCAAAGGAACTTTCGTTGTAGGCTCTGGCACTCGATGTCGGAAACAAATTATATAATAACAGAACCGATAACAGCCATTGTATGCACTTTTTTTTACATATAAACTTTGTACAGAATAAAATTGTAACGAGCTTCAATTGTAAACAAAAACAAATGGTGCACATGTAAAAGTAACTGATGTTCAAATGAACTGAATGGTTCGCTCATTACTTAACATATCGTTCAACTGTTGTGAACAGCTGCACTAACTATGTTCATGTGATTTATTTTTAATTTCTGCTATTGTACACATTTTGAAATATAAATATGGTACTTTATGATAAAAAGTCATTGCTAAATGCATATAAACTAAATTGATAATCGATCAATTAGTGAAAGAATTCAATTCGTGTTGTTGGTCTGCTGTTTGAATTTGACCGCGGTAATATCTGCGTTATTTTCCTGAAGATAAATATTATAGGAAAAGTTGGATGTGGCCAAATCTGTGAAGTTTAGGTTTGTCGGAGAGCCATTTTATTGGGAAAGTATTTCAAATTTTTATTTATCCAATTTGTCTTACAGTGCCAAATGAGCTGATAACTTAAAATTAGTGTCATTTAGCTATCGGACATTGACAAATCATCGAAATATGCAGATAATTGTTAGATATTGACTGATTTATATTGGCGTTTAATTTAAATAATAGTGGGTTATAAGATTCATTATTTTGCATAAAGAAAACGTAATAATACATAATATTGAATATGCTGGAAATGAAACACCAGGCGTTAGACGATAGTTATCGAAATCAATCTCTTGCGTGACGGGAGTTAAATTCCCCTTTTAAATACCAACTGTGAAAATTGTTTATTCTTAAGCTGTCTGGTATGTTAATTTTTATAACGGCTCTCACAATATACACAGATACAGATACATATGTAGGTGCTCATATATGAGTACATGCATGACTATTTCGAGGCAAAATTTTAAAATTAAGGGCATTTCTTCATGTCACTCTCGGAGTATGGTAAGCCCTTACCAAACGCCCTTAAAATATGCCTCGACATGATGCATATATATATATATATATATATATATATATATATATATATATATTCTCGATAAGTACACATATAAATTATATATTAATAAATATCTTGTTGTTATTTATATATATGGAAGTCAGTCGTCAGAACTGTTCAGTACCATCTTGCGATCGGCTTCGGAATGAACATTATATTTGCCGTTGGTTTCGTCCTTTGGGTGGCAACAAGTTTTGGGGCTACTGAAGCTGATGAAAATTGTAAGTCGCATTAAATTGCTTATATAATTTAATAAAAATATCATCGTTAAAGATGAAAATTGTGTGAGATCCGACAACTTGCCTGGTGCTCGTGTGCATATAAGAAAGTGTCCAAGGCTCATGCAACTCATCGAGCAGACCAAAAACCGAACTATATCACTAGAGGACAGAAAATATTTATTTTCATCATTAATAAATAGCCGAACGGTTCGTACATATAAATAGATATAGATGTGGTTTCCAAATGGATTCTCTTTGACAGAAAACTGCCTGCTGCGAGGAAATGACTCCGGGCATGAGAATTTTGAATGAACAGGATTGTGGATACTTTGGGGGCAATATTAAAACGGTCGGTGGTAGTGAACTGAAGGTAATGTCCAGACCCTGGATGGCTCTACTCAGTATTAGAGCAAACGGCTCGGAATCTTTCGCATGTGGTGGCACTCTAATAACCCCGCGTAAGGAACACTCTCTTATAGTTTATTAAGTATTTGTTTCATTTAATTACATCTTTTATTAGGTTTTGTACTAACTGCAGCGCATTGCGTGAATGGAAAAGGTTTAGAGCTGTGAGTGCTCAATATTTATATAGCTTGCTTAACAAAGGCAGCCCCTAATATTAATATAATATATTTTTAATGATGATATCATGTCCGTCTGTATGAACTCAGAGATCTCGTAAGTCTGCGAGCAGGATATCTTCGAGTCAGGAACATTCGACTAGAGGGCTGTACCTCTTAAAATACGTTTCGATGGCTGTTCACACAGACTTTTCCTCTTTATTTACTTGATTACTACATTATACTGAAGAAGAAGTAGCACAACAGCTATCAGAATAGCTGATTACATTCTCAGAAATCGTCTTTCGTTGTAAGAGCGCAGCTCAAATCAGAATAAATTAATAAGTTCTTATCTAAGTAGTATATATGTTGACTCATTCTGCATAGCCGTTTCGTGCGATTGGGAGAGCACAGCATTTCCAACGAAACCGACTGCGATATTATAAATACGAAGAAGACATGTGCGCTGCCATTCAAGGACATCGGAGTTCAAGGGATAATTGAGCACGAGGATTACTTGGGGGGCATTGGCACGAATGATATAGCATTGATAAAGCTGTCTGAGGAGGCACCGATCGGACGTAAGTTGTCAGCTATGTTACGTAGTGCTCAAAGTCTTGTTTATCATGCATTCATTCCGCAGGAAACATTCGTCCCATATGCTTGCCTCTAAATGCTACGCTTCAACAGCTGGCTGAAAATGTGGCGCAGTTCAAAGTGACCGGCTGGGGTGTGACGGACAGTGGTAGAGTCTCGGATGTTCCAATGGAGGCCACCGTCAGTCGGGTGGGTCGTGAAGATTGCCAACATAAGCTGCGAAGAAATATAGAATCTACTCAACTGTGTGCTGGCGACCTCGGCAGGGATTCCTGTAGCGGCGACTCTGGTGGTCCCTTGCTGTATCTGTCCGACGCCTATAAGCAAAGGCAGAAATTCGTTCAGCTTGGCATTGTAAGCTACGGTTCAAGGTACTGTGGTGATGGCAGTCCGGGTATCTATACAAATGTTGCCAGCTACATGCGATGGATATTGGCCAAAATCGGCAGCAATTAGCATATATGCATGATAACATCTATATATCTATCCATCTATACATATACATAACATATTTTTTTAAATCTTATATAAAATATTATTATCTATCACTAAATTGAAATGGTTTCCCTTAATTGAGTCAAGCGCTGCGCGTTCGTCAGTTTCCAGGTGACGCAAGATAAGGATGTGATGAAGAAGCCAATGCCTGAGATGGAGGATAGAAGTTAGAGTAACCCAAATGAGTGACTTAAGACTCACCCATCAACAGAATGGCTTCGGATGTGTCATCCTGCCACGCCTTGGAGACCACACAGAGCAGTATAAAGCCGCTGAGCAGGCAGAAGGAGCCAACGAGCACGGTCAGGGTGATGAGTATGATCACCGGATCCGGTGATCTATGTGTCTTATACGGACAGAGCGAGCTCCTCTTGGAATCGCTGCTGCACAAGAAGAAATTCAAAGTCAAACAATTGCTGCTCAAGCTGATCGATACCGATACACACCTGGATTGTGCATAGGTAGGCAGAATAGGCACACTTCTGCATTCCATGACGCTGCAAGTTGTACTGGCCTTACCGGCAGCATCCACTGTTTTTCTAAATATATACATATATTTGAACAGCAGCCAGCTGTCTAGTCGCATCGGTTGGGGCAGCATATTTATAGCCGCATAGGAAGTGCCGGATTCTGAGCTGCAGCGGAACTAAGCGGCACAGCCAACAGCCGGCGTGGAGTCGTGTGTTCTATATTTAGAAACATTTACTCGTCTCAAGTTCAACGCACTTCCCGCCGCCCCAAAATCAATGATCTATACGAGGTATTCAAATCAAACAATTGTCTCTTGATGCTGCCACTGAATATGATTCTATTTAGATAATTCTTACTTAGAATAAACACTAATTTATGAAGCTTGCTTGTCAGATACGCATGTACGAGGGAGGTTTTAATAGTTTTCGATTTATATATGTATGCATTTCTTTTAGTTTTTTCTTTTTTTTTCTTTTTTCTTTTAGCATTTTTCATATTTATAAGAATTTCAGATCTTTCTCGATCTCTTTCAACCCTCTCTCTCTCTCTCCATTTTGTTCGACCCTCTCTTGAGCCTATCACTGCACTACTACCTGGTTTTCCCGTCTTACCTGTAGATATTTTCCGTTTGAGCTCAGTCGATGGCGCATCCTTGATAGAGCAGCTACAAGAATGTTGCAATTGAAGGAGTTGCTGCTGGCTCCTGCTTTCTACGTGCTGCAGCTGCCACATCGCATGCTCTGCAAAGTATCCCATATCTGCAATTTGCCTCAGTTCCAGCGCCAAATGAGGTAAGTGCAGCATAATAAAAGGAAAAGCTGAATTGTCTATATTATATATTTAATTTCAGATTTCTGGAGTCTTATCTCTGGCCGGTTTAAGAGCCGCTCAGAGCTGAATTAAATCAACATTTTGCTCAAAGAATACATTTTGCGCCGCAATTCCAATCATTAAAATTCGTCTCACGTAGCAGCTGAGCATTCGCAAGCCGAAAATAAATAATAAAACTGGCTGTCAAATGTTGCGCTTGCGAGCTGAAAGATCTCTGCAGAGCGGGAGATACACAGCTGTCAGAACTTTGGGGTTTTCTCCCCAATACTCTGTAATGCCGTTCAGCGGGTAAAACACAAGCTCACACACACATACGCATACATACATTGCCGGCAGTTCTAATAAAAGTCTTGAATCGCTGGTTCCAGACAGTTAGTTCAGCTGCTACGCTAGATTAGTGCACACACTTTCTTCTAATAATTGTTATCGACAATGTCCGATAGTCAGCGCAGTTTTGTTTATCGCACCATTGGCTATGTGGCGCGCGTCTTGACCATTGCCAGTCTATTCCTTGTCATGAGCGCCATCTACCGTGAGGACGACGAGGCGGGCTCCTACTACATACATCCCAGGCGAAATGTGCAGTAGCCAATCGACGCCTTAAACTTAAGCTACTCTTAAATGTTTGTTAACCATTAAACTAAATAAATAATTATAAATGAAATATATAAAAAAATGTGTTTAAATTTTAAATATGCAAGTTGCAGTGATCAAGCTTCCGGGCAAAACTGTCGTAAGTAACTTCCTTAATTGCTTTACGATTCGACTTATGCATAACTATAGATTTAATAGTATATAGCTTTATCGACAGTTTCTGGGGAATGCGCTCAATAGCATCAACTCAATCGATCATAAATTGTTTTTATTATTATTATTTAATGTGGAAAACAAGTTTCGATGCAGCAAACACGTTTTGTAAATGCTATTAGAATATGATGTCTAGAGAGCTCTTAAGCCATTCGATATTTCCCCGACTACTAATTAGCTGTAACATTCAACTCAGTCGTCGCATTTGTTGCAGTTTCTTTAGAAATATTTGCATTTGCTCTGCTTGTCGAAGTTGTCTTCGTCGTTGTTGTTGATGTTGATAAGTTCTGAGATTTGAGCCTCGCTTCGGTTTGAGCCTTTCTGGCCGCACATCTGCTTCGCAGTAAGAGCTTCATATCTGCAAGAAGAGAAACAACTCAATGCCAATTATACAATTCAGTTTGAATTGACATCAGAGCTCAGGGAATCGGTAGCTTTATAGCAAAGCAAGCGGCATACAAGCTTGAGCAAATAAATATATATCTGACGGAGGTTTGACAATTGTTTAAACAACTTTTAGGCCTGTTTCCTGTTGATTTTGTTAAGCTGCACTCGGCTTATGAGCTCAAAGTGGGAGTGAAACGCATCACAGTTCTTTCAACTGGCTCTCCGTCACTTTTTGTTGACAAGAGATACAGATGGAGAGAGAGACTTGTTAGCTCCGACTAATCATATTTATTCTAATACTTAAAGCCTTGACATATATTCTTATTGAAGTCTCACAATATTTCGCACATGCTTGAAAAGTTAAGTATTAGCAAAACTGCTCAGCGCTAGATGGCGCAGATGGCCTGCTTTAGTGGCCGCTTCCACTCATTGCCGACAGATGGCGCTAGTAAATGCAATAAACGGAATTTATATCACATTATTTTGTGATATTAGAATATATACTAGTCAGTCAGAAACAAAGGCAGTGAGAAACAGAGGCACAATCTGTAAACGTGGCGCAGTAGCTTTACATTTGTCTTATCAACTGTAAGCGCATGCAACGTCGCAGTTATCATCCATATTGCGGGTATGTGCTTGAATACATATAAATATATTTAATCAAATTTAAACATTTGTCATGCCATATTAAAGTCTACTCGCATTAAGCAGCTTATTTGTATCTCTAATGATATATCTCTAGTACTTATAGCCTTTATAACTCAAAAACCACAATTACCACTTTAATAACCTTTGAGCAGCTAATAGTCCTGGTCATTATCAATTGTTTTACAAAGTCAAAGGATATTCAAGGATACACTGCAGTTATGGCGCTTAAACGCTAAATTGGTATCCTCTGATCCTTAGATAACACTAAAAAAATTTAATGTAGATCAATGCGTTTCATCTCTCTGACCATATCGCACCATGTCCTGTAAAAATCCATAAGGATTTGACCAAGCTAGAGTTATTTTTCTAAATCAGTACATTTTTCATTTTGCCATAACTCGGCCATATCCTTAAGGATATCGAAAGGACATACCTTTCTGAGCTCGTGAGGGAGAGTACTAGCAATTGGCATTCAAGGATTTCCAGGATTCCACCAAAATTTTTTCCTAATTTTTTTACAAGGGGTATGGTCGAAAACTGGCCACGAGGCACCTTAACTTGGCCATTTGAAGGACTATCAAGATATCCTTTGCACCAGACAAAGTTCTTAGTCCCCTGAACAAGAATTAACAAACAGAAGGACGAGAGTCCTTCAAATAGCTGAGTTACAAGGACTTTTTTGTAGAGAGAAATACGCTTATAACTCGTGCGTATCCTTACGTATCCTGGCAAGTAGGATGTCAAACAATGTGGGGTCACTAGGACTATCAACTGGCCAAAGGAGACCCGAATCGTCCTGTTGGTTTCCGAGTTATCAAGGATTTTGTGAGTTTTCGACAATTTCCCTTGGCCGCCGGCCAGGCCGAAGCTGAAAAATGACAAGTCCTGGATTCTTAGATGACCCCATAATGTTTTGATGGGAATCGATGGGCACGGTCCTTACGATCCTAACGCACCATATCCTTTCATCCTGCGCAAGGATATTGTCAAGATATACTAAGTTTTTTCATGAAAAACTACATATTTTAATTGGCTGTAATTTGATCATTGTTTGAAGGATCTTGAGAGGATATCGTTTTTTGAGCTCGCATTAAACAGGACTATCGAGTGGCATTCCTGATTTTTCGGGATAATAAATTTTAATCCTTAGCCGTAGCTGCGGTCATTTTGCCCCTTGTGGGTATGCAATAAAACTTTGATTTACCACAGTTTCGTCTACTCGCCGCTATTTCTGCTGATAGGTGGCCAACCCTTGCGGGTATGCAATGAATTTCTGATTTTGCATATTTATGTATGCATCAAATTAATTGCATTTTTATCAAAATTGTATGTAACAAATCTGTTGTTTATTTATATGTATCATATATCATTTTGAAACTATTAATAGTTATAGCGCGGTTTAATGAGATTCAATTTGAAATTTAAGTGATCTGCATATTTTAGGCTTAGTCCCAAAAGTATGCTGCAAAAATTAATATGTTCAATATGTGACGCAGCACAAAAGCATGCTACATTTTAAGTGTTGATCTTCAGCAACTTTATTTTATTGATATGCCCAAAAGTATGCACTCCTAATTTAGAATTTGTGGAAATATGCATTGCCTAAAAGTATGCAATGCCTTTTGAGTATTTCAACTAGATTTTAATCTGAATAAACTGTTATTTGAAAATATATTTATATGCTTTTATTAAATTATATATTGTAATTTTTAGCTGGTACGATTCTCATATCTTATATTATGTATTGCAATTGATTTTATAGGCTTTGCTAAAAACACATAAACCTTATCAAATCCTCAAACATGATTAATCCATGTTATGGACACACAACAGGAGTATCGCGACATAAAATCATCTTAGAACTATACTTATAGACTGCATAAAATATCTACAACTCTTATAAGAGTATATACATACAGATAGTCGCTATTTTAAAAGTATTTGCATATATACAATAATGAATTAATTAATATTTAATAATAATCATAATAAAAAACACAAACAAGATGCATTTCTATGGCAATGGACAAAGGAATTGTTCTCAACTGGTTCACTTGTTGAAGTTCTCAATTTGCTGGAGCACCCAGCTGCGCGACGCCGCCTGGCTGAGATGTGGTGGACAGAGCACCACACTGGGATGATGCTGTCCCAGCAGCTCCTGCAGCGTTGTTTTCGATGGCTTCGGCGCTATCTGTGGCGGTGAGGGATGACGCTCGCATCCGTTTGCAGGCGGCGGAGGTGGTGGACTGCGTGGCCGCTTCACGTCGTACTCATTGCTGCGCTTCTCGTTGTTGTCGTCACTGTAAATCGCCGAATCGCGGAAATCATTTTCCAAACTGTCCTCCACATGCTGCTCGTACTCAAAGCCGGAGGCGGGTAGCTCGGCGGCCGAGCGCTTGCGCTGCTGATCGCACATGCTGTCGCTGGAGGTGCACGAGGAGGAGGTCAGCGAGAAGACCGAGTCGCGCTGCAGCGACGCCTCCGAGCTGGCAATGATGCTGAAGAGGGTCTTCGGATCGGCATAGTCGACGTGTGCCATGCGCTCGCCCACTGCCTCGCTGCCCTGGCGATGCAGAATGCTTTGGCGGCACATTTCACTGACATCCGAAACGCGACGCTCGGGCGGACGATTCGGAGTGCGCCCAAAGGCCATGCTCAGATTGTCGATGGACTTGAGAGCACGCGGCAGCAGCGAGATCTCCGAGTGACTCACATTTTGGCCATTCGATCCGCCATTGCCGTTGAGCAGACGCTTCACTAGGTTCTTTGGTATGGGACGCGCGTAGAGCGCATCGATCTGATCTGGCTCGGAGTTGGTGGACTCCAGGCTCAGATTGATGACAGTCGTTTGGCTGTCGCGCTTCACAGTGGAGCCCGAACTGGACTCAGAGCCGGTGCTGTCTCGCTGCTCCTGCTGCTGCACTGCATCCTCACCCACGCGCTGCAGCACGCCGTCCGGCGAGTAGATGAGCGTCACATAGTCCGACTCGGGCCGTGGGGCGGGAGTTCGCTTCTTGAA
The DNA here is from genome assembly GCA_035047485.1 of Drosophila peninsularis. Taxonomy (NCBI): domain Eukaryota; kingdom Metazoa; phylum Arthropoda; class Insecta; order Diptera; family Drosophilidae; genus Drosophila; species Drosophila peninsularis. The sequence continues at coordinate 11,952,494 of JAWNPN010000035.1, read as the reverse complement.
ATACTGCACGGACTTGGCGCGGCCCAGCACGGGCGAGAACTTATAGGGCACATGCACGTTGCGCAGCAGCGTCTCATAGATGGGCTCCTCCTCCTGTTCCTGCTGCTGCTGCTCCTGCTGCTGCTGCAGCTGCAGCTGCTCCGCCTCTAGCGGCGGCGGCGATCGCGAGGGTGGACGAGGCGGCAGAGGCGGCGCCTGCTCGGGACTGGGACTCAGGGGCGTCGTCGCCTGGCTGCTGTCGCGCCGCTGCTTCTGCTGCCTGTTCTTGTTGTAGATGCGTTCGAACTCCTTGTTGTTCTTCAGCAGATCCAAGACGATCTCTGCATCCCGCTTCGACTTCTCAGCTGCCGTTGGCTGCGCGTCCAGCTGGCTGGCATAATACTGTTCCGCCTTGGTCTCCTGCGCCTCCTCGGCCAGCTCAAGGTCCTCGGTGGACTCGGTGATCTTCAGCACGGCTGTGCTATCGAACTCACTGAGATCCATGTAGAACGTGGAGCAGCTCTCCTTGCGGCTGCCGCTGCTGTTGCTGCCGCTGCTGCTGCTGCTGCTGCCGCGCTGCTTCTTCAGCGTGGCGATGCGCTTGGGCATCGTCTTGTGGTTGTATTGCTTCACTTCGAAGAAGCCCTTGCCCTTGACCTTGCGCTCGCTGAGATCGGGTTTGCTGCCGCGCAGTGAGGCGGCGCTGCCATCGTCTGCCTCCCTCTGCTGCTGCTCCTCCAGGCTGAAGCCACTGATGCGCGGCACCGACTTGCTGCGCTCCTTGAGCGCCTTGTAGCTGAAGACGGGACTCTGGGACTTGGTGCGACTGCGCTGATCCCGCAAGAGGCACATGCACTGCTCCTGATCTTGCTGTGGCTCGCACTTGCAGTGCTCCTTGCCGGCGCTGGACTTGAAGTCGCGCTTGCTGCGATACCGCACAGCTGCGGCCAGTTTCTGTAGCGCAGTGTCGTCCAAGCTGTTGTTGCGAGACAGCGGCTTGGCTGGCTTCGTGGCGGCTCCTTCTGCCGTCGCCTGTTCAGGCGAGGGCTGCTCCAGCGACTCATTGAAGCTGTCGAACGAACTGGAGTTGGTTAGCGTCTTGCGCTTGAACTTGGAGTTGCGCAAACGAATCTCGCTGCGCCGACACGCGTTGCGTCGCTCTAGATACGTGGGAGTCGAATTGCTGCTCGAGTTCAGGCTCCATTTCCAGGTGCTGCGATCGGGCGTGCGATCTAACCGAGTCACAAAAGAAATCAAATGGGAATTAGTCTCTGACAAGGACACTCGGGTCAAGGCGAGGCAAGGCAAGCAGACGCTGAAATGAGAGTGTGAACAAGATCGAAGGACGAACCAGCAACGTTCTCTAAGCACTAGCAAACCAGAGTGACTACGAGCCATAACCATTCCAACAAGCATGCATACGAACATAGTTAATGGGGTATATTGACTCAAGGATACTCGCTTCAAATGCCACTCGATTGGACTAAGAAAGCTTTTTGAATATAATACAATGAATATGAATATAATACATTCAAAACAAATATATTTTAGCTAGAAGCTTTGTGTAGCTAAGATAAAGCTCAATGTGATTAACGTAAAGCTTAATTCCTTACTTTGCAATTCAAGCTTTGAGAGCTTTTCATATGAGTTTATTTAAAAGTTTCCAGTAAAAAGCTTTCTCGTTAAGGATTAATCCTAACTTGAAGCGCTTTAGAAAATATATTAGAGCTTTCAATTAAGTTGATCTGTCTGTATCAACTTGGCAATGAGACTGTAGAGTTGATTGGCTGAATTTCATAGTTCAACTATATTAAAGCTAACTTGAAGTCAGTTAACGCTCCTCCAGCTTTCACAAAGCTTCCTCGTTCAGGATTAATCCTAACATTAAGTGCTTGAGCAACTGATATATGAAAGCTCTGTTAAGCTAAGCTTAACTTGCAAGTAAAGAGCTTTTGGCATTTAAAAGCTTCCGTGTCCTGTTGAGCTGATGTATTCTAGGTGATTTCAGTGTTAGTAGCGCAGTGTGCATGCTGATCATAGTTAATGTGGTTAGGAATGCGTTCATGCTGGACGTAAGACCAGTGGAGCAGAGAGAAGCCAATTAGAGTAGAGTTTCACAAGCCAAGTTAAGAGGAAGAGAAAGGTGTGTAAATTGATAACTCGAAATACTTACTAGGCAGCGATCGGAATTGTCAGATTAATAAGACTACGTCAGCGCGCCGCAAATACCAGAAATGTTAACTAATTACGGTTACGATTACAGTTTAACGATAACGATAACGATAACAATTGGGCAGTTAACAGTTAAGTATTTACTAGTTTACTATAAATTATATTCTAATTAAATTTTAGTTTTGTTTTTTGTTGTTGGTTTTGGGTTTGGGGCTGGGTTTGGGTTTGGGGACTGGGGTTTTAGAAGAAAGTAGCGCTTAGTTATTCAGTCTCTGGTGTTTAGCCTTAGGGAACGCCTTAGAAACTAGTTAAAGTTTTCTTTTCTTGTATGGCTTGGGTGGTTTAGTTTTAAATTGCGTCACTGGTAGTACTACAACGGTAAACATATAGCAAAAATAAAAGAGTATTTATAGAGTATGTGTATATATATAGATTATAGTTAAGAGAGATTAGGACAAAGACTAAAGTTAAATGAGGAGTTACACCAACAGACACTTGTATTAGTTAGTCGAGTGGGAGCCATAAACCAATTATATAACATTATACGGGCGTCATAAATCTGATGGCAAGTACAGTTCCGCACAAAGCATGTGCAATTAAAGTGTGCAAACATCTGAGAGTTATAAGCACACTCACCGACTCAGACATAAATCAACTTGAGGGAGCCAGATGGGGCACGATTTTGAGCCACATAAAAGGAGCTGAGCGCAAGAGCGAACTAACTGAAAAGTGTTTCAAGACATGGTTATGTCACTTCAGCTGAGTTCCAGGCAAGTGAAGTGTATCTACACTGCAAGAAAACTAAGTAGTTCTTGCCCGGATAGAGAGTAAGAGCTTAGCAAGTTGCTTTAATTGAGAGCTAAAGCCTCAAGCTTTAGAAGACATGCGATTCTATATTATATTTGAGCTATAAAAAGCTCTCTCTATGCGAGCTTTGACTACAGCCTTGCATACCTCAGCGAGATCAGAGAGCTTTACAGTTGAATAGATCCTACTAGTTTGAAGTCTATAAATTCGAGCTTTAAGTAAGCTTTAAAGCTTAGCTAGCATTACATTATTACTGTACTATTCAGCTCCGTAAGCTTTAAAAGCTTTTGCAGCTCTGCTCGCTCATCTCGCTAGCTTGCAGTGTGGAGCATCTCCGGCAGCTGCTCTGAAGTTAGTCGCGAATCCCTCACAGCCTCTTTTGCCAGTGTATTTAATGAGCTTTGAAAGCTCAGCGCGGCACTTCAGCAACTTTTTGTTGGGCAGTGCATGTGCACGTGTGCCCGCATAACTGTAACTACACTACATCATCGTAGCTTGCCATAAAATATTGCAAAAAAAGGGAAATGAAAACAAGCAAACAGTGACAACAACAACGACAACGACAACGACAACGACAACATAGAAAGACAAACATTAAAGACACACAGGTAGCGGCTATGCAAAGACGAACACAAAAACAAAGAGCAGTTGATGGGCTGCTTAAGGCAGACAGCGGCTGGGGCTCACCTTCCTCGTTGCCCAGCTGGTAGACGAGCTCCTTGGCGCGAGTGGGTATATCCAGCTCTTCGAGCATCACACCTTTAATGTGCTGCGTCCAGATGCGCTTCTGGTCACGATTTCTGGCCGTCAGCTTGATTTGATTGCGCGGCTCATCGAAGGGTATGACATAGAAGCTGGTCGGCTCACCGGGCAAATGCTCGCTCAGCATTAGATTTTTTTGCTATAGCAGAGAGAGAGAGAGAGACAGAGAGAGAGAGAGAGAGAGAGAGAGAGAGAGGTGAGTGAGTGCTTCGATTTGGATCAGTTTGGGGCTCTATTTACGGTTATGAGGCTCTTGAACTGCAGTCGGCCGTCCTCCTTCTGCTTGGTAATGATCAGCATCGTCTCGAAGAGCAGCACCTGACGCGGCTTGTTGTGCTGCTCCATGAGGAGGCCCTCGTGCCTCAGCTCACGCAGCACGCTCAGATCTGCAGAGTCATGGAGAGAATGATTCTGGTTAGTGGCAGACAGAGCCAGACAGCCAGGGAGACTGAGACTAACTCACCTGGGCCCATCCAGCCGTCGAGTATGCCGGACAGCTCCTTGACGCGACTCTGCTGCTCCTGCTGACGCTTCACCTGGTCTATGTGGTGCGCTACCTGTCGCATTATGGCATACGCCTCAGCTACCTCCTTCACATCGCAGTGCTTGCGCAGGCTCTGAAAGTGGGAGACGGAGATGGAGTGGTTCAAGGCGAGTCTGCTCTGTCCCTGTCTCTGTCTCTACTTACGTCCAGCAGCAGATGGTACTTGAGTATGCGTTGCACCGGTTTCAGCAGGTAGGAGCCCAGGGGCAGGCGATGCTGCAGCAGCTTCTGCGTGGAGGCCAGCAACGAATTTGTGTGCTTCGCCTGCAGCAGTTTGGTCAGCAGCGAGATGGCTTCCGGGTAGCTTGTGCTGTAAGACAAAAGCAGAAACGTACATATAGATATAGATATATGGGAACATATAGCAGCTGATTTATGAATGCGACTTTGAGCTCTTCATCAGGCCAAACATCGAGAAATTTGAATTTAAAATCAGCTTGTTGGAGGAGTCGCACACATGATGTATGCCCAGCTGTCAGTCGGGGCGACAAATCAAACGGCGGCCAAATTGACAGAAACCGAAAGAGGAGCCAAAGCCTGAGGCAGCGGCAGAGGCAGAGGCAGAGGCAGAGCCAAATGTCAGCGCCTAAATGGAACATGGAATAAAGCGAGCATGGCGTGCTCGGACTGCCAAAGCCCCAGTCAAAGTCAATGTTCGTGTCTCAACTGCAATCGAGATCAGTTTTTGTTTTTCTTTTTGTTTTTGGCCAGTCCAGTTAACCGTTCTTGGCCAGGCTATCTGAGATTTGGCAAACACGCCAAGCGCTTGGGGAAATTACCTGAAGACTTGTCTACAAAATAATAAAATCTAAGAATAACACTGCGAGAAAGAGATGGAGAGAGAGAGGAACGCAGGGAAAGAGCTGGACAATAACTCTCATTATAGAATGCAAGCCACAGTGGGGTGAAAGGTCAAGAAGTGTGCTAAAGAGAGGGAGAGAGAGAGAGAGGGAGAGAGGTAGAGACTGAACCTGAGATATAGATAGAGAGAGATACTGGGATGGAGATAGAGACAGATATAGAGAGGAAGATAGAGTAAGTGGGACAGAGATTAACCTAAGGGAAGGAAACAGAGAAACAGAGCGTGAAAGAGAGATACGAAACAAAAGATAAAGAAAGACTAGCCGAGAGGGACAGGGCAACCGGATTAGGGAGCATAAGAGAGAGAAAGAGAGAGACGTAGAGCCCGAACCTGAGATATAGATAGAGAGAGATACTGGGAGAGAGACCGAGAAAGATATAGAGAGCTTAAGATAGAGATAGAGATTAACCTAAGGGAAGGAAACAGAGAAACAGAGCGTGAAAGAGAGATACGAAAGAAACGATAGAGAAAGACTAGCCGAGAGAGACAGAGCAACGGAATCAGGGAGCTTAGCCAGCAGGGAATAAATGAATGATGAAGGTAGGGAGCGAAAGGTAGAGATAGGAGGACTCCCGACTCCTATATACGAGATTCCTACAGAGTAGAGCTTAAGGATGTCGCGCTGGACTCACCAGTAGGTTGTGTACACATTAAAGAGTTCCCGCAGGTTTATGAAGCATTTCGCTATTCGGCCCGGATCCAAGCCCGAGTTGATCAGCTGCTGCAGCAGCAACGAATTGAATTCGTAAATCTCTTCAATGTTGGCAAAGAGTATTTGCAATTCGTCCGTGCGCAGGCAGGCGCGTTCCTTCCAGTCCAGAAGGTAGCTGCGAGGAGGAAGAGAGTTGTACGCTGATCTGACTTGGACTGAGAGTAGGTGATGTCTTACCCTTTGATAACCTGACCCAGGTCCTCGACAAAGCTGCGCTCCGAGTCCACAATCTCCAGGCAGGCGCGTTCCAGCACGCTCATAGGATGTGCGTGCGAGGGATGATGGTGGTGATGGTGATCGCCCAGCTCGTTCTCGCTCTCAGCCAAGCTCTCAACGCTGGCCAAATACGAGGTGGCCGCCAGCTTGCCGTTGAGCAGCTGATCCGAGCCGGAGCTGGAGCTGGACGAGGTGGAGCAAATGGAGGAGGAGGACAGCGGGCGGTTGTTGAGACGCGTCAGCTCGCTTAAACGTGGCGGATACTTGGGCTTGATGTCTGTCAGCGTGTCCAGGCTCTCGGCCGACAGCTTGTTGGCCTCCTCCAGCTCAGCCAGCTGCTCGGCTGTGGGCAGCCGCAGTGGCATGCCCCCACCCAAGGTGCTCGCCTTGCCACTCTGAGTCTTCAGCTTGGTCCGCGCATAGGTCTGCAGCGGGGAGCTACCAGGGGAGCCGCTGTGGCTGGCGCGCGGCGCCGAGACGCTGCGCACCAGTGGCTTACCAATCAGCGGCTTGTTGATGGCCTCCACCAGCTGCTCAGCCGCCGTCTCCCTCTCGCCCAGATCGAGATCGCTCAACGTCAGCTTCTCGATGTGCTGGGCCACCAGGTCAAAGTTAATCGTGTCCACGAAGGGCTCGGGGCTCAGCGGCTCGCTGGCCACCACAAACGCCTTGTGCCTGGGCGGTGGTATCGGTGTGCTTGCCGCAGCTGGCGGTGCTGGTGGCTGTGCCGCTAGCTGCATGCTCGTCACCGCCAACTGCTCCATTTCACTCAGCTTGATGCTCTGCAGCTTGAGCTTGGAGAACGGGTTGCCCTCGTGAAAGTGAAAGGGCGTGCCGGGCGCCGCTTTGTTTGTGGGCGTCTTGTCCTCGTCCGCCGATGACGCGACCTTTCTGTGTGCAGCTCCTGCGTAGTCGCTGCCCGCATCCAAGGTGGACACCAGATCGCCGCCCGACTGGGTGGATAGCTTGCCCGTTGTCTTGGAGAGCGGCAGATGCGATAGCTTCAATTTGGGTGGTGCTGTGCCCGCAGCCGCCTTGGCATAGCGCAGGGGCGTGGGGCTGCGCTGACCGGGCAGGGAGTGTGCCTGCTGCTGGATCGCCTCGATGTCGACGGCGCTCACGGGCTCCGCATCTGCGTGTGTAATAATCCGCTGAACATTGGGCGAGAGCACGCGAATATTGTTGCCGCGCCGCGAATGATTGCTGGATGCTGTGGATGCGATGCTGTGATTGCTGCCCAGCTCCTGACGCCGCTGCACCACCAATCGACTCAGCTGCACGCCATCAGCCACATCGTCACGCAGCCCGGCAACCACCAACGGCGTTTGTGGTCCACCATCTAAGCTATAGCTGCCCGAGTGGTTGTCGCTGCTGTTGTTGCTGTTGTTGCTGGTGGTGCTGCTGGCGGTGCTGCAATTGCTATTGCTGCGCTTCGGCGTTGACTCACCGCTGCTCTGGTTGCTGTCAGCCTGCGTTGCCGCTGCCCCAACGGCCAAGCTGTTTGTCAGCGTGTCATAGAAGCCCAACAGCGACGGCGCTAGCTCTGTGGTGCTGCCTGCAATAAATAGAGAATACATTATGATGGGCTGGCCAAGAGAGGTTTCTTAACTCAATATAGAAAACTGTATCTCAGCTGGTTTATGGGCAAAGAAATGTTTGCTGGACGGAAGATCTCGCTGACTATATTCCCACATTCCACTACAGAGCATAACCAAGGAACAACCAATAGCCCATCAAGCACAGCTCTGCTAGACTCATAGCTATGCCAGCTGTCAGAGTAGTCCCAGGTCTGCTGCTTGACAACGACAGAGGTAGAGCCCTAGCTGATCTATTACGCCCTCCCTCTCTCCCCCCTATAGACTATATAGCACTTGCTTACGATCTAGTCTAGACGCGATCGCAGTTTATAATGCATGAGTCGTCGATCTGGATCTGCATTCCACGTTTGCTGATTTATGCAATTTGCTTTGTTTGCTCGGCTCACAAGGGGCATCATTAAATAGCTATTGACTAGTGACTGGCGCGATCTATAATTTATATATCAACTGTCAGATACTGCTGTCTGTATGTGTGAGATCGGTAATGTTATTAAATGCGCCAGTTGTGGAAGGCTTCCTTTGATTAATTGAACCATTTGTGAGTAGTGATGAGCACAGCTAAGGAATGCCCCGTTGCCAATTGCCCAGTTGACGGTTTGTCAGATGTTTGTCGTCGTCGGCGGCGGCGGCGGCGGCGTTGTCATATCAATTCCCCTGTCCGGCCATAGGCAGGCACAGCGCACTCGCTGGCAACCTACTTATTTATGCAACAGCCTCAGCCAAGACGAGAACTCCAAGCCGCAGTCGATGTCTTGAGTTGTTGCCTTGACTGATGGCCGCATTCTGGGCACTCTGCAAGCCTTGTTGCTGTGCTGCTGCGTGTCCTGGGGCTAAACAACTCAATACATCAGCTCGACTCGGTTCGGCCTGGCCTGGCCTGGCTTGGCTTGGCTTGGCTTCAGCATATTTCATTTAACGCAGCTCAAAATTATGGCAAATATCGCTGAATTATGTGAGGCCGATGCGGCCTATCAACGCGTGACGATCGTTAGACACGGCCACATACTAGCCCACACAGGCAAAGATCAAGTTGTGTATGGGATGAGATGCCGAAGAGCGAGCTATACATAAGACAGTGGAGTTGGGCAATCCAGCATAGGGTCTGCTTATGGTATATACAGATATATATTTCTACTCTCCTATCAAGGTAAGTCTCTACTGATAATACTTCTGCAGACTAATCCAGAATATCCTATGCCTTTTCATACATAGTCCTCCGCCTCTTCATCCACTTCTGCCCATCCAACTTTAACTTTTGCCAATCTAAATACCTCACTCATCAATTGCCTTGAGTTTTGCCCGTGGAATTCCTCACAGTTTATCCTGCACAGCTTTTCCCTGCCTTTCAATTTCCGCCACTCTTCAATTTTCCCATTCATTATAAGCCCCGTCCCTGCTCGCTGCGCCGCGCTGGCTTATATATGCGTGCCTAATCCGAATGTCTAATCTTTTAGCACATTTGCCTAACAGCTCCAAGGAAAAATAAAGAGCTGCCCACAGTTTGTGTGCCGAGGTTCAAAAACTGTGCCGACCGCGACGGCAGAGTCTTAGCTCAAATCAGGCAATTAACTTGGCAAAAGCAGCGGCGCATGGCCAGCACCGTGACTGCAACTGGTTTTCAGCTATTTGGAATCCAGCATATTAGCATGGACAGTCCGCCGCAGCATCATCTTCATTGGCAGCCTTAGTTCCCAGTCTCCCATTCCCAGTTCCCAGTCTCCCAGTTCTCCTGCACAGTAGCCAACGGGCCACTTTTTCTTCTAATTGCAAACGGTGTCAATGTGAAGTTGGCTAAAATGTTGTTCTTTTCTCTATGTTTCCTGCGCTGGCTTAGCTGGCAGCTCGTTGCCACGTACAACAATTAGTTTGCTGCAGCAGCAACGCCCACTGCCAGCCGGACTGACTGCCTCAGACTGATGGACTGATGGAACGCTCAGTTATTCAACTGCCTCTCGCTCTGTCCGTCTGTCCTTCTGTCTGTCTGCCTGACTGGGCGACTGGCTGACGACAAGTCGTAAACATGATTTGTACATTTAGTTTTTCCATCATTTTGCTAGATTATTGCGTGGGCAGCTGGAAGCCAATGACGAGCTTTGATGACGCCACAAAGATCGCAGCATTTCCTGCTGCTGCTGCTGCTGCTGGCCGCATCTCTGACCCACTTTGGTGGCAAGAAGCGCATTTGTTGCAGTTTTGCTTAATTGCCAGCCGTGGGACGAAACAGGCAGCGAGCAACAGGTAACAGCCAACAGCCAACAGCTAACAGGCTTATAGTTATGTCTAGCAAATGGCCACAAGACTTCAATTTTATCATTGTCATGCGTTTAATTAGCCAGCATTAGAGCCAAGCGCAGCTATTAAATACTCTACAAATATGGGCAGAAGACTTAATTATGCTATTTAGCAGAAATATTAAATATTATTATATAAATAATTAATAAATATATTTATATAAATATATAATCTAATTTAATTTTTAAAAATTTTATATTTTATTTAATCTATAAAAATTATTTATGGATCATATTCAATTTAAGTGAAAGATATAAATATTAAAACTCATCAAACATAATAACAAAGTTTAATTAAAAATAAAATAAATACATAAAAAAAATTTAAAATTTAAACTCAAAATAAATGGAAATAACATTTTTTTTTAATTTATAAAATTCAGTTGAATAAAAAAATAAATGAATGCTATGCAAATTAGCTTGAAATTATACGAAATGAATTTTAATTATTTTTTTACTGCTTTAAAAGTCATTAAAAAATATGAATCGAGTAAAAGGTAAAGGCGCTTGCATAATGCTAGCCCAACTGACGTCGGAAAATATTTAAATAATTTGTAAAAATTGCTTTAGTTAATTTAAATATTTATATATACTCCGACACAATCTTAAGGAGAATATAACATTGTACAGTCCTTTGCTGCATCTGGAGAGCTGTGACTGCTCCATGAAGTCGGGCTTAAGTATCTAAGCTTTCCGCTTCAGTTAGTTGTAGAGAATTATAGGAGTAATCTTAAGGCAGCTCGCTTAAGCCGCTGCTGCGATTTGGCTTATCAATTTATGGCATAATTTGAGTTGACAGTTTTATGAAGCGATTCCAGGGACTAAGCCCGCCTGCAGCCTGTGGCAATCAGCCAGCGGAATCGGACGGCAATGAAACTAGCTAAGAAAATGTATAAAAACGAAGTTAAATAATGAAAAGAAGGCGACAACTGCAAGCAACAAATTTACGTGTCGCATTGTCGCACGCAGCGCTAAACAATGCAAAGCATTTCGCAAGCTTTTTGCAATTGGAGTAGCCAAGGGGACAGCTGGGACAGCTGGGACAGTTGGGCCAGCTGGACATTGGAGACTTGAGTGCCTGCTTTTGGTTACATTTTGGCAGACAGCGAGGCTGCCGCGCCGGCCCTTTGTCAGATTCAGTCGTCTACGGCTTCAGGTGTCAGTCGACGCAGTCGGCGATGCTATCACGGACGACGGACGGCGGACTTGGCCCGTTTAAACTGCGCAATTTATGGCAGAACTGACACAATTTCATAATGCGCGCGACGCAGTTGCAAGCCGCCGATGGCTGCCCAAAGATTACGCGATATTTCTCTTCCTTTTCTTATGCGTATAGGAGACTTGAGCGAGTGTGAAGAGAGTATATAGGTTCTATAACCTTCTCAATAGAAGTATTTGCAAGGAGAGTATTGTGGGGCTGGTAGAAGCTGGAGACTTGAACTTGAATAAGAATTACTTTCTTCTCTGATAGAGTTTATAGAGTATGTGGAATTCGCATTATACAAGTCAAGTCTGAGCTTCAATAGGAAGTTTAGTTCACATTATATATATATTTCGTTCATTATGCACATTAAAAGAGTATCTTGCAGTCCCTTACACCCGATTGCAATGTTATTTTTACTTGCATTTTTGGGCAAGCTGGCTAAAAATAGCGGCAGGCCTTAAGCCCGGCTCCGCAGAGTTGGCAAAAGGTCAGGCAGAAGGTGTTGACAGGCATTGCGGGTTGATTTATAAGAGTTGTCGCATAAGTTGCAAATGTGGCGAAAGTCTCTTGCCCCCCTCTCCCCCCGCTCGCTCTCTCTCTTTCTCTCTCTCTCTGTCTGCTCGCATCGATTGCAATCGCTGCTGCAGCGACGACAACTAAATCGATTGCTGCCTTCGCGGACTGTCGCACGCACCGCGCTGGGGCCAGCTGTTTGCGCTGATAGCATTATATTAAGGCGCTTAGACGCTCGTCTGCAACAGGCAGACAACACACAACACACACACACACACACACACACAGACACACTCATTTGATATTTTAATCGGCATTTTATTTTTGTCTGCTTTGGCTGGCGCCGCATTTGGCGCAACGTTTAGGGAAATGACCAGGGGCCAGTTAAACAGCACCACCTCTGCCACCGCAACCACTCGATCTACTGTTGGGTCATTAAAAACCCATTGCCATGCCTCGTGGCCGCTTGGTATCTGTCTAAACGTGTGTTCAGCCAAGTCAGCGCGCTTAGCGCGGACTTTGCGGCACGCATTTTGCAATTGCTACTAAAAGTTGTATTCAATGTGTCGCAAATGCGCTTTAAACACAAATTTCAGCTGATAAGAGACAGCCAACAGCAACAACAGCAACAACAAATTATATTGTTCGCAGCGTCGATCAGCAAATCAGTTTTTAGTGTCTTTATTGAAGCATTCCGAGACACCTGCGATTAAATAACAACTTTATATAATAAATATAACTCTATATATATAGGTATAGCTATAGGTATACGATTTCAGCGGAAGCTCAAATTCATGCGCCATTGGGCACACACACACACACACACACACACACAGAGAACGTTTAACAACTGCGTGAAAAACACATGTAGATTTGAGCTATAATTATTATATTTCTTTGGCATTACTCAATGTGAATAGCGGATGCAGCCAACAGCCCGAAAATACAATGCAACGCCAGTCAAAGGTCTAGAGTCGACCGAATGCATACACTAACTGAGACAGTGAGCTAGACGCTGATAGGGAATAGGCCGATGATATGGACGATGTGTGCATAAGTAGCTGCAGCATATATGCGACGATATATCAGCAGTCTCTGTAACTAATCTATCCCCGTTAAGTAGGCTAGAAGTTTGCTAGGCTATAGCTATAGAGCTAATGGCACAATTTGTAAGAATATGCACCTCCACACCGAATATACCCTATGAAATTGTTGTTTATCATAGGAAAAATATATGGGCATATATGAAAGAGAAGGTTCTAGCTTCTAGAGTATAGAGTATAGAGTATAGAGTATAGAGTATAGAGTATAGAGTATAGAGTATAGAGTATAGAGTATAGAGTATAGAGTATCATATGCCTCTCTATCTGTAGTCTGATAGTCTCATAGAATATATATTGAATAAATCAAATAATATTTACACAACCTGTCTCTAAAGAGTCTCAGCATGCCCATATATATATAATGGGTAGCCTCTACCCTAATCAGTAGATCTCTGTATCTATATATCCATATATCCACTCATACTACTCTATACATTATGAGTTCCTCTATCTAGCTTAAGCTCCACCAAGTCTCATTGAAGTCTCTATTACATCGGCTTCAACTCCGTTTCAATTCAACACACAGATCAGCATTACAGGGTATACGCAGTAATCAGTGAGTGCACATTGCAGCTCGCTTTCATCTGGCCCATGCAGCATCCGTTCCGAGTGATACGATAATCGTGCTTTTGCGAAAAAGAAGAAGAAGCTAGCCAGCTTCATAGCAGTTCTTATGCTTAATCAAAAGAGAAGAAAGAAGCAGCCAAAGCCAACAGTTGAATGATATTTTAATATGCATTTAGAGTCGCATTTAGAGGCGAATTGCGAAAGGGCATAGGGAATCGAGAGCCAGAGATCATAAGAGGGGGACAGAGACAGAGAAGCATTCCAGAGATCATCTCCCCCAGCGCTGGGCTGCAGCTTATTCAACTTATTTATTTTTAGACTCCGGCCAAGATCGCATGGTTCACAGGCACTTAAACGGCTCCAGGCCCCTCTCCCGCTCTCTTCTTTTCGGGGCCAACGCAGTGCCTGGGCAAATTCCAGCGAAAAAGTGAAATCCTTTTCAAAAGGCGGCTGCAAACACACAAATCTAGGAAAATGTCGCTGAGCCGCAAACGTTATAAATCTTGTTCATATTTGCACGTGAAAAAACAAAAAGAGAGAAAGAACTGAACGACTGAGCGGAGTGGACAAGCGCCCGGCCCGGACAGTTGGCCCAGACGAAGCCATAAATGTCACGCAGGCCTGACTGGCTGCCTGCCTGCCTAGTCTGGCCTGCCTCCTCCTACTAAAGCATATTAGTTTTCCACTAGCTACGTGCTAAATTCCTATGGCCAGAAATCCATTAAGCAAGACCTGGCCCGTCGCTCGGGGCAGCGGCGGGCACAGGCTGCATGCCACACGGCCCTAAAGTGCTAAAATCTCATAAGACGTCGCGGCCCAGGGCCGGGCCGGGCCGGGCCGAGGCAGCTGCGTCTAAATTAGCCCAACTCCAAAACTTCAGCTGCAACAGCTTTGAGGAGGCCACTCCTCGAGGCATGCGACACTTGCAACAACAGCAACAGCAGAGGCAGAGGCAGAGGCAGCAGCTGAATATTGTTGCCACCAGCTTGCACTTTGCACTTCAGCCCGAAGGAGTCTCGAGTGTCGAAAGAAGCCAGCCAGCCTGTCAAATAGTCTAGCAAATTGAACGACTAACAGATACCCTAGTCAAGCAAAAGCTTTTGAGTAGATGTTTAGTTGTCTTTTAGGGAAAAGAGAAACTTCCCATGGGTAAGACACGCAATCCATTCAAGCTGAGAGGCAGAGAGAGATATATATAAGACCTAGAGGTTGCAGAAAGCTAAAGGCTAAATAAAAGCTGGAATCGAGCACGCCCACAGCCTGCCAGCCCTCTTACAGGATATCCACATTGTATGGAACTTTGCTGGCATTTTCAATGCAGCGTCCGTCGTTGACTTTGACATGACGAACTGAGCGAACTGCGTGACTCTGGCATTTGAACAGGAACAGCGATGAGGCGCGCGCAGAACGTGCCCCTGAGCCATAAATAACAACAATATTAACAGCAACAGCAACAGCAACAACAACAGCAACAACAGCAACATGTTTTAGCCTGATGAATTGCAAACATGGCGTGAAAAATGCATAAAAGTGTGAAAAATATCACTAAAAATAGCTGCGCAAAAATGTAAAAATATCAAAACTCTGCAAAAAAGGAAAGAGGAATTTCAAATTGAAAAAAAACGGGCGGATGTGAGCATAATTACTATTATTATTATTAGAGTATAATAATAAGGGACTGGGTTCCTTCTAATTTATAGTTATATTTAGTAAACCAAAAATATGCATATAAAATATTAAAAAAAAAAAAAAAATAAATAAATTTAAAATCATTTTAAAAAAATATATTTCCAAAAAAAAACCTATAAATTTAATAGAAAAACACTATTTAAAAAAAACCTATATATAAAAAAAATATTTTAATACTTTTAAAATTTTCTAAGCTACATAAACTAACAACCAAATTTTTTTTTTTTTAAATAATTTCTAAAAAAAAAAAGAAAACAAATATTTGCCCGCTAACTAATTTCACAGGCTTTTTTTGGTCAAAATATTTGCCTGGGCCGTTGGCCATATGCTAATGGCATTATTGTTGCTGTTGTTGTTGGTGTTGGCTTTGTCGGTGCCAAATATGGGCAACAAGTATGCAGGCGACATGGCCATGACCAGTGCCGGTTCAAGGGCTTTTTAAGGCGGGTGAAATTCGCAGCGTGCAGCATGAGCGAGAGGCGAGCCGCATATGGAAATTGGCTAACGATAGGCGAGCGCTGATAAAGACATTCGAAAATCCGTGGCATTATGTAAGCTAACATTTAATTAGACGATAAAATGGCAAGCCACAGGCCGGTCTGTGCCTTCTATTCGAGCAAAGGCTTCAAGCAGCTGCGCTTTGACCCCGCAAGCAAGAGTCGCCCACGCGCCTGAGAGGCAGAGGCAGAGGCAGAGGCAGCTGCTGTTTAATCCATGTGGACACAAGATGCGGTTTCGTGGTCGGCAAACGCAGCTCATTTGAGCCGCATTCGCTTTCAAAATCAATTTTCAATACGCAACACGGGCGGAAAGCGAAAGCCACAATGAGCAGGAAATGTCTGTCAATATCTTGAAAGAAAATCTACCCAACTGCAGACTGTAGAAACTGGTGACTCCAGCGCCAACTTCGACTCCGACTCCAACTTGACGTCTAAACGCATTTTGATTGATTGGGCCAGGGCCAATAAGTGGAGCAAGCAATTGCATAAGCCAACTTGTGTGGGAGGAGCTAACGGGGCAGACGCTATTGTTTGCATGTGTGGCTCCGGCTTAAGTACAGCAAAGTTAGTCAATCAATCAGTTGAGCATTAGTCAGTCAGCTAGCTTATTAGTCACTTATTCAGCTAGTCGGTCAGTCAGTCAATAATCTAATCCATTCCTCGATCAGGCAGTCAATCAACCAGGCAGTAAGTAAGATAGTCAATCAATTAAAGAGTTGATCAATCACAAGGCAGACAATCTGTCTGTCTGTCAATCAGTCAGTCATTCAGTCACTGCTGGATTGCTCTTTCAGTTAGCCAGTCCATCATGCCATCAATCATTCAAACAGGCAGTCAATCACAGCTCAATCAAGCCTTCCGTCAATCAGCGACAGTCTCAAGCCTTTCAGCATACAAGTCGGTTAGTCAGTCACTCAGTCAGTCAGTCAAGCACACAACTCACTCCGACTGTCTGTCAGTCAGTCTGTCCTTCAGTCAGTCAAGCTCAGCTCTGTCTCTCTCTCTGCCTGGCCTCCACTGTCTGTCTGTCTACGGCCGCTGCACATTTGAAGGCCAACTGTCTAAAGGTGCTTTACACTACACAACAATCAGGCAGAGAGACAGCTGGACAGATGGACAGAGGGACAGACAGTTGAACACAATATTGACTTTAGATACGCGACATTGACTTCTGGTTAACGGCAATTGCCACAGTCTCTGCCACTGCCACTGGCATCTCTCTCGCTCTCGCTCTCTCTCTCTCTCTCTCTGTCTGTCTGTCTCCCTCGCACTCTGCTAATGAGCTCCATAAATAAGCCGCTGGTTAAATTTGCATTGGCTGTCGGCCTGTTGACACGCGGCCAAGACAAGATAACTTTGTTAACAAGCTGCACAGTTGATTTGTGCTGCTTCTTCCCCCCCTGGCCTCTGCTCAAACTGTTCTCCCTGCGCTGCTGCGCTGCTGCTGCTGTTGTCAGTCTTTATGACGCGAGGCATGCAGCAGCCTCGAGAGTCTCAACTTTCTACAAAGAACAACTCCCTTGCAGCTCAATCAATTTTAATTAGCTGCATTTATATTTTTCAAAATCTGAGTTTAAGATTTATAATTCATATGATAAATCAAAATTATAAGAAATGCAGAAGAAAATACCAAAGGCAACTCTTCTCTCGACTCAATAGATCAAGCTATGAAGATAGGAAAAAGTAAAGCAATAAATTTCCCCTAGCAGCCAAAGAAATTCTGAAGTTCTGCAAACACCTTTTCATCATTTTGCAGTTGAATGACTCCCAACTCTCCCAGCCTTATCACCCACTTCAGTCCAGCTTAACTAACTCCCCAAGCAGCCCACTTACCTCTTACATTCCTCAATCGAAGGTCTTAAAGTGTTTGCATTAAATCAAGCAGCCCGCACGACAATAACAATAAAACAACATACCTGCAAAGAGAAAGAGTTGAGGAATGAGTTAAATTAGTGAGTTCTGCGAGTCGAGAAATTCCCTGAAGGCCTTAATAAGAACCGCAATGGATAAACTTGCCCCCAAATGTTGCACTTAGTCTAACCATATTAAGCAAGGCCGCTTGTGCGGAATGTGGAAATGCTGAAAAGTGCTTCAAATGACCAAAACGGGTGTCAGATGCCATAAGCAACACAATCTAGAAGAATCGGAGTGAGTGAGAGAGAGAGAGAGAGAGACTGATGCAATGTCAATGCCTTTTGAGCGTGGCTGCAATTGTATTTTGGTCAATGCACCAGCATCAACTCGACAGCAGCAAAGTGGTTCAAACATTTTTCCAATGAAAATATGCCAAAGATGCGATGTGTGGAGGATCACAGACAGAGAGAGAGAGAGAGAGAGGGAGGGGAGATGAACGCGTTTTAAAGGCCATCAGCCTGAATGGCTCACGTCCAAGTGTCTAGCTGGACCACCGGAGTTGCAGCTGCAGGCGAGCCAACTATGGCTGGGCCGGGCTGGCAGGCTGTCAGGCTGGCAGTCGAGTCGACCCGGTTCGCTGTAATTGGCAAGTGGCAAAAGCTGTGCACATAAAAAGCAGGTCAGCGACTGCTGGCTCTGGTAGCAGCGCAAAACAATCAAATTATGGCCACATTTGTATGGCCGCATCTTTAATTGATGGCCAATCGAGCGAGCGGGCAGCGATGTTCGCGCATTTGTTGCACAGCACATAAAAGGTGCAGCAGCCACCCCAAAAGGAAATGTGGCATCATAAAATTTCACTGCCAATGGGCAAGCCAAGCAGAGAGCCAGCCAGCCAGCCAGGCCGTCGAGCTGGGCAGCTGTCTATCAGTTATTTACGAACGCCCCATATGTTAATGAAGCTCACTGACTGCAGATCGGGGATCGGACATTGAACATGGACTTGGCCAGCAGCTAGGGGTCTAGGCAGCAGCAGCAGCAGCAGCAGCAGCAGCAAATGCCCAATGCGTGATGAAAGACAGGAAGACGAGGCGCACAACAATTTAGCGCTTTAATTTGATGGCAGACATGGCGACAAGGCGAGTCAAAGGCACGAGTTGAAGTGGCGTGCACTGAGAGAAAATTTACGACTAAATAATGAAGGGAGTTGAAGCTGAGAGAGAGAGAGAGAGAGAGAGAGAGAGAGAAGAGAGAGAGAAGAGTGAGATAGAAGAGAGAGAGAGAGAGAGAGAAGACAAAGCGGGGAGAGAGGGAGAAAGTGGAGAGAGAGAAGAGAGAGTAAGAGGGAGAGACAGATAGAAGAGAGAGAGAGTGTAGAGAGAGTGGAGAGAGAGAGAGAGAGAGAAACGAGGAGAGAGAAGGGAGAGAGTGAAGAGAGAGAGAGAGAGAGAAGAGAGAGAGAGAGAAGAGCGAGAGTAAAGTGAGAGGACAGAGAGAGTGATGGGG
Source organism: Drosophila peninsularis (assembly GCA_035047485.1). Classification (NCBI taxonomy): domain Eukaryota; kingdom Metazoa; phylum Arthropoda; class Insecta; order Diptera; family Drosophilidae; genus Drosophila; species Drosophila peninsularis. The sequence goes on along the minus strand of JAWNPN010000035.1, from coordinate 11,933,615 downwards.
ACAAGGGCGAAATTCTAAGTGGAGAAAAAGCGAAAGAGACAGACAGAGATGTAGAGAACCAGGTTTTAAGTGGAGAGTGAAAGAGAGAGAGGAAGAGGAATTTAAAAGACTTCATAGTATACACAGTAAGAAAACTTTGATTTTTGATCAGTTCTAAGAGAAAAGAGAGAAGGAAATAGAAACAAAGACTTAATAAAACAGAGATGAGATAGAGAAGAGAGAGAGAGAGAGAGAGAGAGAGAGAGGATGTCGACTGCTTTACCAACAATAATACAATAAAATATAATAATGCAAAGCAGACAATCACACAAGCTTTTCGCACAGTGCACAGCCCAGAGTCAAGTCCAGGATCAGGGCGTTAGATGGCGCAGGCCATGGGCGGCCAACAGCACATTTGGCTAGCTAATTCAGTTACAAGTTTTATGCGCTGAGCATTTGCTTGGCCATTTACTTTAATTACTTGCAGTGCCCGACTGAGTCTGACTGTTGGTTTACATTACGGGCACTTGGGCGCTTGGAGGCGCAAACATGAGAAATCAATTTTGGTCCAGCCTAAAATTGTTGTTGCTGTTGTTAGTGCATTCAACTCGAAGCGCGCCCTAAGGGCAGCATTCGAATTGACTTCCGTCAACAAAAAGGCAGCAGATATATATGAATATATAACTAAATGCAGCAGAGGCAACGCTCGCTCAATATTCTAATTGCAGCATGTTGCAAAGTAAGTGCGGACACTTGCAATTAATATGAATGTTTGCAGCGGAAGGTGCAAGGCGCAGTTGCAAAAGGCAGCCATAAAAGTGACTCTGGCTGGCATGTTGCAAGTTGCCTGTTGCAAGTTTGCCATGGCCATAGCCAAAGGGCTCGCTGCCTCTCCGCCTGGCTGGAATGCGGCGTAACGCCAGCAACATTTCACGCTTAATTATAGACGCCGCAGCGAATAGGAATTTTTCTAAAAGAAAAAAAAAGAATACAAAAATCCTCTGCCTCTCTTCCACTCCTCTCTCTCTCTGTCTCTGGGTGATGCACCTTGATGCAGGATGCGGCGCATTTCCCGTCTAATGCTCGAGACGCGGCTTATTTATGTGTGGGCCGTTTGTTTTGTAATTTAATAATATATACAACAACAGCAACAGCAACAACACAAATAGAAGGGGGCGAGACAATGTTGCAAGAATATGAATTCTAGCCAACAACACCCACACACACACACACACACACACACACTTGGGCAGGCACACGCCGTTGACGTCGGCGCCAGTTGGTCGCAGTCAGCGCCACAAAGGCAACAAAGCCAACAAAATGCTGACTCAGCTAAGGAATGCAAAAATGAGCAACAACTAGAAGCAACAAGCAACAAGCTACAACAACAACAGCAACAACAAGAGCAAGAGCAACTGCGCCGCATAATTCATATGCAATTAATAAATGGTTGCACATGCGCAGAGAATGTTGCTGCCCCGCAGCATGATGCGCAACATTGCTGCGGCAACAATATTGCCGCAACACTGAGCGAAAAGCTTGGGTAGCAATATAGAAAGTGAGTGAGCAGTTTGTGGATTTCATTTAATTATATTAAATTCAAGCAATTAAGGGAATCAACTTTCTGCAGGGCAACACTGAGCGAAAAAGCTGGAGTGAAAGGCAAAGGAAAATGTAGAAAAATATTATTAATATTTATATATGTTTTTATTTTATATATGTTTTATTTTAAGAAATTGAAGTAGTTTTGAGTAGTTAAAAATTATTGGTAAGCCCATGCTTGCTACTGCAACATTATTGCCTCAGCACTGAGCGAAAAAGTTGAGTGAAAAGCAGTTACATTTTTTTGATAAGGTAAATTTGAGCAAGTCATAGGCAAGACTACCTGACAAGCTATGGTTAATCTGACTATCCACCTGTTACTGTTCCATATATATTATATCTCTACTATATATGCCGTCTAATCTATCTACTCTGCTCTTTATTCCGTCTACTCCAACTTATTTTTCTACTCTATCTATTCTATACACTTTAATCTAGTCTGTCTACTCTATATCTGCCTTTCTACTCTATCGATCCCTTTACCTATTAACTTCCAGCTCCACTCTTTCTCTCAGTGCATCTCCACTTCAATACGCACAACCTTTACTGCGAACTGAGCTAATGCTCTACACATTTCGTTCAAGTCTTAAGACTCTGACCTTTGCGCAGGTAAAACGCAATTTGATATAGGAAAGAAAAAATAAATAAAGAGCTCTACCAGAGTCGGGCGTTGTTTTTCTCATGGTTTATTCAAATTGAATTACAATAGGCATATCTCAATTTACACCACGCCTGACATTGCCACACACACTCACACACACACACACACACACACACTGGTAGCTTGACCATGTGTTGGGCATATAAATTAAAACACGCGACACATTCATCATTTTCAATTGGACGCTGGCTCACATAATCAGAATTCAGAATTGGAGACAGCAGAAGCAGACGAACTGCAACTTCAATGTCAACTCAAGTGAAGTGAAGTGAAGTGGAGAAGTGGCACTTGAGTTGAAGGAATACATAAATGAAGATGCAGATGAGAAAGCAATGAGAGTTTAAAGATAAAGAAATCGACAAATAATGTGGAACTTGAAGATTTTTTATTAAAAACTTAGGTAATATAGTAGCTTTAAAAGCTCATTTAAGCTGGCAGCTGTCCTTTATATAAGAGTTAAGTAATTTAGCTGATTTTATTTATGTTATCAAAATATTAACTATGTAAGCATTTTTTAAAAAATTATTTTATTTTGTTAGATTTTTTAAGAATTTTATATATATTTTTTATTATATTTATTCCATTCCAAGCCAATTCCAGTCCCAGCTAATATTTGTTCCGCTTTCTTCGCCTTCCAATTAATCTCACTTCTTTCTAAAACTATCTAAAATACCGTTTCTCTTTTTATCAAATTTCTCTAATATATCCAACACCTTCGCAGACTTCACTTGACTATGTCAAATCAATCTATTTTGCCACCTTCCTTTGCTGTGCTCCATCGTTCACTGTCTTCAGTCCCAAGATTCTGCTTTAGAAGAGCTGTACACTTAATTCTTATCTCTTTGAGTAATTCGCCTCATTTCTCTAGCCCTCACACCACTGTGCCCGTGCAGTTTTACTTTTCTTTCGAGTGGCCATTGTCTGGCTTTCTAATTAAACGGACAGTGGACAATATTAATTTATGGTAATTTAATACTTCGGGTTGAGCGCGCTGAATGCATAATCTGTGGAATGCAATCGGGCCAAACAAATTGCCATCATTATAGTGCAGATATATGGATATATATCAAACTAGCTGAAGATCAAGCTATAATAATTTGCGCCAATTAGAAACAAAAGTGAGGGAAGCAGGCAAGATGCGCTGACGACCTGAACTATTTTACTTTTATGAAGTGGATGCTGTTGCTTTTTGGGTCGAACATTGCAACAGCAACAGCAACAGCCCAAGCAACAACATCAACATTTGGCCCTATCGAACAGCTATCGAGTAAATCTAAATATAGCGTCTGCTCCAGCTCTGGGCTCTATGTCTGCTCTGCTCTGCTCTCCTCCGTTCTGTTCTGTGCTGCTCGTGGCAGAACATGATGTTGAAATTTTGATTGCGACATTCTTTTCGGCCCGGCCCGTAGGAGCGAACAAATTGAGGTATTGCCGATGCCTGATGCCTGGGCCTGGGCATTGGCATTGCCCCAGGGCTTAATGCTTTTTGGCCGCCATTTGATTTATGGCAAATGCTTATGTTGACATGCCACAAAAAAGCGCATTTCCAGCTTAATGATTGCATTCTTGGGCAGCAGCAGCAGCAGCCATCTATTTGGGCTGCCCATGTGGCGGCCAATCATCGCCAGCTGAAGATCAAGTAAGCCTAACACATGCCTGACAGGCCTCGCTGACCTGGAAAATTCTAGTCGAAAATGTTTTTGCCTTTGCCTGTGCACTAATTAAATTGAGTTTTTCTATTTTCCATTTTCCCATACAGTGTTTTCCCTCCCTCTCCCTCTCTCTCTCCCTATACTCTGTGTCGTGCCACACGCTAGCTTCGCATTTAATTGAATTCAGCCCAAAAAGCGCAGAAAAACGTCACTTGGCATATGCAAATTTTTATGCAATTAGCCGCAAGAAACTAGAAAAACGTGCAACAGCCTTTTCCCAAGCCTTTTGATAAGCTGCACTTAATCAGCTATTTAGTGGCTTCATTTGATAAGCTCTGACAGCATTTGGAGTTGTTGATTGATCAGCTTTTGGGATAAAGCTACTTTAATGAGCTTTCAGCTGGGAAGCTTTCGCTTGAGCTCGAGAATAAAATGTATACAGTTAAATAAGCTTTAAAATAGTTACTATAAAACAAGTGTGTTGCATCACATAGAGAGCTTTTGAAGAAGCTTTACGAAAAATGTAATTCATATTCAAGCTGTTGGTAAGATTCGTAAAGAATTGGGACCTTTTTACTTAAGTTGCCAGTATATACAAAGAATTAGCTGGAGCTTTAATGAACTTTTTTATCAATACACTTTTTTATTGTATATTAAAGCTCATTAAAGGTAAAGCTTATTTAAATGTGACTAAAATCAGTTTGAAGCACTAGAAGAGAGCCTTGGCCATAACTTATAGAGCTAACATAGCAAAAAAAAAATCTAAATATTTGTGTGAGCTTTAAGGAGCTTTTGCGTACAAATAAGTAGCTTTGTCAGTATAACCTATTCGAGCATATCTGACACTAATAAGTCAAATTATATAATTATATTATAGATTCTTTTCCCTATTTAGACTCATTCTAATGATATATTTTCCCACCACTCGCCTTATTGCACAAAGCTCTGTTGAGCTAGTTTTATTTTTAGTCAGCAACATTATTGATTTTCAATCAAGTTCGAATGGTTTGCATTGAATGTGCTCATTTAGTCTCTACTAGTCTCAGCTATCCTGTGGGGTTGACTTCTCTCTCTCCCTCCCCCCCCTCTCTCTAGCGCACTCTCTCCCTTGGTGTGCTCTATAATCTCCATTAAGCATTTACATTGGCTCCAGCTGCCTGGACGAGTTGTTCATAATTTTCGCTGCGTGGCAACGCAATTTCGCAATCATCGAAATGCAATTCGAATGCAATCATTTATCTGACTCGCTGACTGCCTCGCTGGCTGCCTGTCTGACTATGCGTCCGTCCTGCTGTCCATCTGTCTGTGTCTGCGCCTTGGCACAATTTTTCATTTTTTTAGCTTTGCGCACTCGCATCCTGTGGCTAAGCAAATATTGATGCCGGGCCCAAGAGAGACAATCGATTATGGCGCAAACGTAATCAGACAAATTCAATTTGCGGCAATTTGCATGCCACAGTCAGTTGCAAATAAACCAGTTACAACACTCTGCCGCCTCCTCTCTCTGTCTCTCTCGCCTTGTGGCTGCTGCATGAGAAATGACAATGGCTGTGCCCGCTGTCATTCTAATGTGACCAAGGCTGGCTGCCAAGGCTGGCCGGCAGGCTGACCGGCTAGCTGGCTGCCTGGCTGGCCGCAACAGGCTCGCGTAACTTGTAACCCAAGTGCAATTGAAATTGCAATTGCAATTCCAACTGTAACTGCCTCAGCCTCTGCCCCTCTATGGCTATGTCTACTAGCCTTCCTGCTCCTGCCTCTGACTCTGACTCTGTGTCAGCGTCTGCCCCTTACCCCTAGCTTCAGTCTCTGCCTGTGCCTTCAACTCTGCTCCTTACTCAGCCACAGCCTCAACCTCATCTCTGTCTCTGGCTCTACCTCTGCCCCTCTTTACCTCAGCCTCTGCCCCTGTATCGGCCCCACTACCTAGCTCTGCTTCTGCTTCTGCTTCTCTCTCAGTCTCTTCTGCCCCTACCTCTGCCACTACCTCTCCCCACTCCTCCTTCTCATACTCCAACGCCTTCCCCTCCCCTTAACCCCTCCTCCTCCATTCGATAACCCCATCCCTGCCACACTCCGCCGCTTGTCGCACGCTTGTTGCACATTTGGCGCCTTATCGTGTCACTCGCATCTTTTGCTTTGAGGCTCACCCACTGCCAAACAACCTGCACAACCTGCGCCTGCCGGCTAGTTTTTCCGCCAATTTTCCGGCCCAGGAAATGAAAAATTGCCGAAAAACTAAAAAAAAAGAGGTAAAAACATGCCACGCTTTGCTCTGTGGCACGGCACACATGCATGTTGCACATAATTGGCGTTTATGCCACGAGCAAACTGCGAAACTGCAACTAGCAACCAGCAACCAGCAACCTGCAACCTGCAGCAGCAACAACAGCAACAACTGTTGCTGATGCGTTCAACTGATATGCTGCACAGTTTTTTGGGCTTCGGGGTGTGTCGCCTTGCAGTCAAATGCGCTCACTCACTTAACCTTTGAACTGCCAACGTGTTGCAGTTGTTGTTGTTGTTGCTTTGGCATTGTTTGTCGCAGCAGCTAAAAGAAAACGTGATTAAATTAAATTAACGTTCGCTTCCTACCCGCCAGCAACAGTTGCTGCTGCTGCTGCTGCTGCTGTTGTTGCTTTTTTTGGCTATGGCATGTGAAATTTAGTCATTAGTTGTTGTTATAGCCAGGCCATTAGCGCACACTTGCCAGCCACGCCCACCAATTCGTGATAATGTTGTTGTTGCTGCTGCTGCTGCTGCTGCTGCTGTTGCTGCCAATGTTGCAGGTGCCATGGCAAAGGCTTATTTGTTGCTTTTAGTTTTCGCCAACTGCATTTAATTTAGTTGGCATTGAAACTGCAATCGCATTGCTGAATTACTTATTGCTAAGATCTGGCATTTCGGAACTGGTTCAATGAGCGGAGTTTTTTCTTCGATTTTCTTGTGAATTTCAGCTGTTGCATAATGTTTGTGTTGATAGCAGCTCAAGCACTTTATGGGAATTACTACAGGGAGAAGGAGCGAGAGATAAATGATAATCACAGCTAAAGAGTTGAGCTTGCATGAGGGGGAACTATGTAAGGTACACTGAGAGAAAAGTGAAATAACCAATAGTATGTATATATAACTGGAATGATATAGAATATATGCCACATTCCCACATATATAAACTCTATAAAAATATATTTATTATAATAAATATATATATATATATCTCTTATATCTGTTATGCTGCTCTTAAGTAAAGATTTTCTGCTGTCAGACATAAACCTTGCATATATACATATATTATAATATATACACACTCGACTTTTTGTTCCTCTCAAGTTGTTTGTAAACACATTTTTAGGCAGCTTCCTGTTCAATATCGCATTGTTGGCAATTTCTCAGCAGATTCGCTTACAAAATTTCATGCGGATGTTTATGCTCCTCGCTCTCTGGACACAAACAAGAGCAACAGCAACAGCAACAGCAACGAGATTAACAAGATATCAATTTACTGCACAATATTTGTGGATTTATTTTCACACGCTGCTGTACGTCGCCTCGAGCCGGGCACCTCGATTAAATATGATGCATGCTCAAGTCAAGCCCATCCAAAGGCGAGAAAAGTGACTCAGAACTGACTGACTGACCAATCATCAATGCCCGCCACTTGGGTTTTGTTCTCAATCTTTTCTTGATAATGCTCGTTCATTGGGTGGAAAAAGGTTATATTGGGTTTTATGGTAAAGTTAATCAGAAGCGAGGTATATCATAGTCGTCTACACCATTTCTGTATGCTCTCTATAAGTCTGTCTGCACACACTTTCTATCTATATCTATATCTATATCTATATCTATATCTATATCTATATCTATATCTATATCTATATCTATATCTATATCTATATCTATATCTATATCTATATCTATATCTATATCTATATCTATATCTATATCTATATCTATATCTATATCTATATCTATATCTATATCTATATCTATATCTATATCTATATCTATATCTATATCTATATCTATATCTATATCTATATCTATATCTATATCTATATCTGTATCTATAGCTTTCTCTGCTTGACAGAGTATCAAACAGCTGTTTACAGCCGACTGCAAAATTTCGGAACATGTTTTTTATTTATCACTTCATAATTCTTATTCGCTGGGGGTTCAGCGTACCTGAGCCCCAAACTCACAGCTGTTTTCCCTTTATATAGATACATATATAGGTATATATAGATATACATATCTACATCCTGACATTGTCTTGTTCTCATTCTGTCATGCGGCAGCAATGCACCAACAGGAAATGCTAAGTGTTTGGCGGTGTATGTGTGTGGGCGTTGCAACTGTAAATTGTAAATGAAAACCTTATTCGAAACATACCAAAAAGAAGCGAGATAGAAAAAACAGCTTAGACAAGGCGCTTTTCCTTTCACGAGTCGCGCGTGTCGAGCTGGCCAGCGTCAAAAGCCATTAACATAAAAATGAATTTCGCTTTTCGCATGGCCATATCGCAGCTACCAAATCGGCCAACAGCCAAGCAGCCAGCCAACCAGGCCAAATGAAGTTGTAAGCTGGAGCTGCAGTCAACTGCAGTCCATGGCGTTACGTAGACCCAAAAAAAAAAAAATCAAATGAAAAAAATTCAAGCGAAACGCAATAAATTTCCCAAACGCGCGCAACAATTAGAAACGAAGCAACACGAAAAAATCAGCTAAGAATGTTGCCGAGCAGCATGAACGACTGGCACGATACCCTGTACGACAACAGAAAAGTTTAAAATAAATATTAAAAAATTAATAAAGTACTAAAAACCTATTTGTTTTTAAATTAATCAAAATCAAATTTTTAAAATATGTAAATAAAAAATAAATATTTCCATCATTTCATTCCCAGTAAAAGTTATAAATAGTTACAAATATATATTATCTCTGCATTTATCTCCCATTTCCTACACTTCCCAATCAGCATATCCCCACTCAGTCTCCTTTACAGGGTATAGAAACGCAGCTAACGACAAGCCAAACATTTTATAGCTATCGACAATTGGACGCCGTAGACATCGACATCGACTCGACATCGACATCCACATCGATTGCCATTGCGTCGGAGGCCGCGACGTCGCGTAGCTTCGTTGGACTCGTGCGCAAGCGCCTCGATAATTTCTTGTTATCGACGCGCAATGATCACGTAAATTATGTCGAGGACTGGCAAAGCAGCCAACTAAAAAATCACTCGCCGGCGCAGACAAAATGAAAACCGACAACCAAAAAGCCGAAAAAATAAATAGAAAATACGTTAAGAGACGGTAAATTGTATATTGGAATGCGCCGCGATAGGCAGCCTGGCTCTAAGCACCTCCGAATAGGCAATGGGAGCAGACCGGGCCCAGACATTTGTCTACAAGCTCCCAAAATAAAAGCCAAATTGGGCAGGCCAAAAAGAGAGATAGCCAAAGCGGGCGAGCAGCTTAAGATATAGCGCGATAAACAGAGAATATATTTACTACGACTTTCGATTGTGTATCGAGGAGTGTTTATCAATTTATCGATACGTTTCCGGCGTGCGAACGTTAATTAATAACAATTGAGAGTTAGGAAAAAGCCTAAGCCTAACTAATACATGCTCAGTTGTATAAAGCTAAGACCTGCTATCGATTATATGGCTTGTGTGTTTATCGATTATTTTGTAATGTTCAAATAATCGACGTGTGACCAAAGCCAAAAATAAATCTAGCTAAAATGGGCAATAAGTTTAAGATATGTATTAAAAATAATATTTATCGATATGCGATTATATATTTTGTATATCGATTTATCGAAATGAAGAATATGAGAAATTGTTCAACTTTCGTGTTAAATCTAAGCAACATTTAATACATTTAAACCAATATTTGGGCTTATTTATAATTTTCGATAAACAATTATAGCCATATCGATAATTTTGCAGCATTAAAACATTCGATAAACTATTACGTGCTGAGCACTAAATAGTTCTGATAATACTTGAGTTGTCTTACAAACATTTATCAGTTGCAAACTGCAAGAGTATTTCGACTGCATGCCAAGCAAGTGTTATCGATTATTTTGTAGTTTCGATAACAAAACGATACGTGATAAATTATGAATTTTTGGAATTGTAATACGAAACTTGTTCAATTTGTCATGCGATAAGGGAGATCTGAGATGCAGATGCTACTGACTATAGATAACTCAGATAAGTGTAGATAAGTGGCGCAATGAACATGTGTACAGATAAAATGTTATTTTTAGCAACAATTTGCGGCAACTTGGCCTACGCCTAATTAAGATGACAGAGAGACAGAGGGAGAGAGAGGGAGGGAGGGAGAGAGAGGTGAGTGGCAACAGGCAGACAGTGTAGGGCAACATTGTTGTCATGCCATTTTGCCTGTCATGTCATTTAGCTAGAGCTCGAGTGCAGCAACATTTCAGTTAACACCGTTTCAGCAAACCGTAGTGCAACGGTTGTTAACACGTTGCACGTTGCCAGTTGCCCGTTGTTGTCTGTTGCAATGTTGCACCTTACCTGCAGCTACAACAAATTGCAGACGACACAAAAGACACAGCAACAGCAGCAGCAGCCGCAGCAGACAACGCCTGCGGCTTTTGCTCCTGCAACAATTGCAGCTAGCGCCACCTACACACAGACAGCAGTACTATGTAGGTGTACAGGTGCTGCAGTGCCTGTGTGAGTGTGTGCGTGTGTGCGTGTGCAGCCAGAGATTTGTATCTTCGACTCCGCTTGGCATTCTTTGCCTACTCGCATCGATTCGCTGCTGCTGTTATCTGCCTCTTCTTCTGCTGCTGGCAACAGGCAAACGGAAGTCAGTAAACCTTTCAGGGTTATTATTATGCGCGGCTCGTGGGCAGTGCAGTTCCATTGAAGCTGTCAGTGCAAATTGCAAAAAAGGTGAGTAGAGGCAGAAGGAGAGAGAGAAAAGAAAACCTCTTCACAGCCTGAAATTGGCAGTTGTCAAAGAAAAAAGTTTCTGAAATAATCAAAATACGATTTTTACAGCTAGCGAGCATTGAACTCTCTCCAACTCTGCCTCTCCCTCTCTCTCTCTCTCTCTCTCTTTTCGCTCTCCTCTTTTATCTGCTTTGTAGCACAATTTGATTTGCAAAATAGTTCACAGCGATAGCGGCCACAAAGCCCGCAACAGACCCAATCAAATCTGACCCAATTTAGAATCAAGCGGCCACAGTCAACGCCCGCATAATATCTTTCAGCTATATAGATAGCACACATACATACATACATACATACATATATATATAGCTAAATGTCGATCAGCTTTTAATGATACGGCATATTTATGACACCTCAATTAACAGTTATTCACAGATCTAACATAGATCACAATAATACTAATTGCTTGCCATGGCGCAAACCAATCAAAACTCAAGTACACGTTTTTTTTTATCAGAATATCGTTCAGCTGTCTATATAGCCTATATATATGTATGTTTATGCATATCGATATCGCTCATGCGGTTCTTTTTGATGCACTTTAGCTGTGGGATTGGCGTGAATTGCCTTTAATAACTGCTAGAAAAGGAAACTAGGCTGCAGCTCGAGTTGCGAAAATTTGCCTTTTCAAATGTTCATTTTGAGTAATTTGAGAAGTATTTTTGGCAGTGCCTGACTAGCAGATACCCTAACTGGAGCGAGCTAGACTGAGTTCCTATATGTATATACCATATATGATGATATATCATAACAAATTAGCCAACTCGATCTAGTTATAATAGTTTGACTGTCTATGGGAATGTTTTGAATAACTTGATTCTTCATGACGACTTTATTCTTTTCCATCTTTCAATCAAGTACTTGATTTAGTCATTTGAATACTTATCTTATACTTCTGAGAATCTAACCAAGTTGAATCTGTATACCCATCTAATAGAGGCTGAATGTGTATATTATTTAAAAGTTAAGAAGTATTCCCCATTCCAATCTGAGTATATCTGAATTCCACAACCCAATATTATAGTTCTTATACAAGCACATGTCGTAAATACTTAATATATTTCAGAGATTTACTATATAATGAACTATATAGTATTCCTAGTATAAAATATATATTATACTTTGTAAATTTCTCAATATTTGTATGCATTCATTAATCTCTGACTTAATTCCTACGATATTTATATATATAAACAAAGCTTTTTGCTGTTCAAGTTCTTCTTTCTTCACTTTTCATTCGCTTTGTCATATTTTTGGATTATTTTTTATGGATTCTTAAAGGTTTTTTTTTCATTTTTTACTGTTAGTTCGATGCTTATTGAAATTGTGTCTGAAATTTTGCGGTCACGTACTGTGGATCAACATGTGGGTTTATAAATAAATAAACATGCAAGCAAATATATCTAAATATATATGTATATATATGTGTAAACATATCTGTCAGTCAGTCTGCCTGTCTGTTTACCTGCCCTGTGGTTAGCTGCGACTCGAACTTGTGCTCAATATCGCATAACGCCTTCCTTCAAGCAAAGACACAAAAAGCGACCATAAAAACCTAGCACACAAACAATCTTAAGCCACATACATATGTATTCTTTCAGAGCTCAGGCAGGTGAAAGTTGAAGCTGAAGATAGTTTATCTGGCTTAACAGCGTTAACCTGCCCGCCTAACTGGAGCAGAGCCCGAGCGCAAAAAGTGACACAAATCAAATATCCCATATTAGCTAGTTACTCATCTCAGCTGTCGGCTTTTCGACTTTCCACATTTAGTCATTTATTGCAGTTTATTGCCGCAATCCTCCTATCACATGAATGCATTTTGTCGGATGATTCACACATTCATTCAGTTGTGGGAAACATTTTGTGACTTTATCAGCGACTGATGACACTTTAAATATATATATATATATATAAATATATATATAACTGCACTCTCTAACAAAACAGAATTTGCTTAATTAAAAAGTATTGTCTCTTTGTGTCGCTCTAATTATTCAGCTCGTTTACTTTGTCAAGTTCTTTGCTTTGTTTAATTTATGTGATTTTGTTGTTTTTATTTCGAGTTTAACTGGGAAAAGGGTGTTCCCACATATATATGCTGCATGCAGCATGCGGGTGCAGCAGTTTTCCAGTGACACATTTATAGGATGTGCTGCAAAGAGTGAATGAACCCTGAACGAAAAGCAAACAACACATTGGCAACATGTGTACAATGGCATATATACATATACACAGGCTGTCATGGTCAACATTGTTGAAGCAACATTGGCAACATTGCCAGCAATGCTGCTCAGCAGCTAAACGCGACTTTAATAAGTGAAAACAGAAATAGTTCAAGTGGAAGTCTAATTAGCAATACTAAAATTCAATAAGCAACCTGACTGGGCCCAGCAAAAAGGCTTTGGCAACATATGTATGCATATTCGCATAACAACATGTTGCCAATGTCACGCATATGCGCAGCACAGCAATGTTGCCAGCAATGTTGCTAAGCAGCATTTGGCATAGTATGCAAAAAGGAAGAAAAATAGTTAAAAATTAAAAAGTTTATATGAAAATACAATTGAAAAATAACATTATATGACCTCCGACCTTAGACTGCTAGCATTGCTTGGCAACATTCAGATTATTAGCATTATATATCCACTAAGACCCACAACATGCTGTCATGGCCAAGTGCAATAGCCCAACAACCACAGCTGTTGGCAACAATGTTGCTCACCTGTTCACTTACCGTTATGCAGCGCTTTTTATAGCCAATAGCCAAGTTTAATGCACGCTAATCCAATAAACTTCAATAAGTGAAAACAGAAATAGTTCAAGTGGAAGTCTGATTAAGGCAGCAGCAGTCGCAGTTGCAGTCGCAGTCGCAGCGTTCCACTGATAAGAAGTCTTTTTTTTATGGCATGCAATTATGGTCTTCAGATACAGATGAAGCACAGCCAGTTAATATACGAGTTGAAATGCACTTCACTTGCGCTCGCTCAAGTGGAAAATTTTTTCTTATTTACTGAATTTATGATACGCGACGCGACAGAGTGGGGCGCGCGGCGGGGCGGGCGGGGTCGGGCTACCACTTAACTTTGAACTTAACATTTAGCTGGGCGCATCTCTGTTGTCAGGCCATCTCGCTCGCACTCACTTGCTACGTTAGTTCGCTGTGCACTTTTCCGTTATCAGCAATTACAAATGCATTGACCTCGTTTCGACTTCGACTTCGAATTCGACTTTTCGGCTTTTGAGCACAACAAAAAATGTTGCCAAACATTTACAGTAAACAATGACTGAAAATAGGCAACGCAGAGGGGGGCGCGCCCGCAATTGGTGCACAACGGAAGCTAGCTGTTAGTGTGCGTGTGTGTGTGTGTGTGTGGATATCTTTAAGCAACAAATAAACATACATTTAAATGCATCGCTGCACACGGAACAACAACAATAACAACCACCGCTTGTTTACGTTTTACAAATGATGTCGTGGATTCTGAGTTGTGGACTGTGGATCGCGTTGGCAACGACTATTAACGACTCGCACCGGTCAACGTGTGACTGAAAACTGACAAAACAAAAACTGAAACTGAAACCGAAACCGAAACTGAATTCAAAAATGAAAATGTCGTTAAGCGTGGCGCTCAGAGAGTGGGGAGAGAGAGAGCGAGGGCAGCGTGGTGAGTGCTGCGAGAGCGCAGCGCGCTGCTGTGTGGGTGCGCTGCAGCCGAGCAGCTGTGTGCGGCGCTTGCATAGGTGTGAGTGAGAGAGAAGCTGACAAATTGACTGTGTGCATGCGCATGTCGCGTTGGGGGTCGCAATGCGCAGTTCAAATGCCCCGCTCCGGCTGCTGCTGCTGCTGCTGCTGCTTCTGTTATTTGATTTTGTATTTACAAGAGTGTCCCCTCTCACGCCTTACACCAGGGTTGGACTAAATTCAGTCAGAGCTTAGACTAGAGAGTGAATGAGAGAGAGAGGGCAGATGCACTCTACACTGTTATAATAACAATAATAATAAATTAAAAAATAAAAATAAATATTAAATAATAAATAATAAATAATAAATAATAAATAATAAATAATAAATAATAAAAAATAAATAATAAATAATAAATAATAAATAATAAATAATAAATAATAAGTAATAAATAATAAATAATAAATAATAAATAATAAATAATAAATAATAAATAATAAATAATAAATAATAAATAATAAATAATAAATAATAAATAATAAATAATAAATAATAAATAATAAATAATAAATAATAAATAATAAATAATAAATAATAAATAATAAATAATAAATAATAAATAATAAAAAATAAATAATAAATAATAAATAATAAATAATAAATAATAAGTAATAAATAAATTAAAATAATTAAATAAATTTACTAATCTTAACTATTTCCAGTTCCTATCCTTAACATCCCATCATACACTGGCAGAAATTTGCCTTATATTTGATTGCAAGTGCATTGCCCGAAACGTTGAACTGCTTTGTTCATATCGTATCGTATATATATAATATATGCCCCTTATTGATAAATAAAAAACGTGTTCGCCTTTTTTGTTGCGCACCTGTCAGGTGTAAAATGTAAAAAATAAATTGATAAGCGCAAAGCAAAGCAAAACGTTTCTCGGAAACAAAGCCTATCTAAATACTTAGATAAAGGCAGAAATTACGCCTTAGTTCAGGCTAAATTTAGATATAAGACTCACACTAGATGGAGAGCTGATTTTAGAGATATATAGCCCGGGTAAATCCCACATTTGAGATAAGCAAAGGGCAAAAACTATTTGGGAATTATAAAATGCGGGAGATGAAGAATCATTCTTGCTATAAATCATTCCTATAATGCAAATCTAAAGAGCAAAGAACCATACCAAAGATTTGATCATTTCAATTGCAGTTAAAAACCACTTGAGAATTATAAATCATTTTTATAGCTATGATTTATCTTATTAAATTTTAAAGCCTAGAGCATTATCTACATTTTTCCTACCCATCATAAATATATTTACATATTTTACGGCCCTGCACTTGAGAGCGCACGACACTTGTAACGCACAGATGTACCCAACAGATGCACTTCGTGTCGGACTCTGTTTGGGTGCGCTCTTTAGGGGTTGCAGCCAGCGGTTCCCCTCGCTTATGTAGGGTAATAGTCGCCTGAGCTGCTGTTGTCGGCTTTTCACACTCCTCGGCTCTGCGGCTCTCGTAATTGATGCAAAGTTTGTGGTGAAAGTGGCGTAATAGATTTCCCATGATAACAGACAGTCGTCTCTGTATGCGCAATCAACTCCTCAAGAGGGGTTGCCCTTAAGCTGCATCACGAAACTACAAACGCAAGAGCGAGCGCGGGGGGTGGCTGTGACTCTTTGGTCTCATCCAATATGGTACTCCATCTGGAACAATTGTTCGCTCGGGGTTTATTCAACTCAACAGCTGAAAACAAAGGGCAAAGGCGAGCGTATGTGACACGCATCCGTTTCACAAAGCCTGAACGGGATAGCTGGCAGCAGTGCACACACCCTCGCTCCCTCCCCCATCTATGTCTATGCACATACAAAAAACTGTTGCGTGCTTTCGGGCGCGTCTTTCAGCACGAAAATTGGCGCACTCGTGCACTAGGCCAACCTCACTCTCTCTTTCTCCGTCTCTCGCCCTCAGTCAGGGCAAGAGCTAGGATGAAAGGAGAGTGTACAGATTGTTCTTTGAAGGTGTGTCCATGCATGCATTACTTCACTTCACATTCTTTTTTGTCTTTTTCGGGGGTTGACAGACGACGCATTTCAATTACCCGGCGAGCGGGCATATCCCTTTGACACGCACCGGCACCGGCAGCGAACGCAATCTGTTTAATTGAGGTGTTTAGCAGTCTTAAATAATTAAAGCGTGCCAAAGGCGATGCCCATCAGGCCAGAAAGGTCATAATCATAAATTAGACACGCGACTGAGTGGATATACCTCTCACTCTCTCTCTCTCTCTCTCTCTCTCTATCAATCTCTCACTCTGTCCATGACAAGTGTATGGCAAGCTCTTCAATTAGAGTTGAGTTGGGCAGGCGAGACATTCTTTTGTATTGCGAATAATACATGAGAGAGTTATGGAGATATGGCAGACCTTTATAAACCTATAGGAAACAAAGGCTCTTCTTTAAGGCTCTTAGGAGGATTCGTGTAGAGTTGCAGGCGTTAGTCTCTCAAGCTACCAATCAAAAATCTCTCTCTCTCTCTTTCTCTTCGACCTCTTTTTTCAGACCATGACTCTCTCTCTCTCTCAATATCTCTTATACATCTCTGTTTCTTATCTATCCTATATCCTATATCCTATATCCTATATCCTATATCCTATATCCTATATCCTACATCCTATATCCCATATCCTATATCCCATATCCTATATCCTATATCCTATATCCTATATCCTATATCCTATATCCTATATCCTATATCCTATATCCTATATCCTATATCCTATATCCTATATCCTATATCCTATATCCTATATCCTATATCCTATATCCTATATCCTATATCCTATATCCTATATCCTATATCCTATATCCTTTTTCTCTATTCCCTATCCTCTATCTCTATATCTCTTTATTTATCAATACATCTTTTCTTTTCTCTCTCCCCACCTTCTACTCATTCTCCCCATAACATTTTCCCCATATGCTCACCCAGAAATCTAGAAAATGTTGCTCCAAATATGATTTTCCCAGACGGCTTAACTCTCTAAGCTTTCCACACTGACAGCCCATAGAAGACAACGCCGTGACGTGTCCATAACTAATTTTGAAGTGAAAGACCACCCACATACACTCTCCCACACACCCACACACACACATGCATCCACCACAGAAGTCGAACTGTTTTGTCTACTGTGAAATGCGGCTGGGCCATATTCAAATAAGACAAAGTGCTGACATTTCGTGCTTAGCCGCGTGCCCATTAGCCAGCCGAACGAAACGGCCAAACGATTATTGACCAAATAAACCCACACACACCGCCACAGCGCGCACCATAATTCAGTGGACCAGTCGGACAAAAGAACTGAAGCGCATAATTGTGCCAAATTGCAAAGAGAAATGCATAAAGTAAAAGTAGCCGAAGAGGAAAGAAAAGAAATGCATTTCGCGCGCTGGCTACTGTTTGCCCAGTTAACTTGGCTTGGCTTGGCTTGAAAGAGGCTAAACAAAAAGCTAGCTAGCTTGGCTGGCTGAATGGCTTGCGTAACAGTACGTAGCATAAGTAATGGGACAGGCGTTAAATGCGCCGCAATCGATTTGATTTGCAAAACTATGATGACTTTTAATTGAAAAAGGAGAAAAATGCAGACAAGCGACTGACAATCCAGTGGGTGTGCGTGCGAGTGTGTGCGACTGTGTGTGTGTGTGTGAAGACAGCTGTAAGGAAGTCAGTCGGTCGCTAATGCAAATGCGCCCACGCAAATTATGAAAAATTATGCACACCATGCGGCAAATTTTTGTTGGCCAAAAGGCGAAAGGGGGGGCTGGGCTGGCCACAAAAGGCCATTTCATGCCGCTAATGAAACAAATTTGATGTGGCCACTGTGGCACGAGCATTTGACTTGACTTTTGCGGAAATAACAGCTGAAGTTTATAAGACAAACCCCTTGCCCGTCCCCCTCTACCCCTCCTCATCCACGCCTCTGTGGACGCTCTTTCGTAAACGCTGCGTCCGTATTGTATAATGAAATCGTATCCGTTTCTTTCTTCATGGTAATGGGATATTTCGTTAGCAGCTACCTTCGCATTCGCATTCGACTTCCAATTTCTGCTTATGAACTCAAATATTTCGCAGTCTGCACCACTAAAACAATAAGAAGAAGAGGAAGCAGCCGCAAAAAGGAGCCACTGAATGCTTCACATTGAGGAATGTTCACAGCTATGTAATTTAAAGCTTATTTGCCTGCCTGCAGATCAACCATTTCGACATGCTTCTTCTTTCAGAAAACTCACGTCAAGTGGTTCATAAAATTAGTGAAATTTTTCGGATTTTTTTTTTTTTTTTTTTGTGAAATTATGCTTTGGTGCAAGTGGACTGCTTAAAGTATTGTGAATCACTTTTTTTGAATTTTAGGTAGTTTATTAAGTGATTTTTGTATGTGAACAATGAGAATTTCAGCAATGAGAATTTCAATGGTGAGGCTGCTATACCACAGAATAGTTTTCATATAGGTAGGCGTGGTTGGGCCTATAAAACGTATACCTTCTTGATTCAGTATCAATGCGTCCATGAGTTAATGAATCAATGAGTCAATGAGTCAATGAGTTAATGAGTCAATGAGTCAATGAGTCAATGAGTCAATGGGTCAATAAATCAATCCAGCCAGCCTGTCAGCAAGCTCGATGATCTTGAATCTTTGAAGAGCTAGCTACCAGAGCTGGAGCTAGAGCTAGAGCTAGAGCTAGAACTAGCGCTAGGCCTAAATTATATACTGTAATATCACTTCAGTTTTTGCCTATTTCCCAATTCAATTTCTATAAAATCGATTAATATCAATATCGATCTTCAATTATTTGAGCATATCTGGAAGACTTAAGGACTTGAATCACAATACTTAAAGCTTAACTTCGCTTCGCCTGAAGTTTGCATGAACTGGGAGTGTTCAAGCCATCTCTCAGCCAGGCTCTACGCTTTTACTGACTACAAAAGATAATAAGATAACAATAATTATTATAATATTATATATTATAATAATATTATCTATTAATTACCAATATAATCTAAGCACAAACTAACATATAAACTTTCTTTAGAACACATAGCTGTCCGACTCTAGCCAGATCCGATCAACTCAAACTCAAACTCAAATTCTAATCACAGTAAATTGATATTTAAGCTTTAGTCAATTTTTATCTTTCAAAACTATTAAATACTGAAAATATAATTAAATATTCTTTCAATTTACACACCTCGGGCTCATCAGTCAGACATTTCCACATTTTTATAAAAGTGTCCACTTACGTCGACTTACTTCGATAGCAATAAAAGGAAGGCGAAGGCGACAGCTAATTCCTCATCTCTTTCTCTCGCTTGGGCTTTTACTTTTGTTTTAAGACCTCGCTCTTGGGCTGCTTTTAATGCGCTTGAAATGCTTTTAACATTCCTGCTCGATGCCATGCGATGCGCTGTTCCGTTGCGATTGTTGACTTAAGCTACTTTCGTTATTGCCAAGAACAACATCTTTCGCTTTTTAACGCAGCGCGCGACGTGGCCTAAAGCAAAAGTGTTGGCCAAACCGATCTTAATCGCTTCTGAGGGTAACTTCTTTATTATGCTCGTTTGAGTGGTGGGAAAAGGGGTATATTGGTTTGTGTACTTTTCAGCCAAAGTAGATAGAGAATGGAGTGGAATGGAGCTATATATCGGCCTATACTAGAGAGTCAAGAGAGTTAAGAGAGAGACCCAAGCCTGTTTCTAAGCAAAGCTCGAGCTGCAGGGTATATTTGCTAGTCATGCACTGCCGACCAAACCATTCTTAGTTGTTCTGACAACTTTAGCGAGTATCATAAAGTCGCCTGAGCCCGCTTGTAGCTGGCTTAGCTGTTGTTGTTGGCTTTTTGGGCTACAGAACCTTAACAAATGTGTCGATAATATTGGCCTTTAAGTGCAGCAGTTGTTGTTGCCTGGGTTAAACTTATTGCTGCTGCTGTTGCTGTGGCTCAGTCTGACAACGTCAACATTAATCACTGTCAGCAGCCAGCGCTTGGTCTTGGTCTTGGTTTTGGTTCTTTGGCTCTTGTCTGATCTGCGCCTGGGCCTGGGCCTGCGCCGGGGCCACCTCATCGCCAACTTATTCATTTTGCCTCTTTGTTTTTGTTGTCTGCATGTGATTTCATTAATTTCGCATTCCGATGCGCAACGGCGCAAAATTCCATGCAACCCGACTGCGAGCCCCCACACGCCCCCCGCCCGCCGCTGCCTTGGCCCCACTCGCAGCCATGAGGAAGTGCAAAGTGTTGCACATGTGCATTGCACTTTAATTTTTTATACGTCGCGCTGCCTTTTTATTTATTTTTACTTTTATGCAGCGCTTTTGATCAATCAATTTCAACTGGCGTCGCTTTTTCTGTGCGCTGCTGTTTCAAGGTTTATTTACTGCCAGCGCGAGCTGGAGCTGGAGCTCTGGCTGAAGCCAGTGGCCCCCTTTGGCCATAAAATATTTTAATTGAATGATCAAAATCGGATGCTTGTCGATTGAATAGACGACGACGACGACGACGACACTCATACAGACTGCATCTCAGCTATATATGTGAATTTCAATCGTCATACGACTGGCGGGCGCCAGCTTCAATTCCCAAAGACCGCCTGACCCACAAATGGGGCTAAGCTGCTCGCCAAATTTGCCAAATTGGACAACGGCAGACGCAGCAGCAATTGCCATAGATTGCGAGGGTGCCATATAGATTGCTCTGCAAATCTGATATATGTATATCTATATATTTGATTTACTCTACAGTCAAGTCTAGTTCTAAATGAGAATATTATCATATACATATATAAATATATAATATAATATATAAAATATATATATATAAACTCTATACTCCACTGCACAACTTGCCAAGCACACCTCGCTCATGCTTATTATTATTATTTATATTTTCAAGATTTATTTGCCCATAGGCCATAGATTGAGGCACAGTCGGACGCATCTGCCATGCTTCGCTGCACAGCGACAGCAAATCCGTGGCCAATTCCAAAAAACTTGGAGTTGCCACAGCCACAGCCGCAGCAGCAGCTGCGATTTTGTCGCCGTCGTGGCCATGTCACCTTGTCTCTCTGTGCGCCGTGGCTAAGTCGGTCGCACATGTCGCCGCATGCCATTTTAGGATTTGTGGCCCGAAAAACCAAAAGCCAAAAGATATATAAAAAAAAAGAAAATTTTATATATATATCCACTATATATATATATGTATACTTGTGAGTGCAGCATGGTTTTATTTTTGGGACAGAGTGTTGTCTGTAGAAAGTGCCGCCAGCAACAACTACAGCAAATCACAGTTGCACTCGCGTCTCATTATTTCTTTTAGTTTTTTTTCCATTTTGCATATGGCCATTAGCGTTGACAAGGCAGAACCACAAAAGAAGTTGCAATAAAACAAGCAAAAAAGCAAGTAAGGGTGGGCAGTGCCTGACTAGGCTATACCCTGACCAGACTAGCTGCTAGCCATAAACGTATGCGTCTATAGGAAGGACATGATGACATGAATATGATATAAGAATGAGTTTATATATAGGTGTAAGTATATAGGTATTCTATATAATATATTTCTGAGATGTAGTCAAAAAAGGATACTTCCTTTTCCTTTATCTTTGCATAAGGGCAGGCAGTGCCTGACTAGGCTATACCCTGACCAGACTAGGAAGGACGCCTCCATATTTGCGTTAAATCTGTAAACAACATTTGCTTAGTCTAGGCCATAAAGTTTGCGACATAAGCTAAATCAAATTTATGGCAATAATAAACTATAATTTCAACGTAAAACCTGATCTGCAAGTGCTATAGATGGAACTTCAAGCCTCTAATGCCTGACAGTCTAGCTCAAATCTCAGTCTAAAAGTCTGAAAGACGAAGACTGACCAACTCAACATGATTTCACTTGATTTATATATGTCTATATGTATTCCACTCCACACGCTTTCAAAGCCAACCAATATACCCCAACCGCGCCCATTTCCAACGACTTCCCAGGGCATTCAAAATGTCCACTTGAAAGTGAGCGCCAGCTGCTGTCAATTTCCGCATTTTCTGCTGGGCTGTTGCTCCTTCAGAATTTGCGACCCCAAAAACTTTGAGAGCGACCCCCACAACTCGCTTTCGTTCAGCGTTCAGCGTTCAGCTACGTTGGCAACATGTTGCGAAAGTCCCATACGGTAAATATGGCCAAGAGACATGTTGTTGTGTATGTTGCTTGTAAGCCGGACTTTTAATTGACCAACAAATTACATGCTGCATGTTTTTCTCAGTTTTTTTTTCTCGTTTGTTTGTCTTTCGGCCAAACCCTCCCAAATAGATGACAAGCAAAAGCCAGCGCCGAATGACTAATTGGTCACCATAATGGTCACATTCAGACACAGACTCCGACTCAAATTGAAATTGAAACTGAGCGACGCTTAAAGTCAGCGTCAGCTTCAGCCACCGCCGCACAGTGTCCCAAAAGTGGATGTGGCAATCGATTAGGCCTCTTATCGCATGCCGCAAATCAAAATGCAAATTTTGAGGAAATTTCAAATACCAAAAAAAGAAGGTTATAAAATTGTAATTAGTGACAGAATTGATCAAAAATAATAATAGTATTTAAATCTGAGTACAGCATTAACCTGAGCATAATCTAGTATTTATTTAGTATTATTTTTGATTGATTTCCCAGGCATACAAGAGCAGCATGTGGCATATTTCCAACAAATTGAATAGTATTCATATGTAAATATGTACAGTATCAATCTAGTATTTTTTCTAGTATTTTTCTAGCATTATCCATAAGTGCAGTATTCATCAAGTATTTTTTCTAATATTTTTCTACTATTTAGCTAGTATTATTATAGCATTAAACTAGCGTTGATCTACTAACCAGAAGTACAGTCAAGAATATTATAGCTGCAAATATAACTGTACTAGGTATTAATCTGGCAATATTTTAGTATTAAATAAATACTAATTTTCTGTGGATACGCTATATATTCGATATATTGCTGTCGCTAAAAATATCCATGGCTTAAAGATTATAAGACAGTCTAGAGCCCACAAGCTAAGACTCTAGACTTTTAAAATTTTGTTCCTAGTTTACAATTCCCAACAACTTGAAACGTGAAAAGTACCTAGAACCGTTATAGAACTAGCATATTCTGGTATTTTCAAAGCCTTGCCTTCTCCACAGCCACCACCGCATGTCAGTCTCTTCGGAGCTATCACATTCGCAGCTATAATTAAAATTGACTTCATTTTACAGCAGTCACAGACCACTGTGCAGCAGTTTGGGGCACGGCTGGCCTGTTCGGCCTGACTGCTGCAGTTCGTCAAGCCATTCACACACGATTTAGCGCCAACGTCGCCACGGGAACTCATGTGATGAATTTGCCGCCAAGACAGCGTCGCCAACTGCAGCTCCAGCTCGAAGCTTGGAGTCGCCAAGTCTCAGTTGTTGTTGCTGCGGCTGGGTGGTCGGCAACTCCTGCGGCTCAAATGCTTCGACAAAAAGTTCATGAAAATGACTAAATTATTCATTGCAGGATTTGCTGGCGGCAACAGCAGGGAGTTGTCTTACAAAAAAACACTTTCGCTCTCATATGCGGCGATGCCACACCCGGTGTCTCACACAGCTTATGGAGTTCAGAGCTCAGGCAAACATGCCACACAATTACGAGAGTCGAGTAGAGTCGAGTCTTGCGACTTACGACTTGTGACTTGACAAATCAACAGAAAGCCACTTGATGTATGTGGCCTAAGCAACTGGGTCTAACTCATTAAGCGACAGACATTTGTTTATAAGCCAGTCTAGCTGTCTAGCTGTCTAGCCGACCATTGTTGTCTACGCCCACCCGAAGCCGCCGCGGCAGCTCCTCCAGTAGCACGCGCCAGAGCCAGCCATTGTTCAGCTCTGAGTGTTACTTCGAGCATGGCCTGGCTGCGCAGGCGTAGCTTTTATTGTTATTGTTCAAGCCAAAAGTACTTTAAACAAAATCATCAGAGATTTATAGCGAAATAAAAAGGAAACTGCTGAAAGGTCGAGGACGTGCTGCCTGGGAGTGGAGAGAGCCTAAGGCAAGGGACTTATACACATTGCCATACCCTGTAGTCAGATCTATGTTGTGTGAATAACTAAATAGCAACATAGCAGAAATGTCAGTAAATCGATAAATATCGATATACAATAACTATTATTTGTCCAGTTAGTGTGCAGTCAATCGATAAATATCGATATACAATAACTCTTCTTCACAGCATATACTATCAAACACTTTAGAGCTACAACCCAGACAACTTCCTGCCCAATCAACTCCACAATTATTTATTTTTTAAGCCATTTCAGGCCTCCACAAGCCCTCAAGTCGCTTCAGCTGATTACATCTTAAGCGGGCGAAAGTATTTCTGCGGTAACATCTACATTTATGAGTTGCTTTAGGTACTCCGAGTGCCGCCTGCATAACATGGCCTTATAAGACTCACGCTGCTTCCAAAGACCGTTTGGCTGACCATCGTTTATGCCACATTTAAGTCAATCGCTGTAAACAATCGGCCAAAAGAAAACAATTGCTGCCAGCGCTGTGGCATAAACAGTTAACATCCCTATAATCAGACAACAATTTGCCACAGTCACCCACAAAAGTTGACGTACTGCAACAGCAACAACAACAACAACAACAACAACAACAACAAATGTTCGCGACTTCCTCATTGCCAGAAAGCGAACTGAAAGAAATCGAAGCGTTGCCCATTGCATAAGACAGCAAATCGTCAATTGCAACTGCTGCAACCGTTCGATGTGGCATGTTTAAGAAAACTGCAAACAAATTATAACAAGGGTGCTCTAGTATGGGGAGTGCGCGACTAGGAGATACCTGGGACTGAGGAATGAGAGGAAGATATAAGATATATGGCAAAAAGATTTTTAGCAAATTTTATATAGAAAAAGAAAGAAAAAACAAATCTAACTAACCTTGCAGTACGGCTAGAAGATACCCTATGATAAGGTATTACTAGAGAGTATCGACAAATGAAAGATATGAGGTGAAGTATTCTGTATCTATATGCCTAAATTTTTGTCTTTAGCTCGTATAGTTTGCGAGTTATGCTTAAAACGAATAAAAGCTCAAATCGATTGTTATCGAAAATTGTTAAATATTTATCGATACTTCAAAAATTACAGCAAATGGAATCTTGTACATACAAAAGCACAATGATCAAAAGGCAGCAGGAAAAACTAAGCTGTAACAGCTTGCCTAGAATCATTCGACATCGATATTTATCGATATAACACAAAATTATATAACTGAATATAAGTAAGACTAATGATCAACTGTAAGCCAATCCATCAATAGTACTTTATAGAGCCAATATGCCCATCTTGGCTTTCAACTTCCCCCCATTACCACGCGGGGTATACAAATTAGATGAGCCATGTGTTTTATGAATGGGAGTGAAGAAAAACCTAAAGCAAAATGCCAGACGCGACATGAAACCCAAATAGAAAACTAGCAAATCCGCAGCTAAATGAACGAGCGGCGCCTTTGAGGGCAGCCAGGCAAGTTGGCTGTGTGGCATGCAGCAGGAAGCTTGCCGCAGCGACGATTGCAATTGTCTGCAACTGCAACTGCGTCAGCGGCTAAAATGAAAGGCGAAAAATGTGAGGCAAATGATAGACAGGCAACTGTCTGCACTGACTGGGCGATCAGCTCTGCTGTGGGTCTAGCGCTCTGTGACTCCCGCTCTCGCTCCCTCTCTCGCTCCCTCTCTCGCTCCCTCTCTCTCTCTCTCTCTCAACGGAAGCGCAGAAAATAGAAAATAATTTTGAACTTTGGCGGCGGCGTTTGACTTATTGCCTACTGATTTGCAGACAAATCAGTTTGGCTGCAGGGCACAGTGCACAGTGCCACATGTGCTGCTGCTGCTGCCACATGTTGCATGTCCGTGTCTGTCCGTCTGCCTCTGTGTGTGGGTGTTGCATATAAATAAATTGTAATTTAGTTTGGCACAGGATGCACATCGCAACTAGCGCCAGCTGCGCGCCAAAGAGAAAGTGAGTGTTTGTTAAAATTTGACAGGTTCATTTGACAACAGGCTGCGCTCTACGTGCACAAGTACTTAACTGCACACACACACACACACACAGAGAGAGAGACTCACACACACTTGCAATTTGCGATTATAAATGAAATTGAAAGCATTTACAATAAATCTCAATAAATCAACGCGCACTTGCATTCAATTTTAAACTATAAAAACTTATTTATCTTTGGCTTTCTTGGCTTTTAAATATAATAATAAATGAGCATTATAAGGCTTAAAAAGCATTGGCGATAAAGTGACACTGGAGGACACAATCTTAACGTGCAGCAAGTGTGGCGTGAGTAAAGCGCTTTTCATTTGATTGCAACTTGAGTTATGGCCAAGGTTTGAGCCAAACATTTTCTTTGGGAAATCTTTTTATTTATTGCTGATGAACTAAAGTGAACTTGGGCGACAGCTGAAGCTGAACTGAAACTATGTGAGCTTATTCTACATATATTATAACAGATCAGAGAAAGAGCTGTGAGATATCCATGAGATCTTTAGCATAAGAAATCATAACAAAGAAAATTTATAGAATATTTTTCACCTTTGTCTGTTAGAAAACAGAATATGTTAGCTGAAGTTAACAGAGCTGCGCACACAGAGCAATTGGAAACGAATAGCTGTATAGCTGAGTCTATGATTTCTTTCATGTCTTCTACAGTGCCTGCTGTTGTCCTAAGCACACGTAATACAACTGACTCAGCTGGTTCTGTTAAGCTCAAACTGTTAACAGCTAAAATGTTAAACAAATGTTAAGCAAGTTCAATTCGCCTATCTTCAGCCAAATAGAGATTGCCATGGAGCTCATCGATGACACTTTCGGTTCACTCTCGCCCAAAATTGAAAAATGGTGCAGCTAACAAGGTCTGCTTAGACGTAACCAGGTCAGTGCTCATAAGCGTTAGCAAATAAATCATGTTAAAGGCAAAAAGGAAAGAAAAATATGTAAAATAATAAGAAGTATATGGCCAACGCCTGCTGCCTGGCAGCTGCCACACAGTTGCCACAAGTTGCCACAGATTTCCGCCTGGAGGCAGCGTCAACTGCATTTTAACCCAATTAGAGAACAGGTTGGCACCTCCACACACACACACACACACACAGCGACATTTCACATTTCAATTTGTGTGCCAAATTTTGTGGAGCACTTGGCTGGGATTTGGATGTAGCTTGATATATATATACATATATATTTATGTTATATATACATACATGTGTTATATAGTTAATTTAATTTAATTTGATTTTTTTATCGCCGCCTCGTTTCGACACCAGCTTGGCGATCTTATCAGCAGCCTGGCTGTCAATTGTGCACAGGGCATCATTAATTTATTTTTTTTTTTTTTTGGGAAAGCGCATAAAATAGAAACTCATCCGCGCTTGCTATCTAGATTGTGTGTGTGTGTTTTAATTAAGTTCATCGCTTGCTGGTGGGCAGCATTTGAAATTTGTGCCATAATTCATGGAAAGTCGAAAGTCGCGGCCAGCCAGCCACAAGCCAAGCCAGCTTCATCGATAATGTGTCACATATCAATAAAGAATTCCCCCCCACATGGAGCCGCATTTCTTCTGCTTCTTCTTCGCCTTATCCAGCTGTTTTATGTGCATATTTGTGACTCCAGGGCATCTCTTCAGCTGGCGCCACACAAATATAAGTGTCAAGCCAACAACAACAGCCGCAAAGCAAACACCCAATGCCCCAGCACTTGCCTGGCCATTGATGAAAGCCAAGTGCCGCAGCTTCGCCTTTTTTACTTCTTTTCTTCATCACATAATTGGCCAAGTGGGTCACTGTAACTTACCTGCAACGAAAGAGACAGAGAAAGAGAGAGAGGGAGATTAATTGAGTGAGCGAGATGGAGAACAAGTGCGCAAGAGTAATTAAACGGCTGCCATAAAGTGTCTTCAGTTTAAGCTACATGAATTCGTCTCAACTGAACATGCACATTAAGCCAAATAAGTAAGAGTTGAAAGAAAGCGCGCCTCTCTAACCCAAGAAAGAGACGGAGGCGACAGAGTGAGTGAAAGAGTGAGATAGATGCGATAGAGAAGGCGACGGTTTAGCAGAGATATAGCCAGAGTTAGATATGCTTCAAGCTTTCAAGAATTACGATAAATTTAACGAAAGAGATACTAAAAACTTAATTTAAAGAGTAAGCGATAATTATCGATATATTTACTGCTATTGATCATATCGATATTTTTACTTTCTTATACATTTATTTAAATTTCATGACTAAGAGATACTAAAAACTTAGTTTAAAGAGTAAGCGATAATTATCGATATATTTACTGCTATTGATCATATCGATATTTTTAATTTCTTATACATTTAATTATATTTCATGACTAAGAGATACTAAAAACTTAGTTTAAAGAGTAAGCGATAATTATCGATATATTTACTGCTATTGATCATATTGATATTTTTAATTTCTTATACATTTAATTATATTTCATGACTAAGAGATACTAAAAACTTAGTTTAAAGAGTAAGCGATAATTATCGATATATTTACTGCTATTGATCATATCGATATTTTTAATTTCTTATACATTTAATTATATTTCATGACTAAGAGATACTAAAAACTTAGTTTAAAGAGTAAGCGATAATTATCGATATATTTACTGCTATTGATCATATCGATATTTTTAATTTATTATACATTTAATTATATTTCATGACTAAGAGATACTAAAAACTTAGTTTAAAGAGTAAGCGATAATTATCGATATATTTACTGCTATTGATCATATCGATATTTTTAATTTCTTATACATTTAATTATATTTCATGACTAAGAGATACTAAAAACTTAGTTTAAAGAGTAAGCGATAATTATCGATATATTTACTGCTATTGATCATATTGATATTTTTAATTTCTTATACATTTAATTATATTTCATGACTAAGAGATACTAAAAACTTAGTTTAAAGAGTAAGCGATAATTATCGATATATTTACTGCTATTGATCATATCGATATTTTTAATTTCTTATACATTTAATTATATTTCATGACTAAGAGATACTAAAAACTTAGTTTAAAGAGTAAGCGATAATTATCGATATATTTACTGCTATTGATCATATCGATATTTTTAATTTCTTATACATTTAATTATATTTCATGACTATACTTTTGAAATGGCTTTCGTAGTAAGCCATAATTAAAGATAATAAAATTTGGCATTTCTGAAAGTCCACACGATATTTTCTTTCTAGGAAAACACATGTGATTGCAGTAGGTGTAGAATTATTTGGCAGTTAGTACACAGCCCCTACACAGGTATTTCTCATTAGTAATTTGACCAGCATCCAAATTAAACCTTTTCTTTTTGAACAAAAAAAAAAGAAAATTTTCGAGTCATTTTTAAATGAAAGCAAAATTATTGTTCCGAGCTGTAAATATCTAAAAATCAGATAATGTGTTCTCCATGCGGACCATGTAGCCCCTGCGACCCGTGCTGTGGCCCCTTCGAGTGTTCGCCCAAGTGTTACAATGCCGCCCAATTGGAGGCGCTGCCGCAGTGCGCGCCGAGGATACCGCCGCCGTTTCCCAAATGCATCACCGTACAGCAGCCGCCACGTCTGATCTGCAAGAAGCGGGTCGTATTCACCGAGAAAATTGTGCCTGAACCGATGGTCGTGAATCGATGTCGTCAAATAACGATACCAAAAGTCGTTGATGCGACTCGCGTCATAAAGGTGCCAAAATTGATTTGGGTATCGCAAATGGTGCGCGAACCACGAGTTATATACTATCCATCGATGATACCCGATCCGTATGTTGTGTGCTATCCGAAGCGCGTGTGCGAGCCGAGAGAGGTCTGCCAGTCGATATTGTGCCAGCCGAAGCCACAAACTATCGACATACCGCCGCCGCGAGAGTACTGCTGCTATCCCAATGGACCGATCAACTACAAACCGAGTGCTGCATGTCCGCCTTGTCCGATTGGACCCTGTGCGCCGGGTGGTGCCTGTTGTCCATTGCCGTGCTTCTCGACCAATCAGTATCCCGTCTGTGAGACACGCTGCGGACCATGTGGACCAGGTGGTCCGTGTGGTCCTTGTGGCCCGTGTGGACCCTGTGGCCCGTGTGGACCTTGTGGACCTTGCGGTCCGTGTGGACCATGCGGTCCCTGCGGTCCCTGCGGCCCGTGTGGCCCGTGTGGCCCGTGTGGCCCTTGCGGCCCATGTGGACCTTGTCACCCCGGCGGCCCCTGCGGCCCATCTGGCCCCGGCTGTTGGTGCCCCTGCGGTAGCCTTTAACACTATCAAACTACTCATGGATACGGCGACACCCCCCATTATATTTACCTGTAATCCTTCTATGTACGTTTATGTATCTTATGTATATAAGTGTATATAGGAAACGAAAAGGTGCCCACGAAATAAACATATTCTCGCTTTTGATCCCGGACTAAATGTTACCGTCTACTTAAATCATGCAACGACTGGGATCCTATCCATACCACAATGTAATCAGCCCCATGTTTTTGTTCAAATTTTATGTTCACAAACCCAAATACAATAGTATTTCATACAAAATAAATATATAGTAAATTTAAATCAAATTTTTTTTTTAATTGTGATTATCTTTCGCTTTCTATCAATTTTTCCTTTTGTTAAAGAGGAAAATCATCAACTTCTTGGCAATTCTTCATTTTCTTCTAGCTTGCACTTTTCTTCAGCTCTCTTTCTGCCTTTCTTCTCTTTTCTCCATTTCATTGCTCTCCTTCTCTTCTTAATTGAAATCAACTTTATGTTTTATTTTCCATACTCAATAATCCAATTTCCCACTCCCCGTACACTGAGCTCATCTCTTTTCAGTGCCCCATAAAATAAATTATAATTCTATAACCTATTAGCCTTTCCAAAATCATTTCACGCCCTCATGCCAATACAGCTTTTTCGGTTGTTGATTTTAACGAACCCATTTGAATTAAAATAACAAAATATTATTAATTTTCCTATGCCTTTCCGCATTCGAAAACATAAAAATCGAAATTAGCATAATTTTTCTTATGCTTTTATTGCATTCGTAAATTCCATAATATTATTTTGGGTTTGTTTT
This sequence comes from Drosophila peninsularis, assembly GCA_035047485.1. NCBI lineage: Eukaryota > Metazoa > Arthropoda > Insecta > Diptera > Drosophilidae > Drosophila > Drosophila peninsularis. The sequence continues at coordinate 11,901,840 of JAWNPN010000035.1, read as the reverse complement.
CTTTTGTGTGTCTGAATTTAATTGCTTCATTTGCGCCTGCATTTTACACTCTTCTCGGTTTGCTTTGGCTCCATCTTCTGTTCGCTTTGGTTTACAAAGTTTTCGTCTTTTTGGGCCAAAATGAAATGAATGCATTCATACATTATGCATTTGCATGCAAATGCCGCGCGCCATCTAATTGGTTTATGTAATAAATATTTTGTTGCTTGTTTCTTTAAGCGCGCATTTCTTTATTTTGTTCAACTGAAGATTTATTGGGTCTCTCCGGAGGGGTATATTTTTGGCTTTTGGCTAAGAATAACAATGTGCAGTGCACGTAATGCAGCGCGCAGCTATGCGAATGGCATACGCAATAAAGAGAGCATGTGGATATGGGAAACTGCTTGACTAGAAGATACCCTGTATGCAGATATACTCAAAATGAATCATGGCTCGTATTTACTTGCTATAAAAGAACCATATACCTGATTTATTATCTTTAGCTTTTACAGTATTTGAGTTATGCCCATAAAAGGTAATCTTTAACTCGATTGTTATCGATTTTCATGATTTGCGATAAGATATTATGTGAATGTTCTAGATTTGGCATATGAGAATATATATTTCAAGTCTCTGATTGAAGCTTAACATATTTGCATAGAGCAGATAGAGCCAGGCGAAGAATATCGATATTTATCGATTTACAGAGAGCTTTTACCTTCTCCCAGTCAGTAGAGCCTTACTCACGCTTCTCAGTGTCTACCAAGCAACATTTAACATATTACGCATGCGCCGCATCAGCCCAGGCAGCTGCAGCAAACCAGACGGAAGCGTCGTTGCATGCAACGCCCTCGATTAGTCAGCTCAAAATTTGTTTACTTTGACTTAATTAAGGTCTTGACACAGTGTTTATTGTTACACACACACACGAACTTCAAAGCGAGGCTTGCCTATTGTTGCTGCGGTGACGCGTGAGCTTTTCAATTAGCTGCGCTAATTAGGAGTTGTGAGACGTAGCCGCTAATGTCGATGTCGATGTAGGTGTTTTAGCAGCTAGCTCTGGGTCACTCGCTTGGCATGCACAAAGCGTTAGGCCCGACCCATTAAACGCTATCGCCTTTCGGCCAGATGTGCGCGATAAGCGAGCGTCTTGAGTGTCGGCGAGTTTTTGCAAGTTTCACAAAATACTTTTAAATATTTTTATATACCCTGGAGACGAGTGCAAAAGGGTGTCATGTGGTGTTGCACAAAATGTACTGTTATCGATAAAAATCGATATCGAACTTCAGCTTTTTATATAGACTCCTGGCAAGCAAACAGTACGAAAGATGACTCCCCATAAAGTATAACCTCGATAGGAAAACTCTTTTTGGATGATCAAAAGCTGATTTCCTCTCATAGAGACATTGAGCAGCTACATAGACATCCTATATAGATGCGATACCAGGGTATCTACTCGTCAAACACTCTCCACTCAATCATTCTTAATTGTTTTTCTTGCGCTTTGTGTGTTAATTTCTGCGGCTTTTATTTGATGAATTTCGTTTGATTTAATTTGATTTTTGATTTCAGTTTTTAGTTATTTGTTAACATTTGAATATTGTGCAAAAGTAGAAAATGTTTATTTGTTGTTTAATGCGTGTTTACGTTTAATTGCTGCGTGTTTGCTTTGGCAGCTTTTAATTGGCCCTCATTACGGCCGCTCAGCCGCGAATCGCATAATTTCCGATATATTTCTTTCCCATTCCTAGCCATTGCTCAATTGATTTAATTGAGGCGTCGCGGCGCCAATGGAATCTCAAGCATGCTCGGAGGTACTCAAACCCCAGCCCTAAATCAAGCAATGTGCATGACTAGGAAGTGAATTGAATGACTTAATTGTTGCCAGAAGACCTTAAGTCCACAGCGGAGTCTCAGAACGTCAACAGCTTGTTTTTATGGATACTTTTTCAAGATGCCGCCAAACGAAGTCAACACAATGTTTTTATTGCCATTTGCATAGCGAAGAGACTTCAACATAAATCAACGTGTTCTCGACACATGAAAGTGTGAAGCTCAATAGAATTATATAGATTTATCTAAACTTTGTTGCTGCAACAGTTCATTATGGCCCGAGCCAACAGCTGACCAGCAGAATTTTTCCTAAGCCTATTAATAAGAATACAGATACTGAGAGGGAAACGCGGTCAGGTCGCTGGTGAAATGCTCTCTATTAAAAATATTTAAAAATTTTTGTAGTAGCGAAATATATTGAGATGACCATATATTCCTCAACAAATAAGTTTTAAGCCATACAAAAATGATATATCCCCGAAGTCAGTTACAAAATCTGTAACAAAGCCGCCAATACCCTGCCCGAATACCCTACTCAATGCTTAAATACACAATAACTGCCTAAGCTAGACACTTGACCAACAAAGTTTTCAAATGGGTTAAGCCAGACACACACACACAGCCACACTTTACAGATTTATATGCTGGCCATTAAAAAGCCAACATGCCACAGCGAACTATTAAACAAAATACTATAAAAACACAACAGCATATACCAAATCTGAGCTTTTCTACTACTACAACTTCTTCTTCTTTTTAGAGGCACCTGACTTAAGAGGCGTTCCGAATGTAGCTCTTGCCATGGAGGTCATAAAACTGGCAGTGCCACCAAGAAAATGTATGAGAAGAGTGTGTGCAGCCAGCCAGAGTCTGTTTTTTGGCCCGCACTCGTCAGCCGTCAGTCGCTGAGTGGGTGTTGCTTAGCCTAGCACAGCTTATCTGGCCATAAGGCTAGCTGTAGCTGTTGTTAAGACTTAAGCTGCAGTTGGGGCTGGCTGTGCAGCTGGCGAATTGCCCCCAAGTCGGCGTACAACCACGCATCAGCATCTAGTTGTTGCTGATGCTGTTGTTGGCCTACGTGTTATCACGAAACACTTCACAAATGCACTGCGAGCGAGTAAAAATGATATAGGCAATAATGAGCGACTAGCAGATACCCTATACGTAAACTGTAGCCACGCTAGCTACTTCTGGCCATGGTAAAAATGTTCTAAATATCATAGTAAGCTGCTAGATCTTTCTACTCCAATCCACACGACTAGCAGATATCCTAACTTCACATTATATACAACCAATCTCGTCACTACAAGCCAGACACACACAAAATCACTTCACCAATATACCTCGTCTCACTCTCTTCCACTCTGCTCATTTCAACTGCATAAATTATCATTTTGCAATCAAAGTTTTCATAATTTCTGCCAGTGCAGCCGCTGGCTCTTTCACTTTTCGCACATGTGCGCGCAATTTGTCGATCGTACGCTCTGCAGCTCCATGTGGCTGAGAGTACGTGTATCTGAGAGAGTTCGAACTTGGTGTACGACTCGAATTACAACAATTGTTGGTCTGCTTAGCACTTTGGCCCGGGGCGTGGTCGCGTAACCTTAGACCATGACTTGGGTCATTAAAAACCAACCGACAACAACAATTTGTTCAACCAGTTGAAATAATGTTGTTAAATAACAACAAAATACAGAAAAAAAGAAAATAAACATAAATTAATTGAAGTTACAAAGCGTCAACAGCTGAAGGTGAAGGTCCAAAGTTTTTTGGGGACTGCGTATCAGATTGTTTCTTGGAGCTACAAATTGTCACGGTGCTTGGCAGTATTTAATAGGTTCTCTGATAGGGCATGCAGAACTGGCAGATATCCTGTAAATACATTACTCCGATATCAGTCATTCAACTCTGTGGAAAACTACTCTTAATCGAAATAAATCGATATTTATCGAATTGTTAATATGGGCATATATACATTTCTATATGCCTCTGTCTTCTTCACAGCCCTTTTGAGGCACTTCATCAATTACAGGGTATAAGGACAAACAATAAAAATTACTATTGGCCAGGTCAGGGCCCTTTGCTCAACTCATTGACAGCAGCTTTAAAATTCAAGTCGTTCTAATTAATTAGAGCACTGGATTCCGAACTTGTCGACATCTGATGTATGCATAGATCGTGGCTGGGGCGTCACTGACCCAGCGCGCACATGCAGAGTACACAATGAGTGTAAGAGCGCGAGGGAGCAAGACGGGGCGAGGGGCGAAGAGTGAGAGAGAACAAGAACGACTCTTTGTAATTTGGCGTTGATATGCCGCACAGTTTGTGTTGGAAATTAATAAGCAGAAAAAGGCAAGCCAGGCGACGGCGATGATGATGATCATCATGATGATGATGATGATCTGGCAGGCAGAGAACAAGTCCGGGGACAAACAAGTTTTCCAGTTTTTCCAATTTTCATGCACTAAACGCAATCAGTGCTCATGATCTGTACATTAGCGTCGTGTGCTGATCACGCAGATTGCCCACATGGACACGTAAAGAGAGATGGAGAGAGCGAGACAGAGAGAGAGAGAGAGAGGTGTACAAGTGAACATGGATGCACACATAAACAGTTGACTGATATAACTCTAATGTTGACCAGTTTAAGAGTGGTTTATAAATCTAACAAACGCCTGAGCCTGGGATGACGTTAACGTTGACGTTGGCCAACTCTATGCAAATTCGAGCCTCGCTTTTTGTGTCCAGTAGCCGAGGAGCGAAGTGTTTGTCCACTTTGCACTTCCTATGAAGTCATCAAGATGAAACCGTTAGAAATGTCATTACATAAACTCAGTTTTTTAATTTAAAAATTATGCAAATTGACGCGTCTGCGGGGACGAGCACAAGTGTCTAGCTAGCCCTGGCTCCAAAGTGCCACGAGTGGGCGTGGGCGTGAGTGATGGGCGTGCAAGCCATAGAGAAAACATTAAGACGCGCCCGCCTGAGAGACAGCTTCACAAGTGCCAGGCCCGATTCAATATGTGCGGGGGCTTCAAGTGTGCCGGCCGCCTGGCTAAACGATGCAGAAACAGGTAACAAATCTCTGCGAATCAAGTCTACAATTGCCACTGACAGCACAAAAATAAAATATATATATAGCGGCTGAGGATCGCGAGGCAAGTACCATATGCAGAGAAAATGATCAAGTGCTGAGCAACAAAGCTGGAATTAGCAAAGAGCATCGATTGCGATATCTATCACATTCCATGTGATGTAGGTAGAGGAAGAGATATGTCTAGTCAAAAATATCTATAGATTTGCAGAGAGATATGAATACATATGGGATCAGATCATAGGGAAATAGATCGATAGATTGAGAGATATTTATACATAAATAGTTCGACAGCTTTACACAGAGATAGATTTTGGATATAGATGTACAGAAATCAACAGATCAGTCGATAGATATATTGATCAAGGGACACAAATTTCAGGATTCGAATCCATGAATATACTATATAACATATCAATATAAATATACTTAATCTAATCCCTCAACTCTTATTATCTAGGATATTTTAAAGATCAATATACAAATTCATATATAAAGATCAACAATATTCAATATCCACAAACAGTTGATATTATATATAGACACCTGATCTTTCATACAGATAAGATTTTACACATATTCTGCTTATCATAATCTGGCACAGTTTTGATCACAAGCTCAAACTCTTTCACAAATTGTCTTTATGATCGTGTCAGCTCGCCTTATCATTTATCAATATCAGCTTTATATAAGACATATACGTAATGCTGCCAAAAGTTTTTATCAGAGTTCAGATTCTTGTTTCTGCTCATTGTTTACGTTCGCTCACGTTTTTTTTTTTTGTTTCCCCCCAGATTTTTGCGCTCGATTTTGTTGAACTTTAGTGCAAAAAAAAAAAACAAACAGAAAAAAAAAAACCTGTTAAACAAGATCTGTTTGTATTTGATTTCAGAAATTATTTATTTATGGCTTGGACTTTTATGGCGTTGGCTTAGCAGCAGGAAAATTATAAAAAATACAATTAAAACTAAATATGATGTTTTAGGTTTTTTCTTCAGTCTTTGCAGAGTCCAAAAAAACAGCTGTGTTTGCATTCTTGCATGATTTGTGAGCTTAAACATATATGTGTGCATGAATATGTATGTGATACATATCGTTTATATATACACATATAAGACTTACAATAGATTTATTTGACAGAGCAACTGTCAAGCGCGAAGCTTAAAAACATGAAAAATCAACAACAGAAAATAATAAGAAGTCGTCAATGCATTTTTTAAAGTATTTATTTTCAAATGGAATTTCAAGCTACTCTACTTGGCTCTTGGTATACCCTAGTGGCCATTGAAAATGTAGAATGGGGTATATGGTTTGTCTAAAAAGGTATACTAGGGTATATTGTTGTAGAATGAAATTTATGGCAACAGGCAGAAAGAGCTTTTGCTTATATTTGATCAGCATGATTAGTCCATCAAGTTTTATCCATCTAGCTATCTGTGCTCTTCTTTGCATACCTTCACAGCTTTCAGGGTATCTACCTAGTCGAGCACGAACCACAGCAACTTGACTTCAATTATTGTTGTTTTTAATTTATGCACTTACATTCCATGCACACACACACACATCCACACACACATTCACCTGAATGTAAACCAAGCTCAAAAATAATAAAAAAAGAAAAATAAAGTCGCTGACATTTGAAGGTTGTTCGGGGCCATTTCATTAAACAATGTGAGCTAGGTAATTACACACACACACATTTGCAGTCGTATATAGCCATTTATCTAGATAAATTATGGAGTTTAGTCTTATGGAAGAACTTGTCTATAGTTTGTCCAGCTATAATGACTCACAAGACAATTGAATTGGCATATCATACCATATTCTGCATTCCGGAAATATTTTCGAACAGAAACAATGGTTTACCTATAAGGCCATAATATGAATAGATAAATAGATCTGCATAGATCTAAGCAATTATGAGATAAAGCTAAACAATTGTTACAATTGTTTTCCTGAACTCTTTCTTCTATAACTTTTTTACAAATGAGAATTATTTTCATTGTTTCGTTTTCATTGTTTGCACCTTTATATAGGTAACCTATATAGTATATCTGGTTGTGCAATGCCCACACATATTTTATAAATAATACTTTTTATTATAATAATAAGTTCTTATTTATAAGTAATAGGAATTAGCTATAATTAATGTGTATTAGTAACGATTTAGTTAGAGAGTATATGTGAATAGGTAAAATATAAACTAGTTCCGGAACTAAAATTTTAATTAGCCATATTTAAATATGATGTATATGGTAAAAGTAAGGTTAGCAGCATTTAACTGCTTTAATTTTAATTATGAATCGGAACTAGTTCCGGAACCAGCTCAAATCGGAACGAGTTCCGAAACTTTAAAATTGTTTTTGTGATTAAAAATTGGAATACGCAATTTCATTCAAACATTTAAGAGTACAAATGAATTCATTTTCATAAATAAATCATATTCATAAAGTTTTAAAGAACGGGTTCCGGAACCAGTTCAAATCGCAACTAGTTCCAGTACTTTAAATTTGTTATATGATTAACAATTAGAATATGCAACTTATCTAAAAACAGTGAAGGAAATGAATAAAGAAATAAAGATTAAAAGAACTGGTTCCGCAATAATGTTTCGATGAGCTCAATCAATCATTTCCAAGTCACTTTAATTATTCAACGATCCTGTGTACTCTCTCAGCTCAATGAACTATTTGTGAACCAGTTCCGGAACTGTTTAATGCTAATCTAACTGACAGTAATCTAGATATCGGTGCTTACAAGCAGCTCAAACGAACGTTATGCAACAAGGAGAGCTCATTCCGAACTAGTTATGGAACTGAGATAACAGATTGGAGCCATTTGAATGAACTAACCACACTAAATCAAGATTTCGAAGTATTATCGCATAACATAGACGTGTGAACGACACACACATTGCGTAGCCTGAACCTTTCATTTGCAACACTCGAAACTGTTGCACATTCCGAACCGAACGAAACAATATTTGTTAATTTGCGCAAATAGCGGATTTATTTCCTTTGTTTACATTGAACCGAGGAATTTGAATGTGAATGAGACGACGGAGGGGGGGAGACCAGCTGTGAGGCGCAACACACACCTGGGCAGATGTGGCATGTGAGATAAACGTAATTATGTTTTAAATAGTTAAACAAGCTGGAAATACAAACGCACACAGATATATACACTCACACACCTGCAAACTTGACCTTGAGCATGACGTTTAAGGTGTTGCTGCTATTAATAAATATTGATTTGTTGCGCCGTGTTACAAAATTTGCGCACAAATTTGTTGAACGCCCCGCCGAAGCCCATTTGGGAAAAATGAGGGCAGCAGCACGAAAGTTTAAGGCGGGGGTCAACAAAAGTTCAACAACAGCAGAGAGAGAGAGGGAGAGAGGGAGAAACGAAATGAAACGCTTTCGAAATGTAAAGCGCTGTGAGCGTAATTAATCAACAAACTGGAGCTTAAGTTTCACTCAGAGCAGCAGAACACAACAAGAGGCATTGTATGGGGCCCGGCGAGCGAGTCGATAAATAATCGTTTAGCATTAATTTCAAATAGTGCATTATGTCACAAGCACGAGTGCAATGCCAGGCTTATTCCAAATGAAAGCGAAAGTATGTCAAGAGAAAGAGAAAGAGAGATGGGGTAGGGAGGGGGCAGTAGCTTGTCTGACAACTGAAGCGTGAAAGATTCTGTAAAGCTCGCATCTCACAACTGATAAATACAAAAGGCATTGGCATTGTGGCTGCACTTAACGCGCATGCGTGCCTCACTGCCTGACTTGATGAGCCGCCCGAAGAGGGGGGCCCGCTGCTGCAGCGACACACAGCTTTCCAGTCCAGTGGCTCAAAGTGAAATGGAAAGGCCGCTGTAGACGCGACGAAATGACAAAAAAAAACCTGGCGATGGCATGGAAAAAAGTATAACTTTCACTAGAAACCAAAATCCAAAAACTCAAACGGCAGCTGAAACAACAGCAGCCACAATAAAAGCTGATTACAACAAGAGCAACAATAATTGGGAAGCAGAACAGCTAACAGCAAGAGCTGCACGAGATACCCCAGATAGTTAAGTGTTTGACATGATGCGGATTAGATGACATGAACAAAAAATGTATATGTATGTTCTTCAAATTTCTACTTATTTGTATTTTATATATAAATAAAATATTTATTTTTATATTATTTTATGTATTCTTCACATTAATTTTTTTTATATATTAAAAATCATTTCTTTAAATATATACCTACATATTTCTTTTTTCTAATATTGAAAAATTACAGAAAATTTTTAAATTTACATTTCCTATTATTATATATTTTTATCAATTTAATTTGTTTAATTTTTTATTTAAAATATGTCTTTTTTAATTTTTTATTCTTTAATTTTATTTTTAAATAAAAACTTTTTTTTTTTTAATTTTTAATTTTTGTTAATTTAATAAAAAAAAACATTTTTTTTCCCGATTACAGCTTCACCTTCTTTCCTTCCTTCATTACGTTACATATTTCATCCACAAATCTACTCCATATACACCCTCTCCCACTCCCACTCCCTCGCTCTCCCTCCTCTCTCGGAATATAATAAAGTTCAAGTAATGCGATTGCCTTGCAATTGTGCAGCTCTGGACAGCTGTCGTCGACCCCCTGAGCTGCAATGCAATTCGAGCTGTAGCACAGTTTCCCGATTCCAGATACAATATCTGTGAGTGACCAGCCTCAAAGTCTTGGCCCGTGACTCACGTCTGGTAAATCAGCGCGAATGAAGTATACGTAAGTCATATCGCATATCGCAATAATATGCTGCAGACAACCCAAGGCATTGCAGTTCCCCTGCATTGTCTGGCAAGAAGAGAGAAGGAAGAAAAAAACTGTCACTCAGTGAGTTCTAAGCCAGGCTTAAGTGCTGCAGCTCGCGCCCCCGCAGCCACTCTTCAACGGGGGTAGGCGTAAACTGTCTAAGCAAATGGCATTTGCCAAGGAAGTTATAAATTTGCTGCCAAAATAGAATTGTATGAGCCAAAGAGCAAAAGCCGAAGCCAAAAGGATGAACGCGGGCGGGCAGACAGCAAGACTGCTAGAGAGGGAGGCAGAGATGGAAGAGAAGGGGAAGTAAGTCAGGGGGAAGTTTCTACGACTTGCAGTTGCATTTGCCGCAAAGCGTTCATTAAAGTCAAAGTCCCACAAACTTACGACAGCGGCAAACGGCAACAAAACAGCATGAGGTAAGGCAGCTGCAACTGTGCAAAAGATGAACGAGTCAAAGATACCCTGTGAAAATCAAGACCAGAAAGTGGCACAAAACCTATCATCAAAAATATATAGCGCTAATCTATGTATGCTTGATCGATTTATAGACATATCGATATGTTTGATCGATATCGATATTAGAGTCGATACTTATCGTTAAATACATTCATATTAGAGGTTATAGCTAAAGGTCATGGATCTATGCAAATGCCAAGCTTTCATCAGTTCAAGCAACCCAACTCAAGCGCTTTTACAAGGTATTAAGTACCTGAGCTGCATCTGTTGTGGGCTTCATTGAGAGAAAAAACCTTTTTTTTTTTGGGACGTGCGTGCACAATGATCGCTAGCAAGTTTTACGACCTTCTGCAACGCCCACAACGCTGCCAGAGAAGTGCGTACACTGAGAGAAATGCAGCTGTGGTTTTTCTCGCAGCAATTAGAGTAGAACTGCCACAGTCGACAGACGTCAGCGGAAAAACCAAAAAATAAAATGAGAACAAGCTGGCAAACGCCGACTCACGGCCCACACACGTCATGTCTGGAGGTACTGCAAGTACCTAAAGTAGGCAGAACAGAGCAGAGAGAGAGAGAGAGAGAGGGAGAGAGAAAGGGTATGAGAGCTCGAGAGCTTTAGTGCAATTAGAAGTTCGCTTTGGGTGAGGTAATACTGTAGTGTGTAGTGCTTAATGGGAATTAATAATAAACATATATGAGCAGAGTTCGCCTCTTGAGTTGGGCAATGAACCGAGCCTGATTATGCGTCAATTTTCTTGAACTTTTTGTCAATTAACTTCATTAACTGAATTGGGCGAACGGAAATGGGCGGCGAAACTAACTGTGTTGACCTCTTGGATCAAGGCGCAGCAAACGGCAAACAGTGGAATTTATCTATAAAGTAGTCGGACTTATCTGGCTTCGCTGGCCTTGTCGGCCGGCGTTATCACAGCAGACCGAACAAATCTTATCGACCACACTAAATAAATACATATATGTATAGAGATAGATACTGCATATATGGAGTGTGAGTAATGTCGATAATCTATTATTATTATATATTTCCTGCACAGAAATACCAAGTGTCTAACGAAAGTAGAGAGATGAATGAAGGATATATAATGCATATGATATAGATCTAGTTTCAATAATTATATCTTCAATCTAAGATCGATAATTATCGATATATGGTCACCTTTAAATTAAGATAAGACTGCCCACAAGATGAGTAATTAGCAATATGATTTATTTGCCTTTGTTCTGCTTTGATATTCTGAACCTCTATTTTCTAATTGATTAAACTCCTTCATGTCGGCTTCTAACAATTGTAACAGGGTATGACCAAAGGGGGCACAGCCGCAGAGCCGAAAAAGGTTTCTTTCTCAGATCACAATCAGAAACAGAGCAATAATATCACATGAACTCTAAGACTCAAAAGAGCTGAGAGTCGAGACTCCCGTGGTGTTTGCGGTTTGACAGCAGCCGTTAAAGGTATTGTCCTCCTTAGCAGCACATCTCTCCCTCTCTTTCTCTATCCCTGTCTATCTATCGTTCTCTATTTGTGTGTTTGTTTATAAAAGGTGAGGAAAAGTCTGCCGAGTCTGACTTTGTCTTGACCTGCCCAGGGGCTCTGTGCATGCGCGACTCTCTGTCAGCGAGCACTTGTGTCAACAACTCGAACAGCAACAGACAAATTTTCTATTTGACTTTCAGTTTTTTTCATCTCTGTCTTTTTTGGGAAGTAACAAATAGAAAACCCCCGGCTTTAGCCCCTATTTAGAGAGTGACATTTGATAGCACAAGCGGTCAAATGTTGTCCAAGCAACAGGGCAACGATATCAATTTTCTATTTCCACAAATATATATGTATATGTAAATATAAATATATATATATATATATATATGGAAATACTTGACTATCTGTTAAGTGGAAGGCAGACAAGTGTCTGAACACACTATGTGTGTGAGTGTGTGGGTTATTGCCTTAAGTCTGCTAATGCTAAGAAATTCGAATTGAAAAAATGCATATTTAGACTTGACTAACGTCGTGGGCTTTAATAGAAGGCTATGAAAATCGAAAAGAAAGGCGATACACTAAAAATTAGAGTTAGAGCGAATTAGCTAGAGCGAGAGAAAGATAGATAGATAGAGAATGAAAAAGATAGAGAGACAGAGAGGAAGGCTATTGAAGGCCATGAAAATCGCATAGAAAGGCCCTGCATAAACTTGCAAAAAGTGAATGGAGGAAGGAGAAGAAGAAGGAGACTTCAAGTAACTATGAATGATTGATTTTCCATTTATACGCACTATTTTCTAATAGAAAAACCCCCACTCAGCCAAGCCTTCACACTTTATTCGTAATCGTTACACATTAACAGTGCCATTTATAGCACACTGTTAAACCACATGCATACACACACACACACAGACAGAGAAATGCTAACTAACAGTCCCTTTGTGGCTGACCGCCAGCGCACTTGTACCGTTATCTAAGAGCGCAAAAAATTGCCATTAAGCACAGGCGCACAAGAGTCGCAGTCGTATTTATATAAATTATGATTGTGTGACTAATGCTCAATTGAATTATTGTTGGGCGAGGGACGGACCCCGCCCCTCCCACCCTCTCCCACCTTTTGAGTCGCCCTCATTTGACTGCAACAAAGACAAACAGCACGCGCTCTCAAACTGTTACCTTAATAACGGGGTCATAATTAAGACGCAGGCGATTAACATAAAATGGCAAAGAAAATACAACAAAAAATCAAAAGCACAAAAATAATTCAATTGCTCTCGGCTGGGTGGCTGGCTCAAACGTAATTTGGGTCAAAAAATTTTGAGGCAACAGAAATTATGTATTATCATTAAATTTCATTACAAGCGGCGCACGAATCGAGAAAAATGCAAAACAACAACAAAAATAACGAAAAACAGCGCAAAAATCATGGAACTGGAAACCGTTACAGCAAAACGCACTTCAACTCAAGTGTACAGTTATAGTGAAGGCGACGGCGACGCCAGCGCCGACCGCAGCCAACAAAAACAAAGCCAGGCCTCTGCCTGTCTGTCTGTCTTTGCTCTCCTCTGAGCATGTGCGTGTGTTAGTGTCTGCCATTTTTGGGCAGAGGGAGACAGACAATCGAAATGCTAAAACATGCGAAAATGCGGACGCCTACCTCCCCAGACAGAACCTTGCCAAAGATGAGCGAGTGCTGCACTCACACAAAAACAAGCTAGCTAACTAGCTGCAAGAAAACCAAGAATTGGCTATGGCTGCTTATTGGCACACTTAAAAACTGCTAGATTGTGCTGCTCATGCCAAGCGCTCATCTCTAGCAATGCACAAGCTCATCCCTAACTCTCAGCTACCTGCGTGATCAAGCTGCTAACACTCAATGCAAAAGAAGCTAGATTTGGCAATAAGCTAAAGTCAGCGCCGCTGACATAACGGCTCATGTCACATGCTCAGCTCTGGACAGTGCAGTCCTGCTGCGCTGAGTCATCAAAGTGTGATGATAATTATGATGATGATCATTCGGGGCAAGTGATTGGTGGCAGGTTCAACGAACTATGTGGCAACGCACTTACCAAAAAAGTCCTCCCAGGTGTCCGAATCGGATTCTATGTCCATCTTGGTGATGGCCGCTGCTACCTCTGCTACTGCTGCTGCTGCTCCTGTTGCAGTTGATTTATGTTCGCAATGCCTTTTTTGGTATTTGGTTTGTGTCCAAATTTAGCCAAAGATTGCGTGGCTGGTTTTATTCTCTTTCTTTTGCTTTTTTCGTGCTTTATGGGTGCTTTGATATCCTATCTAGTTGTCCATAGACTCTTTTGCTTAGTCGCTGCGCAAATGACTTCACCCGGCATAGCCAAAAGCTACTTCAATCAATGGTTTACCGATAAGATAAACACATACACATACATATAAGCACACACACACGCACTTGCACTCGCGCGAATATAAGAGTTTTACACTGTGCAAAACGTCTTTGGTTTCTATCTTATCTCTTTGCTGTCGCTATTCGGAGCAGAGCAAATACCTAATAAGTGCAGCGCAACAGCTGTTATACATATATACATACGCACACAGGCAGCGACAGACACAGACACAAACACACACACTAAACTGTTAGATCAAATCCACTTGTAGAATTCTCAGAATTTCGCGTATGACTAAACCGGCTATGAACTTTGCCTGGCCACATGAATATGTTTTCAATATTGTTGCTTTGCCTGCACAGGTAACAAAAAAGATTAAGCTAATTGCAAAATATCAATTGGAAGATGCACTTGGATTGCACGCGCTTCGCTGACTTTCCAGTTTCACCTTCGCACCGTTATTTCTAATTGTGGAAAACACTCTCGCACACACCAAGCGTTGCACGCACGCGCGCTAAACGACGAAGACGGCGATCGGAGCGAATTGCAACGGCATCAACATCGACTCACCCACACGACGTTTCGAAGCGAACTGAATTCGCGTCTTTGAAGCCGACGCAATTCGAACTACTCTTATACCAATAAGTATAAGTTCTAAAGATGCTCAGTTTAACAGCCGCTCTTTATTGTTGTTGCTGTTGATCAATTTCGTTTTTGTATATCAATTGAGTACTTTTACCGTTTGCTCTTTGTTATTTTCGTTTGTTTGCTCAATAAGAGTATTAATTTAAATATTGTGCAACTGTTGTGCTCAAATGGTGTTGCTATGATCTGAGCTGATCTGTTACTGTCTTAACAGTTTCTGTTAGTGATGGCCGTTAAAAAAAAATCGAATGTTAAGCTCAAAATGGTGCTGCTATTGATTGATGCATATTGAATACATTCTAATTCCAATTGGAATTATTCTGTTATTCTGGTATTGTTAGCCGTTAAACTTAAAATTTAATATTTAGGCGTATCACGACATGTACATTATATATTATTTAGACATACACTCATATGTTAACAGATTTGTATACATGTATTTAATATATAATTGTAATGTTCTTCAACCTAAATTTAGGCTAAACAGCAGTTTGCACACTCATTCCAATAAGAAATCACAATCCAGGCACAGTATATTTCCGCTAAAATACAAATAAACAACAATTATCAATCTTCTGCACGTTTGTCTTCACTTGCCAATAATGCAAAAGATCCCCAAAACACCGAGCAATATGGCATTATCAACAGCCATTATCCATATGCATACCAACAGGGCAAACAGAAGTGATACGCATACCACATAAAAGGAGACCAGCACCAAATTGCAGATATTCTGTAACAAATACATTACATTCACTTACATTTTATGGTAAGAAAAGATAAACTTACATACACCACACCTAACAGAAGTATCACTTTACTAGCGAAGTATAATATCAGAAATAATAATGCCAAAATCGCCCATATATATAGGTAATGTACAAGCCTCGCAATGGTAATAACGAAGCCCACTAGAGATATTATAAGGCCGGCAACGCCAATAGTTAAGCAACCATAGTAGAGGGACATCCAGCAGAGAAATCCATGTTTAGAATAATACATTATAACAGTGCAGAATGCATCACATAAAATTTCAAAATCTATTTTAAACTATGTGACTTTTGGCCGGCAGCCGGCTGCTCGATAAATAATTATCGAAATCATAACATGGAAACCCTTCAGCTTCAGCTACCCGATAGTTGGGTGACCATGCCAAGCACACTATCGATACCACGCGCTTTTAGCTACTCGGTAGTTCACAAACAATGGACAACAATGGAATTAAGGACAATTTACGCCCGCCAGCTGCGAAAAAGATCAAAATAGAGAATTTCGGCATTAAAGCTATTCTCTCCGATGACTACAAGAAGGATATTTCGCTGATGCAGGTGCACAGCTGTCAGCTGGAGAGTAAACAGCAGCTGCAGGCCGTTATCAAAGAGCTCGCCCTGAAGCTGCCACATTTTCAGCACTTGAAGCGCGTTCATGACAGAAACGTGTTGATATGTCCATCAGATGACATTAAGGAGACGTTGGAGCAGCATTTAAAGCTGCATCAAATCAGCGAGGGCGTGCTGGAGGCGCTCTGTCGCAATGTAAACGTGATCGAGGTGCCTGCCAACTCGGCCAAGCTCCGCGTGCAATACGAAAAGATGACCAAATATTGGCCATGCAAATTTCACCCAGATAAATACGCCGAGTCCTTAGAAAATGGCAGTAATTTTACAGTTAGTCAAAGAGCTTACCACAAGCGCATGGCGGAGCTGCTCTGGAAACTATCGAAGGATGTGAGCAATGGACAAAATGTGGGCATTTGCGTGGATCCTCGCAGGCCGAGCATTGTGGCCATAGCAGGTGAGGAGCTGGACATAGAGACTGATTGTTCGATACTTATCGATATCCTTAGCAGGTGCAGATAATGGCAGCAGTCACCAGCACTGCGTCATGTGGCTGGTGGATCATGTGGCGCGCAGTCAGCGTGGCGGCGCCTGGCAAACGGAGCTGCAGTTTGTTCAGGATGAGCCGCATACAAAGAGCACTCTGAGGGGCATGCCACAAGTCTTTTACGACTATCTTAAGCAAGATGCAGCTTGCCAGGACTTACGCGTGGGCGCTGAGCTGCCCAGGAGAGAGGAGCAGCCAGAGTCGAAGACGGTTGTGGAGGACATCCATGCTGATAATCTAAGCAAATATGGTCCTTACTTATGCACCGGCTACGACGTCTACCTGCTGCGCGAACCCTGCCTCATGTGCGCCATGGCGCTCGTGCACAGCCGCGTCAAGCGTATCTTCTTTCTTGAGCGATCCGAGAATGGCGCCCTGGCCAGCAAATTCCAGCTGCACGCAGTCAAGGAGCTGAACCATCATTATGAAGTCTTCCAATTTACAATGTGACAAACTTTTAATAGATCTTTTGTGTAGTTTTTTAGAGCAAATTCTCGATTCGCGGCGCGTTAAACTCGACTCGTGGATTTGACGCTTGACGCGTGGGCGTGGATATCAAGCCCAGCAGCTGGCAATCTGCCTCGAGTATAGTTATGTCCTTGCTGGAGCCGAGGAAGCGCGTGGACAGCTCTAGATCCTTGACGCGCAGACGAACGCGTGCACCGCGCACGTAGTCGCTAAAGAAAAGTATATTTATAATTAAGCATAAATAAAGAATTGATTCGATTTATATCACTTGTTTTACTCACCTGCCATTCCTGGTTGGTCTCGGGCACACACAGTGAAACTTCCAGCCGAAATCTATGTACAAGTCATCCGCGACAACGTGAAAGATTTTCCCACTGACAACTTTGCCCTCCGCGTCGCCCAGCTGCAGAGAGATTACATAAACATCAACTGGAGTAATATCAAATTAAGCTACCTACATCGATGAACTTGGAATTGCGCAGCAGCGAGGCAAAGGTTTGATTGTCCACGGGCTCTGGCTCTGGCTCTACTGGCGCTGTATAACGCTCAAAGGCACGCGCGAAGCCTCCTTTGGCCGCATTCTCCGGCTTCTCCTCGCTCACATTCACATTGTCGCTCGTCGTGCCCTCAGTGCTGAACAGGCGTTGTGTGGCGCTTATTTGACGACTCCAGCTGCTTGCATTCAATTGCAGTGTATAACTGCTCAGCTTGCGTAGCAGCGACATGGTTTTTATTTATAAATAAGAAACTTAATAAAAACTTTAACAAATGCAAAGACTGAACTGAGCCGATAGACTGAAAGAAGTTATCGACTGGCCGCCACTTGCAGCCAAAACAGCTGACTTCACTCCGCATTCTATCGATAAGCAGGCAATTATCGTTACGAATTACAAAACACGCTGTCTAGCCGGCCAGCATATTACTATTTAATACACATATATTACGAAATCACTAGTTGCAGTTGCAGATTTGAAGCCACAATTAATAACAATGATACAACAGCAGCGCCAACGTGTTGAATCGGCTGTCACCGAGCTCATCGATGACATGGACAAGACCCACTTACGCAAAATGCAGGTAATTACACCAATCCAATACGAATCTAATTGGAAACGCTTTAATTTCGGATTTCCCGATCTTTCTGACAGACGGAGATGCATTTGTGTGCGGCAAAGTGCTGCCAGGACAACACCTCGAGCGTGGACAGCGTGCAGCGGTGCGTCGATCGCTGCTCGGCGCCCATGACAAAGGCACAAAACTACGTGCAACACGAACTGGGTGAATTTCAGGGACGACTTCAACGTTGCGTCATGGTGAGTTAGAGAGAGAGAGAGAGAGAGAGAGAGATAATTGTAACATACTTAACTTATAGCAATGCAACGATGATGTTAAAGTGAAAATGCCAGCTAATCCGAACGAGGACCAAATAGCCAAATTCACGGATCAGTTCGAAAGATGCGCCATTCAGTGCGTGGACAAGCACGTCGGCCTAATACCCACTCTAATGAAGACCATGAAGACGGTGCTGGCTAAAGGACCCGAGTCCATACCGCAACTCTAAGTCGTCTACACATATATATGCTATAATATATAGAGTACGCTATGTCATATATATGTTGCATTTAATTGTTGAGCTCCTTTTTCTAAAATGTATTGTTAACGCAAAGAAGAACAGAAGACCTTAAATCACGCCTATTAAAGCCAAGTTTATGGCGCCAGAAGCCGGAAGAGTAAACGTCTTTTGTATTTGAAAATAGTTAAAATTGAGCTGAGGTAACTATGAGGAACTATTGAGACAGTTTTGGATAGACTGTACTTCCGTAGTGCCGTATAATTTGGATAGTAAATCAGCAAAGTGTAGATACTATACCAGAGATTTCTGTTGTTATCTCAGCAATCTACTTATAAAAAGAGAGAAGTTGAAGAATATTCGTTGGTCATTTAGCGCCTTTACCTATTTAATCTGTCTCTGTCACGCTATCCAATCACTAAGGATCAGTAGCTCACTAGTACTCGGATAAGTAGGTAATCCAGCCATATGAAACATATACACACATATATCTAGCATCTAAACTAGCTTAAGCACTTGACCCCTGAACAACGTTTGCTTTGCTCAGATTATTCACAGCTCTGAGAACAATTTGTTTTATATATAGGAACAAAATATAAATCTAATAAAATATATATATATATCGAAATATATATATATTTACGTATGTATACAGTTTTACATGTTTTTTCTTCCAAATTCTTTAATCTATAAACCAAAAAAATGGATCAACAGAAGCGACGTTTGGAGGGCGCCATTAGCGACATGATCGAGGACATGTATCGGTCCCATCTGCGGCGCATGCAGGTGAGAGAGAGAGAGAGGGAGAGGGAGAGTGTTATATATGTACATTGATTCTCTTTTCGATTGCCTAGTCAATAATGCATCGCTGCGCCGCTGGCTGCTGTGACGATGATCGCGGCACCTTGGACAGCGTTCAACGCTGCATTGAGAAGTGCGCCTCGCCCCTGATGGATGCCCAGGACTACTTGCAGAATGAGCTAGGACAATTCCAAAGCAATTTGCAGGGCTGTGTCAAGGTAAGAGAACTAAGCAAAGCATACGAATATACATGAAACGATATCTAGAGAGATTGTAGGTCAGTCTTCAAATTTTTAGATCAATTTAGGACATTTTAGTACCAGTTAAAAAGCTTTGTCAAGCTGAGAGCACTTAACAGTTATAATTAGATATATAGTATAGAGAGATTGTCGATAAGTCCTTAGATTTTAATACTATGAGCTTAAGAGTGAGTTAGTTATGAAGGTGTCGATTATATAGATTAACTTAGATCATATACATTAACTTATCAGTTTTAGAACTAGTGGGTGGAACAGGTGTTAGTAAAGTACCATAAACAGCATCTATAGTAATATATCTATATATATTGGTGTTATATATAACTTAGTAGTATTTCTGATATCACTACTTATATATACTAACTACATCCATCTTCTCTAACTAATCCCCTAGGATTGCAATAGCGATGCACGTTCGAAGCTGCCGACCCATCCCAACGAGCACGACATGTCGCGATCTAGGCACTTATTTGAGGTGTGCACCGGCCACTGCGTGGACAAGCACATCAATCTGTTGCCCGGTCTGATGAAGAACATACAGAAGACCCTCGACAGGGGTGTGCCGAAGAGATCGCACTTGCGTGAGCAGAAGAATCATGATGCCTAAGACGGAAGACACACGATTCATGATCATCGAAAGTATCGAACTCTCCTTCTGGCAGTATGACTTCATGTACTATAGAGACTAAACAAGATCGAATCGAAGCTAAGAACCAACTCGATTTCTAATATTTTCTGGTATTTGTGTATGTGTTTTAATGTGAATTAAATCAAATCATAGCTAAAGTCGTCGGTTCTACGCTTGATAAGCTTCGGGGAGGGGTTCAAGGTGCTTTAGATAAGACTTGGGTTATTTTTTAGTATTTTTGTTTTTCAGTTAATATAACTTAATTAAAATTTTTGGTATAGCTAAAAGCTTAACAACTAATAATAGCAGACTTAAGTAAATATATATATATATGTATGTGAAGCGATATACATATGTTGCTAGCCTATTTCTCAGTGACTTTGTTGCGTACGCCGTATTTACTCCAGAACGTAACTTTGGCTGGTATTTTCTTGCAGTTGTTCTGAAAGATGCTGCACGTGTCGAAGGGCGGGCAGTAAAGATGCAGAGAGACAGAGGTATCCGTGTGACTGGGATTCTCCACGCGATGCAAGCCCAAGTTGTCTGAAGTGGAGAGAAGGGAAAACATGAATATATAGATATGGGCTTTATCTCAAGCTCTTACCATTTATATAGGCCACATCGTTCACGGGTATGGGCGTGTCGCCGATCTCCACCAGCTCATGATCGCCGATCTTCTGCTGCTCCTGCTGCTGCTGTTCGTCCTCACCGCCTCGATTCGGATAGCGATAGCGTTTCTCTCGCAGCTCGCCCTTCAGCATCTTCATGAAGCAATGCGAATCGGCGTGATCGTGAACCGACGAGCTGTGGCCTTCGCCCCAGCAGAGTATCAACAGATTGAATTTCCCGTTTCCGGCATCGACTAGATTTCTCGTATACGTGTAACGATCGAATTTGGCGTACTTGCGCCACTCCTTGGGATTCGATTTGTAGGTGAGCATCAGGTGATTCACCATCTCGATGTTCACGTAGTTCGCGTCGAACTCGCGATGCAGCGCGGAGATCAGATCCGGCAAACTGTCCACGGCGGGACCGAACTTCAACGGCTTCTCCAAGGCGCAATAGTAGTGCGTCGCCTGGCGCAAGTATTTCTCCTGATCTATATTATCGATCTCCCCATCGATCTTGGACAAAGCCATTTTGCACGTGCTTTGATTGACCTGAAGATTTGCAAGTTACGAATTTACAGTTAATATTATTGCAATATATATATATATATATATATATATATATATAGATTGTCTATGATCTCTGTAAGTCTGGGATTCATGGAAAATTTCTGCCTTATAGTTTTTTAATCGATGTAAGCTTACTTCTTAATTGATTGAATTAAATGAATTGAGTGTTCCTGATAGAGTTATCAATAGCGCTATTGAACTATGCTTAGAATCAGCTCTTTCTGGATTTATATATAGCTATATAGCTGCTCAGACCACTTGGCTCAACCGACTGATTGCGAATGCGTCTGTCAGTCAATAAACCGAATATTTTCTTATAAAGAAAATAGACGTAAGCTCTCGCCCCGGGTTCTTATCTCGACCACGACTTACGAGCGATCTCTGAGCTATATATATATATATATATATATATATATATATATATATATATATATATATGTTGCCAGGAGCTCAACATCTGGCATACGCAGCAGCCTCCTCCTAAATGTGTACAAAAATCACATTTTTTGACCCCAAATATCTTGAGATTTGGTATTCTCCCACATCTATGCCACTGATAAGCCAAATCTCTTCGAACTCTTGTTGATTCAACTGACGCATGTCATCTGATCATGGACTGTCTTTATATATATATATATATATATATATATATATATATATATATATATATATATATATATATATATATATATATATATATATTTATATTGTTTTTATATATTTCTTATGAATTCTATGGGTATTCACTTTAGCCAGCGGCTTAGTCTATCAGCTTATATTTCGATCTGCGTCATTTCTAGAAAGATTCTCTGTGGGTTTCCTCGGGCCACGCGACAAGCCCCGTTTTTGTCCAACATTTTGTTTTTTAGCTAAATAGTTTTGGATTGGGAAAGGCTGAAGAATGAAGAGATAGGCATAGATATAGCTGTATAGCTCTATCTCCCAGTTGAGTGGAAAACATCTTACATAATCTTAATTTGTATGAATATTACGTATATGAGATTCATATATTCAGTGATAAGGTTCCTAAATAACAAACATCACCTTACAAAAATTAGGTATTCCACCTCTATAAATGCATATATATATCGATATAGAAGCATCTAAGCTTATTTAATGGCGATAATCTGATATATATGATGATTGCTCTCAGAGAGAAAGAGAGAGAGAAAGAAAGAGAAAGAGAGATATATTATAGTATATATATTTCTATCTGAAGTTTGCCTAATCAAAAATATATTCATAATTTCAAGTCAGTAGCTTAAAGAGCTCCATACATCAAATCAGACGCAAAAACAAATATGCTCTATTGACAACATGAGCGTGTATTAGAAATTGCATACCTAACCTCAAAAACTCCACAAACTGCTATTAAAACTGCTTAAAACTAAGCTCAAAGTAAAAGTTATTTGTAAATAATTTGAAACTTTATAAAATATTTGAAAATATTTATGAAAAAATCAAATTTTGGTCATTCTACGAGCCATACGCACTCAGTATGTAAGCCCCGAGTCCCGCTTAGGCATTTTAATGAGCCAATTAAAAACACTTGAAACTGAGACGTGCCTTCATTGCGTATAGTTAATAAAAAAAGCTCAAATTTATAGATTTCTTTATGCATATGGCTATTAAAGCTGCCACGGCTATGGCCATTAGCCAATTTTGAAAGATTTAAAGACAAAAAGTCAAAGATTTTGCAACGTTTTTTTTTTCAAATGCAAAACAACTTTCGCAACGAGTTGCGAGAGCGAGAGAGAGAGGGAGAAAGACAGAGAGAGAGAACAGTGCAATTAGCGAAAACTAACGGTGAAAACTGCATAAAATTGATGAAGCTCGCATAATTAACTAAAGTTAAGGACTTAGTTTAGCATATATAAAAACTCTGTGCACTTACCATCTTGCTTTTCCTTTTTGTTTACAACTTTTACTGCCAAAGGTAGTTAATTAAAATTTGAGTAGGATTTTTATGTGCACTGCACTGCAACACTGACGACTTCAATCTCTGCCGCTGCGCGTTCGGCTCTTTTCTGTGCGCACTTTGGATATCTTTCACCAATTTATGTGAATCCGTTGGCCCATGCCAAAACGTCACTGCGTTTCACTCAAAACGCAACTCGAGTGAAATGCGCTGGACTCGATTGGCATTTTGAGCGCTTTTTGAGTCGCTGTCGCTGTGAACGCCGCCGGCAGTGGCAGCCATTGCTGTTAGTGCTGCTGCTGCTGCTCGCTGTTGTTGTTGTTTGTGTTATTTGCATATTTCTTTGCTGCTCTTTCTTCGTATTTTTTTTTGTCACGCTGAGTTATGGAGTTATTGTTGTTTTTGCTGCTGCTGCTTCGGCTTCGACTTTGTTTGCGTTTCGTTGAGCCATTGAAAATTTATGTTGTTGTTGCTGCTGCTTTAACAGCTATTAATTATGTAGACTCGCTGCTGTTGTTGTTGCTTTTCGATATTTGCAGAAGAAAGCAGTTATCATCGGCTCAGTGGGCAGTCAAACCTTAAGTGATTTACCGCTGCTGTTGTTGTTGGTTTCGCCTAGGGTCAAATGCCGTTTGAGACCAGCCGAAATGTGTGTCAAGTGTTTTGTTATTGTCGTTTTGTTGTAGTTTTCTTGAATGCTAGCTAAAAATCAGGTAACAGTAAGTCAGCGGCACACGTGTTGAGGCTTACAGAGCATATCCTGCCGATGGCTCTGCCAGAAATTTCCAGTTAATCTATTTATAATACATTTGACCTTAAGCACCATGAACCATTGACCCGCTTGCTTTCTAAATTTTTACCTGCCGGAGTTTAATGAACCTTGACTTCTGATTTATGGCAAATCTAATCTCTATTCACTTATCTATGCACAATAAAAACAAATTTTACATGAAAAAAATAAAAATAGAAAAATAAACAAATATTAACCAAAACAAGAATTGTTGTCATTTCTGGGTCAACAAATAAAAAACAATAACAATAATAAGTCAAGAAGATTTTTGCTGAAATCCCACAATCATTTGGAAATTTCATTAATAACATTCTTATCAGTTTATGTAATGTATGTAAGCTAGCATGAATAACATGAAGTATGAATGTATATAATATACACGGGAAATAATGAATATAAAAACATAAATATGTATGTGAATATAGATGCATATGTACTGATCTATGTAAGTATGTAATATATGCGATCTAAAACGAAAAAGTCTCAATGAAGCTCTTACAGCGAGCTTAGCCAAGGGCTGTAGAATAACTGTTAAGTGCTAAGACTAAACTATTATAAGTGTTATAAGCCATCATAGACTGTCAATAACATAATCAATAACATACAAATAAGAACAGGTGTTAAATTTACTAAATAAGCTGATTTTGTTAGTTTTTAATTAATTTTATTGAATATTTTTGTAGTTTCAAGTAATAAAATAAATGATCACCTAACCTTCGGCTAATATAAAAAGCCTTATACATAGAAATAAGCTCAACATACGTATAGATTATATTTGGAGCGACATACATATATATTTGAATACATACAAAAACACATACTTAAATGTATAAATTTGGTGCTAAATAAATGACTCTTTAATCTTAATTCGAATAGCATAGAAAATGCAAATAGTTCATGATGATAATAATAAAAACTAATTATCATCATCTTCATTGTCGGACATATCAAACTCATTATCATCAAAGTCAATTATCTGTAATTATAGATTAGACATACATAGATTAAAGCTTAACTTAATCTTAATCTAAAGATTAATTTAGTAAACATACCTCACTATTAAGGCGCTTGAAGTCCGAAATGCCCGTCAGATCCTCCAAGTATTTAGCCGTTTCGAATGTTTTGAATAGAAATTCATGACCCTCGCTGCGATAAGCGGCCAAAACGCGCTAAAGATATTCCATGAGTTATCTAGATATATATATCTATATATATTTATAGAGATCTCTTACCTCCGAGCAGGCAATGCACTGCGCAAACTTCTGCGTGGCTGGCAAAATGTTCTCATAGTTGCAGAGCATGCCGCGTATCGAATGTGGCAAGATACCTAACAGCCCCTCCGGCTGTTGCGCCTCCGCCTGCTGTCGACTGTTCGCATAGTAGGCGGGCGCCAGCTCCCTTTGCGGATGCTGCAACAG
The DNA here is from genome assembly GCA_035047485.1 of Drosophila peninsularis. Lineage (NCBI taxonomy): Eukaryota > Metazoa > Arthropoda > Insecta > Diptera > Drosophilidae > Drosophila > Drosophila peninsularis. The sequence goes on along the minus strand of JAWNPN010000035.1, from coordinate 11,876,254 downwards.
CGCGACCAACAGCTCCACTGCATAACTGGCTGCTATGTTAGAGACGCCGGGTCGCGTAACAGTGCACTGCTGGTCCAGCGTGCGATCCTTGAGCGACTGTAAATAACAGAAGGTGTAAAGGTTAACATTGACATTCATAGTGATTAACATACAGAGAGAGAAAATAAAACTATAAATTATATATATTATTTTTGGTTACAATAAAAAACAATATATAAAAATAAAAAATAATTTTAATTAGTTATAAAAAGTTAGTTAATCTTAGCAAACGCCGACTTTTCAGCTTTTTTTACATTTTTGTTTACATTTAGTGCAGCTTAACGCAATTTTGTAGCTAGTACTTTCCAATTGGCAAATTGCATATTATTATTTTTTCCAATTGGCATTAACATTCTCTTCATGTTTTGTTTACAATTGGCGCAGCCAACTTAACGCACTTTTTAGAGCTGCTAAATTCCAATTGGAAGGCGCCTCAAGCTGTGTGTGCAGCTTATGATATATTACTAACAGAACAGCTGATGTTACTTAACAGTGGAGCCTACTTTACATGCTTTACATGAGCTACTCTTATAATAATATTCTAACAGTTGCTGCCGCTGCACTTTTACACATTTTGCATGCAGTTCAACTTTACGCGCTACACCGCGAGCTTTTCAGTCCGTAGCGAGCTTTACAGCAACAACAACAACAACAATGACGCCGCCAACCATAGGTGAGGCAGACACAACACAGCTGAGCGTGCGAAAGCCAAAAACAAACAATCAAAAAAAAGTTCAAAACGAACTAAAGTAAAGCTAAAAAAAGAGTAAATAACGTGGAAGAGGAGTGGAAATATGGGCAGGCATATGAGCGCTCGAGTGAGCTGCCTGCTGATTAGATAAAAATTATTTGTATGTATAAAAATTCTAATGAATGCTCAGAGAAGTTGTTGAAGAAATATTGTAGCCATTGAACGCTCCCAGAGATAATGTCGAATTGCTGTGCGCGACGATAAAGCCTAAAAAAATACACGAAAAAAATACGAAGACGGAAAATTGAATTGCTTAATCGAAACACTAATATATAAATTAAATATGTTAACAGAATATTCGGGGAATTTGTCGCATCCGCTGGAGTTCGGACATGTGCTGGAAATCGTGGCCAAAACAATCGACGGAGCCGCCAGGTGAAAACCCATAAATATCTAGAGCGCTGCCCGCGATATGAGTCAAAAGTCGTTATCGCCATTGGTACATGACTAAACGCAGCTAAATCCCCCTCCTCCCACCCCACCCACATTGTTCAATCAATCAATCATAATTTCTATATACGTTCTAGATTCCATGTCAATCTCTGCACGGCGAAATCATCCGTGAATCCGGATGCGGACATCGGTCTGCGCTTCTCCTGCTACTTTCGCAACGATGTGATCGTGCGAAACTCCCGCATGCACGGGGTGTGGGGCGAGGAGGAGTCCCAGGTGGTGGACAACATCAATCTGCCCAATCCGATCGTCAGCGGGGAGTTCTTCATGCTCTACATTTTGGCCGCCGACGATTGCTTCCACATCTCGATCAACAGTCGAGAGTTTTGCACGTTTCGCTATCGCTTGCCTCTGAGCGCGATTCGAGCGGTTGAGATACGCGATCAAATACAGGTGATCAAACAGGTGGATCATCGCACCGTCTTCCCCAATCCCTGGCCGGCCATACATGCCTCGGACTACTTCAAGGCCTTCAGCAACGACCAGCCGATACTCTTCAGTCCCGGCCACGTTATCGTCATCACAGCTCGTTGCTTTGAGAACAAACGTGGCCAGTTCATCATCAAGTTCACGGACTCGCACACGAAGCGAGAGGAGCTGCACTTTAGCGTACGGTTCGACGAGAAGGCCGTCATACGGAATACCATGAACAAGAATTTCGAGTAAGTTTGTTATGCAACTCCGTTAGCTTAAAGCTCAGATGGAGTCATAGTGAGACTTAAGTGAGACATTTTGTTGTTTTTCAACACTGACGAGTGACTTCATACCTTAAAGCTCGTTTTACAGTTTTATATTGAGTATGATCTAAAGAGAGTTCGAATACAAACGGAGCTCTCACACTTAAAGTGTGATTAAAGCTTCAGCTAATTCTTAAAGAGCTTTAAGCGAAAGTCATTTCAGATGAGCGTCAACAATAAAGCTTGCTTAAATATTCAACTACATTTTCCCCCTTCACAGGTTTGGCACGGAGGAGCGCCACGGCGGTTTTCCCTTCGTGTTCAATCAGCAATTCAAATTGGCTTTGGCTTTCACCGAACGCGAGGTGTTGACCGCTGTGGATGGGTTCAATTTCTTTAGCTACGCCTGGCGCACACCCAACGCCATGATGAACCTCGTCGGATTCAAGGTGACTGCCATCAACGGCTTGGTCATACAAATCACGGGTGTCGACCACGTCCAAACGGGCGACTCAACGTGCGCCGGATTTGAGAAATACTCAAGACATGATTACGAGTGCGCCTAGTATGCTTAGATTTGTTGTGGTAAAAGTAGTATATATGCTACTATTTATTATAGTGTTGTAAGAAATATACTACTAAATGGAATGTTCTACTACTAATGTAATACTACTATTTGCAATGTATTATGATATAGTATATGGTGTAGTATAATATGAAATGTGGTACTATTTGGAATATAATACTTTTTACTAAAAAATAGTATATGGTAATGCAATATACTACTATATTGCATGTACTACTATTTGTAATATACTATGATATGCCATATAGTGTATTTGGAATATGCTACTATTCTTTAGTACTATATAAAAATGCGACATACTACTATTTTGTATATACTATCTTATGAAATGTACTACTAAATTGCATATACTACAAGTATTTATATTTATTAATAAAGTCTGAGTTTTCGTTAAATTTATAGTCTCAATAGCTCATCTACTTACATTTCCGGGCGCTGTCACATCATTGCAGAAATAACAGCCCAACTGTTGTCCTGTGATGCACTTGAGTCCTTCGACATTCTTGACGCAATCGCCTATTAGCTCTCGCGTGCTGCCATGTCGCATGACTAGATAGCTATCGAAGCCTAGAGCGGCATTCATGACAATCTGTAGGGTACATAGAATGTATATAAGTATAAACTGTGTAATAATAGAAGTATTATATAACTAGAAATCTATATAGCAATTATAGATCTAGACAATATTAGCTACTATCTACTGCATTTAACCTTTTGATTCGCCGCCCCCAGCAGCGTGGGCAGCCAGCGACTCTCACGTGAATCGGTCAGCAGAAAGATGACGTCATGGCCCTGCACCTCCTCCTCAATCCGTCGTAAATGCTCCTCAGTTGAGGCACGTAATGCCTCGCCCACTGTATGGCCCGGCATGGGTATTTCCAATACATAACCTTTGGTCACAGCGCTGGGATTGATCTCAAGCAGACGAGCTGCCGCTGTGGTGGCCTTCATGCAATTTCCCGCCACAGCATCTGAGTGGGTGTAAAGACTCTGGCGCACAGGATTCGAATAGCCCACTTTGCCATTGTCCATTAGCGTGATGTGCTTGAAGCCCCAGGACTAAAGGAAAAGAGAATTAATAGAAGATATGCCGATGCTATTCAGCCTCACCAGCAAATTGCGCGCCACAGCACAGCCCAAGGTGCCAGCGCCAAAGAGCAGGCATTTGGTCTTGGCGAGAATTTCCAAATTCAGGTCCGGCACCAGGCGCCATTTCATGAGCTTCAAGTTCAAGTTAATCGAGTTCTCGGCCAATCTGGATGGTATATTAAATGTTGAACGTTATAAAGTCTTAATTTCACTGCACTAACTTGGCTGGATCCATGCTGTCCCGCATATTGGCCATCCTTGGGCCCATTTTGCCATTGCGATTCGCTTCCCAGCCAACAAATTGCACCTGTTCATAGTTAAATGCCTCTGCCTGACGCACCTGCCACAGCAAACTGTTGTCCAACTGCATTTGCTGATCATAGCGCACTCCCAAAAATTTGAGTGATTTTCCAATGAGCGTGGGACTGCAAAGAGTGAATTTGAGTAAAATTAGAGGTGTGAAGACTTCACTCGATTTCGCTCTCTGTTGATGTGTTATCGATATCTAGTAAAATTTGTCTTCTTGAGCACATCCACAACAGAGCGGCAGGTAAGATTTGAGCGAGTTGTCAACAAGTGTGTAACAGAGAGAGAGAGAGAGATAGAGAGAAGATACGTGGATTGAGTAACTCGATCTCAACACATTGCTTTCTCTTCAGACAATAACTACCGAGTTCTTCTGAATTGTATATGAACTCCATATTTACCACTTGTGGAACAGCAAAGCCACATAGTTGCGCATAAGCCACGCAGGATTTTCATACTCGCTGGGATCGGCAAAACAGTAAATATAATGCTCCGCCTTCTGCTCATCGAAGTCACTCAAAGCAGCGCTCAAGCTGAGCGCTTCACACACCTTCGCCTGCTCGTCTACATACAAAATGAAAAAGTTTTGCGCAGGCGCAGGCAACACGGCAATAGCTTCCACATAGCCTCCACAATTGGGTAGCTCTTTCAGCTTGGTGGGCGGGCTAAGCAATTCCAGGGCGGGCGTCAGTGGACAGGGAAAAGCGAACCAATAGTAGTAGCTGTGGCATTTGAGATCCGCGAACGACAAAACAAAGAAACGCGTCAATAAACTGGCATCGTTCAAGGCTCGGCCACTACGCATATCATCCAACAGTTGCTTGCCCTCATCTGCCAGCAGCGCTGTCTTGTCCAGGGCTTTGAACTCCTCAATTGTGTTTTTATTGTAAATATTTCCATGGGCTGCATGGCTGAATTTTGGTGTCTGCGCCTCACTGTGAATTAATTAGCAGTTAATTGCCTTATCAGTCAGCTGGCTACGCAGTTTACCTATTATATGCGCTGTAGTCGACCTCAAGCAGACAGCCGGACGCCTTGCGATTCGTGTAAAATCCGAAAATTGAGCGTTTCGTGTCGGACAGGCGATCATAGTCGAGTTTCAACTCTGCCAATTTGTGCCAAAATGTAGGCGATACAAAGGACTCAAAGGGAGCAAACTGTAAAATTTTGATGTCACTCATTGCGTTTCAATGTTGTTTAGCTGCGATGCACAAACACGCCCACGCCATTCAATATATAAACAAACAATGGGGAAACAAATGGCAGTCAAAGGGAACGACATGAGAAAGAAACGAACAGCTGCGCGGTGAGCAGCACAATCGATATATATATATAAACTGTATAGGGTCACACTGTTAAGCAAACTGATTGCGGAAGTGATGAATATATTAATAATTAAAGGTGTATAATAATTGTAGAAATTATAATTGTATTCAATTAAAAAGAAGTAAATTTTTAACAATTCAAATTTAAACAAGCAATATTCAATGGATATTAAAGCACATACTCCCACAATATTTAATATTTAACGATAGCTACACACATCGATATACACACAACTATCGCTGAGCACGCCATCCATAGTTGATAATCGATAATACCGTCAATTGTCTTGCAGCACGTCGGACTGGTGGTAGTAATTTTCGCAAAAAAGTTGCCATACAGCCAGTAATTTATAGAGGTTAGTACAATAAAGACAGAGAAAGTTCGCAGCCTACTTCTACTATATTTAATATATACATAGACAACAAAATTGTAAAGTGTATAATATTGGTTTGAATTCTATTGCAAAGTGTAATAAGGTTATCAAAACTAATGTGGAAGAAAAAAAAAATTATAGCCTCTAAAATTTTTCCATGATGTACGATGTACGCTAGGAACGTCCTCGTTTTCGCTTCCTCTAAAAATTCACGCTGAATCAATAAATGTGTAATAATGCCGCAGTATTTGCGAAGATTCATATAGCTTGAGTGAACGAAAAAAGTAAATGCGCTGCAAGTAACTGACAAAGAAATCAAAATCAAGAAAAAAGAGAAAAAAAATGATTCACTCAAAATACAAAGAAATATATGTATGTATGCAGTACATATGTAGGTAGATAGAGCGAGAGAAGAGCAGCAGCAGCAGCGGCAAGTGCTAGCAAACAAAATGGCGGCGGCAGCAGCAGCAGCACACACAGCGGAAAAACTGCTGTTGACGTTGCTTTGCTGCACGTTTCTCTGTCTCTCTCGCCTCTCTTCACTCTCCTTTGCCAAGTTTTGAGTTTTTCGATTCGCTTTCAATGCAGCTTCATTTTGATTTTCCGTGTGTACGCGTTTATCTTCGAAAACAGCCACACACGTACGCACACACACATGCAGTCGTACACAAACACCGCCCGTTTGTGTGTGTGTGTGCACTTTGTACGATGTGCATGACGAAAGCATTGAAAAAGAGTACGAAAAAGAAAAAAAAAACTAGTTGCAAGGCATATCGAAAACAGGCCGGATTATAGCGCTAGCAGAAAACGAGGGCGGGTCATTGGATTGAATAGAGAGTAATTTACGCATTTGCCAAGTAAAATATACAGTTTTATAATATCTCTTTGTATAAGTGCGTGTGTGTGTGTGTGTCATTGGAAATGGCATCAGGTTTTTGCTAGTGGGATTTACTTGAACGGTTATGCACGACTCACTTGAATTGAGGTCAAAATCATCCACAACTGGGTCTCTTTGTTGGCGGCATCGGGTTTTAGTACGTTCGGGTCGGGGTCGTCGACGTCTTTGCGCTGCTGCAACGCTTCAAAGGGCGGCACTCTTTAGGGTGGTTTTTCACTCACTATTTGGGGGGTGTTTGGAAGGTATTCAAATGCAGCAACACGAACTCGCACACACAGACAAACCTCGACATATATGGACTAAATGCAAATCAGGCTTCAGGGTTGCTTTGGGTGGGGAGCTTTCAAAAATGCAAAATCTTGCTTGAACTTTAGAAACTCTCAAATGTGTGAGTGTGTGTGCTCTCTTTGAGTGAATAGCACTTAAAGCAAAAGTGTAAAATTTAGCATTCAAATGTGACTCATGGCGCAGATGCGAAATAATTTTTGTTTTTGTGTTTAGGCAAAGCAGCGCTAATCAGAGAAACAATAACAACAACGCGCCCCTTTTTAGTACATTTTTATTGGGGTCAAGAGACTTTAATTCGATGGCGCAGAACGAAAACTGCGAACCAACGAAAGCTCTACTAGCAGAGGCCATAAACCTCCACACACAAAGACGTACGTACACACACGCACACAAGCAAAGGACACTGACACTGAGAAATTTTGCTCGTTTGTGCGCAGCAGCAGCGTCTATCAAAATGGGCACACATACACATACATGCTTGTGTGTATATGTGTGTGTGTTTGTGAGATACGTGAGCATCCACACATCCCAGTTTGATTTCTTATACAAACAAACATATACATGTCTGTCTCTAGAGGAGTTCAAACTTGCGCGCAGACAAAGAAAACGCCAACAAAGAACAAAAGCGAACGACCTGGCCAAGTCAGTTAGTTGCCCCAGTCAATTGGCTTGCTTATTAAAATCAATTTAAGTGCATTAAGAAACAGCTTAAGTAATTGCATTAATAATATGTAAATTCAATGCACTTAAGCTGCAGCAGCACGGCAACACTGTCACGTAGAGACGCACATAAGCATACATACGTACAGAAATTTCCCCAAGCTGAGCAGAGAACGCAGCAATCGTTTGCTTGAATGTGTGAGTGTGTCGCTCAATTGCGTTGCGTCGTGTGTGGGGGAAAAGTGAAATAAACTTGAAGGTGTTTTGCGAGGTTATTTTCATTAAAATTCCAGTTTTAGACTTATGTTAGTTTGCCATTGCCAACGGCATGTGCATTGTCAAACAACCGTTATTTTTAGTTGAGTGTAAACTGAACGAAGCCAAGGAATGAGCGCTTTTTCAACAGCTGTGAGCACGAGCTGAGCATAGGCAGCTTTGGGCATTTATTAAATTCCTCTCTCACACACACACACACTCATATGTGCATACATAAACAAATGTGTGTGTGTAAAAAGTAATTTCAAGGGAATTCGATTTAAAGATTTCTGTTCAATTTATTATTGTTATACACATATATGAGTGTACATGTGTGTGTGTGTGTGTGTGTGTATATATCCGTTCAGTTTTCATTTGCACATTTGTCAGTATAATACCCCCTGAACTGAACGTATGTATAATATTTTTGGACCACATCACACAACTTTGTCTCGCGTCAATATTTTTGTGTACATAAATATATATATATATAATTTGAGAACTTTCCCCCTATAATTTCCATCCCGTTTCTAATTAGCATTTTTGGCACGACTTTTGCTTTTATATCAACAGGATTCCTATAAGCGTAAGCGAGCGGCAAGCAGCAACGGAGCAGGCAATATCCGATTAGACAGGAATCTATCTAACTATACAAATTACATTTAAAAAAATAAAAACTAACAAAAAAAAAAAAAGATATATAAATAAATAAAACAACAACTGGCAAAGCGCACGCAAGATACATATATAGATATATATATATCGAAGGAGACGTAGCGAAGAGAAAGAGAGACTTTAGGACAAAGCAACCGAAGGGAGCTCCATCATCAACTAACAGCTATACATATACAGCTCGACATATATATATTCACACATATATATATATATTTTTGTGTGTGTGTCTCTGTGTGCGTGTCCGTGTCTGTGTGTACTATACAAAATTTCTGTTTTGTTTCGCGTGTGTTGTGTTGTATAACAACACACAGGAGAGCACAGAGAGAGAGAGAGACCGAGCGAGAGCGAGGATCGAACAGCGAGCTACCAAACGGGCATAGCGATCGTGAGCCAGCCACGAATTGATTAATTTTTTCGCCCCCGAGTCGATTGAGAAAAATTATCACCATTCCACTATCAACGTACGACGCCGCTCCCCTTTTGCACACTTACGACGATAGTCCGCAACGTTGGGCTAACGGTACTAGCAACGGGCATCAGGCAGGCGTCATCATAGATCAGTTTCGCCACAGCGCCAAAACGATCACCATTGAGGGAGGCACCAGTACCGGTGACACGACGAGCATCGGCGGCGGCGGTACCAACAACACCACCACCACCAGCAGCGTCGGCGGAGGCGGCGGCGGCAGCAGCAGCAGCGGCGGTGGCGTCAACGATTTGCGATTGATAATAACGTCGTCGAAACAAAACGATATTATCGAGCGCAATTACGAGCAATTGAGCAATCGCGGCGGTGGAGGCGGAGGCGGCGGCGCCGTTCTAGGCGTCACCAGCAGCAGCAGCAATAGCGGCGGCAACGGTACCGGAGCCCAAACACCACCGACACCACAATCGGCAACAACGGCGTCAACACTTGGACAAAAGACTTTGCTGAACACGAGTCCGAATCTATTGCCAATCACCACAGCCACCGATACCTTCAATAATCTCAAGAATCTGGTTAAGATTGACAAGGGCACGAACAGCAACGGTGCGAATCACAACGGTGGCAACTATCGTGCCAACAAATCGTCTGGCGGCAACAACAACAACAGCAGCAACAACGAATCGGGATTGAGTGGCCGCAACGGCAGCCGTTCAAGCACTGGTTCAGCAGCAGCAACAGGTGCTAACTCATCGGCAACAGGTGTCGTCGGAGGAGGTGTGTCAGGAGGACAACAGATTGGTGGCCCTAGCGGACACTATTCCAGTGGCTATAATAAGAATACCGTCAAAATTCGTCAACACGATTCGGAGCTAAGCCCAAGGCCTCGACGATCATATCAAAACGATTCGTCGTCGTCGCGTTACTATAACAAAAATAGTGACATTTTGGGTGCAGCGACTGGCAACAACAACAATAGCAGCGGCTTGACTAACGGCAATCAGCAGTTGGCTGATAGCAGTAGTTATAACGGTAGTCTGGGAGTTCATCGTGGTAGTCGCAACAACTATCACTCGAGCTCCTCCGATGGCGTCAGCTATAATCGAAATCTAAACACAAATTCGGCGGGCGGCGGCGGCGGCAGCTATCGCGCCTCGCATCAAGCAACAGCTGGCAGCGGCTCTCGCTACGATACGGTCAATGGCAATGGCAACAGTGGCGGCAACAACATCAACCACAACAGCAGCAGCAGCAGCAGCAGTAGCAGCAGCGGACAACAACAGCAGCAGCAACGTCATTACGGCAACAATTCGACAATTGGCAATCCAAATAAAACAAATTACGGCTCACAGCAACGTAGCAACAACGATGGCAGCGGCGGCAATAACAATAATAACAGCGGCAGCCTGAGTGGACGCTATCAACGTGACGACTATAGCCAACGGGACAATTATAGGGATAGCTACGCAGACGAATCACCGGCACATCAACGCTACAGCGCAGGTGGAGGAGGCGGCGGAAGCGGCGGCGGACGTTACAATAATCGAAGCAACAACGACGAGCGTTACTTGAGACACGCTGGAGCAAGCAACAATCAACAACAGCAGCAGCAGCAACAACATCAACAACAGCAACATCAGCAGCAGCAACAGCAGCAATCATACAAGTCGTCTACAACACCGCCACCAACAGCCACTGGAGCAGGAGCAACAGGAGGAGGAACAACATCAATTGCTGCTGGAGCTCAGCAGCCCATTACCGGACGCTGGATACCGCCATCGTTGCGTCCACAGCATGGCCTAACACAGAGCGAGAAGAACGATGCAGTTTTCCGACGTGTCCGCGGCATATTGAACAAATTGACGCCAGAGAAATTCCAAGAGTTGAGCGATGAGCTGCTCAAGCTCGATCTGAATTCGATTGTCATACTGAACGGTGTCATCTTGCTGATCTTCGATAAAGCCTTGGACGAGCCGAAGTACTCGTCTATGTATGCACAGCTGTGCAAGCGTTTGTCCGAGGAAGCGCCATCATTTGAAAAGGAACCAAACAACTCGTGCACATTTCTACGTCTTCTGATCGCCGTCTGTCGCGACAAGTTCAACAATCGTTTGAAACGCGATGAGGCCAACGACAATCGACCTCCGCCCGAAAATGAGGCCGACGAGGAGGAGCGACGCCATCTGGCCAAGCAGCGAATGCTGGGCAATGTTAAATTTATTGGCGAACTCAACAAGTTGGATATGCTGTCGAAGAACGTCTTGCACGCGCGCATTATGGAGCTATTGGATAAGAAGAAGAAACGCACGGCCGGGGCGCAAGAGATGTGCGAGGACATGGAATGCCTGGCTCAATTGCTCAAGACTTGCGGCAAGAATCTGGATTCAGAACAGGGCAAAGAGCTGATGAACCAGTATTTTGAGACGTTGGAACGTCGTTCAAAATCAACTGAATATCCACCAAGGATACGCTTTATGCTAAAGGATGTCATCGAGCTGCGTCAAAATCATTGGATACCACGCAAGGTCGGCGGCAGCGCCGAAGGACCCGTCCCGATAAAGCAAATACGCTCGGACGACGACTCTATCATACGCACCCAGTTCGCCAACAATCGCAATCGCGATATGCGCAACAATGATCGTGACGGCGACAGCTGGATGAATCGCTTCCACTTGAATATACAGCCTGGCGTCTACAATGATATGTTTAGCGGACTAAGTGTTACGGGCGCATCGCCCATTGTATCACCGTAAGTACTATAAGAAATCAAGAGTATCCATATATATAGATATATATATACTCATACGATCTTTCTCTCCTCTTACACAGCTTTGCCACAAGCAACAATCGAGATCGGGATCGTGATCGCGACAATCGACAATACAATAATCGTGATCGCAATCGTGACCAGGGCGGCAATAGCGGCGTAGGTGGCAGCGGTGGTGGTGGTGGCAACTACAACAACAATCGCTACAACAAGCACAACAATCAGAACGGATCGGGCAATGGCGGCAATGGGAACAATCGCGATGATTCACGTGGTGGTGGCGGCGGCGGTAGCGGCGGCTCGCATCGTAGCAACGATCGTAACAACGATCGCAACAACGATGGCCAGTACGGCGGAGGTGGCAATCAAATGATGCTGGGTGGCAAGGAGTTGGCGCCACGCTTCAAACGCAATTTGATATCGACCAATCAGGATTCGGTTGAGAATCTTCAAATGCGTCCCGCAGCCAATTCGTTGCTGTTCCGCGCCGCCTCACAGAATCAGAAATTCCCGGCCACGTTGCCCATCTCTACGCCTCCGAGCGGCAACAGCAGCAGCAGCTCATCGGCACAGCAATCGGCCACATCGCAGCTTTCCAATTCGCACTATCCATTGCTGGGCACACCCACATCACATTTGATGAACACTCCGGCACGTCCATCGTCTACACCCTCGGCGGAATATGGTATCGAGAATCGTGGACTGCACGCAGTTCAGCAGCTGGGCGAGAAGAGCCTGAAGGCAACATCGTCATCGCCCAACTTCAGTCATGCAGGTGCCATGGAGCAGGAGAAGAAAACAGCAGGTGGTGCTCATGAGAATAAGGAGCAGCAGCAGCACCAGCAGATGGGAGGCAACGCTAAGAATGGCGCCATGGAGCGCCCAACAACACCCTCGAGCGCTGGCAACACCAAACAGCAGAAGAAGGACAAGGGACCAAGCAAGGAGGAATTGACCAAAAAGGCACACGCCTACTTCAAAGAGAAATTCTATTATGAGGAACAGGAAGCGGAGGAACCAATTGTTAAGCAAGAAACAACAAATGAAGACGAACAACAAACTGAAGCAGAAACTGTGGAAGCCGTCAATGGTCAGCCTGATCAGTTTATGGAATTGGTCGAAGGATTCGTTGAGCTAAAACTGCCAGAAAAGTCGCTCAAGGATGTCTGCCTGAATCTATTGATGGAGGTGCTCGACCGTGTCAACGATGTCTATTTGGAGCGTATCGTGCGCTTCATGCAGACACTGCGCAAACAGGCCAACATCAAGCCAAATGTCATCGTCGAGATCTTCAAGCAGTTGGTCAACAAAATGAACGAACGCGAGGCACTTAATCCACGCATCACAGCCCTGGTCGCCTCTGTGCTAAGCAAGGCTGTCTGCCAGCCGGCTCTAATCAAACTTAACGACATTGCCAACTATACGGACAATGGACAACATTATCCACTATTTTTGCTTGTGCTGCAGCATCTGCACAAGTCCATCGGCAAGGATGCCCTGGAGGAGAAGTTCCGTGCTAGCAAAATTGATTTGATGAATAGTCTGCCCGAGGTGGATCGTAACAAGGAACGTTTGGCTGAAATACTAGAGGATCGACAGTTGTCCTTCCTCTATCCATTGCTCAAGGTGCAGGCCGAGATGTTGAAGCAGCTACAGAATGATCCCAATCCAAACAATTTCTATAAATGGGTCAAAGCCAATGTGGACAACAAATACTACAAGGATCCAGGCTTCATTCAGGCACTCATGACCGTCGTGGTCAAATACATCACCAAGGAGACTACATTGGCCAGCAACATAGATCCCAAGGAGCATCCCGAGAAATCAATCACACAAAAGGAACAAACCATGCTGGAGACCTACAGCCAAATGCTGCAAACTTTCTTGGGTCAAAACGAATTGCAATTGATGGCGCTCTACGCACTACAGACCTTCTGCTATAACGAGAACTTCCCCAAGGGTAAGGACATATATAATACCATCCTATATCTACTATAACTATATACTAATCTCTGTCTAAATTTCTACAGGCATGCTTTGTCGCTGGTTTAAATATCTCTACGACTCTGAGATCATTGAGGAGGAGGCATTCGTTTTATGGAAGGAGGAGATTTCGGACAAATATCCCGGCAAGGGTTCAGCATTGTTCCAGGTGAACGCCTGGTTGACCTGGCTGCAGGAAGCTGAGTCCGAGGACGATGAGGATTGAAGCGCCCAATAATCAATAAACGATGCATAATAACCCAAACCACACACTATATATGTAATAACACTTCTATATATATATATATTTATTCGCAACCAGCTAAAACGTAAAAAAAAAAAAACAAAAAAAATTCCCAAAAATTAACCATTAAAAAAAATTTTAAAAAGTCAACAAAAAAACGAAAAAAAAATAAACACTTAAAAACATATAAACAAGATGAAAGTTGAAATCGCGGTTGCAAAAATGTTAGTCAAATTATAGTAGAAAAAACGCTACAAGTTAATCCAAATTATTTGATATTCATTCAAGTTCGAGCAACTTTAACAACAATTAACCAACAACCAATATATATACAAACGGCAATAGACGCAATCATAATAAAACAAACCAAAACAAAAAAAAACATGATATTTAAATCTAAAGACACATCTTATATAAAAAGAAAGATCATTTATATATAAATTAATTAGTGAATTTCATTTCGAACAATTCAACGTGAACTGATTTTTTACACACTAAAATATTCTCATTTTTGAAAAAAATATGAATTTCTCAATTCTGTATGTTTTTGCTTATGGCACACACAAAGCTCTCAATATATATATTCTCTTAAGTAGTATAAATCGTAACAAGCTAAAACCTGCTCCACATCAATATATATCCACATATAAATGTACAAGTTCGGAGCTTGCATCGAAATCGTAATATATATATGTATTTTAACTGGAAAAAACTAAGAAAACGCCTATACTTAAATTACGAGCCTTAATAAAATGAAAACAACACTGCGAACGGCGAAAACAATTGTGTTTCATTCCATTCAGTGGGGCAAAGGGAAGGCAATACTGAAATTGAATTTGAATTCGCTTTGGCGCGCAAATGGCTGCGTTTCACAACACAGCAAACTTTGAGCTTGTAGCCCTGCAAAGCGTTTGACTGTTTGGCAACACTGTGATCAAACAAAAAACTGCATTTCATTGTAAATTTATAAAGTTGTGGCGAAAATTAATATTTTTAAATCTTATTAAGTAAAGCAAACCAAATACAGACATGGAAAGCTGTGCTGTTCTGCAAGAAGACTGCGGCGACATTGCCAAGAAACAACAAACACCAGCAGCAACTGCTGCGCCGGCGGCAGCTCCAGCCTTCGCATCGCATATGGCTCAACTGAGTGTGGGCGCTGTGCAGGTGACATTGCGTGTGCTGAAGATGAACGGCAGCACAATGATATTTCTGGGCAACACGGATGCCGAGCGAGTGGATGAGTTTGCCATGGCGATGCCATCGCGTCCGCCCAGCAAGCAGATCGTCTCCACGACATTCCTCGGCGAGAGCGGACAAAGCGATTCCGTGGTGCTGGCCAACAAGCTGGCCATGCGCTACGGCCGTCAATTCTATGTGACCTTCAACCTGCAAATGGACACCGTGACACACGCCCAATTCGAGACGGCACTGGTCAGCTACATGCAGCAGAACCTGGAGTTGTTCGTGTGAGGCAGCCGCTGCTGCTCGATGCTCTCGTACCTCAATATGTATTTATAATTATGATTAAAAAACATACACTTGTATTTCACTTATTTATACACCAATATCCCAATCCGCACGCCGTGTGGTTCGATGCGTTCAGGGCGTTTATTTTGGTGCGCCGCGACCCCACGGACCTCACCCAGGGCGCTGCGCGTCGGCAGCTCCAGACAATGTCGAAGACAGTTCGATATGCATCACAAGTTCAAACGTGCGCAAAAAATTGCCTTGGCTATGAGTTGTGTTTGAAAGTTAACCGAAATAAGACTATTACAAGCAACTGTGCTACTACTGGACTACGTAAGTGCTACGCTCAGTGTTGGCTAACGGGCGAGTGTCTGCTACAGGTGTGATTGGCCCTGAAAGCCTCTGCACGTGTGCTGAGTGCTTCCTCTGGCTTATCATTAAACCCTCTGATCCCCCCAGCACCTCTCTTCCGAAAATAATAAAAACAAAAATTAACTTGATAAGTTTATTTTTGTTATATTATTTTTTATTTTTTTTTTTTGGTGCGCGTGCTGTGAACTTTTTGGTCAGAAATGTAATTGGAACACGGGATTGCATCAGGCTTTATTGTTGTTGTTGTTGATTGTAAATATGTGTGATATATATATACATATGTGAAAACAAAACTAATTTGAAAGGTTTACGCAAATCTGTATGACATCCTATATTGAAGCTGCACCTTTCCTAAATTTGACTATCATTCAGCTAGATATAGCTAAAATCCGTTGAAGACCGCGTTTCTTATTAGATCATTATTCCAATCAACAAAGACGGGTCCAAGACACCCCACACGTACCAATCAGCGAATCTAGCGGGTAATCTAGCTTGCAGTACTAGCTGTTTGAGTTACCCTACTTATATAGCAGCCTAAAGCAAAGCTTATATCAATCTAAAGTCCAGCTTAGGCAGTTTATAGCTATATAAAGCCAAAAATAAACTTTCTTGCCTCTCATATGAGCTATGTTTATAGCTAAAAGAGCTAGAATAACCAAAAAAATGTTGAAATGTTAGCCAGATATAGCTAAAACTGTAGATATTTGACCAAATAGTCAGGCAAAACCAAAAAGCTTAGCTCAACTCCCCTTTTAAGGTAAACAGCCTAGCGCAGTTGACATCAAACAGCTTAGTTTAGTTCCTTTCAGATTATTAGATAAATTTTGGCACCAGTTTAAAATGAGAATTAGATAATAAGTTCAAGCTAAGAACGTTTACAGCTTGATTTGAACTTATTATATTAGCTATAATATAGCCAGAAAAACTTCAAACATATAGCTCAACCCCATGGCTATTATATAGCTACATAGCGAAAACCTTAACTTAGCTATTAAAAAGCTAGCTAAAAACCCGCTGAATATCATTTTCTTTAGCCATATCCCTATCTAGCTTTTCTAGACTTCTAGCTTTCTTTTTTCTAGCCAGTCGCTGCTTGTGGAAATTTTTTGCTTCATAATTTATAACAATGAATTTCATAAATATTTGTTGGCCTCTAATAATAGGCAGTCTAGACGAGATATTGTCAGCAGTATCAGCTATAACAACAACAACAACAGCAAAAACCGTTAATAAATAAAGCACATGTTGCTATAGCCATTGGGTCTGCGATTCCAGCTACTCCTACTACTGTCGGCTCCCATGAAAGTTTTGCATGATATTTCATTTTTCATTTGGAATTTTGTTGTGTCTATGCCCGTTCAGGCAGTGCAAAGAGAGTATATGGGTTTCAAGTGCAAGAGTTCCTAAGTTTCTATAAATGCAGAGTATTCTGCTTGAAATTTGGTATATCATACATCTATGTAGTCCTACGTCTGTAGATGTTTATGTTATGCCTACTAGAGGCATGGTAGATCGGAAGAAGAGAGCTATACCTATGCTAGTTCTAAAGCTATCTCTCTCTAGTTTCCTAGCTAGATTGCTCCTCAACAGATAGCTCTTCAATAGAAAGGAGTAATGAGCGGCCTGTCAAGCCCGCCTGCATCGTTCTTGGCTATATATATTACTTTATGCATATCAAAACTGTCTGCTGTTGAGATAACATTTCGGGACCAGACTGAGCAAAGTTTCATGAAGCAGTTGCATGCAAAAAGTTTTCGATATTTGATTTTGATGCGTTTCATATTTTTGGCTAGGACTTTGAACGTCTGCGCTTAGGCGAGGGTGGTTTGTACAGTTATATACAATGTCCAGGAATATATTTATTTAAAGATATAAATTGTGATTTTTTGTTATCTTTTTTATCTACATTTACTATCTATTGTAAACTTTGAATAGCTTTCTATTGCGAGGGTAATTTGAACAGTTTATCTATTTTTGTTATAATTTAATTTTTGTGACCTAGAATGTTTTTAGAAAATAGACGTTACTAAAAATATATACTAAATAATGAAACAAAATTTATTTTTAAATTTAATTTTAAACTAAAATTTTTTGTAAATTAAAAAAATTTTAAAATGAAAAATTTTAATTAATTTTAATTAAATGTAGTCAAATTTAATTTTTTCTATTATTCATATAATTATATAAATTTATTTTATCTGTAAGTGCAATTTGTTCAAACTACCCTCGTATATATTTTTATATATTTTTAATAATATGATGAATATGAAGTTGCAGTTATAACAGTAATGGGATAAGAACTCAAACACGGCAGACTCATATAGAAGAGATACTAGACAGATAGCTAACCTTATATAGCTTGTATATAGTTATATATAGTACATATATACTGCATATAACTCAGTATATATACATTGAGTATAGAAAAATGAGAGGCTGGGCTTTTGATAAACCGCCTAGAAAGCATTACGAGTCTGGGTTTAAGCGTACGTACGCCCCAATATGTATACACGACTCGTTCCGGCTTATCGCATTCCAGTTTGGCACCTCTGCCAAACCCAAACCCAATCAGCCAGCCAGCCAGACCCAGCCAGTCAGGCAGTTAGACCCCTGGGCTGGTTATCAGCTCAAGTATATGTTGTTATAATTTGATAGAAATATTGAACATCATTATATGACAGTGCGACCAGTAAAACTGGAACGATCCAGTTATTGTGTATGGCGCGCACTCGCTGGGGTTTGTTTTCTTTTATTTGTGTTCATACCCTATAAGCAGCTGATAGTGGGCAAGGGGGGGATGTGTCAAGATGTATGTAACGAGGCGAAGAGGGTAGAGTGTGTGGCAAACATCATACTTCATATTTAGATTGGGATAAACCGCCGGCGAGTAGACTTAGATAAGAGCTATGAACTTGAACTACATATATGTAGATACTTTAGCTATTTCCCAGAAAGCGATCAAAGTCGTTATCAAACTTCCGTTTATTGGCTATATCTGCTGAATTCTAAGAACTTGAGCCAAATATCATATATCAGTTTTTCCCACTGCCCTTATTTATGCATATGAGTTGGGGTATCTGCTAGTCGGGCATACCCGCCAGGAGCACTTGCACTTGTTTTATTTCGAATATTTTACTACGGAAAAATGTTGTGCGCCGCACGCGTTCACCTCTATGAACGAGAGGTTTCTCTGCCGCTTATCTGTCTCATGGATGCTGTTTCTTTAGCATCTTCTTCTGCTGCTTCTTCAGCTGTTGCTGGACAATAGTTGAGCTCATTTGAGTGGTTCGCTTATCAAGCGAGAAGCGCAGCTCGCGCCATACAAAGTTCAGTTTTTAGCTTTCAGGGGAACCAGAAAATCCAGATTTTCTAGTATAGACACATGTATATATATGGACATATATACACATATATATAGTATATATATATATAAATTCGTTGTTTATGATGGAATTATACACATGTTGTGCAATAAATTGGGGTCAGGGGTATCGAAATTTTTATATTGTATTTTTATTTATATATTACTAGCTAAAATTCTATACTAGACGTGGGCTAATAATGATAATAATAATAATAATAATGGAGATATGAGTGTACTTGTAAAAGCTTTCCTGAGACCCGGCTAATACCCCTTGAAGTCTAGCTGTTATTGTATATCTGCAATATTAAGCCCATAGTGTTGTACTCTAACTATGCTATATGACTGTTATAATATAAGCAGACTGTTATACTGTAACGAAACTGTTTTGCTTAGCACTTGCTGTTATACCATAGCATGGCTGTTATATTTAAACAAAACTGTTATACTATAATCAAACTGTTATACTCTGTCTTCAATATGTATTTGCACTTCAATATGTGATTTACACAAAAAGACTGACTGTTATACTATAAACAGTTTGTTATATTTATGGCTGTTATATTATAAGCTGTCTGTTATTAGGCCTGACTGTTATACTATAAACTCAGGCTACACTATAACCATTTATACCAAAACAAAACTGACTGTTATACTGAAACGTGACATTTATACTACTACAGACTGTTATATGCAGGCATTATTACGGAATTAAGATACGCACCCATTCACAGTATATATTTATACAAAACGTAACAGGAAATACGCCAAAAGCCCCAGCTTTAATGGTGTCATTTAACAGTCTTTCCATAAAAAAAATCTATTCTTTAACTGCGAATTCATGAATTGGTTTTGTAAATCCTTTCGACAGCACTTGATAAATAACATTAAAAAACTTGTACTTCAACCCAACGATTTTTATCGAACTTCAATTACGATGCATATAGAGAGAGAGAGAGAGAGAGAAAGGCTAGAAAGAATGTCGCAACTGTACTTTGGGTCCGTTTTAATAGCAGTCCAGAGGGCGATTCCCCGATTTCGTATCTGTAAGTTAATCTAAAAATAAATCATGACTGTCTTTTTGCTTGCTTTGTTTAAGTTTGCGCACTTCGATTACAAACTCTGGATGCACCTGTTACAATCGCCTGACATTGAGCCCCAGGTGGGGTCAGATTGGGGAGGGGCGGACAGACAGACGGACGGACGGGCTGATGGTTGGTTGGCGTGGTATCAGGCGGCCCGAGCTAATCGTAGCCCCTGATGTCATACCATTTCCGAGTGCTTATTTATGTAAGGCCGCCGCGATTGGAGTGGAGTAGCTGGCTAGTAGAAGCGCAGCATATGTGATTCACTTCCTATCAAATGGGTAACCAGACTGCTTTGCCAAACTGATAAGAGTTAACCACCCAGCAGAGCTGACAACGAGCGCCGCGCACACCCCGCCCCACCCCGGCTACGGCCGTGGAAGACGCTACAGACGCTACAGTCTGCCCATTGATAAGATGGCCGGGCCGGGCACTGTTCCAAAAATGAAAACAGCAAAAAAAACTGTATGCTGAGTGAGCGTCATCGTTTATACATTGTTGACTTGGCCCGAACCGCAAAAAAAAAACGTCGCCTGGGATCGATAACGACAGCGTGAGACGTCTCTATCTGCACCGTAACGCAGTCAACAGCTGTGGGGGATTTCAGCTCAGGCGCCGAGAGAGCGAGAGGGAGCGTGAGGAAGAGAGCGAGAGTACGAAGTGCAATTTGCTATCGCAGCTGCTACCCCCGCAGAGAGAGCTGTTGACTTTTGTTGCTGTTGATCATTGCCCACACACATGCCAACTTGTCGTCGGCTAGACCGATTTTCCACTTGTGCGTTTCGCTGATAAGGCTGGAGTCAGCCTCAGCCGCTAGTCACGCGCCTGCCCCTTCATCTCGCACAGGCCTAAACGGTGCTTCACTCACGTACAACACATGTGCCCCGGATGAAGCTGTCCCCTCTCCCAGCCGTCGCCCCTCATCCTCAGCCCCATCCCTCCGCTTGGCTATCTCTGGCACGTCTAACACTGTGTTGCTGCATGTTTTTACGCACACGCAACTAACTTGGCCCATTGGCTTGGTTCGGATGTCCGACGGTGCTCGATTGTTCGTCTGCCGCCGCGTCTCCCGCTGGCCTGTCTGCGTGCACAGCCTTCGCTTTGGGGGCTGGCTGATAAGCGCCCCTCTATCGCTCTCTCGCTCGCTCTCGCCTCTATCTTGTGCGCTCCCTCTCGCTCTGGCTCCTTATCGCGTTCAAATATTACACGAATGTCTGCAGGCGAGCGGCTCATTCGTTCAACATTCGCACTAGCGAACACTACGCGCAATCCAGACACAAAGAAAAAAACACAGATACTTTTCAAATTTCACTAAACCACAATGGATATCCTAGTACAAAAACCGCTTTTCTCCAATAGCGCATACTACGAGCCGCCCTCGAGTGTCGTTTATACGCCGTACAGTACGCCGCCGTATATCATACAGCCGGTGACAGCCGGCAGTTGGCTCAGCGAACAGCAATTGCCGCTGATGCAATATATCAGATTTCCAACGCCGCCGATAACACCGCCAAGAGTTGCACCGCCTGCTGACGCCGTTGCCGCATCCGTATCCGTTTCACGCACACAGTCCGTAATTATGAAGTGCCCCATGTCCGGCTCCGGCTCCGGCTCCGGTTCCGGTTCACCCACACACACGTCCTGCAGTGATCACAGCGGCAGCAGCAGCTGCAGCGACTGCGACTTCATATGCAATTGGCATGATTGCTCAAGGTAAGCTTACACTCGCGGCCATTAAAATGGGCATGCATAAAAAGAGACGTAGAATACGCTTAAAACTATATAGGACTTATTTCTATATTTCATTAAATTTTTTATCCAATTGCATAAAACACCAATGCATGCCTAATATTTGAGACACCACTGTAGTTACATCCGTTAACCTCATTTTCTCCTTTGTTCTTGCAGAGTTTTCGAATCTTTGGAGGCACTCGCCCAACACGTCACATTACGTCACGCCATCGCCTCGCTGCACGACGGCCTCTACTATTGCCGCTGGAGCGGCTGCCAGCGCAGCGATCGGGGCTTCAATGCCCGGTACAAGATGCTGGTCCATGTGCGCACCCACACCAAGGAGAAGCCGCACCGCTGCCATCTGTGCGAGAAGTCCTTTTCGCGTGCCGAGAATCTGAAGATACACATTCGCTCGCACTCGGGCGAGAAGCCCTACAAGTGCCACTTCGAGGGCTGCCTGAAGGCCTATTCGAACTCGTCGGATCGGTTCAAGCACACGCGCACGCACTCCATGGAGAAGCCGTACATGTGCAAGGTGCAGGGCTGCCAGAAGCGCTACACGGATCCCTCGTCGTTGCGCAAGCACGTGAAGACGTTCAAGCACAGCATCCAGCTGATCGCCAGCCAGACAGCCACCTGCATGCTGGAGGCCAGCGAGTCCTCCTACACCTGCCTGCCAGCACCTGTGGCACCCGTAGCCGACTCCGCCTCCAACTACTACCTGGACAGTGAGAACGTGGCCAGCGACTATTCACTGCAAGGCAAGCACAACAGCGAATATGGCAACTCCTCCGCCTCCTCCTACTGGCAGCACAATTACCGTTATCTGCACAGCGAGGACTTAACCATGGATATGGATATGGATACGCCAACGCCGCTTGATTTGCGCGTGCACAGAAGCTGAAGAACTAAATATCCTTTCGCTTAACTCTAGTCATCAGTATAGTCATCATTAGTATAAGCCTTATTATTTAGTTAACAAAATAAAGACTGTTCTCAATTGAATTACAAACTAATCAATATGTTATATAACTTTAAAAAAAAACACACACAATCTTAGTATTTTCCGTTAAACTTTGCATTTCAAAAACTTAGCCAAGTTCCAAACCAAAGCAGTGTTGCCAAAGCGCCAAAGTTCTGCACTCATATAATTAATCGATAGGCGATAGAAAACTATCGCACGCGCCAGTTTCAAATTTAAAACTGACTTTAATGAAATATGTGTTGACTCTTTATTAATGTAAATGCTCAAACTAGAAGAGTTTTTGTTACAACAGTTTTTTAAATATAGATTCCTCCATTTACAATTTATATAGGAATGTTATCTTAGCTAAGTCTACAACTCGACACACACATAGAAACAACTGGGAACTGGGAAATGGTTAAATAAATAGCAATGGAAAAACAAAACAAATGTCACGTATTTCACAAATTTAAATAAATACACACTTTACAAGTTGTATTACTTAGCTTGCAGCAAAACAAAAACTAAAATGAAACAATTATTAATATTGCCAGAGCTACCGACTCAACTGCAGTTATTGAGCGCTCAAGCCCCATCGAACAAAGCACATCGAGTGCTTATATTTGACCTTTTACATACTCTCAATATGTACAGAGCTATAAATCACCTTGCCCTAACAGTTTACGTTTTCCTTTTCTCATATATATAATACAAATTATAAAGAACTATAATGTAATAAGCAAAGCTATGTATCGACTGCAAAATTTCGAATATTACGCCCTAAAGAACCTTACAACTCGTACAATATATTGTCGACAAATCGGGCACTCGTTTAACACCTTGCCGCAATTGGTGCAGGTGGCCATGTGGCCGCATTCCAGAAAGACGCACTCAATGGGCGCATCCATGCAGATCTTACACAGCTCGTCTGTGGCAAGTTTTTCAACAGCTATATATACGATTATATATATTTGGTTATATTTAATACATCTTGTATGTATTTTCGGTAAATATTTAGTCTCGACTTACCTGGCGCTGTTCGCATTGTCTTCCATAGTCGACACACGCGATCGAGCAGCTCCTGCTTCTCACAGCAGCCTTTGTAGTCGACGCGATGCAACATTAAGACCTCCTTCAACTGTTTCACAGTCAAGTTCTCCAAGTCTTTTCTGTAAAGGCATGGATATGTTAACTGATACTTAAAGAGGTTTAGGTGCTCTTATACTTACCTATCCTCAAACTCCTCCAGGTTCACGAAGCGGGAATCTAAGCTATTGGGCGGCTCAAAGCCTAAAGGCGATGCGTACACATGTATGCCCTCGTCATCCTCCCAATGCGTTTCGTGATCGTCCTGCGTGGGCGAAAACTCAATCGTAGGTGTTATGGGCAGAGGGCGCGCAACACCTGCCGCACCAGCCTCGACGCTGCTCAGCGGCGACACAGCGTGACTGTCCGCATCGGAGCACTCGAGCGACTTGGTACGCTGCTCCAGGTACGTCAGAAACTCTTGCAGTTCACGCTTTATGTCCGCCTCCGACATTTGTGAGTTCTCCAAATGTCTGCGCATCTTATCCACATGTCGCCGAATGTTCGTCTTATTCTTGCCACAGCGCTGACAGCTGTTGGCTGACACAGCTGTTATCGACGGCTCGGGCTGTTCGCTGAGCGTGCTCAAGGCCAGCCCGTTCAGATGAGCAACTGGGGATTCGTCATCATCGTCGCTCGATTGATACCGACGATTCAGGTAGCCCTCCGAACGACGACGCGTCACTTTCTTAATGCGTTGCGGAGCGTGTGGCTCATTCTGCAGCGTCACCTGCAGAATTTCATCATTTGGCGTTTCGACTTGCTGCGGCTGCTGCTGTTGGTCCGGTTGGTCCATCAGCTGCTGCTGTGGCATTTGACTGCTGCTGGTTTGCTCCAGTATTTGCCACTGATCCAAGTTGCTGCTGTTCGTGTCGGTCGTAGCTTTGCTCTCGTCGGAGATGCCGCCAATGGCGCCTAGCTCCTCGAAGCTGGATTGCGATGAAGCATCCGCACCGCAGGCGTCCACTTTGGAGCTAAGCGAGCCCTGCTTGGAGTAGCCTGGACTCGTGCTGGTCGTAGCGGTTGTTGCTGCTGTGGCCGTTGTTGCTGCTGTCGCTATTGTTGTTGTTGTCGGCGTTACAGCAGCTGAGCTAATCTCCAACGTTGGCCTGCTCGCGGGACCAGCGCTGTTCTCGCTGTTCTTGAGCGATGTGCGTTCACTGAACGTGGTTATTATCTCATCATCCGAGCAATCACATTCCGAGTTATCAGGCTCAACCTGTTGCAGCAGTCGGCCCGCCTCCGTAGCCAAAGTTCTACGCTCCTGCGTGGCCGTGGGCGATGTTGTCGTATGCGTGGAGGATGTGGATGGACTGACATGCACATGGGCCACCTCTGTCGAGTTGGTTCGCGGTATGCTGGGCGTTCGGGCAGGCGTCTGATGAACACCGCCAGCACTGGCATACGTTGGAATCTGTCTCGTTGAAACGCGCGGCTGCTCAAAGATGTGTGTGGGTGGAGTTGTGGCTCCATTATCATTGGATGCTTGACGACTGTTCGACGTGGATTTGGAACTAGATTTTGTGTCAAAGGACGCTAAGGAATCACTGATATTGTCACTTAGATTGGTGAAAAAGTTTTGGCACGTTTGCTTCAGACTGTCCATGGGATTGGCTTGGCCACGACCCGGACTCTGATTCTGATTGGGCGGACAGCCCCTTTCCCGATCCGTTTGGGCGACATGCGTCAGCACCAGACCAACCAGCTCCTCCTTCTCTGCACGGCCCAAAAGACAAAGAACAATTAGAACGTATAGAAACATGTGATCGTAGCGGTGAACACTCACCCAGGCAGCCTTCAGTGGAAATGTGTTTGGATTGCAAATAGAATATTAAATCCTTTGGCTTTAGCTTTAGCAAATCCGTACGCAACAAAGGACGTTGAGCGAATATTGCACAGCGCTGGCAGCGACGCGCCGTCGATGTCAACGTCGTCGTCGTCGTCGTTCCAATGAGGCAATTGTTGCAATAATAGCGCCTGCAATTAAATGTATTTTAATGGATGATAGTGCCAAATAAAGCTATGGGATATCTATTTCCAGCTCACCTGCAATCGAAACAGCTGCGTTTACGGCGAAATACCGTGAATTCAATGCCACAGCTTTCACAGGGCATCTTCTTATTGGTATGTAGTTGTGTGTGTGAGTGTGTGTGTGCGCGCGTGTATGTCCTTTCGATCGACCGTTGCCTTGCCCTTTGCTCCTCTCTACGACCAACTCTTCATCGCAATTTCTGTTTTCAATGTCAAATCGTGAATCAATTTGCACAGAATGCGCGTTATTTTTTGGCGCAGCTGCCGCACCGCACAGCTGAGGTAATCGCTTCAGACAACTACTTACTCATCGGGGCCTATAAACTAAATGGCCAAGCGGATTTTTACAAACTTTTATCAATATGCAATAAGTACGCACGTACATATGTATATATGTTTTTATGTGCATACGTTTGTGCACAATAGTCAGCACATCACTGGCAAGCGCGATAGGCATACACTGGGGATATCGATAGCACTATCGATACAGGAATCGCACTAATATGTGGGTCGATAAATAATGCAAATAAAACAATTGTTTAAATTTCACAATAAAATAATTAAAGTTAAATCAAAATTCAGATAATAATGTGAATCAAAAAGTGTTTGCTATTTACAGTAATGTATGCTTTGCACAACTAATAAATTGAAGATTTTTAATTTTAAGGTTTTAATAAATTTGTATTTTAGTTTATGTTTATTTAATTCACATCCACTAATTAGAGCTAAGTATGTAATTGTAATGCAATTAAATAGTTAAGTGCCATAAAATGATGCAATCTTTTAATATTTTGTTTGTTTTTTAAATAATACATCAGTTAATTGCTATAATTTATATATATGTATATATATATATACGATTTTGCACACATTGAAAAGATGTTTGCTCTTCTAGTTGAATCAAGTCATTTAGTACATATACTATATACACATGTGGTTTCGTATGATTGAGCTTTTTTCGAAATTCTTGTTGATAAGTCTTTAAAATTTTATAAACAAATGCGTCCGTTGCCCTTTTCCATTCTTTCTTTAAGTGTTTAATTGTTTGCAGTTGAAATTATCAGCTAGCTGGCTGTTGTCTGACTGGCTATGAGTGCAGTTTTCTCTTTTGTTGTTCGAGTTGGTTGTGAATCATCCAAGCAGCGCCAGCACCGCATCGTTTAGATCTATGACCGACTACTACAAAGGTGTTGCAAGTAAACAAAAACAAAAAAAAAAAAAAACAAAAACAATAGATATTGATAATAAAGAGAGAGAGAGAGGGAGAGAGCGCGTAAATAAATATCGCATTTAAAATTGTACAGCTTTAGATTTCTATTCAACGTTGCTTGGCCCTTTTAAACGGTTCTCTGTGGGGTTGCGGGTGTGGTTCTGTGTTAGGCTACTGGCTGACAAACTTAAACTATGACACATGACGCATATCGCCACCGGCTTTGACATGGCATTGCAATGGATCATCATTGTTGTTATCATCATCGTGGACGGTGACCATTTCCAGAGCACGATTCTTTTCATATTCGACAAAGTCATCGAAGAGACTTGGCCACGCTTCGGTATCATCGTAATTGTCTATATCACATTGTTCAGTAAAATTGAGGTACATGTTCCATGTATCCTTGGGTATGCGTCGTATGTTCGGATGCTTATCGAGGAAGTTAACCCAGTTTGAAAAGAGATCAGGTGTTTGTACAGTGAACACAAGTTTCCACAAATCGATTGCCATTTCAAGCGACAAAACGCGCTGATCTGGCTCCAAGCCGAAACTGCAAATCAAATATATGAATATATATATATATATAATGAATATAATTGACCTACCGGAAGGTAAAACGATAGAGCTGCTTGAACATTTCTGAATCAACCTTAAGCATCTCAATTGTATGCTCAAGTCTTAAACGTATGTTTGCAATTGTATCTGCACGCATCTTGTGGAGGCCGTCGATGAACTCCGTCTTGGTGAAGCGGCACATCTGTGAGGCGTCCAAGCACCAGGCAAGCACAAGTATTGCAAACTCATCCGGCTGATAGTTAAGATCAATGCATAAACGTTCAATGCCATCCGTGAGTATCATATCTTCATCGTCGGGATCTTTATAGATCTCAAATAGTTTATTTAGCGTTTGATGTGACACCTCCATGGACTCTTTGACTGCTGTAATGAGAACAATAATCATTATAATCTTGTTGGATATATTGTTCTTCTTCTCTTCCACTTGCCAGTTGTTATTATTTCGCTCATGGTTGGCGCACTGCCATTAAGCAAGCCTAAGGACTTAAAACTATTACGCTTAGTATCACAATTATTTGCTGGCTTGAGTGGAGTTTGATTAGAGAGCAATACATCAGTTTCTGCAAAAGACATAATATTGATTATATGGAAGAGATACAGTCGGCGTCAAGATTAACTTACCTCGTGGCCTGTCGTTAGCATTAGATAGAACGATATCGTAGCAGTTGCCAATGCTGGTGGCCGCTTGGCAGCTGTTGTTGGCGTTTAGATTTTGCAATGCGTTTGGTAATGATTGGCTGGTTGGCAACGTTGGTGCGGCGGACGAAGACGACGACGACTGGAAGCATTTCAGGCAATTGCCCATAGTGCGATGCACGCTTCTTCAACGGCCCGATTGGATTTAACAATATTCTCTTGGTTGCTATTTTGCTTTGATTTTGTTTTGTGTGTGTCTGTAAGTGTGTCTGTTAGTGTGTGTGTGTTGACACTTGTCTATATTTTAACTTGGCTACTATGGGGGCTATGGCTTTCTGAGTGTGTAAGCGTGTGTATGTTTGTGTTTATATTAATTACTTAGTTAGCGTTAGCTCGCCTTGACATTGACTGCTTGACATTGGCACTGGAATTTCCATGGAACGTTGACGAGCTGTTGCACGCGGGAAATGCTAATGCACCATTGATGCATCGAGCATATGTTAAAGAGTTCCTTGTTGCTGTTGCTGTTTCTGCTACTGCTGCTGCTAGTGCTGCTGTTGTTATTTTGATGCCTCCTACGCAAACTCATGTGTGGGTATGTATTTGTGTATGGGTGTATACATACACATATACATATGCAATTGTAGTAGTCAGCAAACCACCACAAATGTGCGTGAATTCGTCTACCTCAGTATATTTCACATTTTACATGGAGTGTTCTATTGCACCATCATATTACACGTAGTAATTCATTACAATATTTCTTTACAAGTCTTAATCAGTTTTTTATTTATATTTATGTTTTGCGTGTGTGTTTCACGAGGCTACGTTTTTTCTGCAAAATTGCTGGCCCTAAAATAACTATCGCTGCGAAGTATCGATAACATGCGAATAGAGCCAGGGATGCAGGTGCCAGAAATAAATACACGTAGCTTAGCTGCAATCGATGGCTTAATTAAACCAAAATGTATATACAAATTTAAATGTTATTAAATATATTGTAGTTATTTATGTACACTTTTATTAGTTAAGTGCAGTTTACATAAAACTATAGCTAGTTGTTATTATCGGCTTCAATATGATTTTGAAAATTCTAAGCTTTGGTTCTGCTTGCAGTCTGGCAGCTCCGCCTTGAATGGAGCACTCTCTTAGGCAGTTGATGCTCCCGGTTTCAATTCCAATTAGAGTTTCAGTTGCCAAACAACAGTCAACGGCAAACGCTTGCCTATTCCGCTGATCGCAAAAGAAAAGCCACAGTAGTCGTTGTTGTTGTTGTTGCAACAACAACAAAGTGTCAAGCTGTTGGAAAATCGTGTGTGAACTTTGCCAAAAAAATAAATATAACAGACATTTTCGTTGTTTGTATACACTTAATGGTCGAGTGCTTTCGCAGTTCGTTTTATTATTTTGGGCAATTCGTAGCCAAGAAATAAGGTTGAGTGAACTTGTTATTGGGTATGTGTGTGTGCGTGTGTCCGTGTGTATGTGTGCATATGCAAGTAATTTCTTTTGGCCAACTGTATGTACAGCATGATCGTACGTGTGCGTGTGTTTGTGTGAACTCCAACCGGAACGTGAGTTTGAGCTTTTCCTTTTCACTTCACTGAAAGTGTCATACAAACATCTTTTCTTTTTTTTTTTTTTTTTGTTGCTGAGCAACGTGTGAATGGATCTAATAAGAATTTAGCGTTTGAGGTCGATTTCTTTTTGCCTTGTAATTGGGGGAGAAGTTCTTAACGTACGTGGGTTAACTGAATATAAAAATATTGATTTGAATGAATTGAATCAACTTAAGTACTTGTACAACAATTTAACTATACATTGTTTCTGCCATCTCAGACATTCGTTTTGGTATGAAAAGTGCATTAATATCAGCCGTGACCTTATCGCACTCGTTCTTCAAGTCGCTCATGATATAGGCGCGTTTCCTGTAATCCTTTGGCGTCTTGATATCTGAAAAATTTACCCAGGTGATTTCACTTTCCATTTCCGAATTGCACTGCGTCAGCCACTTCTTGCCCAGGGTCTGCAACTGCGTCTGCAAGCGTTGCAGAATTGGTTTCCTCAAGATATTCTTCTTTTTCAATGTCTTCAATTTGAGCTGACTCAAATCAGTTTCCTTCTTCCATAGATAGAGATCGGTGCACTTGTATGGTTCGTAGAATGGATTATCTTCAATGGCCGAAAATTTGATTTCATCTTTAGCCAACTTGCCCATCGCCTTCAGTTCAAGTTGGCCCAAGCTTAATGCTAGCTCTTGATCCATTTCAGCGGATTTGTCTTCGGATTAGGAACAAAATATATATGTATACATATAGGATATAAAATAGAAATATATAAGCTAATGTAAGCATTCAGAAGTTGAAACATATGTAACAGGCTTGCTTTGGTTAAACAAATGTAGGAATTGCTAGAGGCTTGACATTGGCATTCAAATTTGCGCGCTAATCTATTGGTCTGTGTTGGAAAGGACTGAAAATGTTAAGCGGACAATTCAAATACAGCGAAGTTGAATCTCATTAGATCTACGCCGGCGGCAATGTTGCCTTCTTGATAATTTTGATGTCCTTGAATGCCGCCCAATTGAACACATTCTCCATTTGATGCCCTTAAACTTGATCTGCGTCTGCATACTTCATATTCTTATTCAGCTTCTTCATATTCATATTGGAATTTTTCTTGCTCACTTTAGACATTTTCAAGTATGCTGAATATGTAATTTATCTTTTCGGAGTTGTAATTTTTATAATTAAATGAATATTCATGTATATATACATATGCTAATACGACGAGCTGTGTCGCATCTGAATAAATATTGATATATTGTTCGTTGGATCACGAAACTTAGACGAAATCGGCCAATTGGGACCGTATATATTTATTCAAACAGGCTAACAGTCTATGGAAATACCCACACAGAGATAAGAAGCGGCAGAATGACTTCAGATCGTTTCCACAAGTGAGTAATGAACATGCAATTAATAATGCTACCTCGTAACAGGCTGTACATATCTTATCAGTGCTACAAGTATCATTAATTGTTCTTTGCTTTCGAATAGAGCTGCCAAAGACGGGCTGCTTGAAGTGCTGAAGGAGGCGACGCGGAAGGATGCGAATGCCAAGGACGATGATTCAATGACGCCGGTCATGTGGGCGGCGTTCGAGGGTCGCTTAGATGCGTTGCGTTTGCTCTGCGGCAGGGGGTAAATAATAAATTAAACTTAAGATGGAATCTTCTATTAAATAGTAAATTTATTCCACAGCGGCGATCCAGATAAGTGCGACCAATTTGGGAATACAGCGCTTCATTTGGCTGCTGCCAAGGGACACTTGCATTGCGTTGATTTTCTGTTTAAATTCGGTGTTAATATATATGCCCTGGATATTGACAGACATAATGCCAAGGATCTGGCCGCCATTAACAATCGAGACGAGATTTTACGCTATTTAGACGCTGCTGCAGCCAATTTTGAGGCAAATGAAAAGTAAGGCGCGAAGCTTAGAATTTGAATGATTTGAGTGTGCAAAAATGCCAAACGCAGTAACTGTTATCGATGACAGACAAGGACTGCTGATCTTGAACAGCCATAAAGCCGTGCTTGCAGTGTGGTAAAGTATCGATTGTATTGCTTGAAAATAATCGCAAGAAAACCCTATCGATACTTCTCAGGACTAGCGAAGGCCTGCCATTTTGAGTAGATTGCGAATATTATCAATGCTATCGATAATTGCACATTTCAAATATTTGGATACATTTTCATAAATTCACTGATTTACATTAATTAATCAATTAAATTTACAGAAAAAAATCGAAAGCTCTGAAGGAAATAGCTGAAAAGGAATGCGAGAAGCGCGTGAAGGAATATATGAAGCGCCAGCAGCAGCAAAGGCACGATTACTGCGATCTAAAGCCGAGCAATGCTCAAACACTGGTCAGCAGCAGCAGCAGCAAGTCGAGCAACATGCTGTCCACGTTGAAGCAAAAGATTTGGTCCAGCCAGGGCAATCTAAACAAGACGCCCAGGGAGCAACAGGCAGCAGCAACAGCTCGCATACCCGCCACCAAATTCAGCGATCTGGTGGGCAGTAGCGGCAGCAGCAGCGGCGGCTCCACCATAGCCAGTCGCATGGGCACAGTGCAAAAGAAGCCGCCACAGCAGCAACAGCAACAGGGGAAATCACAGCACTCAAAAGCCTGTCCGCATGCGGTGGCCAATGATGGAGGATTCAAGGTGCGGGAACTGGAGCCGGATGGCAAGCGCACAATAACATCGCTAACGGGGCTACAAAGGGATTCGGAGGTGATGTATGTGGGCACATTCAGCTCCACGGATGAGCAAGAGGGCAAGCGTGGCAAGATTGCAGATGTCTTCGAGCTGGATGATGAGGACGTAGGCCGCCTGGGTTACAGCACGGCGCTGGCGCGCAGCTTCTCGCAGCCAGATATCCTAGGCGATGCCCAGCTATCGCAGGAGTTGAACGAGGAGCTGCAGGTGCTGCAGCGACCTGTTGGCCTCTTCGATCGGCCCACCATGCTGGGCAGCATTGCCTTCCGACGCTCGGTGACGGCGGCTCTGAGCCAACTGCAGCTGCAGTCAGATGGCATCGATAGCGTCTCCAGCTCAACCATGCGCAATGCAAGCAGCAGCAGCAACAACAACAAAAACAACACCAAAGCGCGCTTGTATCTAAATTTATCCGATGACTCCGACTCAGAGGGCGCTGCCGACGATGTCTACAGCGACGATGAGGATGAGGAACAGGTGTCGGCCAGCGCACTCCAGCGCTTTCTAACTGTATGGGCCTTGGAGGAATATTTGCCAGTGTGCGTATCTATGCGGAATACTGATTCATGTGGTTCATAGCTAATTCTCGTATCTTTTAGTTTTCAGAAGCAGGAAATTGATCTGGAAACACTTATGCTGCTGACGGAGGCCGATTTGAAATCGCTTGGCTTGCCGCTTGGACCCTTTCGCAAGTTGACCTTTGCTATACAGGAGCGACGCAATGCTCTGGCCACACCTGGGCCACTTGTGGATAGTCGGCTATAGGTTAACTGTATACATTGATATGTGCAAGACAAGCTAATAAACAGAGATCGCAATTGTAAGGAGTAAAGAGGTGAATATTGAAACTCACCATGTCGTCTTATGTTTATATATGGTGGATATTGATAGCCGCTGTGTTCTGGGTTAAGCATGTAGTGGGGGATATATTTAAGTGAGGTGGATATCTGAAAGTGTGCTGTATCCATGATATATGATCTATTGCATAACACACCATGGCCTGCTATAAGTGTGGTGAGTTCTACAAATCACCCTGAACTGTTAAAGCTATTGCTTAGCCATTACGTGTCCATGACCATGAGTGAGGTGAGTAATTCAAGCCACCATGGTAAGCCATTAGTACTGAGGTGAATATAGCTAGTCACCATGAACCACCACATATCTATGGACTACCCAGCAATTCCACTCTCCCCATAGATAAAAAGCCAAATATAAATTGAAATTATTAATATACATAAATCACTATATCTTTTTATTATATTGGATAAATAGCTTTAGATGTCCTACATTAATATTAACAACTCTTGGAGCTTTAATTCTGATACAACTAACAAGATCTTACGAACTACAAAACATAAATTGACTTAAAGCTAAACATGATTTGGCACTCCTACTTCGATGAGCTCTCTAGCTAGTCTAAAGTAGATCCAGCTTATCCTGCCACCTGCTGCATCATATACAGATTCGCATAGATGCCATTCAATGCCATCAGATGATCGTGTGTGCCCTGTTCGACGACGATTCCTCGCTTCAGTACACATATCAGATCGGCATCGCGCACTGTGCTCAGCCGATGGGCAATGGTCACACAGGTGCGTCCGGCTCTGGCCTCGTCGAGTGCCTGCTGCACCACCTTCTCGCTCTCCAGATCCAAAGCGGATGTCGCCTCGTCCAGTATCAGAATCTTGGGATTTCGCACCAGAGCCCGAGCAATAGCGATGCGTTGCTTCTGACCACCCGAAAGCTGCGAGGTCTTGCCCACACGCGTCTCATAGCCCTTCGGCAGGGAGCTAATGAAATTGTGTATGTTCGCCTTCCTCGAGGCCTCGATAATCTCCTGCATGGGCACATCATCACGGAAATTGTTGCCATAGGCAATATTCTCGGCAATGGTGCGGTCGAAGAGCACCGGCTCCTGCGACACCAAGCCCAGCTTGGAGCGTAAAGTGTCCATAGGGAAATCCGTACTGGGCACACCGCTCAAGTTGACGGAACCAGAGACGGGATCATAGTAGCGCAGTAGCAACTGGATGCAAGTGGATTTTCCTGAGCCCGATGGACCCACCAGCGCCACAGTGGTGTTCTTCTTAATCGTGAGATTCAGGCCGTGCAGAATGGGCGTATCCTTGCGCGTGGGATACTCAAAGCGCACGTTCTCATAGACAATGTCGCCCTCAGATTTCTAGAAGAGAAGGAGGGAAGTTAATAAGCGGAAGACTGGAAATCCAATAGAAAATTAAACCCACCTCAGCTGTGTTATATGGATTCAGTGGCGGATTGGATTGTTGGGGCGTCAGCTCGAACAGTTTCATCAGGCGGCCAGCGGAGATGATGGCATCGTTGACATTCGGCGCATAGGCCAGGGCCTGACCCAGCATCCAGGAGCCAAAGATCAGGGCCTCGGCAACCTTAATAATATCCTCATAGGGCAGGTCATCATTGGCGACCAACATGCCGCCATAGTAGAGCGAAACACCATAGGCGAGGAACGGCGCCGTCTGACCCAAGGCAAAGACCAGGCCACGGAAGCGCACCTTGCGACGGCAGGCGATGTTCACCTGGTCAATCTGCTTGACATAGCGCTCGAGCACCTGCTGCTCCAGGCCCAGTCCATTAACCGTGCGTATATTGGCAATTGCCTCGACGGCGACCTGTGAAGCATCCTCGATGGCCGCCTTGGCTGACTGCGCGCTCTTCGCTATGAAGCGACCCTCCAGATACACAGACAGACAGAGGAAGGGCAGGGTGACGATAGTCAGCAGAGTTTGCTGCCAGGAGTAGACGAAACCAATTAACATGCCCACGGCCAAGGTGACCACGGCCTGCAGCATAATGCCAACACGTGCGCCTGTGGCCTGCAAAAAAGGAGATCAAAGCCGTATTAGACGAAGCTTCATCATTGATCTTTGCTCGAGGGAAACTTACGCCCTGCACATTGGAACAGTCGCCAGCCAGCCGGGCGCACAGTGCGCCCACCGAGTTGCGTTCGTCGTCAAAGAAGGCTATCTCCTGGCCCACAATGGTCTTGAATGCCGTCTTCCTCAAGCGCGTGGTCATCTTAACGCCAGCCGTGGTGAACATGTAGCTCTGCAGCATGGTGCCCACGCCGGCCATCAGACCAATGCCGATGAAGATGTATGAAATATTGTTGCCCTCGTGCCGCACAGTGTCCTCCTCGCCATCGGACAGGATGCCAAAGAACTCGCCAAAGAACAAGCCCCACAAGGGGAACGTGATGCCGTGCATGATGGCTGCAATGCAGCCCCACAGCATGTAGCGCCATTCGGGTGCGTTCAGCTTCATCAGTTGCATGAAGGAGACTTTGGGTTCCTCGGGCTTCGGCTGCTTCTTCTTCTTCTTGCGACGTTGTGAACGACCTGGAAGAGAAATCAATAAAGAGAGAGTGAGCGAGGGAGAGTGCCAGAGAGAGAGAGAGACAGTGGAATAAAGTGACAGATGGGGAAGGAGAGAGAGAGAGAGTAAGACAGAGATGGAGAAATAAGAGAAGGAAAAGGATAATATGAAGGAGATAGAGAGATGGAGAACGAGAAGGTGAGAAAGGAGGGGAAGCACATATAGATAGCGACACAGGCAGATGGAAAAGGGAAAGTAAAGACAGAGATTGCAAGAGAGAGAGAGAGAAAGAGATAGAGATATAAAGGACATATTTTAAGTTTATTAACTGGCCACTTCAAGCTTACGTTTGCTGGCTGAAGTAACACTGAACACGTCGTCCTTGCTGCTGTTAGCGTCCGCCGCAGCAGCGCCATTCTCATCGATGTCCTCCTCATACTCCTCATCCTCGAGCTCGTCGTCATCATCAACGACCATGATATCATCCTCCCTGCTCTTAGACAATGCCAATTTGGCCACACTACCGCCTGTATCCTCCGCGCCCTCGGTGGCTTCCTTGCGACGAGTTATGTTTACCAGATCGTGGTACAAACCACCCTTGTCCATGAGTTCGTCGTGCGTGCCCTGTTCGGCCACCTTGCCATCCTTGACAAACACAATTTTGTCGGCATTAGTCACAGTCGACAGGCGGTGGGCGACAACGAGGGTGGTTGGCCCTTGGCTGGCCAGCTCCAATGCATCCTGCACACGCTTCTCGGAGGTGGGGTCCAGCGCGGATGTCGCCTCGTCCAGTAGCAGAATCTTCGGATTGCGCACCAGCGCACGGGCAATGGCAATGCGTTGCTTCTGTCCGCCAGACATTTGGGCGCCGCGCTCACCCACCTGTGTGTCATAGCCCTTGGGCAGCTTGCTGATGAACTCGTGGCAATTGGCATTGCGTGCCGCACGCTCGATGTCCGCTTGCGTGGCCAGTGGATTGCCGAAGCGTATGTTCTCCCCAATTGTGGTAGCAAACAGCACGGGCTCCTGGCCCACGACGCCAATTTGTGAGCGCAGCCAGCCCACATTCAAGCTGCACAAGTCGCGTCCATCCAGCTGCACTTGGCCCTGTTCCGGATCGTAGAAGCGTTGCATCAGCTGGATGACAGTGCTCTTGCCGCAGCCCGAGGCGCCCACAAAGGCCACAGTTTGACCCGGTTCCACGTCCACAGTTAAGCCTTTGAGTATCTCGACATCCGGTCGAGAAGGATAACGAAAGTGGATATTCTCAAACCGTAGACGACCTGTTATGCTCTCCGGCTTGAGGCCCGACTCATCCAAAGGATCAATTTGGGACTTGCGATCAATGATCCTGAAGAGATTTCTGGCAGCACCCAGAGCAACAGCAAACGAATCCACATGTGGTGAGGAGAAGCCCAAGTTCTGGGCACCCATGATGATGGCAAAGAGGACGATGACAAGAACGGCGGGCGTATATTGACGCTCCTCGTTGCTGCGATCATCCAGGATCAAGTTAACGCCATACCAAATGGCAATGGCCATGCAGCAATAGATGAGCAGCCACATGACACCAGCACCGATGCCCGAGTAGAGACCCTTCTTACGACCAGTCGATTCGGCCGGTATCAATAGCTTCGAGAAGCGTTCGTTCTCCTTGCGCTCCCCGCTGAAGGCGAAGACCGTGCGGATGCCACTGAACACCTCCTCGGCGACGGTGCCGGCGTCCGAATAGGCCTTCAACTCCTTTTCAGCCAGCGAGCTCTGAATCTTGGCCACCATAGCTGTGGCCAGTATAATGAAGGGACTGCAGCTGAGCACGACCAACGTTAGCTTCCAACCATAGATGAACGAGGCCACAATGCCCATGACAAAGGTCATGAAGAGAAAGGTGACAATGGCGACCTGGAGGAGGATTGAAAGGGAGATGTTAAGCATTACCTAAGGATCTCAGGAATCAGAGTATTTACCTTCTCGCCAATGCCCTCCTTGACCTTATCCAAATCTCTGTGAAGCGTTAAAGAGACTTATTAATATTTTGATACCCTTTCCCCAAGTATTCCCCACTTACTCTGTCATCTTGCTGGCGAAATTTGTGCCCGAAGTGGTATCGTACCAGGACATGTCCTGTCGCAGGATGGCCTCCAGAAACAGTTTGCGAATGCGATTGATTTGATTGAGCGCAACACGATTCGACACATCAATGGCAATGAGCATGAGTACCAGCAGTACGACCGAGCCCACCAAGCTGGCTATGCCAAAGGCAATCGAGTCGTCGATTATCGCCAGGGTGTTCTCAGCATCACTGGCATTGGTGCTGCATGGAGAAAGGACTCTCATTACACGTGCTCTCTGTATATTATGGATCTATATAACTTACAGTCGCTTGCCGCCGCCGAAGAGCGCGAGTAGAAATGTGGGCGACGAGGTGCCCTCGCCCACGGTGCGATCAATGAGCAACGATGTGAACTCTCCATAGATCACTATGAAATAAGGTATGAAAATGGAAGCTAATGTGGCCACAATAATGCTAAGAGCTATGAGAAAGCGCTCCAGAACAGTTGAGTAGCGAAACTGCAAAAGAAAAATGTAAACTTTTAGAGCATTATCTAATAATATAAGAGAAAGGGAGATAGAATGATACGAGGAGGTGAATCTAGTCGGTGATAACCGATGCATGTGCTATAATTAATATTGACATATACTTAGTTATTCAATACGGATAGTGAAGTATCTTAGCTAACACAGCAACGTAATCGAATCAGAAGTATCCGACTACGAGATACCTAAAGTGCTATTCCAAGTTACTGTTGTGCTTGCCTTACAGAATTATTGAATATGATGATCATCATGCTCATGACTATTCCTTTAATGATTATCAACTTAATAAACAGCAAACTCATGATCCTTATGATCAAAATCATAATCATAATTAACATCCAAATTAGCATCTTCGTAATGATCATCATATTTATTAAAGATCATCATCTCAATAATCAATAGCGATCATTGCAATAACGATCATTACCATGATTATCTTTGTAATGATCTCCATTCTAATGATCATCAGCATCATACTGATCAACCGCATGATCATCGTCGTCATCGTGAAAAATTATTCTAATGACCATTATCTAAATCATCATCAACAATAATCATTATGATTATAATTAGACGCTAATTAACCTCTTTATTGACATAATTTTCGAGACAGAGAATTTACATAAGATATAGATAGACAGCCGATCAGGCGTGGGCATAGCTAGATCACAATGATCAACTAAGAGATACCCTACATCTTTCTAGAGACCTATATAGCTCCCACTTTTTCCTATAGACTAGAGAGCTGCTGCATAAAACATGATCTTTCTCAGCTGCCCTAGCTTTCAGATCTGCCTGATTATACAATATAAACATTTATATATATCTATCACATATGAAAAAGAATTAATTGCTGAATGCAGTTAGATTAGAATTCCAGTTGTAATAAACTGAACTGATAGAGTGCCGCATAAATTTAACTAAATGTAGCCATTAGTAATGCAGAGCCACAAGTCTGATGCAATCTTGAGAGTATTTATGATCAGAGCTGAATCAGAGTTCCAGGCACTTACCAGATCGAAGAAACTGTACTTTTTGTCCGTTTCCACTGTGGCAGCGCCTTTCGCCTTCTCCACCCGAAAATCGCCCAGATCTGGCAGCGTTGTGCTCCTCTTCTTCGATGTGGCCATTCTGAGATCCTTTGGTTGTACTTTCGTTTCAGATATTTGAAATTACGAGCTGCGAAAATGGATTTGCGAACTTAATTCATGTCTCGAGTCACATTTTCAATTGAGATCGCGCTTGATTGTTGCGCGCCTTTTATTGCACTCGAAAAAGATATAATTAAGGCTTATATAAGAAAATTGAGAAAAAGAGAGAAAGAGAGGGGGAGAGGGGGCGCAAAAATTGGCATATTTTCCAAGACAATTCGAACGAAATGTGTTGAAAAACTGTTGCAGCTTGATCAAGTGTTCAATTGACAAATTGATAAACTGCTGATTGAACACTTGCAGCAAATTGAGACTGGAAAAGCATCCATAAATTAATAAATTACAAACAATTCGAAAGTGAAATATGAAACAGAAACAGAAACAAAGCGATCGATAGTAGGCAAACAAAAAAAACGTAAAAAATGTTGCAGTCGGGCGTGGTCGACTGCA
Organism: Drosophila peninsularis; assembly: GCA_035047485.1. Classification (NCBI taxonomy): domain Eukaryota; kingdom Metazoa; phylum Arthropoda; class Insecta; order Diptera; family Drosophilidae; genus Drosophila; species Drosophila peninsularis. The sequence goes on along the minus strand of JAWNPN010000035.1, from coordinate 11,836,093 downwards.
CGATACGCGCTCACAGTAAGGAAAAGAGTTCAATTGAAGTATAGCTGATAGAACTATCTGTTGAGATCAACTGAGACAATTGGGATAAGATCTAAAAACTGCAGCGAATAAGGTGAGTCAATTCAGTAAAGATCTAAAAACATTAAAGATTCAGTTGATCTACTTTAGAGGCTCCTTACCAGCTATACTAAGCTTCCAGTGTGCTTGGATATACATTTTTTAGCTTGTCTGTTCAGAAGTCTACCAATAACCATATATGAGTATGGATATATAATGATCTACTTGTAGGACTGTTAAAAATATTGTATTTTTATTATATATCCCACACCCAGTTGAGATGGATATATAAACTTGAGTTTATCTGTTGAGTAGTTGAACAACTTTTTGATCATTTTTCAAGCTTTTGGTTTCTACCCGGAAAACTGTAGAATACATTCATTTTTTCCCACTCTTAAGCTAGTTGGCTATAAAAACTGATTAGACCATAAAGCATTGTATAGTTAACAATCTGTAAAGCAGTAGTATATGACTATATATAGCTTATATGTGCATCTCCAGCTGTAATAGAGAATGTCGAATCGAATAGATAGACGGAAATGCTGCAAAGCCAATAAACTCGGTTCGCATCGTAAACAAGCAGAGCAAAACAAACCAATTGAAGCGTAATCTTTACTAGCACTTAGATCCCAGCAATTACCAATATATGTGCATATATATATATATATGGTATATATATATAATCTTTTTTTGTATATTAAATATGCTAATGATAAGAGCCAATTGCATTCTTTGCCAATTTGAAGCAATGAATGATGTGAACAAATTTATATTCACTGTTTTTTTGGGCAGAAAATTATTGAAAAATTTAAGAAAACAATCAAGCATTATCAAGAACTTATACACAAAAATATAATATATATATATCAATTATATTTACTATATAAATTGTTAATTGCTCAGATTAAGCACTCAAAATAGCACAATTTTCAATTTATATAGATTTTTTTCGAAACCTTTCAGGCTTATGCAGATTGAAATCGTATGATGTGATGTGCACATCACAGATGTGCACAATACATATTACATATATAAATGTATATATATTTATATGCATTCCTTTCCGCCTTTTCGATTCACTCCGAGCTATGCATATTAGATATGCTAATAGATTTTTTGAACATATGCAAATATATGGTAAATATATTACATATATACACTTATTCAAACTTTTTTTTTTATTAATTTTTTTTTTTTTTTTTTTTTTTTTTTTTTTTTTTTAATATTCACTTTTGATTTAAACAATTACCTATATATAGTATCTATACGAATTCTTTATGCTAATGATAAGCGCTGATTTCTTGTCGATTTGAAATTCTCGTTATTTTTGTATATTTAATGGGCTTTACGATTGCTGAGTCTTTTGGTTGGCAGCCGAGAGCAGAGACTTTTGCATCTCGACAGCACGCGATTGGAATTGGAACTGTTGAAAGCAGCAAGAAGGCGCCGGCGACGAGGCCTCGGTTACCAGAGTGTCGTCATAAAGTAGTATGCGAGAGCTCGGCTCGTTAAGCATAAAGGCGAAGGCAAATACAATGATATAAGAACCTGACGCGACGATCGTAAAACAGTTTATAATCGAAAAGAGTGTCGCCAATTAAATTAGACGAAAGCAACAACAAAATGGGTAGGCGAATATAAAACAACAAATATTAAAAAAAAAATAATAATAATAAGTTTTCCATCTGCTCGACATAAACAAATCCGAATAGCCAACAACACGCGTTACGGGCTTTCGCCTTATCGTTCAGCTGCGCCTCTCGTGCGGCCACGCCCCCTGCCGTTGTTGACATGCGAACTATTGCGGCACCAGACAAACTGCCCCTTGATGACTGTGCTCAAAATTCTTGGAGCTAAAATCCAGTTTTTTTTATACAATTTTTTTGCGTCAAAGATATTTCCCCCTGGCTTTTGGCTTGCATTACGTATACAGATCACGCAGCATGCGAAGAAAGTCAGCATTGTGGGAATTACCTGAGCTCGCATGGTACAATCCCCTTTTTGCTGGGTTCCTTGTAAGATTCGTCAGCGTATAACTAATTATACAGATCAGATCTTTAGTGATTTTGTATGCAATCCGAAGCGAGCTGCAGTTCGTGTACCAGGAATCAATTAGAGTTAGACTGCGTTTGAGCTGAGTAGAACTAGTACGTATCAAATACCTGTAAAACTGTTCCGAAGAACTATAAGATATGCAAGAGTTACTTGTGTATTGAATGATTGGGGAAGTATTGAAAGAGTTAAGCTTACTGAACAATACTCATTAAATATATGAGAATTTCTTATGCTTTAATTATTAGGGGCTCAGAAGTCAAAGTACTATGGGACTAGTTCGAAGAACCTTTTTATCGACTGTAGCGACTATAGCACCAGCTTTACCTAAGCTTCTTCTTCATGTTAAAAAATCTTTGGAACCAGTTTAAAACACAAAAGAACTAGTTTTCTAACAGTTCCCTGGAACTAGTTCACTAATCTAAAACAAAAACTGCTCCAAATATACTTGTTTAATTATGAGCAATTTTGTTTTAAAAATAGTCAAAAAAAAAACACAACTGATTCAGCAAAATTCACGTACAAATGGAATATTTTTCGCAGATCGGAACCAAATATTATGGGAACAATCAGACAGTTATTAAAGAAAGGCTACACTGCACAACAACAATGTGGAATGAAAGTAAACGAAAATTAAATTAAAAAGAAATTTTTGTACGCAAAATATATTATTTTATATTTTGTAATTTAAAAACCTGACAAATAAAATTTTTAAAATTTTTAAAAATTCTTTTTTAAATTTTTAATATAAACAAAAATTAAAAAAAATATTTATTGCAAATCAACGTTCTATAGCCCTATTTCACAAACTTGTGTAGTCTCTTAACAAGCGTATTTTGTAGTAGATTGTAGCCAGCACTCGGTTACGTGCCCGATGCCTTTATGGGACTGGGATAATATAATTTATAAACAGTATAAAACAGGAACAACAAATATACAGACAAGGTTATCAGGGAATTATATCATATAAATGAGCAAATATTTTGTGAGTTGGTTGATTAGAACCGTTCGCAGTTATGGTAGTTACCGTAATCGTTTATAGATTGGCGAAATACTTGATGGCTCTTCTAGAATAATACTGAATTGTGAAATGTTCTTTCATGAACACTGAACGTTTGGCCAAAGACTGGGGAACTGAGCTCGAGTCCAGTTGAGGCCGCAACATTTATAGTCGAACGAGATTCGTGATTTGGGATTTACCTGGGAAATACCATGTGCTGAGCAAACATTGCTGTGCGACTGCATTACGTTTCTAAAATTGACTTGGTCAGAGTCGTTGTCGTCATCGTTGTGCGTAGGTAAACAAGTCTGTGAACGTACATAAACAAAGGTAGGTAAAGGTATGTATATGGAAGTGCAAATCGGTGGATGTATGTATGTGGCTTATAAGGTAGGCTCTCAGGCCTGTGCATACATACAGATATAGAAATAGATTGATAAACGAGTACGGAACTATATGCAGATATAGAAATACATAGATATATATGTACATACAGAGTTACAAACTAGATAAAAAGATACATAGATACATAGATATATTGATACATGGATATATAGATACATAGATACCTAGATACATATAGTTATATATATACACATACTTAGAGATACATGTAGATACATATAGGTATATATAGATACATATAAATACATAGATAGATAGCTAGATAGATACATAGACACTTATAGATACATATTGATATATATATATATATATATATATAGATACAAATAGATACTTATCGATATATATATGTAGATACACATAGATCTAGATTCTTATATCTATATAGATACATACATACAGACCTAAAGATACATAGATACAAGGATTTCTACTTACACAGGCATATATGTAGACACTTCTATGCACAGGTAACTACAGTAATTACCTTCAATCTCGACGTGCTTCCACAGCCGAATGTCAAATAATCAAGAGCAAATGATTTTGGTTTATTCTTATCCGATATTAGTCAGATTTTAATTGGCATCATTTTGGGTAGTATTTATAAGAAGCACGTGCGGGAATTGGATAAAACAGCTGAGATATCAGATGTGGGATTTTTTTCAGACTAACTTTATATATCTGGCAGTCGGTTAAAGCAGAAGAGAAGGAAATACGATTTTTGCACTACATAGAAGCCCGAGAGGAGGTCAGTAAACTGTGTCAGCTGGGCCGAGGCTAAGCTCGCATATTATTATATTTTTATGGGCTTCATATAGGAAGTACGTCTTTTACGACCGTGCAGATGGTAGCTAAGCTATAGTTATAACAAAAAAGAGAACAAAAATAACAACTAAAGTTTCTCATTCAGAATAAATATGTTTATTTTATTAGATATGTGTAAATATGTATGTGCAATAGGTAGTATTTGGATATATACAATAGAAACTTTATGGGTAGGTACAGACGTACTTTGGGATGGATGGAACAGAGACAGGATTTACAATTTGTAATACTTAAGTTTCGGGTTTCTAGTCAAAGTTAAAGTATAGAGTACAAGTGGCATGTATAGGAACAGCTGATATATTATATATGTATATATATATATATATATATATATATATATACATAGGATTCATCTTAAAATAAGTCTATTGTAGAAAGACAATTCTTTGGGTAAGGAAAGGTTGCTTATTTCTCTTGGACTTTTTGAGGAATAATTTTAGTATATAGAGCTCCATGCTTTCTCTGAATCTGTTGTTTTAGGATATAGAGCTTTGCGCTCTTCTCTACTCTACTCTTTAGTATATAGATATCTCAACTTCCTGTCGACCTCATTGCGTAGTTATTTTCATTTATCTTTATTTTGTCTCCACTGTCTCTCTCTGAGGTAGCTGCTCTTGACTATGTGTATATATAGGTATTTGACTTTGTCATCCTCCTCCGCCTACTGCTCCAACTCAATAGCTCAGGTTGATGGCCTGCTGGCGATGATAGGTGTCGCTGCGTACGAGTATCTCGTAGCTGGTGATACGCACCTCCTGCCCGCCGAATGGAATGTGGAGACAGCGATGCGATTGCTGTATCTTGCCCGGCGTCAGGCTGCCGCAGTAGTGGGCGCGGCCAATGTAGAGAGGCTCGCCATTGAAGGAGCGACCCGCCTCCACAGCGCCGGCCGCGATGCTGCCATCGTAGCCAGGCACCCAATGGTATTTCGATTGTCCGATGAGCACCTCGTAACGTGACTCCACCAGCTCCCGTCCGGCGTGCGTGATGTAGGCGCAGCCACGACTCGGCGCCGCCTTGCCCGGTATATGGGAGCCGTCGTAGTAGGCGCGGCAGACAAGCAGTGGTGCCATGTCGGTATCATGACCTCCATAGACCGCATCTGGTGGTGTATAACCTGGACTGGCGGCCATCCACTGATCGTAGCCGGTCGTTGCAGCCGGAGCGCAAACAGCGGGCGTGTAGCTGGAGCAGCTTGGGCCATAGGGATCCACGCTGATGGCTGGCTTATAGGTCTCGGCTGGCACAATGGTGGCTGAGAAGTGAGTGGATGGTGCGACGGCAGCTGGTGTGTACGAAGGCGGTGCGGCGTAAGGCTTGGCTGGGATGGGCACTGGCACGGCTAGCGGTCGCCTATATTCTGGCAAGATGCTGGGTGTTGGTGCCATCGGTGGTGGCGGTGGTGGTGGTGAGTACGGAACTGTACTATGCGAGGGCATCGGCATGGGCGTGTACTGTGGCGGTCTGTCGTGCAGAGAAAAGGCCGACGCATCAAAGTCCGGCGGATAGGGATACGGTTTACGTGCCACCGGTGGCTTAGCCAGCAGCGCTGGAGGCGGTGGTGGCGGCGGCGGTGTCTGTGGGCACTTCTCAGCCAATTCCATTGCATCAGGTGGAGGCGGCAGCTGCCAGCCAGGCGTAGCGCCTCGCTCCTCTATCAATATCTCATACGAATCCAAGCGTCGCTCCGCTCCACGATAAGCTATGAACAGCGCACGATGCACCGAGGATATTTTCCCGATGATCAAATGACCCTCGTAATGGCCACGGCCAATGTAGACCGGCTGCTCGAGGCTGGTGCGCCCACAGAGCACCGCCGTCTCGGGTATCACGTGGTCGTAGCATTTGACCCACACCAGATTCTCGCCGCACAGCATTTCGAATATGTCCTTGGGCAGCGCCTCGCCGCGCTGCGAAATGTAACCAATTTGCTTCGAGGGCATCACCTTGCAGACGAGCATGTCGCCCTCGTGCTCCGCCCGGCCCACATAGATCATGGCGCCATCCTCATCGTTGCCACCGACAATGGCGTTTGGCGGTATCGACGCATACGCCGACGACTGAACCCACTTGTAGACTGAAATGAAATGAGATTATAATTAATATAATATTTAATAATATATGGAGATCTATGAAATACTATATAATAAAGTCTGATCGGTTATCGGAGTGACAAAGACAAAGGATGCAGGGAGCGCAAGAAATGGGAACTGTATGCATTAACACTGATGTTTGAACAGTTAGATCACATAGAAAGTCTCCAGCTTGTTGGCTGAAGCTAGATAACATCCGATTCCAAGGCGGTAGACGGGCCATGAGAGAAGAAACAGAAACTGCAGTGCAACAGTTATAACAGTTTATCAAGAACCTCATCATTAACATCATCATCATCATCATCATAGCCATCATCATCGTCATCATTGTTCTCTTCTCCTTTATCTTCATCATTAATATCTTATCAGCATCAGCATGAGCAATATAATTTTCTTCTTCTTGTTCTTCATCTTGTTCATCTTCTTTCTCTTCTTCTCCATCTTCTTCTTCTTCTTCTTCTTGTTCATCTTCTTTCTCTTCTTCTCCATCTTCTTCTTCTTCTTCCTCTTCTTCTTCTTCTTCATCTTCATCTGCGTCTTCATCTTCTTCTCCTACTACATCTAAGTTTTCCTCTTCTTCTACTACTTCTACGTCTTCCTCTTCTTCTTCTTCTTCATCTTCATCTGCGTATTCATCTTCTTCTTTTACTACATCTAAGTTTTCCTCTTCTTCTACTTCTTCTTCTACTACTTCTACGTCTTCCTCTTCTTCTACTTCTTCTTCTTCGCCTTCCTCTGCTTCTTCATCTTCATCTGCGTCTTCATCTTCTTCTCCTACTACATCTAAGTTTTCCTCTTCTTCTACTACTTCTACGTCTTCCTCTTCTTCTTCTTCTTCATCTTCATCTGCGTATTCATCTTCTTCTTTTACTACATCTAAGTTTTCCTCTTCTTCTACTTCTTCTTCTACTACTTCTACGTCTTCCTCTTCTTCTACTTCTTCTTCTTCGCCTTCCTCTTCTTCTTCATCTTCATCTGCGTCTTCATCTTCTTCTCCTACTACATCTAAGTTTTCCTCTTCTTCTACTACTTCTACGTCTTCCTCTTCTTCTTCTTCTTCATCTTCATCTGCGTATTCATCTTCTTCTTTTACTACTTCTACGTTTTCCTCTTCTTCTACTTCTTCTTCTACTACTTCTACGTCTTCCTCTTCTTCTTCTTCTTCTTCATCTTCATCTGCGTATTCATCTTCTTCTTTTACTACATCTAAGTTTTCCTCTTCTTCTACTTCTTCTTCTACTACTTCTACGTCTTCCTCTTCGCCTTCTTCTTCTTCTACTTCTGCATCACATCATCATCATCATCATCATCATCGTCGTCTGCGTATAGTATGATTCTCTCTTAATCTTAAGTTAAATATATAAACAATATTTCATTGCAAATAAAGAACTAAAAAAATTGTTTATCCATATACGTATATTTATATATTATATATTATATATTCGCTTATCTGAATAACAGCGCGACTTTACTGACTCAACGGTCGATAAAGCTTCTACTGACTTTCTGTTACTAGACTTTAAACCTAGGCAAGTCGATATATATTAATATAATGATGCCAGATATATATATATGTAATTTCGATATATGATAAACCCATGTAAAGTTCTACGATTCAGGCAGGCCAAGCTTCTTTGGGTCGCTGCTGGAAAGGGTATTGCGACTTTTGGAAATAGATCATATCTAGCTGATATATTAAATGATACATGTATATCTAATCAGTAAATCAAAGGTCAGAGGGCTTATAGAGACATAAATAAACTTCAGATATGTAAATTGTTATATAAGCAGTCGCATTCTTTATTAAATGGTACAAGTTTGGTATAAACAGAACTGCGACTTAAAGTCTATAAAAGTGATTAAAGGATCTCCAATATATATATCCGTATATATCCATATATATCGCCTATTGCCTGCACAGCACCTCATACGAATCAACGCGTATTTCACGCCCGCCATAGGGTATGTAAAGGCAACGCTGCCTGGAGGAGATCAGACCCGGTGTCAGGCTGCCCTGATAGTGTCCACGGCCGTAGTAGATGGGCTCGCCGTTGCGGGCGCGTCCCGTGCTAACGGCATTCGGTGGTATGCAGTGGGAGCTCCTAATCCACGAGTAGCCGTAGCCAGTGAGCACTTCGTAGGTGGGCTTCTGGAATTCGTAGCCGCCGAAGCAGACGTAGGCCGTGCCCTTGCTGGGCACCACCTTGGCGGGCAGCATCTCTCCCTCGTGCATGGCGCGACCCGCATAGATGGGCGTGCGATCCGAATCGTGTCCGGCTATGACAGCGCCGGGTGGCGTGTAGCTGGCCGAGGCGGGCACCCAGACGTCCTGCTGCTGATGGATGAGCACCTCGTAGGTGTTGATGCGCACCTCCTGGCCGCCGAACGGTATGTAGAGGCAGCCGTGCGACGGATGCACCTTGCCCACGCACAACGAGTTCGAATAGTGGCCGCGACCCACATAGAGTGGCTCGCCGGTGCGGGTGGTGCCGCTCCTCACCGCATTTGGCGGCACACCGCCACTGGAGCTGCCCACCCAGGCGAAGCCCTGGCCGACGAGCACCTCGTAGTGGGTCTTCTGGTGCTCGGTGCCGCCGTAGGCGACATAGGCGCAACCCTTGCTCGGTATGACCTTGGCGGGCAGGTTCTCGCCCTCGTGGAACGAGCGGCCCACATAGATGGGCGAGCCATCGGCGTCGTGGCCACCCACGACAGCGTACGGAGGCAGTGCGGCATATGGAGTCGAGTGCACCCAAGTGTGTTCTGCAACGGATGGAGGGAGGTAGGTGTGTATTAGCCGTATCCAATGATAAGCGTAGATAAGATATAGCATTTGATAACGCAGTGCAAAAGGTAGTCAAACGAAATGTTTAATCAAATTGGAAAGTTCGAATTTTTTGCTTTCGGGTTGAACACTTCTTGCACTCGCCTACCAATGGTCACAACTGCTCCTGGCTGTACGGCACCTACAGAAGTGCCGCAGGGAGAGAGAGAGAGAGGGAAGAGGGAAACGAAAGAGAGAGAGAGAGAGAGGGAAAGAGACAAATCAACAACTTGTCTATAAACCACTTACAAAGTTCTCTAACTATTAGCTTAGATCGAAATACCTTTAATATAACTAACTTTACTTGGGAGCAAACTATAGTTATCGGATATACATAGATCGAAGCATATTTATCGAATATATGAATATATATGTCTATGTAATGCCGCAAAATCTCATATCGACAACATTATGGATATTGACAATATTCAACTTTGCTGTTAATCAAATAGATATGTAGCTCTATTTATCGATAACTTACAATTGTTTATCGAAAGTGTAGCAGACAGAATAAATAATAAAACTTTTAGCTAGCTATATTCTATAGCATTTTAAACTAAATATAGTGGCTTTATAGATAAGTAAAATTATCGATTACTTATCGAAATTAATTTATCGATTTTTGTATATCAATTGATTCTTTACTTAAATAGCTCCAAAATATGCTACACATAACTAACTATACACATCGAATATATACCCAAATTTCTATATCATCAAATATATCTTGAGAAAAATATCGACCGATAACTGAACTTATCGAATATACAAATAAATCAAGTTGTACTTTCATTTCTCTCATCTAGCCAATAAATGACGTATATCTAACTATAAATATTGAAGTAGTAACTAAGTATACTATTTATCGAGTATATTTATCGAATCACACATTTATCGAATATGCGCATATAATTTCAGTTATTTCTCGCTCATCAAGCTAGTCTTCACTTTCTCAAATCAAATACATAGACTTTTTATCGAATGATATATATACATTGATTGATATATATATATGTATATATATCAACTTCACTTTCTTACAACAATTTGTCAGATCAGAACTTATATAATATTTATATTCACCATTCAATTTGAATATATATCGTTATGTACTATAGTTAACTTATTCCTATGATCGTTGATTCATGACATACCCATGATTCACTTTTCCAAATGATAGGCGTGTGTCTTCGGTTAATTATATCTATATATATTTATATATATATATGTATGTATATATATCTCGATGTTATATTCGCTTTGTTCCACTGGTCGCAACCGTCGAGCTCGCAGTTTGACTTTTTACTAACACTTTCAGCGGGCGTAGCAAAAGGTTTTGTTACTTTTATCAGCTGGAATATGGCCGCTCCACTCCACTCGCTTAGGCTTTTATCGATGAGCTTTTCCACGCAGTGCATTCGGTGCGTGTTATTGACAGCTAGGGAAGTCTTATCAGCTCACATAGTTTGCGGATTAATGCACTTGTTTATCATTTCCAATATTAAAAGCAAAAGCAGAAGGAAAAGCTTTTCCAGTCAGCTCTGACTCACTGGGGGAACTTTTTTTACCCAATGCTCACACACACAGGTGTAGCCATATCTTCTGATTCTTCTTCTTCTTCTGATTTGTTTGCGAACAGGTGTTAAAGTCATTAATTTCGAAATTCATATCTATAATTCATATAAATAGCTGTCGAAATTATTATGACTGTTTGCCTAAACTAAACGCTGACTAAGCGAAGTCCGTGTGATCCTTTAAATAAGTCTTCCCAGAAATCTGTAGAGTAGACTAGAAAAACTACATTCAACTTCTGGTTCTGCTTGATTTGTACTTTTTTCTTATCTACAGATAATGCATTCTTGTTTTACTATCAAGTTCTCTGGAAGTTCATTTCGATTTATGGCCCACCATAACATTATGATACTATATATAAATATTTGTATAAATATTTATTTATACACTAATGGATTCCTTAAGTGTTATAGCATTCATAAGCTATATATGTAGGTATGTGTATACCTATACCTATATATGATATAGCATCTGCTTGGTAAGAGTTCAATGCTTTGATTTCCGGGCTCATATAGCTGAAGGTGCTCTTAACTCTATAAAATATACAAGGTTTATAGTGATTTATACTATGTAAAGCATGTTGATGACTAAATACTGAATATAGCATTAATTTTCAAAATTCTATAAATTTTAATTTTAATTTTTAAAAATTTTTATAAATATATGTTAATTTTAATTTTTAAAAGTAATTTTTTATTTTTTTTTTATTATTTAAAAAAATATATTAAATTCTAAATTATTTAATTTTTTTCTTAGAAATGTTTTGACATTTTTAAATTGGAAAAAAATTTAAAATTTAGAAACTTTATAAAAAATATTCGAAAATTTCAGCAAATTCAGACTTTTGAGAAAGTTTATAAAAAAAAAATTGAGATATCTAACAAATTGTTGAGAAGTTTCAGAAATTCAAGTAATTTCGAAAATTTTCGAAAAGAAAAAAAGATTTTTATTATTTCAAAAATTTAGAAAAAAACTAAAAATTATCTTCAATATTTCAAAAATTAAAAAAAAAATACTACAAGCTTTTGAAGTACTCAAGTTTTTATTTTTAAAGTATATTATATTTTATTTAATAAATTTAACTTAACATTGTTAAAGCTTTTGTCATTATTGAATTTTTAACTGAGCAAAATCTATTTATAGTCACAGCAAGCGGGGTTACTGCTGTTCAAATTGAAATAGTATTGTGACTCACAGTCAGGTGGTATATGGAATCCAGAGCAAAGTCAAAGTCCAACCAGATGCTATTGTTGGGGGCTAGAAACGGTCACAGAAGGAGACACAGAAATTGATACAGCTGCAGACTAAATGAAATGAAATTGCGGGCTAGAGTAAGACTCATTGCGCTGCATTTGTAAAGAAATCCAGTGTTTAAAAGTCAAATTCTGAATCGGAAAATTCTTATTTGAGGTTCAAGTCCAGACGAGAGCAGAGTATATCGAAAATGGGTGAGCAATGTGAAAGTCAAATTCGAATTCAAATTCGTAGTTCGAAATACCAAGTTCAAGACGGATTTTTTTTTTTTTTTTTTTTTTTTCGCAGTCATATTTTTTTTTTGATAAGAGCTCAGGCGATCGCTCAAAAGATAAGCACGGCCAAATATTAAGTAAACGAGATAAAATAAAATTATTTATTGATTTCGAGAAGTGTAAAACACGTCAAAAAAATACTCATTTTGAGAACAGCTTTTGCAAGTTGTGCCATGAGAATGACGAATTGCCTAGCCCTTAATATATATACCCATTTATCAGACAGACGCTGTTTACGCGGAAAAATGGTCCCAGCGAAATGTTATCTTATCGAAGTCGGTTAACAACTCGGCCCAAACAGTCAACTGTTTTTTTTTTTTTTTTTTCATTTTCTTTCTGACTGATAAGGAGAAGTCAGCACTTTATAACACAAGTGCCAGCTGGAACTTCCAGTCAGTCTAGAAAGTAACTACGTACAGAACGTTACGGACAGATCGCTTCGAGATCGAGAGACAGATCTAGAACCTACATACACACATATCAAAATGGGTAAGGACTTGAGCTAAAAGGATTACAATCACATAAACTAGATTAAACGGATTATACCAGTGCGAATATATATATTGAGTATAGAAAATAACTGAAAAAAGGACTTATCAAATGGTAACTAAATACAAAGTTCATGAGCTTTAATTTAACAATAACAGTTACTATCGTACGGTCAAGCTGTTCTAGGTGAAAGCACAATTGGTTGCCACCTTGATATATAACAGATATAATTTTGTTCAAATTAACTAAGTGAAAGTTTAAAGTCATTGCTTAATAATTATAATAAAAAAGATTTATCAGTATAACAGTTCGGTAAAACAGTCCAGTATAACAGTTCAATATAACAGTTCAGTATAACACTTTTGTATAACAGTTTACTGTAAAAGTCTCATAGTAACTGTTAAGATACTGCAAAGTTCTTAAAACTTAATTATAACTAATGAATCATCAGCATCAGTGTTATATCACTGTTATACGAATATTAAGTTGTTTCATTTTCGACTGGCAACCAAGTGAAAGTACAACTCTATATATATCTATGCTCACATATCATCATAAGCACCAGCTGTTATACTGATAACAAAACGTTCTATTTTTGCCTGCTGAGGTACAGTTCGACACTGTAGTTGTAGTTGTAGTCATACATCAACATTGATATATGGACTATATGACTATATGACTATATTGACAGTTACAATCCGCCCAACTTAAAACAGAACTTAAGAGCTTCAATTTCAAAAGGAAACCGATGAATAATGCCCTCGATTTCCGACATATACTTCATATGGGTCTTATCTATACCGGTCGAGGTGGCCACAGTTAAGATGTTAACCTAGATACACGTCAACACTTCGTGCACACATTCAAAGATTGCCATTTCATGGCACTTGGTATAATTGAAAAAGAGAAATAGATTCATTTTGACGATTGAACACTGCTTAGAGCCATGGCTGATATAACAGTGTGCTTAATATAACAGTATATGGAAAACTAGAAACATTTTTGATGGTTTTCTTAATATAAGAATAGGTTTTATAAGCGCGGAATATAATATAATAATAACTCCTATATCTCTTAAGGACATGTAAGTCAGAACTATGTGTATAAGACTCATCTTCAATATATAGTTGTGTCTAAAAGCTCTTAAATGGGAACTGAGTGTAATAGAAATATGAACTAACTGAGAATCAAGGTATAACAGTTATCCAAAACACAGCATTTAGTAAATATAAGAGCTTTCTGTATATGACTTTCATATTTTAAAACCCATTATATCCTGATTTCCCACTTTCAATGGGATCAGAGTATAAAATAAATCAATCAATCAATAATATCCACATAGGCACTCTCATAATAAAAGTTTGTAGTCGGCTTTACCGGCAAATAGACACTTATACGCTACCTAACCACCAATCTTATATGATAAGAAAAGACGAATATGAGGGAAATATATACACATATATATAAAAATATTATGTATGTATGTATATATATATTATTGACTCACTATCAGAATGTACTCGAAATTGGCATAGGGTTGGCTTTTATCTTGCATTCGAACAAGCACAATCAACTCTTTATCAAATAAATTGCAATAGAAGTGAACTATCTCAGTCTATATAACTTTTATGATGAACATTATATAAGAATATATTAAAAATGTGAATTTACTCTATATGAATAGTCAGTCAATATCTGAAAAAATATATAGAGTAAAAATAAAATAGAGTATAAGAGATAATGCCCTCTCTCAAACACTTATAAAATATCCCTCATCAATAATTTCCCTTATATTCATCAATTTTCCCTCAATAAAATATCTTGTATCAATAATTTCCCTTCTATTCATAAATTTCCTCTTATAAATTTGCCGATTTCTAATCAAATTTCCCTTCTTCCTTTACAGAACACACTTGGGTTGCCCGCAATGTTTATGACGCTCTGCCGCCATTCGCCATCGCCGCTGGCCACGACTCGGACCAGGATCCCATCTACGTGGGCCGCGCCTATCACAACGGCGACATGCTGCCCGCCAAGGTGATTCCCAACAAGCACCAGGCCTACGTTGCCTGGGGCGGCGAGGAAATCTGCAAGCAGGACTACGAGATTCTCACGGGTCACCATTACTGCTGGATCCCGGCCAGCAATGGTGAGGTGCCGCCGCATGCGCTGCGCGTCGGCCAGACCGCGGACGGCGAGTCGCTGTTCGTGGGCCGCGGCTACTTCCAGGGCAGTCTGACGCCCGGCAAGGTGCATCCCTCCCACGGCTGTCTCTACATTCCGTACGGCGGCTCCGAACATAAGCTGGAGGCTTACGAGGTGCTCGTCCAGCCCGAGACCTGGGTCAACTCGTCCGGCAGCAACATTGTGCCCGGCACCATTCTGGCCGGACACGACACCGATGGCGATGCCATCTACGTGGGTCGCGCCTACCACGAGGGCGATCTGCTGCCCGCCAAGGTGATACCGAACAAGGGCTGCGCCTATGTGCCATACGGCGGACAGGAGCACGTGAAATACGACTTCGAGCTGCTCGCCGGCTACGGCTACGGCTGGGTGCCCGACGCCTTCGGCAATGTGCCCGGCGGCGCCGTCATCTGTGGACGCACCAGCGATGGCGAACCTCTGTACATCGGCCGTGGCCATTACAACGGTAGCTTCACACCTGGCAAAATCCATCAGTCGCATCGCTGCCTCTACATACCATTCGGTGGACAGGAGGTGCGCCTCGACAACTACGAGGTGCTCGTTCGCTCCTAGACTGATTCAAAATTCCAAAATATAACTGAAAGTTCATTAATTTTTTATAAAAACATTTTTTGATAATCGATTAAATTATTTGTATTTCATCAAACAATTATAAAATATATATGATATAATCTAAATAATCACTCAAAATAAATAGAAATTATAAAATTATATCCAAAATTTTTGCCAATTCGATATATAAGAAATCTACCCAAAAGTATGCAAGAGAAAGTCTCAATGGCTAAACTTTTATATACACTCAAAACTTGAATGACTTTAGCCAAAAGTCTACACTCATTAATACAAATTACTCAGAGCACTCAATATGCTTGTAGAGTGAGATTTGCATACCAATGAACTCAAACACTCATTTACCGTATATAAATAACATGTTTGCCCTGCCCCTACCTCTTCCCCTACCTTTGCATGCAGTCGACTGAGCGGCTTTGTAAGCTCTCTTCTGCTGTCTGTAGAGCTTTTCACGCTCACTCGTTGTAGACTTGTAGAGTTGCCATGTCTCTTGCCTGCTCGTTTACGTAGCTCTCCACACGCCACGATTGCGACACAGCAGCGCTCTCGACGCATTGGTCGCTTTTTGGTGGTGCGCTGCGATTGGCAAGCGGCACGAATGTGCGGACGTTTTGATTGGCTGCCGGCCACTGCAGCACGACTCAGCAGGGCGTGCTCGTTGCGCACAGACTCGAGACATTTGTCGATTGGGTGCAGTAATTATGAAATCTTAATTAGTGACGTGTTCTTTTCGTTGTCTTAAATTTTTAACTTGTTTCGTGTTCTGCTTTAAGTTGTTTTTGTACAGGCAAGAAAACGGGTTTTTGGAGTGTGAAACAGATATTTTTTCGAATGTTGCAAATGCCGTCGCTTGGACAACAATCATTGGCAAGTGGCTGAAACGATGAGTAGAAGATTGGGAAACGATTTTGTTGCGGTAATTGGAGCTAAGATTGGAAATATATTATATATATACGATATATATATATATATATATATATATATATATATATATATATATATATATATTTGTTATATATTCATATAACATTTTTTACAGGGCCCCTTTAAGGATGGATATGTGGATGAATTTTAGATACTATGTCAGATATCAAGATATCTGTGCTTATAGAGTATAGGGTTATGATTCTACTGATAGGATTGAAAGATATATGACTATATAGATACATATATAAGTAGATAGATGATGGAAAGATAAAAAGATAGATAGATATATAGATAGATAGATAGATAGGTAGGTAGGCAGAAAGAGAGATAGACAGATAGATGGACATATTGATAGATAAATAGGTAGAATATACATATATGGAGGATAGATAGGTATGTGCATATGCATTAATAGATATATGGATAGATATGAGGGTGATAGTTACATATGGAAACAGTTGATAGAAGTATAGCTAGATAAATATTTAGATGATAGATAGAAAGACAAATATATAGATCATCGATAGAGACTTAGAGTATAGGTTGATAGAAAAACAGCAGATAGGTAGATTATGACCACATAGATACAAACATATGCATGTGTAAGTGGATGAAGAGAAATGTCTGTATATAGAAATATGGATGTATAAATTGTTGTATATAGGGATACGTATATGAATTATAGGTAACCTTATACGAGAGTCAGATATCAATCGATAAGCAATGTAGCTGAACCGACGGCATTTTTTAGTAAAAGCTATTTTCAAGAAATTACAGTTAAAGGTCTAAAACGATTCGTTTTAGCTCAAATCTTTAAGCCAATCAGTTGTTGCCGCAAAGCCTTTAAAATCTATAAGGTCAATATAAATTCTTGCAATTTAATTTCGTTTTCGTTTTTATAAGATATAAATAGATGATGCCCTTCCGCTGCCCCAACCACACACACACACACACACACTCACACGCTGCTCACACATGCTGGGAGCTGGAATCCCGACTCTACTTATCAGCCTCAAATATCCATTTAGCTAAAATGTATTAAAAAAGTAACTCAGATGCTATCGACAGGGCATCCATTCAAAGCTGCGCCCAGGCAGAGGCAACCCTCGAAATAACTTTCGAGAAATGCTCGAAATTCTTGCCCAAAGCAACGGTAACAGACAACAGCAGCAGCAGCGAAGCAACAACAAGAATATCAGTTTCTTCTTCATCAGAAGCTGCGACGAAAGCAGCGCAGCAGCAGCGCAGGAGTGACAAAATATTTTGGCCTGTGGGGCTGTCGCTAGAAACACACGCACACACGCACACATAAGCAGAGACAAACAGAAAGGGAGACAGACACGTTTAACGCTGGAAGGAAATGCGTTGAACGACGACGACGACGACGACGACGACGACGACGACGACGAATGAAGGCAGCAAAACACAAGAGCGCAAACACACAGCCAAACATATAGAAGCGTATATCACGAGAGAGAGAGAGAGAGAGAGAGAGAGAGAGAAGGGCGAGCTGCTGCTGCTGCTGCTTATGTACTTCTAAATGAATGGATGATACTATAGCTAGCAAGCGCACTTATGTACATACATATATGCACACTGAGTATACATACATATGTATAAAACAATGTACACAAGTATTTGCTTGTGTGTGTGCAGTTACAATTAGTGGCGAGGAGAATGAAAAAGAATGAAGCAATAAGCGCACACGATTCGACTGGGTGTGTGTGAGGGAGAGTGAGAGAAGCTGGAGTGAGTGCAATGTGGAGAGTTTTTATATTGTGTGCCTTTGCTAACGGCAACCGGCATAGAGTAAATTTGGTTAGCAGGACACGCTGTTGGGCTTAAGGGTGATATGCGCGGGTACAGCAGGGCAGGGCATGGCTTAGGGCTTAATATTGAAAACGTGTCTCATCCGATGCTTCAACTGCAATTGCGATAACGAACACACATTTGTATATAATGTGCGCGCGCGAATGTAGTGAAATGGAAATGCAAAGAATAAATGTAAACCGAAACGCAGAATGAAAAATTATACATAAAAATGAAAATGCGACAACAACAGCAAGAAGCAAGGCATTGAATAACCCTCGGCTATGGGCGTGGAGTACATAAACCAAAGCTGAAAACCCTCTTCCAAACACAAACTATATACTTATGAATTTGTATATGTTCGTGTGTATGTATGGCATGTACATATATATGTATGTACATACATACATATATAGGGTATATTAAAGTGTACTGAAACGGCATTTGGTTTTTGGTTTGCCTGCTATACAGCTCAGGCAAAGGCGAAGGCAGCGTCGTCGGCGTCGCTAACGGTAGTCGGTTTCCTTGTGCTCTAGGGCTGAACGCGACCCAATCATGCGCTAGGGATGGGCTCGTGTCAAGCGATGAATAGTCAAATCATTGATATTAGAGATTAAATTTGAGGAAATTTTTATTTGTAGAATTTATTTATTAAATTTAATAGAATTTTTTATAAACAATTTTTTGTATAATATTTTTCTTTCTATTTCCATTAGTTATATACATATATAAATAATTTTATTATATTAAATATTTTAGTAAAATTCATTTCAACTAACATACATATATCGATGTAATGCATCGCCAGCACCAATACTAGATATATCGCCACACGCGCTCATCTCTAACTCTTAAATACTCGCACTCAATACTCTAATTAGTTTTTATTGTAAAAACCAGAGTCTAAAAATAACAGACAAACGCACAAAATTATGAATATGTGTAGATGAAGAGAACGAAATGAGAGAAGAGTGGGTTGGGAGACGGTAAGTCTGTGATCTGCTTCACTTGGCACCTAATACAGCTTGTGCGGGGCCTCAAACCAACTCAGGCACAACACTCAACTGGATTTGGCTGTCGCTTATGCGTGATAATTCAATTAGGAATGTGTGAATCAGGCAATAACAACAACAAAAACAAAAGCAGCGGGCTAACTGCATCGCAGCAGCAGCGAACAACAACAACAACACGAAGAACAGCCACAAGCGGAAACAGGCGTAGAAAAAGAATTGAACAGAAAAAATACTCTTTCCCAGCAGCCGAAAAAACAAACGCCATGTCCATGTGCAGCACACGCACACAGAGCCATAGCAGTTGCATATGCAACCCTGTCGAGTCATCAGTGTGTGTGTGTGTGTGTGTGTGTGTGGCACAGGAACGGAATCACAATCAGAATACACGGCCTCGGCTCTGGCTATGGCTATGGCTACGGCTCTGGCAGCCTGAAACAATTTATGTGCCATGTATTTTGTACATAAAAATAGCGGCCGAGGCAGCAGCAGTGGCAGAGACGCCAGCACTGGCTGAGGGGCATTGGACATTGACGTTGTATAGAGAGGGGGTCCATTTATGTGCGCAGCTTGCCTCGAAAATATTTCAACACGGGCATGCGACTGAGACTGGGACACTAAGTACGCAGCGGCTTAGTGAATATGCAAGAAAAGGGGGCTGATATGCAATAGAATTGAATGAACTAGAAATACTTAATTGCAGAAGAGTGAGTTATAAGTTTTATAAAAGAAAAATATTAAATATATATTTTACATAATAATATACAATTTACAGCTGAACCCCTTTTCATTTTCTCCAGCATACGCCAGTGCATTCTATCTTGAATCTTGCTGTACATACAAACACAGTCGTACATACACAGCCATGTATTGCATTCAATGTGCCCGTTGCTCTTTATATGTGTGTGTGTGTGTATGTGTATTCAAGTGTGCGGCACTGCGATAGCAACGAATATCAGCAGAAACGACAACAACAACAACAGCAACGAACATCGACCACGAGTTGGGTCTCGTCGTCGTCGCATTACCAATTTAAATTCCCATCCAATGCCCGCACGTAGCAAAATAGCCGGTAAGGAATAAAGCGACAGACAGAAGGACAGCACAACGGACACACAACAAACACAATGAGAGAGAGAGAGAGAGAGAGAGAGAGAGAAAGATAGATCTACACAAAGAGCGGGAGGGCTGGCTGAAGGAAGGCGCAAACACGACAGCGTCGGCAAGAAAGAGTATTTAATGAGCGCTACTGTTTTGCTTATGGTTGTTGTTGTTCTTGCTATTCTCGCTGCTGCTGCTCCTGCTGTTGTTGTTGCTGATTCTGTTATTGCTCGTAATGCCAACTCGATATGTTACAGTTGTTTTTTTTTCTCTTCTTTACTGTTGCGCTCGCCCTTTTCTATCGCTGACTCTTTCTGGCTGTCTTTTGCTAATGCAGCAGTTGTTGTTATTGTTTTATGCTCTATCAAATTAGGTTCATTTGCCAGTGCAAACGGCTGCCGCTGTTAGCGTCGCAGCCGCTGCTCCTTCCTCTGCTGCTGCTGCTGCTTCAATAGCTTTTGCCAAAAGCACCCTCTTTGCCAGTTGCTGTTGTTGGTGCATGAAGTGGGCTGTGCGAGTGCTTGCCTGTGCGTGTGTTTATGTAAGTGTGTGCGTGTGTGTGAGTGTGCTTATCGGCGACTATGTGTAAACCGCACGGCTCACTGGCTGCCCGGTTGCTTGGCTGCAGCGTCGTCGTCAGCGGCGCTGTCGCTGCGGTTATGAGTGTGTGTGTGTATTTCATTATATACTCAAAGGCAGCGTCTGAGTGGTGTATATAATATGTACTGTTATATTTATATGCCACCACCAACACCAACACCAACTCAGCCACCACCATACCACTGCGTAGCTGTGGTATGCTGATAATTCAATAAGCTGCAAAAACAAAAATGTCAACATTTTTTACGAGTTTTGCACTGCAAATTGGCATTGAATGACACATACTCTATATACACATAAATACATACTTATATATATGGCTATACATATGTACATTAAATATTTGCCCTGTATTTTTCGCATATTACACAGGTACTCTGGGCATTATGCAAAATGCACAAAAGTCTGGCAACGTCAGCAGCATGAGACCGCAACTGTGTTTGCTCTTATTCAACAGCATCATCAACAACTCGAACTCCAACTGTAACCAGCTCCCACCCAACGTCAGGCACAACTTCATTTGCAATGCAAACGCAGCGAGCGAGCTGAATTGGAGTGGCTTGAAGCGTGCATGAGTGGGAGAGAGAGAGGGTAGCTAGCTGTCGCAAGCACTGTGTAGAGTGTAGAGTGTAGAGAGTGTCGAGTGTCTTGTGTAATCAACTAATTACAACAGCCGACGCACACATACACACACAGATGAAGATACAGCTACAGTTATAGACTCTCGCGCTCCCTATCTCTCTCTGCCCATCGCCCGTCGTGCCAGCAGGCAGGCAATTTATCTTGTTAAAGTGACTTTTTAGCTTAAGCCGCTCACTCCAACTCCCGCTCACACCACTCCAGCAGAGAGAGCTCATCATTAGAGACAATTGAGTAGCACTCAATCGCCGTTGCCCGCCACTCAAATCAATCAATGGCACAAATGAGCGTGAGAAGAAGAAGAGAGCGCGCGAAAGCTGTCTATCGCGTAAATAACTTTGCCGTTTCGCTACATTTTTTTCCTGCTGCTGCTTGAGCAATTCGTGCAGTTATTATTCTTATTTCCGGTTCAGGATTTTTCGTTGATTTCGTCTTTACCCTGAGCGGCAAGCTCTGCTGCTGCGCTGCCACTGTAAATTGATACTTTTTTTCGTCTTCTCATATTTTACGCGCAAATAAAAAAACCTAAAGAAATATTGAGCGAGCGAGAGGCAGAGAGGGCAGTCGTGCAAGTGCAAGCGAGCGGGCAGACAAATTGGAAGGCGACACTTGGTCTTCTACATCTTCTTCATCCTTCCTTCTTCCTGTCATCCTAGCGTCTGCCCTGCATGTTAATAATGGTGGACTAATTGGATCTTAATGCTGGGATTTCATTTCCATTACATGAATTTGTGTGACAACCAAATGAAATTAGAATGACACTTTAGCTGGAAGAAGAAGACGAAGGAGAAGAGGGAGCAAGGCAGAGGATGGAGCTAAAAGTGCTTAATAAAATGCTCTTCGAAAAAAATTATAAGTGTTTAATTTGCCTAACTTTACTCTTCACATAAAAAACGCAAGGAAAAACATTTTCAGTCGGGCGCTAGCGACTGCAGCATACTCTGCTATGCCATGTCCCCAATTGGTTTATCTATATAGGTTTTGACAAATCGATGGAGGACTTCACCAATTACTTATTTCTAGCTGTAAAACTATAGAAGACACAGTTTTTTTTTGGTGATTTTCCACGCGCCCAATGGCCGTAGACATATCCGCCATATCTTTTAAAGCTTGGGTTGTCAACGCGAGTATATATGTACATAAATATACCAAGTTTTAGTCTCTATCATTTTCCGATTTGCCACGCCACTACCGACCCTTTATCAGACTAGGATATATGGTATATATACCAAGCTTCAAGTCCCTAACTTCAATAGCGTACTCACTGACAGACGGACAGTAAGGCGGCCATTGCAAAAACCAATATACTCATTTCCCTTTCCTGAAAGAGTATGAAAATGAATAATGTCCGCCATTTAAAGTTCAAGTTGAACTTTTTTTGGGCATTCATTTAGTATTCATTCATAAAGTTTTAGCCAAATGCGCCGCCTTGGCCCCGTGGGTTTGAATAATTTATGCATTGGCGCGGTTTTGGGCCAAAAACTCCAATTACAATAATTAAGCAAAGCAACTGGCAAAACACACACACGCCACACAGACACCCGATATATCTCTCGCTCTCACTCATGCTGTTCTACTCCCCCACCCACTATAGCTGCCTGCTTCACATATGCATTCACCTGTACTCACACACGCACAAACACACACGCACGCACAGACTCGGTTTTGGGTCGCATCTGAGAAACAAGTTTAATGCGCTTGGCTTTTAGCGCATTAAACAGCATTTATAAATCATTTGTGTAAGCAGCCTAACCACACACGAGCACACACAGACTCTTATACACTCACACACTCACACTCTCGTGTCATTAATTAGAAATGCAAAAGAAATTACAATTAAACACACGCTCCAAATGCGCAATGAATATTAAAAGCAAGTCATAAAAAATCCAACTTAAAAACCACTCAAACGATTAGCAATATAAGATAACTCTTATAATTGGCAAATGAACATATGCACATATGCATATGCATAAGTAGAACTGTTGTTGTTATTGCTTTGCAATGACAATTAATAGCATTGGCACGAGGCGTCCAGCCTGTGGTCAGAAAAGAGAGAGAGAGAGAGCGTCAGGAGAGCTCACGGCAGTGTTGGCTTCTTCGGCATGCCAGATCAGCTAAACAAAAAAGTTAGAAATAGCTAAACAAAAATTTGCAAATATTTATATTTATTATTTATAAAATATGCCATGAAACTGATAAATAAATAAACTGTAAAAAATAACGAAAACTGTTTTCGATGTTTTCAATTGTATGCTTAGTTGACAGAGCTGAAAATATCTACATAAGTTGACAACACTGATTAGTACGCGTCGTCCAGGCTGCAGCCGCAAAAGAGAGAGAGAGAGTGAAAAAATTGCAGAGGCGACCCAAATGGGCGCAGCTGTTGCTAACCCAACTAGGCTACATGCCATCGCTGCTTATGCTTTTGATCCCGTTAACTGAACGAGCCTGCAAATAGCATGTAGCCTGAGCGTAGGCGCAAGCTCTGCTAGTCTAATTAGTGACAGTTTGTTCAGCCTGTTGATCGGATGCAAAAACTGTGCGTGTTAATGAAGAGAACACAGAGAGAGAGAGAGAGAGAGTAAAAAACTCGGTTAAATTAATAGCTAAAACTGTGTGTTATGTATGCGTGCGTGTGTGTGTGTTAAGTAAAATAAATTAAGTTGCTTAATATTTGATATTTATCTGCTGCGGCTGCTCCAGCTGCATTGTCTTATTGCCATGCAAATGAGTGTAAGCGAGATAGCAGATGCAGAAAAAAAAAAAAAAAAAAAGATGCAGACGCGTTGCTTTTGATCCTGTTCTACATTGGTATATGTGGCATACTGTGCGCGAGCACTATGTTGCTTTCGATCCCGTTAATTGGGAAATAAGAGTGAGTGGCCAAGCAGACTGCTGAAGAAAGCTCTTTCATGTAGTTTAGTTAGCACACGTTCGTCCTTTTGATCGGTGCGTTTTGGCTGCAATTAATTGAATTAATTAAATAGCTGTGCGTGCTTTGATTTTGTTTAATGTGCGTGAGTGTTGACAGCGATAAATCACTGCCATACAGAGTGAGACTAGACAGAAAATTGTATCCTAATATGTGAACATGTGTGAGTGCAGGTTGCAAAGAGAAGAGAGAGAGGGAGAGCAAGGGTAATGAGTGCGAGCAGGAGCAACTGTTCATGTGTTGAGCATTCAGCTTTCAATTGAGTGATAAACGGAGTGAAGGAGTAGAAGTGATTGAGTGAAAAGGGTGTGAAGATGTGAAAGTTCAGGCTGAGTATAGGCGAGGGTGGTTCAAAGAGATCTGTGCGCATTGTTTAAAATAAAAATATAAAAAAAAATAAATAAAATATACTAAAAAATTTAATAAACAATTTTTTTTTAAAATTGGAAAATAAAATAAATAAATAAAATATATGATTAATTATGTTTTTACGATATTGTGTTGGTTAAAATGACAAAAACGAAGATAAATAAAAAATGAGAGGATGTAATGTTCAATTGTGAGCTATATTTTCAAGAATGGTAAGCGTGCTCTCTTATACTATACTCTATCTTATATTGTATTTTTATGAAGATTTAGAGTTCGGTTATAAAGCTTGATAAAGAGTCTTGATAGCCTAAAATTGTGTTTTTTTTACCTATTTTGTTTTTCCGCATTTATTAAATTTTCCTTTTGTAGTTCATGCTTATAATAAAATTTATACAATGCTTTATTCACTTTATTTACCTCCAAACGATATTTTGATTCCAAAACTGAACCATTGTAAAAAAGAAGCTTTTCTCTCTAAAACCCAGTGCAGACTACTTCGATACGAACTGTTTTATGTAAGTCCAAATTGCAGAGTTTCTCTAGTTTCATATTTCTCTCTCCGAGCTCATTAAAACCACAAATATTGTGAGCTTCCTTCCACTTGTGTGGGCTTGGCTTTGATTTCTGTTTATGCTAGTGTAATTGTAATTAATGAATTTCGTATTGAATTACAAACGGCTATTGAAATAACCAACAGAACGAAGCTGAACTAGTTCACTCATTCACCAGTTCAGCTCAGGCCCAAGTTTGCGTCAAAGTTGCTCTAATTGAATTGAAGGAAAGTTTCGACATGTGTCCTTTAGGCCAAAAGTTTGCTTGCGAGGCGCCAAGTCCTTTAATTGCAATTTGTTCGAGTCGAAGTCCTTGTCGTCCTCGTAGTTTCCCCGCTTAAATGACGATTTATGTGCTTAGCATTTGCGTTACGTAATGCCGTTAAATTAGTTTCTCTGAGTTCCTGCCACACACCGAGACAAGGTACACAATTTAATTGGCCAAATCCCACGCTTGTCGCCACATTAAGTGCCTCTGATTGTGGCAGTAAGCGGACAAGTAACGTAGCCCCCCCGAAATATGGGGCCTTGCGCTAGCTGTAATTAATTGAGATTACGATTAATATGTGATATTTATGTTAGAAATTGGGAAGAAATAAGGTGAGTGAGAACTGTAATTAATTATTTAAAAAAAAAAATAAAAAAAGAAAGTATTATTCATTTATAAAATATAAATAAATAAATATATATTATATAAATAAATATATAAATATATATGCCATTATCACTGGAAGAGTCAATGAAAATAGATTATTTGCTATGAACTGTCGATTTGCAATGCATATCTCTAGAAATCGTCTAAAAAAAGCAAATGAATTCTGACCGAAAGTAAGGAAATATATATTGATCTTCTTAGCATATATTCTATCTACGATCAGATCTCATACCTAATTAGTTATTCAGTCCCTTAAAAAAAAAACTATTATATATTATTTACCAGCACATCCCACACAGTTCTACCTCTCTACAGCCGTATCCTTGGTGGAACAACCTTAGCTAATGCATATATTTATCTTTTTGTTTTGCTTAGCGCTTTGGCTGCACATAAATCTTCAGATTTTCAGCGCCAGCTAAGACAATTCGCACCTAATCCACCCTTAAAGGACAACACCTATCCTAACTAAGAGCTGTACGAACGGTCTACCCTTATATCCTTTCTGTGTATGCTTGCCTTCGGCACATGCATTAGCTGTATGTCCTGTCCTATCCTGTCCTGTCGAGTCGAGTCTTTTGGGACTCGTTCCTTGAAAATTGCCAATTTTCGAAATCGGAAACTTGCAAAAAAAGGAAAAGAAACAAGGAAAAGGAAAGCAAAGGCAAAAGGAAAACAATAACAATGCAGCTGAATTTCCGAGCATATCGAACCCAAACCGACAGCGACAGAGATACCCAATTCTGAGGCCAATTCCCAATTCCGAAATTCGTAATCTTTTATTTTCCTTTTGTCTCGCACATTTTTCATTTTAAAGAGCAGACAAAGACGGGCGGACGGACGGACAGCCATCGACGGTCACAGCGGGCAGATTAGGAAAAAAAAGGACGTCGCGACGCGTCGCTGTGAGACGACGACGGCGACCTTCACGCATTGCATTGACCTTGTGACCCGAGTTGATTAGCATCAACTCTCCATTTGACCATTAAAGAGAAAATATGCGTGTGTTTGTATTTAAATACTCGTATAAATAGATTTGCTTTATTCTTATCGATTATTCGCTGGTTCTTTATAAAATATTGTACAACAGATTTACATTCAACTTTCCACTCTTGGTCGCTTGGCACTTACAACTAGACTTCCGTAGTGTGGCCCCGATAAAAACAATAATCGCGAGCTTTTGCTATTAATCATGCTTAGGCAGTTGTTGATAAAGCTTTGAGCTTTTCATGAGCTTTGGGTGTGCTTGACGTTATCTATTTGATATTTGTTAAGAGTTTGTTTAATCTTTCAATAATAATTGATGCTGCTTGAAAGCTTTAGTCAACTGCTTAAGCTGCTTTCAATGAGCTTTGCATGTGGAACTTTGACATACAATTCAGTTAAAACAGCTTTACAAGATCTTTCAGCAGCTTTAAATGCTTTACTCTATCGATACAGTTTGAAGCTCTGTTAAAAGAGCTTTTTGTCATAAACTTTTATAATGAATTAATGGTTTCATCTACAAACTCTTGTTGCATTATTTGAATTATTTTGGCCTTTCTTCAACTGATAGCTGCTTATGCAGCTTTAAACGAGCTTTACATTTAATCTATTATTCAAACAGCTAAAAGCTTTTTTCAGTCACTTAATTTAAGTCTTAAATAAATAAAAATACGAACAAATCTCGCATGTATAGAAAAACTTAGCTTTTATTGATTCTGAATCGCTGTCTCTTGCTATCGTATAAACTCTTATATGTCTATATATATATCTAGGTATATGTTATATAAATCGTATGTATTTACAGCTTATCGATATATATATATACAATAACGTTATATGTTTATGAAACTAAAAACAGAACGGTAAAAAAACTCTTTAAATATTAATTAGTGCACAGCTTTCGCCCACGAAAACGAGGGTCGAAGGTAGCTGGGGGTTGTTTTTCCTGCTAGGTGGGCGCTGTTGGGTGCGATTTTCCGCCTGGCTCACTTGCTTTTGGTGAGTGAAAGGGAGTTGCTGTTGTTGCTGGCTGCTGACTTGTTGTTGTTGTTGCCGCTGCCTTTCGGCGTCGCTGCTGGCGTCAGTTTGGTCGTTGCATGTGGCGAGCTCTTTGGACTGGCCGCCAAGGCCAAAGGCTGATGCGTGGCTGGCGGCGTTGGCAACGTTACATTCGGCAACATTGGCATCACCGGGTGCTGCTTGTGCTCACCGCCAGCTGCTCCTGGCTCATTGGCACCGCCCGCCGCACTCCTCACCTTCTGCAGGTAATCGTTGAAGACCTCGTGGCCGGCGCGTTGCATGCGCGACAATTGCTCCATGAGGCAGGCCTGCTGATACGTGTAGACAGCGGGCGCAAAGTTGAACAAGAGATTCGAGGGATTTGTCGCAGCGGCCGCCACCTGGGCCGCCTGGGCGCGCATTAGATTCTCCTTGAAGAAGTTCAAGTCCAGCTGATTGGCGCTCGAGGCAATGCTCAGCGGTGCATTCATATGCGGATGCGGATGGGCAGGCGGCGCCATGAGCTTCAGATTCGAGTTGTTTGTGGGCAGCTGCTGCTTGCTCATTCCGCTGCTGTTGCGCTTGGTGGCTGCAGCATTGGCGCTGGCCTTGATCAGGGCTTGCGTGGCATGGCCATTGGGAAGATTGTTGGGCGACTTCTTGCTAACGGGCACCTTGTTGGCCTTGTTATGGGCAAAGTTGTAGGCGGCAGCGGGCGCTGGCGCTGGCAACTGTTGCAGCTGCTTGGTGGCAGGCAACTCGGCCGCGTTGCAGCTGTTAGCAGCCGCGTTTTGTCGCGGCAATATGGGTCGGAACTTTTTGGCCGCCGTCTCGCCGCAGGCTGTAGAGGCCGAGGCAGCTGCTGGAGCAACTGCAGCAGCAGCCGCCGCCTGTCCAGCTTTGGGTGACTTGTTCTCTCCAGCATTGGGCGAGTGCTGGCTGCTGTTGCGCTTCTCCGGGCTGGGCGTCTTCTTGCCATCCATTTGCTGTTGCTGCAGCACAGGCTTCAGCGTGGGCGTTGCCTTCGGCGAGGTCTTGGGCGGCAGAGTGGTCACGCTGGCTGAAGGTGGTGTAAGCCGCGCCAGCAGGTGTTGAGGTGAGGGAATTGTCTTGCTGGGCGGTGCAGGTAGCTTCACAGTGGGCATGGGCATCGCCTTCTCCTTCTCCTTCTCCACGGTGACGGCGGGCTGATCGGGCAGCTTGACAATCTCAATGTAATTGTTGACGGGACTCTTGTGCTTGGCATGGCCGCCATTGCTGGGCGAGGAGGCATCGCCATTATCCCGCGATATTGTTATCGATAGCGACGATGGGATATTGATGTTGCATGAATTGAGCAAGGATTTCACCTTCACCTGTTGCTTCTCGGGCGCATCCTCCGCAGCGGGATTTGTATTCTGATCAGCCTTGGTGGGCGGACTGGGAAAGAGGCCACCGCCCAGGCCACCACCCGCAGCACCGTTTAACATGCTCTGCAAATAGTTGCTCGCGTTTGTTGTTGCTGTTGTTGTGGCAGCTGTTGTTGCCGCCGTCGTTGTTGTTGTTGCTGTCGGCTTGGGCGTATATTTGTAGGTGGGCATGGTCGGTATATTATAGTTGGGCACATATTGCGGCGAACTGGGCGAATAGATGGGCGAGTTGGGCGTGTACATGGGCGTCCGGCAGCCGGGCGGCGCCTCTTTGCCCTTCGATTTGCTGGCGTTGAACAGGGCCAAGCTTAGATAGTTGCTTGCCTTGTTGTTAGAGCTATTGTTGTTGTTGTTGTTCGAGTGGTTGTTGTTGCTCTTGGGCACTGGCGGTGGTCCCATCTTGTGTTCAGTTTGTCCCTGTTTGGGTCCATAGACATGCGACTTGGTTTGAGCGCCGCCAATGGTCTTGATTTCGGTGCCCGCATCCTTGAGCAAGCGATTCACATCGCTCGGGATGTTGGCAAAAGGATTCGGACGCGCTGCCTTCGGCAGTATGGGTTGATAGCGCTTCGCAATGGGCGTGCGATTGCCAGGCGCAGACATTTGTAGGCCAGCATGATGTTGCGGCTGCTGTTGATAATGTGGTTGCTGCTGTTGTTGTTGCTGCAGGGGATGTGCATGATGCTGGGCTGCATAAATGGGCAGTTGCGGTGTTTGGCCGCCATTTGCCATCTTGTTGTTGTGACGCGCCAGTGGCGGCTTGGCTGGCGGCGGCGGCATCAGTGGTTTGTCAGCGGCTGCCGGTGGCGATGGGCAGTTGCTGGCGTTGACAGTGGGCGCGGGCAGACGTATCTTGAAGTCCTCGCGTGGCAGCGGGGGTGACAGCTTGGGCTTCTTGGACAGCGCCTTGACGGGCTCCTTGCTCTTCCGCTTGGAGGAGGCAATCGACTTGGGCGGCATGGCACTGGGTGGTTTCATCAGCAGGCTATCGTCCAGGTGAGACTTGGATTTGTTAGCTGGCATAGTAACAGCTGGAGTAATCTTGGACGGAGTTAGCTTCTCCGGCGACTCCACTTTCACTTTAATGGGTGTCAGGGCAAAGGACTTGAGAAACTCGGATTTGGGATCCTCCAAGCAGGCACCGCTAGTCACGCGTGGACTGAGCACCGTGCTAACGCCGTTGGGACTCAGAATGCGTTCCGTGCGTATGGTCAGGGGCGGCACAGTCAATGGGGATGGACTCTTGCGCTTACGCTCGCTGGCAGAGGAAGAAGGGCTGTTGCTGCTGGACGATGATTTCGGACTGCCATCCTTGTCCTTTTTGCTCTTGGAGCGCGATTCTTTCTCCGGTTTGAGCGGCTTGACAATCTCCTTGCGATCTGGATCGGACATGTTGATGATGGTGACACTATTCTGTTTGGACAGATCGATCTTTAGCTTAATGTTAGGCTCCTCCTTGTTGTAGCTGCCGGGAGATTGAGGCGGGCACTTGCTGGTCGGACTCTTCGAGTTCGACTTCGGCGAAGGATGATGTTGATGTTGATGCTGATGTTTCTCGTGCTTGTCCAGCACATTGCGATTGATGACCAGCTTGAGCGACTGCTCAGGTGGCGAAGCCAATTTAGGAGCAATGCGAAATTCCTCCTGCGGCTGTTCCACTTTGATGCGTGGCGATTGAGCAGGTGAAGGAGTCGCAGCTGCTGCAGCAACAAGTGCTGGCGGCGAGAGTGTGGGGACATTGACAACCAAAGGAGGGGGCGTGGCTTCAGGTGTCAAGCGCTCCTGTTTGAGCGGCAATAGCGGCGGCTTAGCTGCTACTGGGGCAGGCTTAATCATTGGCTTCTTGGGCGATTCGTAGACACGGAAAAAGAAACGCATCGGCGCATCCCGTTTCCAGGTATATATATACGCTATATCCATGAGCGTATAGTGGTCCTGCAACGCAATTGTCTTCACCTTGTACATGATGTCGATGCTAAAGTTGTGGGCATCAATCTCGTACTTATCGTAGACGAACTTCTTTAAGTGGCTCACGCGGCACATGGCCGGACACTGAAGATAGCGTGGACGCAGTGTGTCACCGAATTCCAGTTCCGAGTCGATATTTAATTCGCTGCGGAGATGGAAGAGAGAGGGGAAATGATAGGGAATTAGAAAGTGTTGGAGTAGTGGTTGGTAAAGCTAAAGTAAGAGACAGACATGAGGTTGGCTCCATTAACACTCTATCTACATATCACATCATATCTATCGATAATTATCGATATTTTTAGCTCTTGCTTAGCCTAGAAACTTACCCAAGGTCCGCATACTCCAGCGATAAAGACATATCGTCGGAGGGACTAAATATCAAATGCTCCGTATCATCGCCTCGCTGTTCGGGCGTGGCCAAAGCCGCCTCCTGTGGACGATCCTTGTAGAA
Organism: Drosophila peninsularis; assembly: GCA_035047485.1. Lineage (NCBI taxonomy): Eukaryota > Metazoa > Arthropoda > Insecta > Diptera > Drosophilidae > Drosophila > Drosophila peninsularis. The sequence continues at coordinate 11,804,065 of JAWNPN010000035.1, read as the reverse complement.
AGCGCGCTTACGCATGAGTTCACGTTCATAGAGACCAGGCACGAGCTTATAGACAATCGCCTGCAGTGTGGTATCAGATCTGGAAGAAGAAGAGGCAGAGAAAGAGCGCGTGGTTAGAATCGAGGCGTTGCATAAATGCCCAGAGGACGGAGGCGACACATGTGTGTGCACTCAAATGGAAAAGACAAGAAAAAAGAAGAGAGGGAGATACTGAAAAAGGAGAGAACGAAAGAGTAAGACAGATGAGACGGCTGCAGTTCAGTTCCCACATGATGAAAAGCGGGAAAATGAGTCCGAAATGAGAAGTCAGTCGCGCGTAGAGCAGCAAGCGACTTCCTTGGCGCAAAAGGAAGGAAGACAACACACACACACACACACACACACACACACACACACACACACACACACATGAATAGATATATAAGGATATATATAAAGAGAGAAAAGTACAAATTAGACGGCAGATGCAATTGCTTTTATGGCACGCAACAAATGCCGCGTTCTGTGGCAGGGGCAAGCAACTGTGTGGCATGCGCTGTATTGCTCACAGAGTGGTTGCTTACGGTGGTGGTGGTGGTGGTGCTGGCGCACAGGAACTCGCATTAAGTCGCATTTCATAGAATAGGAAAAGAAGAAAAAACGTCGCTCGCCTTCAATCAAAATGATTTTGTGAAAGGAATTGAACAATTGCGTAACCCAAAAGAATAAGTAAAAGGAATTTCAAGTTGTATATAGGAGCATAAGTAGATGAGGGGCATGGCAACGAGGGTCGCTGCCTAGGGTCCTTGCCATGAGCCAAAAAAAAGGAAGAGACAGGAAGCTAGGGTAAGATCATTTACATGCGTCTCAGGCTTGGGCACACTAATATATATAGATATATATATAAGATAAGTATATAGAATAGTATATAGAATGTAAAGTAAAGATGTGAATTGGAAAAAGATAGATAAATTATGAAATTAGGTTAAAGACGAGAAGAGAGGGATGTCGAGAGCAGATATAGAGTGAAAATATCATATTATGTATGATGTATTAGCATAAAAGTGCTTAAAGCTTATAAATAAAGCTTATATTGTTAAAGCAATGTGTTTGGAACGATAATCTGAAACATTTATTTGATATATTCAACAAATATCAATATATGTTAGATATATAAGCCTAAACTATATTTATACACATATTGACAGTTAGATACCAGTTCAAATCAAGTTCATATCACTGCCTCCATCTTCATCTTCACATCTGGCCTTCTTCAACGCAATAAGTGAGGTTAAACCTGACATTCCAATGATCGCATGACGCCTTGATTCCGTGAAAGTGGCTAAAGGTTAGCCACATAAATGTCACAAGCGCGACATATTGGACTTGGCGTAGTACGCAAGCTGCAGGAAATGCTGTGCGGCCCAAGTCCTCCCGCTACTTTGCCCGCTTAACTCAACTGTAAAGTTTTCTCTGTGGTTGGAGGATTCTGTGGACCACAGAACTTTCGCTGTGGTAACTGGGGTTTGGGTAGTCCTGCAAACTTGCCAAGCTGTGGGTCAACGCTGAAGGGGAAGTGCCCAAAGACACCTTGAATTGGAATTGAATTTTTGGGCTGTTGCTGTCGAAAAACTTGGGCGTTTGCTTAACTTTTTTATGTGAAGCCTGCCAAATATTTGCTGTCTAACTTTAACTACTTGCTCGTTGGCTACGCACGTCCGTAATGAAAGAAACGCGCCGTTCGTGACGTGCGAATCAATTTAAGCTTGCAGCTTTAATAAGAGAGACAACCAGACCGAGGCAAGAGACAAGAGCCACCCGCTGCCAGGGCAAAAGCCACCCCACAGCGCTCAGACGCGCGCACACCAACGTTATATACAAATTGCGTTTGGGAAGTCAGGTTGTAATCTAGCCCGAAAGATAATGAATACAAAACTGAAAAGATAGTCAAAGGCAAACAAGAGCAAGAGCTGAATGAATGAGCTCGAGCTGCTGCTGCCAAATGGTGTGAAGTCAGCAGAACAGGCCATATAGAACAGATATATATATATATATACATATATATATATACAACTCTATAAAAAGAGCAGACAAGTGGTTTTTGTACGTGGTCTCGAGTCTCCAATTAAATTTATTGCAAAACTTTATTGTTTAACCCAAAAAAAAAAGCAAGAAAAAGCAAAGAAATCAAAGTGAATACGAAACAAAAGCCGAGTCTATTTATTTTGTTTTTATTACGTATTTTCTTTAGCAGACCAAAAGGTAAACAAAACCAAAAAAGAAATAAGAAATAACAACTGCAAAATGTGGCCCCCGCCATTGTATGATGTGTGGCGCCCACGCCCCAAAAGACAAAATAATAAAAAAAAAAAAAAGTGCTGTCCAACTGATAAACTGCAGGCCACAAAACGTGGCAGCATTTTGCCAAACGCATTTCCAAGAAGTAAATCGAAAAAGACCAACAAAATAAAGAAGCAACAACAACAACAGAAGACAGAGATAATTAACGGGCGGGTCTTGTGCCGACGGCCAGAGGCAACGATAAAGACTGAAAGGAAGCAACAACAACAAAGCAGCTGGAAACAGTTCACAAAAGCCAAAAGGCACAGACGAAACACGAACAGTGCCAACAAGCTGAGTTCCTGCTTCCTCTTAACCCGGCTAAAGCAACGAGTTTTGTTATTGGACGCCAAAATTGAGGCGCTCCTAACAAAAAGGGGGGCGCAGAGATCAGCGGCAAATTTATTTTGGATTTTTAGAGTCTCAGAGCGAATGATGCATAAAATTGCCGCCAAATCCAAGGGAAAAAATTTTCAAGAAGTTTTATTTACATAAATTATTATAATTTTAATAATTTATATATATAATTTAAATATATATGTATATTTTGTCGCATAGATACAATATGTGATCATAATTATATATTTTTCTAGAATTTTAATGGAATGGAATGAAATGACATACAATGGAATGGAATGAAATAGAATGGAATGAAATGAAATACAATGGAATGAAATTAAATTAAATGAACTGGAATGAAATATATATTAAAAAGCTGAATAGGAACGAAATTTCTACTACACTAAGTTTTTGAGATAAAATGGAATATCTATGTATATGATTTTAATGATATGGAATAGAACGAAATTTCCGCTAAGGAATGACATGGAATAAAATTAAAATCGAGTTATGACAATGTTTTAAAACTTGAAACGGCGGATATAATAATTGCTCATAAAAGTTTCAAAGCTTCAATTCCATAATAATCATTTATCTACTTCAAGTCAAGGCCCTCTTAAAGTCTATATCTAATCTATATCAGAATCCCATCTTAAACGAGCTATTCAACTGCATTCAACTCTGGCCTCCGCAGACAAATGGAGCATTCAAGTGGATTCAAGGCTTCCGCTGTGCTCTTATATTATCTAATTGTAGTTGTCAGCAACAGAAGGATATATATAAATAAGTCTAGATATATATATCTATATCTCTTCTTGTGAATTGCGTCTTTTACTTACTTGATGTTGGGCTTGGCATTGTTGATGACCATCTCGCAGCGAGGACAATAGCGCTCCTTGCGCAGGTGATTGATGAGGCAACTGTGGCAGACTGCAATCAAAAAAGAAAGAGTGAGAGTGAGATGGAGAGACTTAGGTACTGAGAGAGACAGTGATGAAGAGCTGCGAATAAAACAGTTACAAATTGTGTTGTGTTGCGCATTGCGTTGGGTCTCCTAGAAATTATACAAATTTATGTAAAACCTTGGCAAAAATAATTCCCCTAACGTTATGCACGTTGCCAAGGCTTATGCCACGCCCACACATACCCAAAATGGATATACGATGTACCCCACCAAAAAAAAGTGGGGGATATAAAGAGAAGGCCAAATAGGAAATGCAAAAGCAACGCAATCCAGCTATTCAATTCGAACGTGCCACACGAGGAAATGCTACAACCAAAAAAATGTAAGAAAAAACGACAAAAAGTTGGGGAGACCACAAAGCACCGACTGCGAGATACTCTGTGATGGGTTTAGAGGACGGATTTGATGTTGAAAGAAATATTTATAATGAAAACCTTTGATGTCATCCCTTAAGAAGTTTAGTGAGCTGGAAAAGGAAGGAGGCTTTGCGATAATCCCAAAGTATAACTCAGATATGGTCAGCCTAATAAGCCCAATAATAGAGGTTTTAAATAAAAAACTTAAAATGGTCATATGAAGAGTCCGGAACCCTACAGAATATGGGATATGGCCATAAAACAATTTAAATAAAATATACATGTTAAAAATTTTAAAGGACTTTCTCCCCTCTCTCCTCCTTCAATCTGCCATAGCATTAATATGAAACTCCTTTTTTAATGTGATTATACGTGCAATTTTCAACTCCCACACAGTACGTGCATACCCCATTTGCCTCCAACCGTAACGCGGTATGAAAAAGAAAGAAAAAACTTTGTTTTGACTTTAATGTCAATGGCAGTCTGCCTGTGCGTCTGTTTGTCTGACGCTGTGCGTCCCATGCGTCCGTCCGATTCGTTCCCGCTACAACTGTCACCCAAGCGACAGCAACATGCAGCAAAGTGAGACAGAGATTGTGGAGACTGGACCCAGACAGGATACAGCAGCGGCGAAGAGAGCAGGGGCAAATATGGAGCAATAGGTAGACTGGGCTGAGCTGGGCTGGGCTGGGCTGGGCAACACACTCGCAGCGCCTGTTACGCTTGTCTGTCAGACCGAAAGACATGGATGGTACAGAAAAAAAATGACAGTGCTACGAGCTGAAGCCTGTTGTCATTTGGGTGGTGCGAGACGAAAATGGCCTGGGGCAAGAACTAGCAACAAGGCGAATGCAACAAAGTTAACAAAAAACATAGGAGGGAAAATAAAAGAAAAGCAGAACAACAGCTGTTGCTGGCAGCCATTTGGTGCGCCAGCAGCCAAAATTGGAACGGGGTGGCAACGCTGCCAGCAGGAGAACAACTGGCAGCAACAACTGGCAGCAGCAACTGGCAACTGTGTGCAACAGATTTAAATGTGCCTCGGGAGCAACATGAAATGCCAATCGACACATGCGGTTAGACAGATTTACTGACTGACTGACTGGCTAACTGACTAACAGATTGACAGGTTGAACGAAGTCTAGATGCATTTTGCGCAGTTAATCGAATGTCATAATTTGTCTGCACATTGACGTCTCTAATTTGTGCATAGAACGCAGCATTTGCCAGTGATTGCAGGAATATCACAAGGCAAAGATAAATGCCAGCGATATGGCAACACTGAATGACATGCTAATTAAGTTGGCTGTGCTTTAAATTAGTATGAGCTAGACTTTGAAGCCTGTGTTGGCTATGATAGATCTTTCTCTATTTAGTGGCTTAAATTTCTCCTCAACTAAATTAGGTTTTCTATTTCTTTACTATCTGGCAACACTTCAATAGACCTCTAAATAGTTTTCCTATGACCACCAACAATATTTGACAACATTCTGCAAAGGATTCCCCATTCTAAGCGTATTAACTTTACTGCTTTAACCTTTTGCCTTGTTAAGTTGGCTGCTTTAAGTCATGAACTTGCTAACTTGGCTGCGCTTACTTCGAAATTTCGTTCAATAAAACACAAATTGCATTTTCGGTGTGCGCCAAATTGAAAGTCAACAAAAGCGTGAAAAATGTGAAAAGTGCTCCAGAGCTAAAAGAAAAACTGAAAAACTCTAGCTCGAGCCGGAAATTGAAGTAACATAAAAATGGCTCAAAAGACAACTAAAACGTTGCTTTTTCTTTAAACCCGTCTGGGTCTAATCAAGAGAGAGTGAGCGGGTAGACTGGGGGGAGAGCCAGTGTGTTTCAGTTTTCCACTTGAAAGTTGTCTGATTTATGGTTCAGCAGTTATTAAGCTTGAGCATCCTCGCAGAACCATTTGTAATTATTTAGTCAGACATATGTGCCATACATCTCTAACTCCATGCCAGCTATCTAGACACGAGCATACTTGGGGCCATATAGAGGAGCTGTGTTTTGGGCGCTATGCAAAAGAGACTGGAGACTGGGACTGAGTTGGAGTCTGCGGCTGCAGATGAGGAAGCTGCAACAGCAGCGGCAGCAGCAGCATCAGCAGGCTCATTAATGTTGCCCATTAACTTATCGTCAAGGCAGCATCTGGCTTGGCGTCTATGCCACAGCGCAGACTGGGTGAGCAGGCGGTTAGGAGGCAGAGTTTCTGCCAGTTAGTATACCCTGTAAAAATTGCCAAATTGATAAAAGTTGATTGTTGAAAAGTTGTTGCATGTTGCTTAGAAATTTAAATAGATATGAAATCTGTTATATCTATATCTGGCTGTGAAATCTAAATAATATATTTGCTAGATTTATATAACAGCCTACAAATTCTCTTTAGCTTTCAAAAATCGATATTATATCTTTATGATAAATGCTTTATATCTAATATAAAGAAATAACTGTATAAATATTGATTTTCTTCTAATCCCCTTTGCTAATCCACTTTGCATAGTTCTCAGTTCTTCAAACAAAACTCTGAAGCAACAACAATCGATAAATATCGATTTGCGGACTAACCTACTTCAATTTTTCTTATGTAATTCTCCTTCGAACCGAAACAATTACTTTTAAGTGCTGCTGTCATTCCATCAAGCACAGATTGCTGGTTCACAAGAGCAACTGATGTTGAATTTCTCACAGGGTATTCGCGGCAGTCGAGAACTGTTCCGCCTCGCTAACTACTTCTAATTAGCTTTTGAGCCTAGCCGCCAAGTGCCAAGGATTCGCGGTTACTGAGGGTGTTTGGCTTAGGGTTTTTCGATCTTTTTTTTCTCTATCGCTATCTTTATCGCCCTCTCCCCTTCTTTGGTACTTACACGAGTGCAAACATTCCACGATGGTCGTCGCATTGATCAGATAGCCCTGGCACAAGTGGCAGATGATGTGCGCATTGACGGCCGTCAGAAGTACGGGGCGTGGCGTTGTCATCATCAATGATGTCGCAGCAGCAGTTGCCGCCGCTGCAGCTTGTGGCGCCTCTTCGTTGGCGCAGTGCTCTTCGTCCGCGGAGGCGCCACCGTTGCTGTTCGCATCCTCAATGGTGGACCAGGCGGATGACGAAGATGACGATGAAGAGGATGATGATGAGGAGGAGGAGGACGATGAGCATGACGGGGCAAATGACGAACTGTTGCCGTTGTTGTTGTTGCTGGCGCCCTCTGCAACAGTTGCTGTTGTTGTAGCTGGAGGTGTTGCTTCTTTCTTAATGTTGTTGTTGTTGTTGCAGGTCTTTGCTGCTGCTGCTGTTGTGCACGCATCAGTTGTTGTTGTTGTGTTTTCACTTTTTATTTTAATGCTGTTTACTGCGCTCTTTTGCTGTTGTTGTTGTTGCTTTTGCATTTGCATTTTATCAACACTTGTCGCTGTTATGTTTATTGCAAGCTTTTTGTTGTTGTTGTTGTTATTATTGTTACTGTTATTGTTGTTGCTATTTGCATTGCTGACAAAGCTTTTGGCCGCTTTTGTCGCTTTGGTCGTCGCCATTGCGAGTGTTGATAAATGCTGCGACTGCGACTGCGACGCCGACGCAGCAGCTGGCTTTTGTGCATGCGCCATTGTTGTTGTTGCCTTCGACTCCGGCGTCATCATAATATTAATAATAATAATAGAAGTTGCGCTAATATTCGCTTTTGTTTTCTGCAAGCAAAAAAAGAGAAGAAAAAACATGGAAATTTAATATGCAGCCAAACGACAAATAACAAATATCAACACATACACACACACACACATACAATAATAAACACACATGCATACTCTAATGCATATGCATGAATGGCAAAAAGAGTGCTGCGGCATGAGACTAGGGGTATTCACGCTGCGAGCATTAAAAATGAGAGTTATAATGCTTATAAAGTGCTTGGCACACATGCATATGCCGTTAGAGCAAATCACTATAAAGGAATACAGTAAGCACTCGTTAAATATAACCTGCAATAAATGACCAAACTGAGCAAATTTTATTGGTCACATATTTTTTTAAAATATTTTGAATATTATTTTGTAATTTTTATTTAATATATTTTCATATATATTATAATTTTTTAAGATTTCTTTGATTTAATATTATTTTAAATAATTTTATTTTCATTTTAAAAAATTATTGATATCTAAAAAAAAATTAATTTAAAAAATTTATTACACATAAATATTAGGTGAGCCTTCCCCTATTATTTTCACTTTGGGCCTTAAACTTTTATTTGACTTCAGACAAAATTGCTAAGCTGTTCCACTCAGTGAGCACTTACTGTACCCGCTCCCCTGCTTTAGCTTCGAATAATCCTTAAATACAATATGTAAACACAATAAAAAATACGTTTCAAGTTGCCAAGCACACACATACACACACACACACACACACTTAGCCACATACACAGAGAAATCTTAAATTTCCACTCGTAGCATTTTCAATGGAAAAACATAAAGAAATGTTTGTTTTTTCTTCTCTTCTCTCTCTCTCTATGTATAAAGTCGTTGGCCTCGTGCATTTTGTGCTGATTGTGAAAATGTTTAATAAAATAAAAGATAAAACTCAGCAGCAACAGAGGCAACAGCAGCAGCAACAGCTGTTTTTTCTGCTGCTTCCTTTCTTTGAGTCAATCTATCTGCATATAAAATGCATAATGATAAGAAAATAGTGAAAAATAAGCAGTCGCAGTTAGCCTTATAAAGCCAACACGAGTTGTGGACCATGAACAGAGAAAAATAAACATGAAAACTCAAAAAACTCAATGTTAAGCAGAAAGCCTCATGTTAAATTCATAAAAAATACACATATTTGGCGGCGCCACGCCCCCCATTTGCCATATACGTAATTGAAAGTCAAAACTGTTAAATCACTGGCCAAAAGAGGAGGCCGTATATTATATATACATATATATTAATATATATGTATGTGCAATCAGTTGATGGATAATGGATGCTTGCTCCACACCGACTACCCCTGCTCCCGTCTGCCACTCACTCCCTCTCCCTCACCCTCTCTCAGTCACCAGTTGCCAAGGGAATGCTAACGACTGCAGAGCGACCCTCTACACACACACACACACACACACACTACTGCAAATTGCATTGGCACTCAAAGGGGAGCTCTAGAAAGGGACACAGAGAGAGGCAGACTTAACAGCCAGATAAGTTGGGTTATGTACGGCATTTTTTTGGCTTGAAATTGAACTCCCTGCGAAATGGAGAGTAAAATAAAATAAATAAAAAATTTACTTTATAATTTCAAGTTGTTTTTGCATCAACGCGCGCCAGTCAAAAGTTTTGCACAAAACTTTTCACAATAAGAGCCAAACTCTGTCCCTGCTCCTCCCTCTCCATCTATCCCTTGCTCATTCACTCACAAAATGTAAATATGAATGAATATGAAATGTATTCAGGGACGCGCACAAGCGAAACGAACGGAGCTGCCTTTAAAATCCTTTTTACATAAAATTTAAGTGTGCACACACACACACTTACATACATACACGCACATAGCATACCCAAGTTTAACCCTTCCCAGGCAGCAACAACAACAGTTCAGGCACTGGCAGAGCGCGCGCAAAAAAAAATACGAAAAATGAAAAGGATAAAAAAAATTCAAAGCAAGCAGCGGAATTTCACGTGAGTTAACGTTCGAGAACAAAAGCGCGGCCTGCGCGACTGCAGCAATGCGCTACGCCGAGGGCAGCGCCTGTGAAATGAAGCGGGTAGGGTGATTGCAATAGCGACCAAGACTTTATCTCCTTTCACACACACAAACATACATACAGTCGCACGCACTACTTTCCATTCAGCGACGAAATAAAGTAAAGCAGTTAAAAATATGCAATTTTACTGTATATGTTTATGTGTATATGCGCGCAGAGCATGTAAAGCACACACACATATACGCATGCATATATGTGTAAGCTCACTTGCCAATCGCAAATGTAGACTATGTGTATGTATGTTAGTGTGCAGAGAGGGGGGCACTAAAAGCTGTTGCTGTCGCTGCTACTGTTTTTGTTTTAGCTGCTACTTCACTTACTGCCCTCTGCTTGAGGCTCAGTCTGCTAGAGTGAGAGCTGCGAGTGAGTGTGAGTGATTTTTTTTTTCTTAATTTGGGCGAAGACTGCGACGGGAAGGGAGAGCATTAGCAGCGCAACAGCTGTGCAGTGTTGTAAAATGTTAGCGAAGCAGAGATATAAGCAAGAAAGAAAGAGAGAGCGCATTATTTGCAATTCTTGCACATCTCGCTCCTATGGTCTGTTGTTATTTTTACCTGTGTTAAGATTTGACTGCTAATCCAGTTGAATGCGCGGCATTTTAACGTTGGTTTTTATCCAATTGCTGCAAGAAGTAAACGTAATCCAAAACGCGATGCAGCCGTTGATAGTGTTGTTGTAATAATCCAAAGTGCAGTTATTGGCATATTAGCTCACACACACTTTCACAAATATATACACACAAATACATATATATTCTTCTCTTCGTTTTAATTAGATTTTCAACAATTTATCTTGTGCCTTTCTTTCTTCAGCTTCAGCTTCAGCTGTTTGCGTTGCTACGTTTTATTGCTTGCTTTACACTTTACTCCTCTTCTTCGTTGTTGCTTTTGATATTTCTCAACACAAAACACTCACACACACAGCATAGAAACTCGAGCGCTGCTGCGGCTGTCACTTTGGGTTATTTGCTTTCGTGTGCACCTTTATTGTGTATTATGCTTTGCCTTATGTTTTCTGCACACGCACACACACACATACAAATGCCGCTGCTGACGCGCACTGCGACTGCGACGTTTACATAGGCGACGTCGTCGTGTATATAAAGCGCAGGCTGTTTGCTGCTGCCTTCTGATATCGTCGTTGTTGTTGCGGCATTTGTCACACGAGACACAAAGGAAATTTCTAGCAATGCGTTTTAGTATTTCAACTACTTTCACTTTATATTATTTAATAATTAAATATAAAATTTTATAATTATTTATTTTTTTATTGTTATTACACTTAATTTGTATGTAATTGAAAATTGGAATTTAAAATTTTTGGCGATGAAAAATGCGCGCACGTCTACTCGACTCAACGTTCCATTTTCAACTGACGAAACGATACGACGGCTGCGACGCTGTCAGCGCTGTCTTTATTTACTTGCGCAGTCGCCGCACTCATACACATACGCTACGCCTATTTACATTGACAGCGGCCAACTGCCTGCCCTCTGCTGCCGTTTTTTACGTTTTCCTTTTTCTCTACTGCGCGCTCAGTGGCTGCCTAAGTGCTATCTCGCTCGCACACTAACTCTCACTGGGCCACACAACTGCTGCGCACTCGCTCTCGCTTACACTCGTTGATTTTTAGTTGCGTTGGTCTCTTTTGCTGCTGCTGCTGCTCTCTATACGAAACGAAATACGGCGACGGCTTTTGTATCTCATTCGTTGCTGGCGACCGCGAAACGAACCGCTCTCGTTCGAAGTTGGCTTTGCACTGAGTTGACGACGTCTGGCCGTTTTCGTTGCTTTTGCTGTTTGCGTTTTGGCTCTTCTCTAGTGTGCCTGCTGTTTCTTTGTTTCTTCGGCTCACGCTGTCGCTGGCTATATACATATATTTGTATGTACATATATAACGACATTTGTGTGAAAGGAAAGGGCTGTTGGCGACGCTGCCAATGCGTATATAACGCTTATGTATTAAATGCTTTATGTGCCGTTTAAGAGGCGTGCGTGTATGTGTGTGTGGTATGTGGCGTGGGTTACCCTACAGCTTAAGTGCGTGTAAATATGTGTATGTATGCTGAGTATGTTGAGTATATAATACGCATTTTTGCTTTGATCTCTGCTTTGAGCACGGATGTGTGTACATATATAAAGAGGAATGTAAGATATGCAAGAGGATATGCATGTGTGTGTATGTACATACATATGTATGTATGTATTCATGTGTTTATTTGAAGAATGAAAGAGCTGTAGAAAAAGTGTGTACATATCTACTTACGGAAATATTTAAGTGGACATGGATACTTGCATGCATATAGAGAGGTTTCATATGAGCATGCTAGATATGTACATATGTACATATGTATATAAGGGTAGTTATATGTATGTATGTATTTAATTTTATATGTATGTATGTATACCCCTTAATCCCAGGTGTTTCCAGCGGCAACCATTGGCTTCATGTAACGCTTGTGCCTTTGAGCCAGTGCTGCCCCGCACAATCTCAAATTGAGTTTTTGTGGCTCAGGTGACAGCCAAACAACCAATTAGTCAACTACGGTATATACAATAATACGTAATCCTACACTCCCAAACAATAAATATACAAATTTCTGAATTTTTATTTAGGCAACGTTGCCTGATGGCTTTATACAGCTGTTTTTAGTGCCATTTACTGTCCGACAAAACATCTGTGTATAAACATTAGAGGAAGGAAATTATAGAAGCCATATAGAAATAAGATTCAGTATATAATAAAAGCAATCGAAAATGGAAAAATGTGTATATGAGGAAGTTGTGAAAATTCTGATTAAGTTATAGAGTTTGGAAACTTAAAATGAAGGAAATGAACATTATATAGAGTTTAAGTATGCAAATGATGAAAATAGAGAACATAGAGACCTATGTATGTATAACGATCGTCTCAAGTCTATATATGTTAGAATGTAGTCCAAAGTAGCACCTACCTTAACTGCATAGCTTTATTCTATAGGCAGGATTTAGTCTTTGGTCTTAAGTCTATTCAAAATACGAGGAAAACAAATTGGTTTTTCTTTGGTTTTCTATTATTTTCATTATAATTTATCCATATTTGTAAACTCTTAGGGATACACCTTCTCCTATAAACTATAGTTAGGAGACTAGAGCTATCTTTATCAAAATTTTGTTGATTAAATATTATTCTTTCAAGGATTTTCACTGGATGTGAATATTGGGTTTTTGGAGATACATATGTATGTATATCTTATGAACTGTTTAACAAAATTATACTAAATATAGAAATGCTTGTATATAATAAACATATATACAATATGTTCTTTAATAATCAGGAATGGCTTTCTGAACTGTTATATTATGGCATTCAAAGCACCATCCAGCACTAAATACTTTAGGCTCTCAAGATAAATGCTTCTTCGGGTATTTGCGTATACTTCCATAAAATATCTGATTTCGAGTCTCAGAGTAGTCCAAAATATAGATTACTGGATAGATTCTTAAATCTATCTACTATATATCTATTTAAAAGCTCGAGTAGCCGAGTAGCAGAGCTGAGCATAGCTTTATCAACTCAACAAATGAGTTAAGACAGGCAGGCATTCAAAATGTCAACTTCTTGATGAGTCTACATACCAAATTCTATTTCTCCAACTCTTAAACTGTGCGAGATTTTCTGAAGTAACTCAACTGAGAATAAATTTGTTATTGAGTTTGATGGATTTCATGGGAATTGAATAATGTTATCCATGATTTATTGTAAGCCCCAGCTGAGGGAGCTATAGAAGGAGTGTACATCAAGCTGCGAACTTTATAGCTCAGTTTTCTATAAATTTGATAACTCATGCAAGATGATAGTATGCTTTATAATATATGTATGTATGTATATACATACATACATATAAATACATAAAATGGGTATATATCCTGTTATATAAGAAATTCAAAGAGAAATGTAAATATTATTTTTATTTATTTTATTTATATATTTATTATTATTATTATTTTTATTTATTTATTTATTTATTTTTTTTTTTTTTATAAAGGCTTTTTATAACTTGATACTTGTTTCTGGATATACATACATACATACATATTTCATACATCTACATAAGTTTCTCTCTTGTTTTTTTGGTGGTATACCTCAAGTCTAGTTGATTTCGCTGAAATCTGCCCACTCGACAATATACTACGTTAATTCCGTATACAGAAGTTGCATATTTGCACGTAGGCTCCCCACACTCACACACGCACACTCACACACTTATGTGAATCAGCAATCAGCATTTGTGTTTATTTTCCCCTTCCCTAAACTACTGGCAAACGGCAGAGAGAGAGAGAGCGAGAGGAAAAAGCTCTCCAATCAGTCGACGTCTGCACTTTGCACATTCATTCATTGCATATTTTTTTCTTGTTTTCAGTTTGTGCTTCTTGTTTTTCTTTTTCTCTCCTATCCCCTCTTTTTCTTGCGCATTTTTACCGTTCTCTGTCGCCGGTCTAATGGCAATTCGTTGATTATGCAACCAGGTGCAAGAGATTTGCTAATGAAGACGCCGATGCTGCTGTTAAACTTCTTGTCAAAGCGCTTGCTGCAGTAATTATGCATTGATTGAAGTTGTTCGTCGACTCTAGATATAGATTTAGTTTTATAGTTTGAGTACTTTGATTATAATTTGACTTTTTGGTTAAATAATGAAATGTTGTCCAGTTTCATAGGTTAATTTATGTCAAACTGCTTGCTAAACTTCCTGTTAGAGTGATTGGTGTTGAAATTTTGCTATAATTGTCTAAGTTTTTCTTCTACAGGAGTCATTTTCAATTTAACTTCTTGTCAAAGTGGTTGTTAGTAGAAATTGGCACTTGCTTCTGCTGAATTTTGAATAATTCTGAAGTCCATTAAATACATACATATATTAGAAACTAAGTCCGTCATTCTCTCCACTTTGCCTAGATTTTTCAAACCCCAATATATATTTAACATTTTAAACGTAATATTTTCTCATATATTATTTGGTTTTATTTGGTTTTATTCGAGTTGAATTGTAGTTTAACTTTATGCAAGACGGAATGTTAAAGTGCTTGTCAAACTGATTTTTTCTAATTTAATGTACTTTTGCTCAAATCTATGCAGTTGATGCTTAAATTCTTGTTAAACTCTATGTTCAAGTGCTTGTTAAAGATTTTTACCTTGATTGAACTTGGTCTTGTGCATAATACATCCTGAATTGTATTCCTACATTCATATATTTTATCTACATAACATACAACTCTTGGAGAATCTCCGCAAATAAACTTGAGTCGTGTTTACGCCTTGAAAGCTGACATTTGACTCATTTCGAATGCCGAACCCATGACAAAATCATAAGCTGTGCAAACAGATAAAAGAGGGATTGCAATAATTGTAATCTTACTTAAAATATATAAAGTATTTCATATAAAAATATATATATTTATATATATGATACCTATACGACATCAGTTTTCAATAATGTAAGGATTTCCTGATTCACAAGGAATCAGGAAATCATAATATTATACCATAAAAACAGAGAGTTCTTTGCTTAGGAGTGTTCCACTTGGAAATACCTTGCTTGTTTTGAGCACTCTAGATTTGTAGCTTTGCTTCAATTGTATGTCAACTGTCAGTTGATATCTTTGAAAATGAATAAATTTGTATAAAATATATTTAGAGTTTTGTAGAACTTTTATAGTCCATGACTTCCTTTCGGAAAGACAAAGAGGCGACGGGCGAACGGGTGGAAGTTCGAGAAATCTAGGGAATATATTTCCCTAACGAAAATTTTAGAAGAATGTTTCCTGAAGAATTGTTATCCGAGATGAAGTATATATAATATGTATATTTCTAATATTGATTAACTATCATAGTTGGTATCATTTATTATTATTCTGACAGCAAGTTTACCTCTTTCTTAGGTCAATGCAATTAATAATCATTTGTCATTAGTCATTATCATTAGTTAATTCATATTTTTAATTAATAAATGAAAGTTTCGCTGTTGCATGAAAACTCTTATAATCAGTTTAATGATGTGTTGAGCTATGAAACGTTCATTAAATGAGACTGAAATTATATGGAGAGTTTTAAGAGATATGCAGATAATGAAGAGAGTTTCTGGTTACAGTCATTCAAAGTGGATGGATAGAGAGATAGAGTATATAAAGAAATTTCTTGATTGAAAAACCGAGCAGAATATATATAGATAGAGGTTTTGAGGCATATCTATGGATTGAAATGAATGAATCCCAAGTTCTAAAGGTGAATATAGAGGTAGATAGAGATGTAAATGGAGAAATGGATAGATGTAAATACATACATAGATGCATACTCTATTGGAAAGATAGAATTGAATTGGATCGATATTAAAATTGTCAATTGATATATATATATATATATATATATATATATATATAGAGAGAGAGAGAGAGAGAGACACAGAGAGATAAAAGAAATGGTGATAGGTTAAAGATTGGATGCATACAGTAAAAGATACAGATAGATAGATGTAGATAAAGATAAACTCAGTTTGCCCACCTGTCCTATAAGACTCTCAACAAATAGATATACTTTAGTAGTTATTAAAGTAAAACGAGTGCTGAAGCTTCATTTAACTAATTCTTAATTAACGGTTAAAGTTAATTAGTCTGCAGTTAAGTGGATTAACTAACTAAAATCTCTCCTTCTCTACTCAACACTGAAATGGGACTTCATTATGTGAAGCCCTTGATTTGGCTGACTTTATCTGTGGGTTAGGCCAAACGCCATTTTAAGTGATATGGCAACTCTTCGTAAGTGTGGGTGTGTGTGTGTATGACAGCTGGGTATGTGCCCGCTTGTGGCATGCCTCCTTCTGGCTTGCCTCCACATCGACATCGAATGCACGTTGATTGAGCTCATCCTGTCTTCGATGCGGCTCGATGCCAGGCTCTGTCGTAAATTATTGATTGGCTTTAATTCCGTCGATAGATTGGCCTCAACTGCTCTTAACAGCTTAATTGAGACGCCGTGCCGCAATAAATGCGATAAAGCGCCACAGCAACAAATGCAACCAAAGAAACAGAAGAAGAAGCAAAAGAAAAGAAACTAATAATGTGCCCAGATGGATGACGATGCAGCCTCTAGTCGTGGCCAGTGGCACGACGATGCCCAAGCAACGAACAGGAGGCAGCGGCAGCGGCAGCAGCAGCAGCGGCAGAGGCAGGGGCAGAGACTGCAGCTCTAACGACAGCAACTCCGGTAGCAGCCTCCAACTGAATGGGGGGCATTTAAGTTTAATTTGTGTTCGACGCTCGTTGCTGTTTTTCTGTTTTTTTTTTTCTCTCTCTTCTCTTTCTCATTCGCTGCGGCTGCGACGGGCTCGACAAATCCCGCAAGCAATGACCGAGAGGCAGCGGCTGAGGCAGAGGCAGCGAGCTGTGAGCTCAGACTCAGCTTCAGCTACAAATGTTGTATTCAGGGCGCATGCCGAGCCACACACGCATACACACATACATATACATATAACACATACATACATACATACATACATACATACATACATATACACATTCAGATACGCATTTGTTTTCTGCCAGTAGATTTTCCCAATATATACATATGTATGTATGTGTATGTATTTGTGACGTCACAGGCGGCCGGCAACATCCACATCATTCAGCATCATCATCATAATCATGCTTATGGCTCACGGCTCACAGACCGCTTGCCCCATGCCGTCTTTGGCAGTCTTGCCGCATGCCTCATATAACCAACCATTCCCAATTACCAGCGACGTCAACAGCAGCAGCAGCAGATGTTTATGTGCACTCAACGACTGTGTGTGTGTGAAGGCGCCTTTGTATGTGTGCATGTGCGCTGGCCTAAGCTGTTGCTGGCGGTCGTGGCATGCAGCCACAGGCGCGGTAGGGCTGTCAGCTAACTATAATACAACTAAAAAAAATTTAAGTCATAATAATTTGAAAATAATTAAAAAATATAAATTTTAATTAAATAAATATATTATTAAAATAAGAGAGATAAAATATATAAGGATCAACATTAAAAATAATTATCATATTTTAATTTTTTAAAATATGTATTAAAAATAAAATAAAAAAATATATAAGCAAAATTATTTAAATAATATATCAAAATATTTAAAATTATAATACATAAATATATAAAAAAAAATTTTTAAATAGATAAATAAAATATTACATATATAATATAGTATACTTAAGCCCTTAAACTTTTCAAATTCCCATCAATTTCATATGAACTCCATCTACACATGCAATAGCTGGTCCACACAAATATCTCAAGCAAAGTAAAAACACTCGACAACCCTGTTTAGCGTGTGTTGCTTTGCTATCTACGCGTGCACAGAGCCACAGAGACAGCGACAGAGGCAGCGCAGCGGCAGAGCTCAAGCGTTCACTGCCGCTCAGAGCATAATAATGAGTTTTCTCACTATGCGCTTCGTCCTCATTTTCCATATAGCGCACACACACACACAAACGCACAAACAAACAGACAAAGTGACAGTCGTCGTCGTCGGGGGTAGGCAAAAAAATAGTAAAAAGAAGAGGAAGATATAAATAATATGCTGGCTTTACAAGTTAGGCAACGGGGGCTGCTGCTGCTGCTGAATACCCAGATACAAGATACGCGCCACGAAACGAGCAATACGAATGGGCGACAAGGCAAAGCCATAGCCACAGCCACAGCCACAGCAGCGGCAGCAGCAGCAAACTGGTTGCCAGTGACAGCCTCAGACTCAGCCGCAGTAGCTGCGGCGGCGAAGATGCGTGGAATGAAGTAGGTATAGCAAAACTGACAACTGAAGCAGCGCTGCCAGCGGCGAAGCCATATGCAGCGACCAAGCCAAACCGAACCGAACCGAAAAACCAAAAGCATTAAGCGAAGCGAAGCGAAAATAACAACAAAAGCAAGAGGCAAAAAGCAAACGAAATAGGAATGTGTGTGTGCATGTACGTGAGGGTCGCTGAGAGCAGCAGGCAGATAGAGAAGCGAAAGGCGAATTGACGAAACTGTGTGTGAGCGGCGAATGAGCGGCGCAAAACAGAGAGACCAATACATAGTCGAACTGAATGCATGTACCTAGCGGTGTGCGAGTGTGTGTATGTGTGTGTTGTGACAAATGTTAGTTGTACGAACGAGGAAAGCGGGGCTAAAAGGTTGGGCAATGAAGACAACGACAACAGCGCTGGCAGCGACGCCAGCAGCACTCAGCATGATACCGAATACCCACAGCCTTGAGAGAGCGATAGAGAGAGCGAGAATACGAGCGGCGCTCGTGTGCTGCTGCTGCTGCTGCTGCCGACGCCGTTGGCTTTGACTCAGTTTTGTATGAAAACAAAAGGTTTCTGCTGCTGCCGCTGCCGCTCTGGTGTTGCCTTATAATTAATCAAAAAATATTTTAGTTTCAATTAAACGTATGCGGCGTAGCCGATAATAAATTATTTCATTAAAGTTACCTACGGATGGTAGTCGCAAGAAACACACACACACATACACATACATATGTACATAGACGGACAGAGGCACTCCAAAAAATATGCGAAAAGTTGACATGGGCTAAGGGCAGAGCGAGGCGGCAGCACGACACGACAAAAGTTTCAGCAAAATAACGGCAAAAGTTACCCAAAAACTTAAGCTTTGCTTCAAGAGAGATAGACAGAGTGAGAGGGAGAGAGGAGAGGGCAAAGGACAGACAGTGCGAGCGGGAGCAAGGGAGAGACTTGTGCAAAAGTTCGCCTAAGTCGCGTACAACTTTTTTTATGTTCACGCCAATTTGATGCTTAGCGGGAAGCAGAAGGTGAAGGAGGAGCCGGAGATGGAGAACAACTAAAGTAGCTGTGAAAGGAAATCCGACTGCGGATAAAACTCTCGACAGTCAATGCAAAAAGTATGCGTAAACACAAACTAAAGCTAACTAAAGGTCAGCTCAAAGTTCAAATTCAATGGAAATTTGATCAGTTAACTGCAGTTGCTTGATATGGGGATTTGTTTACTATGATTAAATGATGCAAATGGATTTTGAAGTAAAGAAAACTTAAGATGAAGTGCAAAAATGAAGAGGTTTATGGACTATATTTGAGTATTATGGCTAAACTGCTAGTGGAACTTGGGTTAAATTGTTATAAATTGAGCAAATAATAATTATAAATGATATAATATTCTAAAAATAACTATTGTCTGTAAACAACGGTTGCTTTGCAAGGGTTTTTTTTTATTAAATATAATATATGTACCTCTAAATAATCTTCAAAATCTCTATGAGTCTTAGCGTTAAGAATAGCTTAAATCTTCAGAAAACTCCCAAATTGTTAGTATAATTTTCAGTAGTCAAACTACACTTAAAATCCGATAGTTTTTAGTAGAGCGACTACGAAATTGTATAGTTCCGAAGTATTAAGCTTAGCTTTAACTCTGAGGATTTTATTTATAGAAACTTGCAGTCAAATTTAACCTACTAAAAAGCCTTTAAAACGGCTTGAAAGCAGATAGGATTGGCTTTAATATACTGCAGGTGCCTTTCTAATATTCTAGAATATTTTAAAAAATTTCCAGTCCTCTATAACTCTCCGTTTCTCTTAGATACTCCCAGGAAAATATTCTGCATCTTACATATACCTCTAACTATCCGTTATTCCATTGCTCAAATTAAATTCATATTAAGAGCATCCCAGTTATCCTTAGTTATATATATACCCGGATATTTAACAGATTTATTTTTAAAGAACTTAAAGAGTTCTACTGATAAACACATAAAGGAAAGTTGATTTTCTTTTGGCTCCATCTTTTTTTGCCCCAGTTGAAAAGGGGTTTCCGCCATGACGCAGCAATTCCTCGGGCATCCTTCCGCCTAAGACTTAATTGAGCTAAGCCTCTTAAAGGCGAAGTCAAGGAATCTGTGCCTCTTGGACACGTCGCTATTAAATGAATATTACGAGTATTTTTTAGAAGATTTAATCAGAGATATGTGAGTATACTTAAGCTACTTTAATGGAATTAGGGAAGAGAAGTCTTGAATAAAGTTGAATTGAAGGTTTGTTAGATTAGTTGACTAAGAGAGTATATGGCTTAAAATATCAGTGTAATCTGAGTTTTGTCTCAGCTTAGTCTGTGACTCTCTATAAGAAATCAATTTGAATATAACAGAATATAACAGTTTTGCTATAGATTAAGGCTTTATACCTAGAAACTGTACTCTATAAAGACAATTGAAGTCATGCATATATGTATTTAAGTTGACTATAGCAAGGAATCTATATACTATAAGATGTCTATACTATATCCCATAGTCTTCTTCACAATATGTTTGTATATGTTGTATTATGATTAATACCTTTCCAACATCTCTTGTATCTCCCATTGAAAAAGGTCTATATATAGTTTTTTGCTCAGACCTTTCCATGATTGTTTCAAACTCAAGATTACATCCTATCTAGCTGAAGATTGGGTGCTGATTTTACTCTATAATAGCTATATTCCACAGACGAAGCCTTCTAGCTAATGATCTAGCTCTGATATGCAATAGATCATATCTTTATACATATAGGAGGATAGGAGCTGAAAGACTCACTGAGTTGTGTATCTGCAGAGCTATTACAAATAACTGCATAAAGTAACTATCGATCAATAGAGTTAGATATTGAGTCTTAGACTACAAGTAACAAGGAATATAGATTCCAGTATCGCTGTTCTTCAAGCTATAACTAGTTGAGAATTACAAGATGGAAGCTTGACAAAAGCAGCAAAGCAAGCTCTAAAGATCTTTGTATATAGTAATACCTATGTACATAGTATATAGTATAGTTTACTTATAGTCCCCAAACTTTATCTACACTTGGAGCTCAATCTGTTTATCTTCCACTGAAAGTCGACATCTTGAGCATTGTCGCAAAGAGAATAACTCATATATCTTTCTATATATGTATATTAATGTACATCTCACATATATAAAGATTACTTATCTTGTACACATATGTCTATATATATATATATATATATATATATATATATATATATATATATATATATATATATATATATATATATATATATATATATATATATATATATATATATATATATATATATATATATATATATATATATATATATATATATATATATATATATATATATATATATATATATATATATATATATATATATATATATATATATATATATATATATATATATATATATCTTTACCTCCATACATATTCACTTCTTCGCTAAAAGTTTCCAGTCAAACAACTTATCGAAGGTGTGGGCATTTTTTTTGGCTTTCGGCTTTTGAATGATCTCATGTAGGCGTGATCGATAGGCATCCAATTAGGTGAAGATTGCGGATGTCTGAGGTGAAAAAAGTTGCCATAGAGCCATAGAGTGTCAAAAGTTGAATAGTCTTAGTATTTGTCATACTTAAAGATAGAGTAAATCGGAATTTACAAGCATAACAATGGAGATTTCCAGACTCCAAGTATAACTCTCTTAGGAATAATATATTTTTCCTGGGTTTTGATATACATATAGGTTGATAGTTGGGGAAAGGATTTGCCACATATATAAACTATATATATATACATATAGAGATAAAATGGATGATGGATAGAAACCATGAACATCGAAAATTTGGACTACCTAGAGATGAAACATGAATAAGGAGTATAGAGAGCAGAGAGAGCTAGTAAAAAGCTTTCAGAGCAAAAACCGAAAGAAAGAAGTTTGAAATGATATTTAATTAAGCAGTTATAGACAGTATACAGTGTGACCGTACTATGTTTAACATAAAGACGAAGTTATTTCATGTTTTTGTTTCCTTTTTAAATGAACCTAGAAATGATGTGAAATCAAATTTCCTTTAAAGCTACATAAAATAGTTTTATATCTAGTTTTATTATAGTCTAGACTTTAGTTGGTTGAGCATTATACAGAACTATGCATATGTATCTAGAGTAGAGAATTTGTACTGTACTTATAGAGGTTAGAGGCTAGAGGTTTTGGAGCATAAGAACATTTTAGTCTGAGAAACCTTCAGAGAAACTACATATTCATTCCTTTCCTTCCTTTATATACCTTCATTACAGATTTCACTGTACATACACTCAAAGCTCTATGTTAACACAGATTTCATAGTGTATATTGCTGCCCATATATGATTTTTTTGCTTTTTCTATGAAATACTTATTGAGATATGAAAGGGAAAAGATAATATAATCTATATAGGAACACCCATTTTCATATTTACTCAAACTCAAGCGGATTATGTGAAATATTAAGTATGTAAATACTCCTCTCTCTCTCTCTCTGTCCATCTGCCCCTCCCACTCCCACCCTCTCGTGACAACCCTGATCTGATTATGCAAATTCCTGCGGCAAGTGTTGAAAATCCTTGGCCCTCTGCGCAAATCAAAGTAATTTGAATATTCACTTTAATTGAAAATGGAATTTGAAAAGTTAAAGATGAGGCAGCAGCAATGTGGCAGCAACAATGTGGCAACAATTTAATCTCTTGAAATTGCGCAAAAATTTCCGGACGGGTGGGGGGCGTGTCATGCCCAGTCGACCATTTTCGACCCAACTAAGAGGTTTTTGCCAATTTTCAAAATATTTCAAGGCGAGGGTTGGGCGTCGGCGTTGGCATCGACGTCGACTGCGACGCAGCGCCACATTCATAAGCTAATTAGTGGGCTTAATTTGAAGGAGCAGAGCAGAGGCAAAGGCGATTAGAGCTGTGACAAAGCCCACAGGTCACAGCGGCAGGCATTACGCAATAATTACGTAAGCTGAAAAATAAGCAAAAATTCTTGGACAAGCATTAGATGACAAATAGTCGAACGATTGTTAAGAGATTAGAGTGAGATCTGAAGGTCTGGACAATTAATCATATATTGTTCTTGTTGTTGTTGTTGTGTGATAAATCGAAGCAAATTATAATTGGACAAAGCGCAAAAGCAACAACAACAGAAAAGCTGCCCAGCTACACACACACACCACTACGTATGCGTGTGTGAGCAAACGAAATGAAACGCGAAAGGCAAATCAAGCAGCAGAACAAGAACAACAACAGCAACAAGAACAACAATAAACTACACCCACGAATGCGGCATCAAAATGCGCCTCCAAACAGTTTCCCAATCAAAATGTAAATATGCCGCAGTCGCGGCCAACGCCAGCGTCGCTGCCAGCCAAATGGTGGTGGACGACGCGTCGCTCCAGCAGTCGAACGGCCTGCAATTTAAAAGTAAACACACACATACACGCACACAGAGACATACACTATACTGCAGCGCAAAAGCAAATGCAAAGGCAACGCCATCGCCATGTTTGCGCGCATAACGTGAAACTTGCTTTGCTGCTGCTGCTGTGCGCTGTCAACGTCAGCAGCAAAACAGCGCACGCAGAGCGCGGGCTAGCCCCGCTAGGAAATCTACTAGCGCTTGTTATATGTGCGCTGGCAGACGCTGACTAAATTTAACACTGGGCTGTGTGTATGCTTGTATGTGTGTGTGTGTGTTTGTGCGCAATATTAAATGGGAACGATGAACGACGAGTCAAAAGCAATAGCAATAGCAGCAGCAGCAAGAAAGCGTAGCACTTGCTAGTGGGCATGTGTATGCCAGAGTGTGTGTATGTGTGTGAGTGTTTGTGTGGCTGGCAGTGGTGAGTGAGCGAGCAGCCGTCGGCTGATGCTTGCTGTTGCTGTTGTTGTAGTTGGTATTCGTAGCGTAGCTGGCATTCAGCTTTAGACATTTACGTTTACGTGTACCGCAAGTGCTCATTACGTATTCCACTATACACATACACGCATACACATGCCTTTTTTGAGGGTTAATATGTATGAAAAAATACTTCACAGATTTTGCGCTAGCTCGCAAATCTTGCTTGTTTACTCGCTCGTTTATACCCTTAATTTTACTCATTTCATTTGTTTTTTTTTTTTTTTTTCATTTTATTGCATATTTTTGTGTTTTTATTTCGTGCACATTCCGTCTCGCTCTTACGGTCGCGTCTATCTTTGTCTTTTTGTGTGCGCGTACTTTGAGGCTAATAAATTATGCGCCCTTTTGATAAATGTCACTTGGAAAGTATGTACATTCCGCCTAATTGTGGCGAGACCGTGAACGAAAGTAGCGGACAGAGAGAGAGAGAGAGAGAGAGAGAGAGAGAGAGAGAGCGAGCGAGAGAGTGTGAGTGAGATTGAGAGACTGGGGACATTAATTGCCATAAAGGCGCTGTAATAAGCGCACCTGTCAAAATTTATTTCACATTTAACAGTTTGTTGTGGCAGCTGAAGAAGCGGAGGAAGCAAAGTAGCGTGGAGAGGTGAGAGTGGGTGCCATAAACACAGGAAATGAAACGCAATGGCAATGAAATTTGATTGAAGCGATGCTTTTGTTGGAAGTAAAGAAAAGAGGGGAACTGAAACGAAATGGCAATGGAACTCAATTGAAGAAGAAGACAAAAACAGAATGAACTGGAAGTAAAAATAAAGAAATCCGATATGAAATAAGCTAAATAAAATATCAGATAGAAGAGGCAACTTCAAGCCTGTTTGAAACGGGGCTGTTTGGCAAACTGAAACGATATGGAATCGAACACGCCACTAAGCTGAAAATAGAACAGCATATGGAACAATGAATGGAACGAAGGCCATATCCCTTTATCCCATAGAGGAATCGTAACTGTTATAGCTAACAAATTCAGGAATATAATATATTATTATAGAATACAATTTTTCAGGCTTATTGGTCACGGTAGATCCATCTGGATCGACCTAGAACTATACGAAAAAATCAGAAATTTTGTAATATGTGTAGATATGACGGAAGTCTAAGAAGGATGAGTTTTCTTATAGTATATAGTTATATCATTTATCTATATATATGATAAATATATAGAATACAGCTAACTTTACGCTAAGCTTTGCTGCCAAGAGTTGCGCATTCCATGAAGTATGTCAAATGTATCTACATTCAAGCAAAAGTATCTTAAGCTATATTATAAGTTCGAAAAGTATAGAAAGTATAATTAGTATATCCGAGCAGAATTTACGGAGTTGCAGTGAGTACAGCAAACCATGAAACATATCAAATGTATCTCAAATCAAACAAAAGTATCTGGAATTTTAATGCAAAGGGTTCAGGAAGGCTATGCAAGAAAAGTTAATTTATATACAGGAAAAGTTCTGTTAAAGACCAAATGGAAATGGAATAGAATATGTTGAACTTTAATTGACTTTCAAAGTCTTTCAAGCCATAAACAATTGCAGATGTATCTACACTCAAACCCAAAGTATCTCAAAGTATATCTTAAATCTCATATCTTACGCAAACAAGTGGATAATTAGCTAGCTCAAATAAATATGAAATTGAAATGAAACCGAATATGCTTGGAAATATGACGAGATGCAAATGTATCTGTGCTCCAAGCCAAAGTATCTGCAGCAGAATGTTTGCTCCGTGCTCCGCACAAATATTCAGTTCGTGCAGCTTCTGGAAATGTAATATGCAACCGCACAGACAAAACCACAGGAGGTTGCCACACACAAACACACACACGCATTAATTATTCGTTTTGCCAGGAGGATTCATTTGCAGTTGGGTCGCAAGGACACACACGTGCAGTCACACACACACACACACACGCATCTATAGCTGCAGTTAGACACACACAACTAACCACAAGCCGCTACTAAGCGGTGCACAGGGTCTAGGTATGGAGGGATACACATGCATGGAAATAGCAGTTAGTTGGAGATGCGAGAGAGAGAGAGAGAGAGAGAGAGAGAGAGAGAGAGAGAGAGAGAGAGAGAGGGAGAGATAGAGAGAGAGAGAGAGAGAGAGAGAGAGAGAGAGAGAGAGAGAAAGATTGACATAGTAATTGACATTGAGATAGTAAGACTTAGGAGACGGAGTAGATGAGAAACCAGAGGCTAATATGAGTTAAAGGAAATGGGGAAGACAAAGTGAGAGCAGAGGAAGAGACAGCAGTAGAGAAAGAACAGTGAGAGAGAGAGAGAGAGGGCAATCATAGTTTAAGAAGTTCAGAGAACGAGAGAGACATCTCTACCACTTGCTTAAAAAGAGATATAAAGATATCCGTCCCTCCTATACTCTCCTATACCCTCCAATACTTACATTTATTAGACAGCGTAATGAGAGCAAATATCTGATGAGCTCCAAGATCGTTAGTCATTCGAATGAAATATGATATTGAGAGATCGAGTGGAATATTTCCATATGACTTTTAAGTGGACTTTATTTTATGAATTATGCAGTAATGCCAAACCGTTGACGATAGCTGAAATATTCATTTTTTCCTCAACTCTTATGCTATAAGAATTCAACTTAAGTGAAGGCATTGTAATACCAAAAGTGTCTACATACAAATCTAACTAAGCCCGCTGATACTTAAGTCAGATAATGTCAGAACTCATGCAGGAGTCTTTCCCTATTGGGGTTCACCTGCCACATACACAAACTGTACTCGCTTCAGACAATTGTACTAGCATCGGTGATATATGCTGTGCCGTCGCAAGTAAACGCTTATCTGCATCATTTATCACACCGAATGTCTGAGGACGATTTATCCAGCCATTGCCGCGCATATCAATGTGTAGCGAGCCTTGAAATCAACGCGAAGACGTGCGAGAAATATATGCGCTCAAGGACATGCGATTTGCCACTTGTCGCGTGTCGCTGTCAACGTGAGTTTTTTTTCCTGTTTCTCATTCTGCTTTAAGCCTTTGAAATGCAAATTGGAACGTTTTCAAATTCAATAAAATTTGCGCTCTGAGCGAGATCAAGTGGGCTTCATATGTCAAGTGGGTGTCTGTCACAGAGATGCAGATACAAAGATACACACACACGTATACACACGTATACATGTAGGCCTGATACCTTTTGCATATGGCCCCACTTATTCATATTTTATACAAAATGCCCAACGCATAACAGCGACGGCGACGGCGACAGCGGCAGCGGCAGAGGCAGCGAATTCACGATAATTATAAACACCAAGGCCAATACGTAGCTGGCACGATTGACGACGACGACGACGACGGCGTCGCTGCCGACGCTAGCGTCAATGCAGACGCGTTAATCTCTCATTTGACAGTTGAATTCAATTAAAAAAGGCACCCACACACACACACGAACACGCACGCACGCACACACCGAGCCACCCCAAAAAGGTAAAGGCGTCGCAACATACACAAAGCAGACACGAGGCAGCGACACGAAGTGTTCGTGCTGTTGCCGAACAGCCGAGCGTCGTAGTTGCAGCCAATCAAGCCGCACAACAGCCGCAGGGTGGGCGGTACAGCAATGGCGCGAAACGGCAACAGAGCGTCTCTTTGTCTCGCTCGCGCTCGAGCCTCGAGCTCTCGCTCTCACGACGACGCTCTCCATGCGCAGACGCGACGAACGCATGGGCAGACAGCGCGCTGCCGAATTCGTTGGCAGGTCTAATCAGAATCAGTCTTTGAACAGTTTTCGTGCCGTGCACTTTGCGGACGGAGTAAAGTCAATTTCGAACGCTGTCAGCGCACAAGAGAGACAGTGAAAGAGCGATTTAGTGAGTGAGTGTGAGAGAGAGCAAGAGCATTTGAAATCTCGACCGCTGTTCGTGATAATAAAAACGTGTATGAGAAATCGATAAGAGAAGCAGCAGCTGAAGTGAAAGAAGAAGCACACACAGCGCCCATTCTATATTTGTGTGTGTGTCGGCAAGTGCTATAAAGTAAGCAGAAGAGTTCATCACTTGAATCGATTTATGTGTAAAAATTGATTTCGATTCCAAGCCGGTAAACGGCAAATACCTGAATTCATTCGATTTGCGTCGCAGTTTTCGGGTAGCGCTTGGAAAAGCAACGGTGTGTACATTTCTAATAAGAAAAATTTCACTTTGCTTTTGATTGCGCGGCGAGCGCGGCGAAATGTAACGAAAAGAAATATACATTTATGCTGCTGCTACAAACTGCTGTTGTGTGTGTGAAAATTTTGTAAACACACGTACACGTGACAAGTGCGTTTGCTTTGGTGTGCATGCGTGCGTGCCTGTGTGTGTGTGTTGTTGTCGTATTGGAATTTTCGTCGTCGCCGCCAATTCGAAATAAAAACCGAAACTAAAACTGCGGCGAAGGCGAAAACACGCGCGCGCAAATTGTAGAAAGTTTTGTTTTGGGATTTGGTTTGTGCCGCTGTTACTCGCTCTCTCCCCACAGCCCACAAGGGGCGGCCGCTCTCTCGCCGCGGCGAATAGATACAAATTGGTGTCGTCGTCGCTTCGTGTGCTCGTTTCGCCTCAATTGCGCGGCGAGTACCGAATGCGAGTACGAACGCAGCGTAGCTGTCGCTCGCACATAGCATTTGAATTTCGTGCATTGCTTTCAGTTGTATTTTCAGCGGCTGCTGTTGTGGACAATCTACCGCACGTGCATAACGCAAGTAAATTTCGTTCGTTCATATATGTATACAAATCGCGTCGGCAAAGCTTGTTGCGTGCGCGTCGTCGTGTCTCCAACTGTGTATGTAAGTGCGAGTGTGTGTGTGTGTGTGTGTGTGTAGCAACCACCCTGTGAACTGTTGTTGTAAATTGAGCTCGTGCCGGCGCCAGTTGCTGTTGTTGTTGTTATTATTGCTTCGCTTCGTTTCGTTTCGATAGCGATAACAGCGAAGCGGCGAAGTCTGTGCAAGCTGTGGCCATTTCGTCACTGTCAGCGTGTAACTGTTTATGTGTGTGTGCCTCGTAAACTAATACGTCAGCGACATTGAAGACGTCATCAATGTTGTCAATTGTTCAGCCCTAAGCCACCCACTAAGACCCGGCACAGTGGGCCACTTTAGCCCAACACTTGAGTGCGAGTGGGGTTGGGCGTGGGCGTTGATGAATGGCCCTGCTAGTGTTTGTTTTGCGTCCACCTACTCATTATCCTTAGCAACGTTTGCATTTTACACATAAGGCTGTGTCCAGATTCCACTCTCTCTCTCTCCGTCGCCCCCCTTTCTGCTCTCCTTTGGCTGTTGCTAACTCTATCCTAGTTTGCCAGCTTTTGTTTTGCTGCCTTCCTTTTTGCTCGCTTTTTGTTTTGCTTGCGTTTTGTTGTTTCTTTTTTATTTTGCTAGCATCGCATCGCAGCTTCTCTCTGTCATTGCTGCCGCCTATTTCGTCTTGCCTTTTACAAGCTGCTTTCGTGCCAGTTTCGCGTGAGCGTGTGACGTACAAAAGCAGAAAACATGTCAAAGGCAAAACGGGGCAAAAACAAAATGAGAGAAAGAGCGAGAGACATAAAAGTGGGCAGCGCATTTGCGGGCCAAGGCGACTTTTATTTGCCCTACAGTTAGATTTGGAGACTGTGGCTGGGCAGCAGCTGTGCGAGTCCTCAGCTTAAGAGTTTATCTTGGTATAAATTTACTTTTTTATGTAGTTCCCAAGTGAATCCAAACTCTACAATAAAGAAAGGTTTCGAAATGGCTCTAGTTAAGCTTGAATTGACTTTCTTTTAGTTCTTTACCAAGATTAAGATACATCATAGCTTGATATCGGTCTTATATTATATGTCATACAAGAAAAGATGGAGTCACAAGACTTATTACCAAATAAGTGAATAAAAGTCAATAGACAGTTTAAGTATGGGACACAAAATGTGTTAAGGAAGAGATGAGTAGAGTTTACAAAGATTGATAGATAAACAGATGAATAGGGGGTTATGTATGTGGATAGCTAGATTGGGGATACAGACTTAGATTGTGTATCCATGAGCTACCATCTATTGATGGTTACATAGATGCATAAATAGGAGAGAGATATAAACATATAGTTCTATTTCTCTATATATATATACATATATATAAGTACCTATCATTATTTAGATACTTATCTATAGATGTATCTAGCTTCCTGGATAGATATTTTTGTAACTATAAGGGAAGGTATCTTTAAGATATAGGTATTTTGCTAAAGATGCATCCATCTTTCTGTATGTATAGCTGCATGTTACTATACTATCTTTCTGGATGCAGATATCTGTTGTTCAAACTGTCTAAACATCCACTCATTTCGCTATGTCTATAAATAATCATTGAGTCAATGGGTTTTTTAGACTTTATAGATAGGTATGTATATGTTTGTAGGTTAGCATATTGAAAGATATATATAGAAGTGTTATCCTGTCTCATATCTGATATATAAACTATGTGCTTTAAAGCTCCATCTTTTATAATGTACCAACTTTCGCTAACATTAGATGTCTCTAAAATAGAATTGCCAATTGGAGTATCCCAAAATGATCTAATATTGCATAGGATTGCCTTATGAATGAATCTTAAGGCTCATCTTATTGTTACTCTCGACAAGACTTGAAAGCCTTGACCACATACTATTTACCCAACTGTGCGTTGACTAATATTTTATACAATTAATCTTATATTTGAAACACACAACTCTAGTCGGCTGACTTGGTCTCTCAACTATGCTAATTTGACACCAAAAGCAACTTAATTACAGACAAAACAATTAGGACTAGTTCCTAAAAGCTACAACAGCAGCAGCAGAAGCAGCAGACATACGTTAGATGAAAACATATGTACATATGTATGTGTGTGTGTGTTTTTATGTATGTGTGTATTTCCACACATTAACATGACATTTGCTGCTGTTGCTGTTTTTGTTGTTCCATTCAAATCTCATCAACTTGATGTGGCATACATATTCTTCCTCTTCCTCTTTGCTCTATGCCTATGCTCGCTGCCGCTGCCTCTGCCTCTGCTGCTGCTGACTGCTGACTGCCTCTGTGTCTGCTGCTGCCTTTGCCCGTGCTTCTTAACCAAGCCAACCTGCTGATCCAACTCGCTGCCCACATTGTAATTATCATCAACATCATCATCATCATTATTATTATGATTATCAACTCTGACTCTGTGCGTTTGTGTGTGTGTGTGTAGGGCATAGCAAGAGCGTAATTTTCGTACTTTATTCGTTTGCACACCGAAAGACGAAGACGAAGACATCGGGCGCAGACGAAGGCGAACGTCAACAGACGAAGGCAGCGAAGACGCCGACGAAGACGAAGGCGCAAAAACCTAAAACTAGATTCAAGTGCGCTGTGCGTGTGTGTGTGTGTGTGTGTGTGCGAGAGGTTGTGTGTCGGGTGCCCTCTGTGTGCGGGCACAAAGGGCGTCGCTTGTAAGCCCAGTAGCGTACCGTGGCCCCCTTGCACACCCGCCTCTGCCTAAATGTGCGCTCGGCATATGAGTTAGTTTTTTGTTCTTTTTATATACATAAGTGTGCGTGTGTGTGCTTGTGTGTGTGTAGTTTTTTTTTCTTTTTTGGCATTGTTCCGATTCATGGATGGCTGATTTACTAGTTGAAAGTGCTGCGTCTGACGTTGCCAGATCTTTTTGTGGCAGCCACAGTTGCAGTTGCAGTTTGCAGCCTACATAGTTATAAAGATATAGATACATAGTTATGTATGCGTGTGTGTGTGTGTGTGTTGGGCTTTTGTTTGACAAACGAGACGAGACGAGTCGAGAGACCTAGTGCGACCCAACCACATTCATGTCGCTGGGTGTTGATGTTGGCTGTGTTGCTGCGATTTTAGCTTTATGTTGTTTCTCACAGTCGGTTTTCTTCTTACCTCTGTTTGGCTCTGTGTGGCGCTTCTTTTTGTGAAGGCAAAGCTTCACTCTGATCTTTAGTTTTTGCTTGCCCAGATCTAACAGCCATAATGATGCATAGACTTGGCATATGAAGTCCAGGGTTTGATATCTGCTTGAGATGTAGTTTAGATCTAGATCGAAGAGTCTTATAACGCTTGAGCTATCCTATACTATTACTACTATAAACTACTTACCAAATAGTTTTAGTGTACTTCACTCTTATATTATATAGTGTATTATAAGACCTAACAGTCTTATACAGCTTAAGCTATCATTGCAATTTCTATACTAGAACGCACTTGGCTAAGACAAAGGTTCGAGCTCCACTTAAGATTGGGTTTCAGCTTAAATCTGTCTTTTATCTAATCTAATCTAATAGTCTTCTAAAGTTTTGACTCTGCTTAAGATATGACTATTCTCTATTGCTTATTCTCTCTTATAAGCCTTTCCTTAATCTTAATTTCTCCCTCTTCTTCTTCTTTCCCACAGGACATGTTAGCATCTAGAACATTGTAAACCATTGAAAAGAGGCTATCAAACACACATCTATGTATACACACCCACGCACAACAAAAATGCAATTGAAAATGGCAACAGCGCCGCAGCAACATAAACTGCAAGCAGCTGAACGCACTGGTTCCGCGCGCCAGCTGAGCCAGTTCAATGAGCAGTTCACGTGTCACATATGCCGCGGCTACATGATAGATCCAACAACTGTGGACAATTGCTATCATACATGTAAGTTGGCCAAAAGAACTAGCTGTAGATTGTACTATATATCTCTGAGTATCTATATATATCTGTCTATATCCATATACATATCTATACCTTCTACAACCCACCTCAATTGTCATCTCTTCAGATTGTCGCAGCTGCATTCTGAAGCATTTGCTGCGCGATGTTTACTGCCCACAGTGCAAGTCGAGCGGGGGCAAACATATCAGCGAGGATAACCTCAGGTAGGTGTTGCAACACCTCTTATTCTACTTCTTCTCCCTCCCCTCTTCTCCCCCATCTTAACTGTCTGTCTCGCCTCGTTCATTTGCAGATCCGATGACACTTTGCGTGCCCTGATTTATAAAGTGGTGCCCGGTCTCTATCAGCGCGAGGGCGAACGTCTAACTGAGTTTAAGGAACAGCATCAGGAACTGGATGCCGAGGAGGATTTGCTGCTCAAATCGTCAAGGGAACAGCAACAGGAGTTCTATACGCCCGGAGAGCCTATTAGGTGGGTCAAAGTCAAGTTTTTCCTTTAAATTCTTCCATTTCCTTTACATATCTTCCATTCGCATAGATCTAATAAGTCTCTTTCTCCACTTCGTAACTCACAACTGAAATTTCTTCTTCTTCTCCCTTTTCGCTCTCTTCCCGCATGCAGTTTATCGCTGGAATATCATCCGGCTACACTTAAAAATTGCGGTTCAGCCGAAAAGCCGCCCATCTGCTATCTGCAGTGCCCCGCCAATCTGAGGGTTCTGCATCTGCAGCGTTTTCTCTGCTCCAAGTACGACATCGATCCGGAGAATAAACACGTTGAGGTCGAGGTCACGTATGAGGATGAGGTTTTGCCGCTAAACTTTACGCTCATGGATGTCGGCTATTGTTACCACTGGCAGCGGGTGAGTTCCCAAACTTTTTGCTTTGTTTTGGGTGTAGAAAAGGGGATGTGAAGGGGAGGGGAGGGAAGGGATGCTATGGTATGGTATGGTATGGTATGGGCACGGGATAAGTAGAAGGTTGATTTGTTTTGCCTGTGTTTGGCACTTAAAATTAGCCGCTGGCAAATCGAATTGTGCCGCTCGTTTAGTGTCCATTCTGTAAATTGAATTCCGGGGTTCAGAGCCGCATCCAAAGGGTCGATCATATAGTTGATTAACGCTGTCTGTACCTAAGGGAACTCAGCTCTTAGAGCATATAGGTTTATGAAACTTGGTACAGCTTTGTCCTTTTGCTTAACTAAGATCATATTTTAGTATGAACATAATCGGAGCATTTTAAAATACAGCTCCCATAGGAATTATTACCAGAATTTGAGTTTTTCTTCAAGAATCTCGTTTATTTCTTAAGATATCTTATAGAAGGTGATCAATTATAAGTTTATTAATGTTTTCTTACAACAATATAATTCCCTTATTCAAGTACCATCCATTGTTCAGTCCATTTAGTTGCTTAACTCTGTCTATACCTATGTGAACTCAGCTTGTAGTAGATCTAGCTTCTTGAAACTTGGTACAGCTTTGTCTTTTAGCATTAGCAAGCACATATATCAGCAGCAACTGAATCGGTGCACTATATCATATAGCTGCCATAGTTAGTTGCATAGAAATTATATGTTTTTCGTATGATATATCAAGAAACTACTCAATTTGTTGTTATGAAAAGCTTTTCATACTTGAACAAGCATATCTTGAGCAATTTTCCATTTTCTATTTAATTTTTCGCCCTTGCCCCAATGCAGCATGCGCCCATGGCCTTTCGCTATAGAATTCTGCTGCACGAGCGCGCGGAAACAAAAAACGATGAGAGCAATTTGTCAAAGGTTAAACAGGATATTGAAGCGAGTGTCCCCATAGCCACAAAGCCAAGCAAGACGGTGACCTTTGCCGACGAGGTGATGCCGTTGCATGCAACAAGCAAAACGCGCGGCAAAGCGAACAACAACAACAACAACAACAATACAAAGTTGGCTAAGAGCAAGCGCCAGCCGGCGGCAGCCAGAGGAGCGAGGGAGATAGAAGAAGCTGCTGCGGCCCCAACAAATTTCAAGAGTTTGCGCAGCAATGATATGCGCTACAGCGATTATGGCCTGGTTAACAGCAATAGTAGCGCCAACTCCACTTCCTCCTCAACTGCGCCGCTGCTGCGTGTCAAGAGCGAGCCAGAACCAGAGCCGGAGCAGCCCAGCAACAACAACAACAACAACAACAATAGCAACAGTAATCTGTCGAATCTCAATATTGTTGTCAGCATTCCCCAGTCGCAGCTGAGCAAGTCCACGGCGAACTATGCGGACGAAGGCGCCTTTGAGCTGAAGACGGCGAATAAGAAGTCATCGCCGCTGAAGCTCAAGATCGAGCTGAACAGCATGAAGACGAAGCTAACGATGCCCAGATCGGCCGAGCCGCGGCTGGAGAGTGCGCCGGCGGTGCAGCAGCAGGTGGATCTGGAGACATATGTGAAGAACATCGGGCTGAAGCCCATTGAGCCTCTGCAGCAGGAGGCGCTCAAATACAGTCCCAATGCCTCGCCCATGTCCTCGAGCAGTTGCTCCACCAACGGCAGCAATGGCAGCGCGACCATCAGCAACAGTTGCCCGAACGCCAACTCCTCGTCGTCCTCCTCGCACCGCAAGCGCAAAAAGAAGCACTCGAAGGAGCCGAAGGATGCGAATGGCAAGCGCAAGAAGTTGCATGCGGAGATCAGTTCGCAGACCGATGGCAAGATGAAGATGAAGATTACGACAACGCACAACCACAAGGCACACAAGCTGGAGCTGAAGCGCTCCCATTCGCTGGCGGGCGGCGAGCTGGTCTCGCTCAAGCAGCTGCAGCTGGAGGAGCCAGCGCAGGGCGTGGCAGTGGCAGCAGCAGCAGCAGCAGCAGCAACTGGAGCAACTGCAGCCAAGGAGGAGGCCCTGAATCGCACGCTGGGCGAGGAGTCGCGCAGCATCAACAGCCTCATGCCAGCCAGCGCAGCGGCAACAGTTGCTACCGAGCCTGTGCTCAAATTGCCAGTGTCGCCGCCGCTGCCGCCCAGCCTATTCAAAGGCTACAGCGCGACAGCAGCAGCAACTGCAACACCAACAACAGCAACAACAACACCAACACCCACGCCCACGCCCACAACAGCAACAGTTGCTGCTGGCAGCAAGTCCGCCAAGCTAGCCAAGCCGCCGCTGCTCAGCAATCACAACAGCAATCGCTTCCTCGTGCCGCAGTCGCCGCTGCGGCAAGCGCTGCCGTCGCACATGCAGCGCTACCACTCCGCGGCGCCCAGCTCCATAGCCAGCGCGGCCAACAAGCAGCCCAAGCGCGCGTTGTCGCTGGACGAAAGCCAGCAACAGTTGCTGGCCAAGCAGCCGCGCCTGGACTACCAGCAGCAGCAGCAGCAGCAGTTGCAGCAGTTGCAGCGCTTCAGCTCCGTTGCGGCCCGCTTGAAGAACAACGTCTATGCGCCGCCCATGCTGGTGCCGCAGCTCTGCCCCACCAACCGCAGCCTGACCATCACGCCTCGGCCGCGCAACGTGCAGAGCTATGCCTATGCCGCGGACAGCGGGCTGGAAATAGTGCGCTTGGGCCCGAATCCGGGGCTAACAGCAACTGTTGCTGGCGCGCGGCTGATGGGTCCGCCAGCGAGCCTGCCGCGGCAGCCGGCGAAGCGTGCCACAAATGCGGCACAGTCGTCGCCGCCGTTGTCCATGCCGGCCATGGTCAAGTCGCCGCCATTGTCTGTGGCGCTGAGCGCACAGCGAGCGGGCAACAACAGCAACATCAGCAACATGGGCAACATGGGCAACATGGGCAACAACAATGTTGCTTATCGCACATCGCCGCC
The DNA here is from genome assembly GCA_035047485.1 of Drosophila peninsularis. Taxonomy (NCBI): domain Eukaryota; kingdom Metazoa; phylum Arthropoda; class Insecta; order Diptera; family Drosophilidae; genus Drosophila; species Drosophila peninsularis. The sequence continues at coordinate 11,767,107 of JAWNPN010000035.1, read as the reverse complement.
TGCTTTGATCAATCTGCGCAACGCGACGACGCATGCAGCCTTTGCCGCAGCTAAATCAAATGCGGCAGCAACAGCTAAGAAGGCAGCAACAGTTGCTGCCACAACAGCAGCCGCAGCAGCAGCAGCAGCAGCAACCAGCAGTCAGAGCAAAGCCAATGGCTACGACAAGACGAAAACGAGTTTGCGTGAATTTCGGCCGCCGACGGCAGCGGCAGCGGCAACAGTTGCAGCTAGCACGACAGCAGCAGCAGCAACTGCTAAGGACGCTGACATACTTGATTTATCAGCAGGACGCAGCAGCAGCAACAGCAAGCAGACAACAGCAACAACAAAGCTGGCGCCCACAACGACAGCAACAACCTTAAGCAGCAGCAACAACAGCAGCAGCAGCAGCAGCAACAGCCTGGAGGCAGCCTTAAACAAAATCAAGCAAAACATTAGCGCCAACAGCAACAGCAGCAGCAACAACAACAACAACAACAGCAGCAGCAACAACAACAACAACAACAACACCAATGCCATGGCCATGGCTATGGCTATGGCTGCTGCCGCTGCTGCTTCGGGCAGCGGCGATGATCTACAAAATCTGCATATGCTCTCCGAGTCGGCAACGGCGCGTGAGAAGATCTCCATCAAGTGCGGCAATATCTATGAGAATAAGCCAAAGAACGCGCTCGTCCGGCCGCAGAATGCCTCAGTGCGCAGCATACCAAATCCCTCAGCGTTGGCCTTTCGCAATCAGGCAACGCCAACGACAACGGCAGCGGCAACAGTTGCTGCTGCCGCGGCCAAGCCGCTAACAGTTAAAGCTGAAGAGTGCACCAAACTGACAGCAGCAGCAACATTGCTTAGTCCCAGCAGCAGCAGCAACAACACAGCTGCTGCTGCTGCTGCCACCTCGCCGCGCGCCTTGAAGAAAGCAACGACAATTGATCAGGTTGCGGCCAATTTGAACATACGCGCCGAGGCCAAGGCAGCAGCGCTGGCCGAGGAGGCGCCACTGGGCAGCAGCAACAGTGGAACAGCAACAGCAGCAGCAGCAGCATCACCGGCAACTGTTGCAGCCAGCAGCGTGGCCAAAACGGAAGCCAAGACGCCCGCAACAGCAGCAGCAGCAGCAACTACAACTGCTGCAACAACAGCAACAGCCACATCCACAGCGGCAACTGTTGCTGCTGCTAGCTTATCGAGTCTGCCCGCACTTACGCTACCCGCGCTGTCACTGCCAACTGCTGCTGCTGCTGCTGCTGCTACTGACAGCGATGCCATGTCCAAGCCGCCTCTACAAATCGCCGCCACCGACACTTTGGCATCGGTGGCAAGTTCCGCTTAGTCACAAGGTAAGTGCCACATCTAGCATAGACTGAGCGACAACTTTTGCACGTATCTGTATCTATATTATCTGTACTATATACTTATATATACTTAAACACGTTCATAGCATTGCTCATAAGAAACTCTAAGCACTTATTCATTCATATTTCTATAGCTTATGTTTGATATATCCTATATAGATAGATTATCTTGCATCATAAATCTTTTGTTATGGTATATGGTATATATCTCTTATGGTATATGGTTTCTTTTTGAGTTACCTTAAGACTAAGTTCAGCCTAGCTGCATATAAAATGTATAATATGATCATTATCATTAGCTCTTATATGGTTTCACCTATGCACTATGATCAGCTTAAAATCCATATTGATATGGGCTTCATAGGAATAGATATAGATCTATTCCAACTCTATCTTAACTTAACTTAAATATATATTTGTATTATAAATATTTAGTTCTTTTATCAATTTTATAGTAAGTCTAGTCCAACTCAATCCTTTTTGGTTGCTTTTCTACACTTCTACATACCCTAACTTATATTTTCACTTATCTGATAGACTTTCAAATACCCTAGCTTATATTTTTGCACATCTGATCGACTTCTGCGTACCCTAACTTATATTTTTGCGCATCTGATCGACTTCTACACACCCTAACTTATATTTTTGCACATCTGATCGACTTCTGCGTACCCTAACTTATATTTTTGCACATCTGATCGACTTATACATACCCTAACTTATATTTTTGCACATCTGATCGACTTCTACACACTCTAACTTATATTTTTGCGCATCTGATCGACTTCTACACACCCTAACTTATATTTTTGCGCATCTGATCGACTTCTACACACCCTAACTTATATTTTTGCACATCTGATCGACTTATACATACCCTAACTTATATATTTTTGTACATCTGATCGACTTCTACATATCCTAAGTTATATTTTTGCACATCTGATCGACTTCTACATATCCTAAGTTATATTTTTGCACATCTGATCGACTTCTACACACTCTAACTTATATTTTTGCACATCTGATCGACTTATACATACCCTAACTTATATATTTTTGTCTATACACAACGTCAACTTTAACATTCAACATTATCAAACATTCTCTGGCACAAATTTACCTTTATTTTGGAATTCTGAAACCTAGTTTAAGTATCTTTTAGATAACTTAGTTTTAATGGCTTGGCTCCAGTTGTTGTCGTTGTTTTCTTCAGTTTTCTATTGTTGTTTCTCAGTGCTTTGTATTCATTCATTCATTCTCTCTATATGTATTTTCTTTTTGGCGCGTTTCCCACACTCAACCCCAAAAAAAAGAGAGATAAAAAACACAAGCAGAAGAGACTCAAATTATACAAATTACATTTCGTGTTTGCGCGTTTTCTGCTGCTTGTTTTTGTTGCTCGGTTTTTTCTTTCTTTTTGCTTTTGCTTGTGCCTTTGCTTTCCTCTTTCGTTTTTCGTTTTTCTCAAGTAGTCATTATACACGAAAATACAATTTTTTTTTTCTTTTAGCGGGCAATGCTCGTCAACGTGTGTCTTTCACGTTAGCTTTAGGTCTAGCTAGGTAGCTCTAGCTCTGCCTTCCTTACTCCCCCTTTCCATTGACATGCTCTTCCTGCTTGACTCCGCTCCCACTCTCTCTCACACTCACTCTCTTTCTGTTGGCGAGCATTTTGCAGTGCGTCTTAGGCTAGCCTCTAGCTAGCTAGTTTTGTCTCCCTCCCTCCACTTTGGTCTGCTCAGCAACCTATGCCCCTCTCACACTCACATTTATACTTCCTCTTATACTCACACTCCAACTCACACAATCTTTCTATTAGCGAGCATTTTGCCTAATAGCCTGTGCTCTAGTTATCTTCATCTCCCTCCTTCTCCTTTGCTTTGCTCAGCGCAGTTTGCCTGCCTGCCTGCCCCCCTCCCGCCGCTCGCTAACTCACTTCACTCTCCTTCCATTGCCTGTCGAAAATTAGCCCAAGCTCTCCTTCGACACTCTCTGGCTACCTGCTCTTCTCGTCCACTCCCACTCTTTCTTTAGGCGAGCATTTTGCTTCTTCAGCTCTAGCTGGCTCCGTCCCTCCTCTTTGCCTTGTTCAGCACTCTGCCTATGCCTGCCTTTGCCGCTCTCCCACTCTCACGCACTCACACTATTAATTTTTTGGCGAGCATTTTGCTTGTCAATGCTAGACGCGCTGCTGCCGTGGCCACCTCTAGCTTTGTCTCCCTTGCGCCCCCTGTACTCTCTGCCTGCCCGCCTCTCGCGCTCACTCTATATTTCTTTGGTTGGTCATTTCTTCATTCGCCGTATCGTTTCATTTCGTCTGCTGCTTTTATTTATGCCGTTATCACACACACACACAACAACAACAACAGCTCATTATATTTGTAGTTGGTTTCAGTGCTAAAATTTTGTATTCTTTTTGCTTGCGCCCAGCATACAACGACTCACTCGCTCAGTCTCGCTCTCGCTCACACACACACTCTTGCCTGGCACATTACATCATTTTGTTGGTATTTTCAAGCATGAATAACAATTTACATTCTTCTCGTACTTGTACAATTCTGAAATGCAGCGTTTCTTTGGATGTGCGGCACGCAAATGTATTTGGTGGCGCCACTCGAGAGTCTGCAAGGCAATCAGAACTCGAACGCAAATTGATGGAGCTACAACAAGAACAACAACCGCAGCCCAGACGTGCCGCTGCAATTAGCACAATGAGAAGCGCAAAGAGAGGCAGCAACTGGAAATGACTTGACTTGATTTGACTTGACTAGACTGCAGCGCGTAAGCCTTACAATGAATACAAAACTATATTCATAGATATACCAAATAACAAGCTATAAGATACACACACACACACAGAGATGCAGATACAGATACACACAGCTATAGATACAGTTAAAGATACAGCGCATTCGCAGACATATGCAAATATTTGTGCAAATATTTGCGATTGGAATTAGTACGCGTCGAAATAAATTATAAACGTAATGGAAATATATGACGTATATATATGTATATATGCATATATAAATATAAAACGTATTTGTTGCTAACTACAACAACAACAACAGCAGAAAAGCTGACACAAAAATGCGAAATATAAATAAATAAACCACAGCGAGAGCTGCTTTTGTTGCTGCTGCTGTTCGGTATAGCAAAAAAAAAAAAAAACAAAAAAACAAAAACAAAAACAGAAAAAATGCGAGCGAAAATTAATTATAAAATATCAGCGAAAAAAACAGAGAGAAACAGAAATGCGCGCAGACCACATTGAATACGCTTACGATGTCAATTGAAATCGTTGGACTGAAACAAAAACCAACAACAACTCGCAGTAGAACTAAATCGGGAACAACTCGTTGCTTTAGATTAGATATCTTTAAATTAAAGAGGAACAAAGAAAGCAAAACAAACAGAAAACGAATAAAATTTATTCACAAAGTAACAAAAATAAACACCAAACGAGTGCGAAACGAAGTGCTGAAAGAGAGCGAAAACAACTCGCTGCAACTCGGAACCAACTCGTTGCTGTATCGACAGGGCAACTGCTAAAACTCACTTAAAATTGTTTATATTGGATATATAGAGAGATGAGAGGAACAACAAACAACCATTATAGTTAAGAACAAACACGTTGATCGTGAAACACCAAACAACTCGTTATCATAGTGCGAGTCTACATCCGTATGAATTTCTAGGGAATTACTTAATTTTGAAGTGATTTTTAGTTACGCTGAGCAGCTGACAAGCAACTCGTTATCAAGTGCTTCTTAGAACCTAGGACCTACTCGTCGTCAACAGAGCGAATGCTTTAAATTTTATAGAAATTTGTTAGTGGATCAATTACAGTTAATTGTCAGTTAAAGGAGAACAAAAGGTTAAGAACAACTCGTCAAGGATAAGTAGCGAGTGCTTCGAGTATGAAGTGAATGGATATGTAACGAGTGCATTGGAGTATGAAGCAAAGGCGAAGCATTGAAAAGCTTGCCTCAGTTTTGAAGCGAATTCAACGCGAACAACTCGTTGTGCCAGTAGCTAGAGCTTTCATTTAAAGCGAATTTGTTGGACCAACAACGAGTGCTTCAATCTGCAACGAATTGAAGCTGTTGAGCTAAGAAACAACTCTGGAATCGAGCTTGTTGGAGTATATTCGCTAGAGTAGCTCGACAGTCAACACTGCTTAGCTTAACTCGTCTATAAAGTAACGAGTTAAGCAGACGAGTTGTTCCAACGAGCTTACAGAAGAAATGTTCAACAAATCAACTCATTTATCTAGATAAAACTCGTAGAAGGAACCAATACATGTAGACATAGTTAACACAAATCCACTCACGTTAAGTGCTTCGATTGGAGTGCCTGACGACCAGGAAAATTGAATAGACCAAACAGCGAAAATACATTAAATAGACTTCAACGTGCCTATAGGGTATCCACATAACCTAAACGAACGGAATCATTACGCTAAAGCTGATAAAAAGCGGAATACGGAATACGAATAAGCGAAAGGCGTATTTTGTTTGGCTTTGAATCAAAATCGAAACGCATCTAGAAATCATATAAATTATTGATATAAATTTGATGTGAAAACGTGAAGCGAACTTAATCGGAAGTGTTTTTTTTTTTCGGTTTTCTGTATCTAATTTTTTTTTCTGTTCGCTGTCTGCGGCGAAGTGTGAAGCAGGTTGTTGACGGCCGCGGCGTATTTTGGACTTTTAGATCTTTTGTTTTTGGTGGTGGTGTGTGAACAGTAGCCAACCCACACACACACACACACGCACACACAGATAGACAGAGAGACATCACACAGTTAAAGAGCCACGCACGTTCGCCGAGGCGATAAAATTTTAACGATTTTGCTGAGCTGAGCGTGTCAAGCATAAAGATACGAAAATACAACAACTATACATATATATATATACCTAAAATATACCTATATATATACCCAATATATATATATATATATATATATATATATATTCAAATAACGTGTAGATACTTTATCGTATTTAGTGTTACGTTTAATTGCTGCACGAACTTTGTACATAAATTTAAATATCGAAGCGACAGAAACAACAAACCGAAAATCGAACATCAAAAACAAATTTTTTTTAAAGCTTCGACCAAAAAAAAAAACAATATAAACTATATAAAAACATATATATATATATATAGAAATCAAATGACTCAAAAAGTCGTTTTACGCGTTTATCGATAAATGTGGTAGTGCTTCAACAAACAGTTATCGATATATCTTAACAAATGAAAAGACTTAAGCATTGAAAGCTAAACTTATCGATCAAAGTCAAGTGCTTAAAGAAGCCTTTATCGATACATTTTACGCGCGTAAGCAACAAGAGTTAAGCGCTTAAGTATCAAATCGTTATCGATTAATTGATAAGCATGTATTGATAACTGTTGAAGCACGTAGACAGCAACAGCAACAGCTATCGATAAACGCATAAGCTTTAATGCATATAACAATAATTTAGCTACTTTTAGTATGTGTCTCGTATATCGTAAATCGTGTTTCGTGTATCGTATTTATCGGCGTCTATAACGTTAACCCATATCCTGCTTGAAAGTCTCTCAAATTATCGTAACAGTTTTGCTCTCGGTTTCCATCTGTTATTTCTATGTACATAAATTTAAAACAAAGCAAATTGTATAAAATATATAAAGTCAGGCTCAGACTGCTATCGTTATCGTTATCGATTTCTAGTTATTATAAAGTAGTTGAAAAACCCTACCCAACAACCCCCTCGATGGGTTGCAACCACCTTTAACGTTTAGAATTTGTTGAAAATTTACATAAATCAAACAAACCCTCAAAAACCTTTTGTAGAGCCAAAAAAACCTCCCCAAAATGCGTTCGATATCGATAACTTGCAGCAGAGCCATGACAACTAAGCGAAATTGTTGTAAAAATTCCTATAAAAACCAGAGAGAATTGTATATTTATTTAATTTATAATCCACTTCGTGCAAAAGGAAAAACTATAAAATTATAATAATTTTTAAGCCTATATATTATATTAAATTATATAAATGTTTGTTCCACTGAAATGTTTTAACTTTCATGCTGAAAATTAACTAAATTTACACAAGGAGAAGAGAAATTTATAAACATAATACAATTATATATATATTATATTTATAAATCTGAATGTGTGCACATAAAAAACATAAATTATAGATGATTAGATGCATATATACAAATATATTATATATATTATATTATTGTTAGACGACTTCACACACAATGTAATCCACACACAAAATTCTAAGTTAAACAAATAAATTAGCTGATTTTTGAAATAAAACGAATAAATAATAATAATAATAAAAGAAACAAATACACTCACAAATAGACAAATGCGTTTTGCTTTACGTTTTATGAGCGCTGATAAATCAGTGCAAAAGGAAGTGGGAAGTGTGAGAAGGAGCAGGAGCAGGAGCTGGAGCAGGAGCTGGTGACGACAGAAGGTGTCGTTTATGCGGCTGCCCAAGATATAGCTACATATATACATATAGATACTTGTGCGATATATGCGCTTAAGAGTGTCGGTTTACAGTTACAAGCGTTGCTACAGTTGGCGACGTTTTAGAGATGAGCGCGTGAGAAATTGCTTTCAGATTGTTGTTTAAAATGCTTTTTGATATCTTTTTTGATTATTTAGGTATTTATAAGACTTTTATGAGGTATGTATGCATGTCTATAAGTGTTTTCTATATTAACACAATTTAATTTAATATAATATTTAACTTCATTCAACTAAAACAGATTTATATTACTCTTATAATAGACAAATTATTCAAATATTTATTCAAGTTATAAATTACTATTTAAATTTAAATTTATTATAATTTGATTATAGATTACAATTTTCTATAATACTAAAAATTTGTGTTTATATATTTATAAAATTCATTAAAGTATTTTGTTCCCATAAATTACAAAATAAAATCATTAAATGAATTTATTAGTTATATATTAATATTAAAATAAATTTATATTTTATTAATTAATTTTCTTATTAATGTTTAAACACATTTTAATTTTAAAATAATTGTTTAGCTGTTAAAAATATTTTATTTTTTTATGAATTTTACTTCTTTTATTTTATTAGAATTAAAATCTAATATTTAAGAATTTTGTTACTTTTATATATATTTTCTACATTTTATAAAAATTTATTCCATTTCGATTACCTAACCTAAGCTCTGCTGGACAGCTCTTAAGCTCACTAGCAAAGTGCCTTCACTCTCTACACTTGCTGCGCTCGCTCTCCCACTCTCCCACTCTCTACTTCCACACCATTGCCTCTTCGTATCGTGTCACGCGCTCATCTCTTATGCGAATAACCAAATGGCATTGTGGCAAACGATTGAGCGAGATAGGAGAGAGTGTGAGTGGGCAGCGGGAAGTGTGGAGTGGGCAGCGCGGGTCGACTGTGAGTGTGGGGCCCGTTGTCAGTTTTTCAGTTGGCATACCAACCCCCGCTAGGAAAATTGCACAGCCAGTGTCAAGGCAAAGTCCTGGGCTGCGCTGTTTTACTTGTTGGCATTGCAGATTTCAGCGCTTTTCATGGCTCAAGCTGAATGGGCAGAGGGAGGGTGAGAGAGGCAGGCGGGCGGTGAAGTGTGGGCCAGGACACTTGCCGGAAACATATGGCGGCACGCTAAAACCAAAGTCGTCGTTGTCGCTGTCGTCGTCACACAAACACACACACACATACAATAATAGACAGTGGCACATGCATAATGCCAAAGCCACAGCCGCAAATACGTAACAACTGGCACGTGCCCGAGCTCGTGCCATAACCTTCAAGGCAATGACGAAAGTCGGGCGGGGCAGAGCGAGCGAGCGAGTGAGCGAGCGGGCAAGATGTTGAGGACGAAGGCGCAAGCGAACGAACGAGCGAGGCCGAGGCCGAAGCTGAGGCTTTGCCGTTGTGGGTGCCGTTCCGCTGTGCCTATGTGTGTGTGTGTGTGTGCAGCTACTTGTTGTATTTTATTTGTTTGTCGTACTTTTATTAAAAACGAACGCTACCTAATCAGCAGCAAAATGTCGCACTTTACTGCTCACACACACACATAGAGAGAGTGAGAGAGAGAGTTGGAGTGGGGGGCAGTATTTGGCTCGCCCGTTGCGAAAAACGAACTTATCAGCTTTTTGTTTTTGCCGGAGCTTTGCTAAAGTCGCGTCGCGTCGCGTCGCCTCATCCGGCCTGCAGTTAACAGCAGAGCCCCCCTCTGGCTGGCAGACAGCTTTATAGTTGTTCTTGTTGTTGTCGCTGCTGATAAATAGCGGTTTCTGCTCTTTGTTGTTGTTTTTTGCTGCTGCTGCTGCTGGCATTGGAACGTGCTCAGCTTTGCGATTTGCGATTGGTAAATTGGGTAATTGAAAACACTTAACCGTTATGATTTATTATCTATATTATGCGCTCGTTACACACATAGAGTCTTAGCACGCGCTGTCAGTCTACCTCTACCTCCCTATCTCTCTCTCTCTCTCTCTCTCTCTCTCTATCATTGCATTTACATTAAATTGTGCAATCCATTTGATTTCTATCTTTTTTTAGCTTCGTTTAATTGCGCTTGTTATTAAAATCGTATCAATCAAATAGATATATCAGCTTTTTCTGCTGATACCATTTGATGGACGCTTTCTGTCTGGCATTTAAAGCCGCAGTCACAGGGCAGTTGCAGTTACAGTCATTCATGCATATTCCTGTGGCTTTGTAAAGCTTTTTGCAATTTATAGCAGGCGAAATGGTATTATTTATAATCCTTAAAGTTCTCATATTAATTGGCTCTATTTTGACCTGTTTACATTCAGAAATAGTTAAAATTCTTTGAAAGCCTTGATATGACATCAGTTACACATATAATACAATCATCTATGCATTGTAAATTCATCAAAGGCGGTCTACACTAATAATAATATAATATTTAGTCATATAGAACTTTGTTTAGTGAGTTCAGCAAATAGTTCCAATTCATATGAAACGCTTCACAGTTTCCTACAGCTGTATAGAACTATATAGGTAGTATAGCTTCATATACCCATAGTCTTATATTTGATAAATCTGATTTTACTATTTCTTTCTTTCTTTATTTTCCGTAGAGCATCTCAGAACTGTTCGCTTGCTCTTCTCACTCTGCAAATGATCCAAAATGAGAATCGTTTGTGTATAACAGTCCGAAGTAGGCGTGGTTGACTCGGAATAAGTATGTCCATAGGTAGATATACATACATATTTATTCTTTTTCTTCGTCTTCGTCTTCTTCTTCTAATTCTTGTACTTCTACTCCTCTTTCTTCTTCTACTTTTACTTCTTCTTCTACTTCTACTCCTCTTTCTACTTCTTCTTCTACTTCTACTTCTACTTCTACTTCTACTTCTACTTCTACTTCTACTTCTACTTCTACTTCTCCTTTTACTTCTACTTCTACTTCCTCTTCTACTTCTTCTTCTTCTACTTCTACATCTTCTTCTACTTCTGCTTCTACTGCTACTTCTTCTATTTCTTCTTCTTCTACTTCTACTTCTATTTCTTCTTTTACTTATACTTTTACTTCTTCTACTCCTCTCTCTACTTCTACTTCTATTTCTTCTTCTACTTCTACTTCTTCTTCTACTTCTACTTCTACTTCTACTTCTCTTTCTACTTCTACTCATCTTTCTACTTCTACTTCTACTTCTTCTTCTACTTCTACTTCTTCTTCTTCTTCTACTTATTCTTCTACTTCTCCTTCTTTTCTACTGCTTCTTTTACTTCTACTTCTACTTCTTCTTCTATTTCTTCTTCTTCTACTTCTACTTCTATTTCTTCTTTTACTTATACTTTTACTTCTTCTACTCCTCTCTCTACTTCTACTTCTATTTCTTCTTCTACTTCTACTTCTTCTTCTACTTCTACTTCTACTTCTACTTCTACTTCTACTTCTACTTCTACTTCTAATTCTTCTTCTACTTCTACTTCTACTTCTACTTCTACTTCATCTTCTATAGATATGAACTGTTTCAGCCCTATAAAGCATAACTTGAGAGCTATAAGATCTCAATACAGCTATCATGCTCGAAAGTGCAAATCGCGTTCAGTAGCCCGGGTATTTGCCAGTCGGACACTCCCGCTTCTTCTACACAAATCCTTCTGGCTAGTTACATAGCTAATGGCAAAAGTTATTAACTCTTCTAGATTAGATTTTTAGTTTTCTGATATTCATCTGCTCCATTTTGCCGAACGTTCGTCCTGGCATCTTCTCTTGGCCATCTCGAACCAGTTCAAATGCGGACTAAAAAGCCACACAAAACTATTTTAAGTCTTAGCCAAGTTGTTTGCTAAAGTAATTTTGCAAAATTTATAAGCCTTTTGCTTGTTTTGTAGTTTTAACAGCTTATTCGCAACTGTCTCGACTGTCTCGGCATGGACAATGTCTGAACTTTTCGCCAGTGATTGACAGAATTATCCCGCTTGAGCAAAGTTTTGGGGGCCATGTCCAAAGAGTTAACTTGATAAAAACTATTAAGTTTGAGTTAATGCAGCATTATGCAACACTGGAAAGTGCATAAAGTGTTTGAATGGGGCTTCAGGAGAAGAGGAGAAGAGATGGGACGTGAGAGAGGAGATGGGTGATGGGTGATGGAAGTTAGGAGTTAGGAGATAGGAGATAGGAGATACGAGATAGGAGATAGGAGATAGGAGATAGGAGATAGGAGATAGGAGATAGGAGATAGGAGATAGGAGATAGGAGATAGGAGATATGAGATGGGATTGTAGGTGTCAAAAGAAAAGAGATGAAAAGTGAAGGGCTAAGAAAGTGAAGACGAAAAGAAAGAAGATATAAGAGAATCTCGAAAGAGACAACATTGGAGAGACAAGGAGAGACAAGTACCGTGAATAGAATTGAAGTCAGCCTTAGAGAAGAGAAAAGAAGAGAAGAAAAGATCCAAAGTGAGAGAAGAAAATAAAAGAGCAGAGAAAACAATCGAATAAAAGAAAAGGCTAGGGAAGCGGAGGAGAGTCTAGAGAAGAGCGCAGCAGAAGCGAGAAGAGAAAAGAGAAGAAGGAAATAGAAGAGTGCATTAGAACAAAAAAGACAACATTTAGCTTTAGTATATCCGAAATCTAAGACATTCCTTCAAGACATTAGATTTAAAGAAATTTTAACTAATATATCTGGTTTTTAGCTTTGAATATTTAGAGATAATTGTGATTAGTGTGCGAAAAGGGAAGAATATGAAATATTTCTAGCTAAAGTTCTTTGTTTCGACAATCATTCTTTCAGTTTTTAAGACGGTTTAAGGTATAGACCCATCTGAAATAGGATGAATCAAATGAAGAATGACAGTAAAAGTTTGTAGTTGAAGTAAACAAAGTTTGAACTCAGAGGAAAACTTTGGAGTATGAAAAGCAACTCGCATTCAAGCCAAAACTCGATAAGTGCATCCCAAGTCTAGACAGTCGAAGCTTCAATTGAAGCTTTTCATCACATACATCTGATTTTCATGTCTTCAACTTTCTTTCCCGACCAATATTTGTAGACAAAACTTAATCTAGATCTAGCTGGAAAGCCTTTACTTTATGTACGACCTCATTGAGCCGCGCACAGGCAAGAGGAAAGTCTTTGGCTTGCTGCAATCGTATCTGAAAATTCCATTGGGATTGTGAATTCGCTGCGCAATTTCCTTGGAATTGAGGAAATTTGTAGTTAGCCGAAGATCTGATTGCAGACGATAAACCCGGTCACCTTTTGGCGCAACCAGTTCCAGTTCCAGTTCCAGTTCGAGCTGAAGTTGAAGTTGTTCATTTCGTAACACGTTCCGTTGCACGCCTCAACTTTGAACCCATCTGGTTCGTTCGCCTGGGAATGTCGAACGGCGATTAAAAACTAATGAAAAGGTCAGCCAAAGGACAGACAGAGACGGAGGCGCTAGCATAGAGTCTGTGTGCGTGTGTGTGTGAGTGCAAGCGAGCGAGCGAGCATGCGAGTGAGTGAACAAAAGGAAAACAACAAAATGAGCGTTAACCAAGCGAATCCTCGGCACGTTTTGCCGTTTGCGGGCGTTCAAGGTGTGTGCCCCTCCCGCAGGCAGCCCCTGCACGATATGCGAAAAACACGCAAAGCGAATTCGATTTCGTTGCTGTTGTTGTTTTTGCTTTTGTTTTGCTGCTGCGCTCACCCCCGGCCTCGCTGGCTGCTTCGCATGGCAATTTGCCATTTTGAACAACGTTCCGAGCCAGCCACAATTTTGCGGCTTCATTGGATGCCGTTTGCCAAAGGCAGGCGCAGTCGAAATGAACTGAAAGGAAGGGGAAGGGGAAGGGGAAGAGGAAGAGGGGCGAGAGGTGGACTGTATAGCTTAGGTAGGCAGTTGGCGAACGGCGCTGCTACAGATTCTGCAGCTGTGCGATGTGTGAACTGAGCGACCCGCTGCTGATGAGTGTGAGTGATGTTCTATGACTATATACATACATACATATATATGTATATATGTGTGTGTGTGTGATATTTGTACTCTTTGAGTATGCACCTGCTCTGCGCTAGCAGCAGACTGACTGTAGGCGTAACTCAAATAAAAGTTATATTGCCCGCTGCAGGGCCATTCCAGTTAATCGAATAATAAGCGCGTGCATGCACACACAAACACACACACACACACACACTCTGACAGCTTGCTGCAGTCTCGCCGAGGTCGAGACATGACCAATTGGCGTGTTTTTCGAAATACTTCGCTTCATTGGAATGGAAGATGATAGCCTCGCCGCCTCGCCGCCGCGCTGCCTCGCTGCCTCGACGCCTTGCCGGCTCTCGCCGCAATGCCCTGCCTCTCGCCGCAATGCCGTCGCGCTCTCTAGCCGTACGTCTGTGCCGGCATTCGCCTTGTTATGTTTGCGCCTCGTTTTTGATTTTCAACACAAACACACACACACACACGCACGCACACACATGCACAGAAATAATTCTTTTTTTATTACTTTTGCTGCAGCGAACGAGTTAAAGGCGCCGCGGCGGAGGGGTGAGCGAGAGCGAGAGAGCGAGAGTGTGTGTGAGAGATTGCGGCAGTGTGGAGCCCATCAAAATGATGTGCACTCATTTGTGAAGTGCGGTCGACGTCGACGGCGGCAGCGACGCCGCTTTGTGCGTGAGAAAACAAAAGTCGGAACTTGGGTTTCTTTGCTGCCCCTTGCCCCTGCCCCCTGCCCCCTGTCCCTTGGGTCGGTGCTACTTAAAAGCGATTCTTCGAGTTCTTCAAATTTCTTTTCTAATTGATTCCGAAATTGCTTTCAATTGTGCCACAATCTCAATGCGGAACTTGTACGGGTGTACATATAGACATATAGACATACATATATATTTTCCTTTAAATATGAACATGTTTTGGACCCCTATAATGAGCACAAACCCCTTTCGTATCTGATTTACTCGAATGCATTTCAAATGCCCCATTCTAACGGCAGCTTTCTATATATATCACTTATAAAATTTCAATTAATCATTCGATTAAATATGAACATTCGATTATTATAGAGATATGTGAGTCCAGAGATTAGAGAGATCTATAAATAACTATCTATGAGTAAGTGTAGAACACTTGATTCGCTTCAGTTTGTTCAGTATATCTCTAGTAATATGAATATTATATAGCTTATGCATATAGTATATATTACATTGTATATATTTATAGCATGTTTCACTGACTTCTCTTTGCTTTATGACACCATCTTCTTATCAACTCCAACCCATAATGAACCCAGATTGCAGTTGGTTTCTTTTCTTCGATTCAAGCAGTTTAGTGATAAGTTCTGTGCTTGGTTTATTATCAGTGGTATATCCGCTCTCATTTATGATGTACATTAGTATATGTATTACCATATATATACCAAACTCAGTAATCAGTTACTTTCCTGCAAGTATTTCCGGTTTCTAATCAATTTTATTAAAAGAATTTAGAGATTAAACATATGAAAACAAGTTTGAATGAGGATAGGCAATACTGTTCAGCTCTATGACATATATTGATTCAGCTAACTTGTATCTTTTATAAAGTGAAGTAATTATGGTTAGATTTAAGACAGTTCTCTTAAGTTACAAAGATATATGTAGGTATATCTGCTTTAAGATATCGAACGCGCTTCAGACACATTTCGAATTCCACTTTCCTAGTAGCAAAGACTTCGAATATACTTTCAGATTTACGAACTTAGTTGTGTCTTAGATACATTTCATCTATACATACCTACATTTATAGAGTTCAGTTCAGTTAGCTCAGTTACATTTTCTGTTCTCATATGCATTTGCGATCCATTTTATGAACACGTCAGATATGCTTTCCAAGCTACAGTGTTTTTAGTTATACTTCTAAGAACTCTTCTCTTTATTAGTTTAAACTTGGAATAATACGCAGATATTATATATATATATATTTTTTTTATATATTTTTTTTATAGTACTCTGTAGCTTATATTGCTGAGGAGCTTAGGCCAAGTTGTTTTCATAGAAGATTTTCACGCAGTTTTTCCGATGTGTAGCACAAAAGCTCTTCGTTGATATTGTTTTTATAGTTTATATATATATAAATATATATATCACTTAAATGTATATCTCATGGAGCCTTATTTCTGATTATTATCTGAACTAACTACAGTTAAAGCTCTGCTGCGCTTCTACAATTTCAACTTCACTTGAAGAGCTCTAGACTAAGCATGTTAGTTAGTGCCTAGATCGTTGTTAGTCAAAACTATTTATTATTATGAGAACTGTCTACATAGATACATAGATACATATCTTTTTACATCTACTATATTAGTTACATAGTTTTCATAACAAATACATATTTATCTAAAAGCTCTATTTTTTCATGAGAATCTTTCGTTCAAGCCAGAAACAGATGCATGAGCTACATGTGTATATCATATTTCTATATAGTATACCACTATATACTCTTAAATGCCATGAATACCATAAAAGCTTTGACTATTTTAGAATGAATGTGTAAAGGGAATTGCAGAAAAGTATTTGACACTAAATGTCAGAATTGATCACCCATACATACATACATATATGTAAGTACGTATGTATGTATGTATGCAGTAGAGCTATGAATGCATCTGCATATGGTCACTCGCATACATATGTACATACACACATATGCATGTCTGTATGTTCGCATGTGTGAACTGTATTATGGAGCCCGAGCTAAAAGTTTGAACTTGTTGTTTAGTGTCGACAAGGGCATCATAAATAAACAATAATAAATATATGTGTGTGAAACAGGAACATATTTCGAAAACACCCAACAAAATATTCATTTTGTTGCTTTGGCACATACAAAAAATGAAAAATCAAAGTTTTACGTACCAAAAATTCCACAGTCCGCGTCACATGCTCTCTCCCGCTCTCCCACACACACACACACACACGCTCGCTCTATCTGTAACTCACACACACACACACTCCGCCTGCCCTCTCTCTCTCTCTCTCTTGCCCTCACCCACAACAAGCAATAAATTTGTATGAACAAATTGAATGTACTTTTTGCTGTTGTATTTGCTATTTGCTCGTGCTTTTAGTTTACCGTTCTTATTGCTGGCGTTGCTGCTGCTGCTGCTGCGCTGCTGCCGCTGTGGCTTTTTGGCTGGCGTATTTCATTTCATGACTGACTGCCTGACAGCAATTTTAAATTGCAATTGCGCGGCGTCCCCCCAACAAAAATGGAGCACAAATTTTATATATTTCTATTTTGACTTTTCACACACAGCTCAAGGTTTGCCTTTCGCATGCATACACACACACACAGTCACAGCATACCCAGCTCACCCTTGTCTGCAGACATTTTATTTTACAGTTTTTTTCTGCCACTACAAAGTTTCACTGCCTCTGCCGCTGCCGCTGCCACTGCCGCTGCCTCTAGCGCGCCATTTGTCATGTGTCGTCGGCTGCGGCGGCGACGTCGCTTGTTTTTATTTGCTCACTCTGCCAAAAACCCGCCCGCTGCCCACCAATTCGCTCCATTCATCAAGCAGTTGCTTAGCTTAGTTCGCTTTTTTCTATGCCTCTATTCCCTTGCCGTTCAGTCCTGCAGCCTTCCACTCTCCTCTCTTCCACTGCTGCTGCTTCTATTCAGCTGCTCGCAATCTTCACTCAACACAACGCACACACACGCACACACACAGGCTGTAAAGTTTTTTGCTTATTCTCGGCTTCGTCTTCAACTGCTTATTGTGCTGCTGCTGCTGCTGCTTCTACTTGTTCTTCTTCTTATTCAACTACACATTCCCTTGGCCCCAAAATAAAGTGCGCCTTCTCTCTGCCCACTGTCGTTGTCGCTGTCGCTGCCTTTGCTGCTGCCTTAGCCGCTGCCTTACACTCTGCCTCTGCTGCTCTCTTCGCCGCACTCTTCCTCTCTCTCTCTCTGCTGCTGCTCTGCTGCTGCTGCTGCTTGTGTTTTGCAATTTTCTAGCTTTTTCGCCTTGTTTGCGTGCAGTTCCGTTGGTTGTTTCTGCTGCGAGCGGGGTATGAGCTGCACTGAGGGACTTGTCTGTATGTGTATATATGTGTGTGTGTGTGTTTGTAAAGTTCGCTCTGTGTCCAACGGACTTTGCGGACTTTGCTTTATTTTCACATTTTTCGCTTCAGTCCCTCTCGCTCGCACTGCCAGCTGCCAGCTGCCAACTGGCAACTGCAAAAAAAATTCATTTTAAATTTCATGGAAAATCGTTTTAATTATATTCGTAAAATTTCCAACAATTTTATTTTCTTTCTGCCGCCCCGGGCTGTTCGCTTTCTGAAACTTTTGCGCCGAGCGGCGAATTCATAAATTTAAATGAACAGCGCGAACGCTAAGTGTTAATGCAATTAGGTGGCAACTCGATTAAATAAATCTTAATTAACAATTTGAAATTGCTGGCAGCCAGCTAGCCGGGCAGCCGCAGCGACTTTTTAAAGTTCAACTTGTGTTGGCATTTATAAAATGGCGTCATAACAGTCACACACATACACACACACACACACACACTCACGCACACTTATGCAAAGTCCTTGTGCCGTGTCCCTGACAGCTATTTGATGGCTCTGTCGCTGTCTCCGACGACACGGACGCCGCCGTCGACGCCCTGCGGCGCGAGCTGCACCAATTTGATTGGCATTCACAACACCAACAACGACAACAACAACAACAGCAAACACAGCAGCAACAGCAGCTGCAGCAGCTACAATCGCCGCGATTTTGCATCAGCAACAGCAACAGCAGCCGGAAATTCAATTACGCCATTTGTTGCTGGCTGTCATATAAGCATGAAACAGCGCATAATACGTGAGTCATGCGGCCCTTTGTACTACATGCACATCTACTATATCAATATATGTAGCCGACTTAATCGAATTGGACTTTGATTGGGTTTTATGCTCTCCTTTCATTGACATTTCGTAAGTGCAGCAGCGTTGTTATTGTTTTTTAGGGGGGGTTTAAGTTGGGGCTTTCGAGGCAATTCTGAAGAGATTCTGTTTATACAGGTTATGATATTCAGTTTAGAATCTTCAGTTAGGGCTGTACTAGGGCATATTGTTTCTAGAGTTAGCTAAAATAGAGCTGAGTTCTGCATTGGTATTCTATTCTATTCTACTCTTCAGTTTATACTGTTTTGGGGCTTATGCGGAGTGGTTTGGAGCATATGGGGAATAGACCTTGGTAAAGAAAAGTAAAGTCTTTACTTGATGCTCTTAGGAACGCCTAATGATCAAGATCTTGATCTCTAAAAACAAGTACTATCTTAACTATCTTAAGTTCGTAGAGCTCCAATAACAAGTCCATATTCAAAGTTTTACATATACAGTTACAGATCCAAGTTCCTTCTATCTACATATACATATATCCCCAGTTCAATCTCCATCTTATATCATCCCTACATACCAAAATCTCTCCATTTACAGCCATAATCTTATACAGCTGTATTATTATTTATAACATTTCAACTACTTCCAAAACTCATTAAAAATTCTAATTAAATTTCATTTGTGCTAAGGAAACACATACGTTACGGCATGTCGGACGCATATTTCATAATTGAGTTTTCCAGGGGGTGCATATTTTAGCCTTACCTAACGAGCAAAAAGGGTCCGAAAAAGTAAACAGTTGTCTGTCCAAATGACATTCAAAAGAGGGTTATATAGCTGTATATAACTCTTTAAAGTTGATTACAATCGTGTTTCGTGATAGATCTATAATATAATCTTCTGATACGCAGAGAGCAAATGAAGGTGAGCTGTTCTGAGTTGGAATTATATAGATGGATGGTGATATAGAGAGGGAGCTGGTGATAGGAGAGCAAGTTTTGAACTTTGTGATGTAGCAAAATTATGGGATACGAATAGATAGATATGAGTAATACGGAAGGAATATAGGCTAAGACCTATATTCGATTTCCGTATTGATCTATGTATGTACAAATATAGATTCATCGATCTGTGCGATGTGCTTTTCCAATTTTGCAAATTTTCAATATCTAACAGATCTGAATATCTATATATAATATATATACACCAAATTTAAGGTCTCTAGCCATACAAACAGGCATCCAAAACGAACTTGTAGATGTTGCTCTGGGGTAAACCAATATACTCTCATTTCCCTTTCGCGAAGCGGCATCAACTTTTATTGCGCTCCATTTGGGGAGCTGGAAACACAACGTTTTAGCCGCTTCCTAAATATGTGCAATATTTTTTTACGACGGCGACAAAAAAGAAACGGTAAAAAACCAGCTGCGGCCATTTTGAGATACTTTTTATTGGCCATAAGTTTGATGAGTTATGACAAATATAGAAACTGGAAAAGCAATAGCCAGAGACTATAGCCATATAGAAATATATTCGCGTTATATCAATTGAAATGCGACACAAGTCGAATGGGTACCTTCAATAAAGAGAATACTGCAAATAGATCGAGATATGTATGCATACTATATAGGTAGTATAATATCTATATATGCTAGGCCATATAGAGTTAAGATGGAATGTGAAAAAGGCGAGACTTGAACTTGAGACACTGCTAGTTGAATGCTATGATACATATATATGTAGATGTACGTATATATACATCATATATAGGTATAAGCAGGTGTATATATGTATATATATCTATATCTAGAAATATACACATATATTTATAGTGCTCCATTGTGACTTTTAATTAGCTGTCGAAAGTAAAAACCTAAGTTAGACAATGCTCAACTGACAGATACCCTAACATATATCAAATTTTGCTTGATAGGATAAAAGGTTTCGCAAAAGTGAAGCATTGACTATCTATGTCTACTGTAGAGAAAGCTATATATCAAATTTGAGGAGCTTAGCACTTGTAGTGTCTGAGAAAAACATAAATATGTGAAATTTCATATCAAATTCTATCGATTTTGATCGATTTCTATGGTAAATGACAAAAGTTATCGATTATTTGACGTAAACTTGAGCTGTGGGTGCCAGATTTCGAAGTTAACTGTAAGAGACGGAGATCGATGAGGTTCATACAGATAAGCAGATGGACTGAAGGAAGAACACTTGGATGGAGAGGCAGACAGTGTCTGCCTCTGATGGACACAGGAACATGGCTAAACCGCCTCAGTTAAGCTCTTTTCCTCTAGTTCCTAGTTTTCTCTCTCCTCTCCTACTCTCTCTCGCTCTCTTTCGTTCTCTTTTCCTCTCAGTTGAGCTCATTTCTTCTGGTTTGTTCTCTTTGCTTCTTGTTTCCCCGCTTATTTTCTGTCTTTCTCTTACCAGCTCTTTCTTAATCTTATCATCTCTTCTTTTGGCTTTTCTCTTTACTTTCCTTCCCAAGTTCCAATGAGTCTATATTTTATCGTATAAACCACGCCTCCTTCAACCTATTGAAACCAATATACCCCACTTACACACATTCAACAAATTTCGTCGCACAAAAAGCTTGAAATTCATTTGAAGTGAAGAATTTACAGCTTTGGAAAAAAAGAAAAAAACAAAAAATAAATTTCATATCAAATTTATTGAAGCTGATTAACATCGGAACTCAACTCAACTCAACTTGGGCTGCCTTTTTGAATGTTAATGTATGCAGTGAACCAGCTGAGCCAGATGTATAAATACCAATCTATATATGTGTCTATACATATATATGTATATCTGTACGTACTTTATTTGGATTGATATGAGAGCTTGTGATTAGATGAGCTTTGCATGTGTTTTGCATATCTTAAAATATTTGCAAGCTTTGAGAGTTTCCGAAACGAATTTACAGCGAAGATAAAAGATAAAGATTCTATATATATATATATATATATATAGTTTTTTTTTTTTTAATTTTTTTTTTCCTAATAGATCTATATCAGATATAGTATAAAGTACTTCCATAAAATCAAGCTAATGAAGAGTTTTATTTTAATAAAATACATATTATCTATATAGTAATCTTTATAAGGTATCTAAGGTATTAGCATAAGAGTTTTTCTCTTCACCTATTTCATATATATTATATACATATATATTTCAGTAAATTTAACTATTCCATAATTTACAGGTAGGCAACGACTTGGATATGAAGTTTGTGCTTAAATTTCAGTTGGATTCTGGAGCGCAGTCTTTATAGAGCAAATGATAAGTGGGTAAGTTGGGTATAGCATATAAATGTATATATTGAACATATAGAACATATATTTAGAAGATAACGAGCATATAAAGCACATGAAATATAGAGAGTATAGACATCAAATAGAGATCATATGGAACATATGGAATATAAGAACATGAAAAGCATATGGAATATGGAAGAGAGTATAGAGATCATAAGAAACATATGGACCATATGGAACATGTATACAACTTATAGAACATATGCAACACATATAGAGCTTATAGACCACGTAGAACATACATATTGATATATAAAACTCAATATTCAGCTAACATTTCCATTGACAATATCTTATCTATATAGACTATATATAGTCCAGCTATAGATTAGATACTTAAAGCTTTGCATAAAATGTAAAATGACTTCACTGTTGCCAGACTGCGGCAAGCTCATGCTACTTGCAACGCATTAAAATGCCAATGGACACGTTTGCACAATTTGCCAAAATAAGAAATATATATATATTATTATATCTATATCCATATGTATATATCTGCATATACACAAACATAACTGTTCTTGTTTCGCTTTCAATTGCCATAATTTGCTTATATCTATAGCCATGTACGCCATATCCGTTTCCGTATCCATTACCCGCTTACTCGCTTGCCCGTTTACCCGTTTGCCCGCACATATTATTAGTGCATGTCCCTGGGCATTAAAAGTCGGCAATCGGCACGTTTCAACTCCCACACAAAGGCAGCTTTTACGGCAAACAATTTCATGTAAAATTTTCTATACGAAAACAAAAAATTCAAAGCCGACGCATTGACGTTCGACCTAAGCCATAAAATGGCGGCGGCGTCGGCGTCTCTGTTGGCGACAGCAGACCAGATTAAGCTGTGCCCAGGCAAACAGTGTGGCAACGCTCTGCCTACTGCTCCCCGCGTTGTTCTTGTTGTTGTTTTGGAGATAAAAATGCCATAAAAATTGCCGTCGCGACCCGCAGGTAAAACACGCAAACCGACAAAAGCCAATAACAACAACAAGAACAACAAGGGGAGAAGAGGAGCAGATAACGCACTGCTGCACACAGCATTCGCCCATTCATTCACTCACTCAGTCCACAGGTAGAAAACGGACTGCAGACGGACGCAAATGTGGGTGGGCTCTGTTGCTGGTATAAAACTCAAAACGAAATGAAGTGTGTAAAAAGGAATAAAAAATAAATACATTAAAAAAAAAATTGACAGCGCGCCGTCAATTTCTCACTCGCAGCCGGTAGGATTCGAACCTACGCTCCCAGAGGGAATCTGATTTCTAGTCAGACGCCTTAACCGCTCGGCCACGACTGCTCATGGCACATGAGCGTCTAGTTAGCGGCTTAACGCTTCGGCAACGACGGCGGCGGCGACGTCGAACGTAAGACGCAGCGATGCGTTGAGAAGAGACGCCAACGGCGACGGTGGCGACGAAGCAGCGGCGATTTGAACGTCAGCTAAAAATAAACACATGCGAGCATGTGACTGCATGTGTATGTATGTATGTATGTGTGTGTATAAGTTGTTGCTGCTGCTCTGCTACTGCTGCTGCTGCTGTTGTTGTTGTTGATTTTTGCTTCGTTTCTCTTGAGACGTTGCGTCGTCGCTCGCCGCAGCAGAGATAAGATACTTTTTAGACTTTAAGCTTCGCAATGCAATAAAAATAAAGCCGTATACAAAAAACTTATTTACGCTTTAGAAACTTTTGTGCACTCACTCGCGCGCTCTCACTCTCTCGCTCTCTCTTTCGCTCAGTAGTTTGCTTTTAGTTTGTGCGTTTGGCTTAGTTTCGTTCTGTTGTGTTTTTTTGGCATTTTCATTTCCATTGTTCTCGCTCAGCATTAGCGCTGCGCTGCGCTGCCCAGCTCTGCGCTGCGCTGCTCTGCTGTGGCTTTATATTTATTGTTGTTGACTTCACGCAAAAATGCGTAGAAACAATTTGTTCATCTTGTGTCTGACCTCTCAAAGTCGTCGTCCAACTCTTTCCCCTTCTCTCTCTGCTCGACTCATCGCTTCAAACTTAATGTTGCGGCGTGTCCAAAGTAGAAAATCTCTTTGTTTCGTGTCTCAAATGCCATGAGTTTGCAGAATTTTCGCAGCAATTTAGAGAAAATACTCATTATATACACACATATACATACATACCTATGTATGTACCTATATATGTACATATGTAGGTATGTTTGGCCATATTTGACGTTTGCATTTTGCTCTAAAAACTTTTACGTTCTCTGCAACGTTAGTTGTGCCAAAGGCTGAAAGAATTTCGCCATTATTTCGCTGCAATTTTACAATTCGCCATAAAAGCTTAATGCAGCGTTGCCAAATTGCTCATGAGCTGTTAGGGCCATAGAAAATCGAGTATTAGTTCATCAAGAGTATAGTATATAATAATTATATAATAAAAAGTAATTAATAATTAATTGTTTAGGTAAGACTTGATGATATAATCAACTTTAACTGTTTCCAAAGCAGTTTATAGAGAAAGTATTTCACTTATTTAGGTTTGTGGACTTGTGAATTCAGGAATCTATGAAGATTTTAACAATTTGGAGAGTTCTTGCTTACCACACTTATATCTTGCATTTGGAAAACTATTTAAGTCCTTCTATAGCCCATATTTAGCATAGAGGAAAGTAAAATACTCTTTATACAGATATATACATATATATGAGTTTATACATGAGTTTAGACTCGCCTACGAAAAACCAAGACATATCGAGCCACGCAGCTTCTTCCACAGTATGCCACGTACCTAAAATTTCTATAACTAAAGCTTTAGAATTTCAATCAAACATTTCTAGTTTGATGAACTCGAAAACTTTTGAAATATCGCACCAAATTCTACATTGGTAAAACCACTTTTTATAAGAGCTTTTTTGAGCCTAACTTTGCTTTACCTGAACTAAGAAACTTTCAGAATATCAAGTCAAATATATAGTCTGGCGAAATGGAAACGAAATTGAAACTCAGAATGTAGCTCTATATGGATATGTATATGTATATATGTACATATTTGCATCTAACTCTTACTCTGTTTAGGCATATGCATACTTTTAGAGACATATACTATATACCTATACCTACATATACGCACACACATATATATATATATATATATCTAACTTTGAGGTTCAAGTTCAAGTGTTTTGCTTTTCGCTCAGGTAAAATTTGAAGTTTTGCGACAGTTCTCAAGGTTTTGTGTTTTGCCAGCCTCAACTTGAATTTCCATTTAAAATGATAAACTTCATAAAGCTTTGCGCGCTTTCAAATAGGCAAATATGTGCACAAATGTGCTGGGTTCCCAGCTGTATGGTAGACGGAGCGCGGGCCGGGGCAGGGGCAGGGGCAGAGGCAGAGCCAAGTTCTCATTTAGCCTCCGCTGTGAACTCATTAAGTCGAAAAGCCGCTAAGTTGACGCTGCTAAACTGTGCAAACAATAAAGAAACACACAAAAACCCATTAGAATAGTTAGTTAGAAGGTCGAGGAATTCGAGTCTGAAGTATTTGCGGTGCTACACACGGTTCCTGGTAGTCGAAAGTTCTACATTTGGCTAAAGAGCTGACAGAGTGGCGGAGTGGACTAATAAAGGTTTATTTTTGGTTCTTTTAGTAATAAGTATATAAAGTATTAGTATAATACGTTGGGTTGTCTTATGAACTGAGTTTTGAATGGAACGTAGAGGTACATATGTAGGCTATATTTATAGAGGGTGTTTTTGGAATATTACATTAACTGACTGATTGACTTTAGTTATTATATGATTATATGATCCAATATTCTCTTAGTTTATGAGAGTTCTTTGATAATAGTTATATGAGGCGAGCTTTATATATGGTATTTATGTGGTACATATACATTCATGAAAGAAAAATAAGTATATTGGCTTTGTGGAGTGATTGTCTAGCTGTACGTCCGTCTGTCTGTCCGTCCGTCCGAGCGAGAGGCGGACGCCTCTCTGTATCAACGCAAACCAATATACACTCGTCTATAAACTCTTAATACATACAAATGGATAGATAGACAAATACATGTATGAGGTATTATAGATACCAGGAAACTAAAGAAGACAAAAACTCAGAACTGTAGAACTATAAATTAGATTTAGAATATGGAATCTAATTTATAGTTCTACAGTTCTGAATTTTTGTCTTCTTCTACAGTTCAAACAGTCCCGATCAACTGATAAGATTCGACTTTTTCTAGACCTTCAGAAGTTATATCTGTATAATCTACTTTAAATATACTTAGCTATAGGTAGTAAGAGTATCTCATCCAAAGTATTTCACAGAGCTTTAAGTAAAGTTGACCTTAAGTAATCAAATTTTGACAGTCCAAAACTTTCCACAGCTAATTGCTGCATCTTAAGCTCAAGTGTCGCCTCTTAGAACGGGCTTAACTGTTTTTCTGCATTTTTTTTTTTTGGCAGCTCTACAAAGTATCAATGATTCTTGAGATGTAAGTGAAGTGTGCTTGTGGTCCTCTTCCTCTCTGCCGCTTCATCTTCATCTGCCTAACAATGGCGTCTAATGCTCGCTTCAGTTGAGCGGCTGAGTGGTTCGAGCGATGATATCGGGTTACAATCTTAACTTTCGAATCGAATTCGAATTCGCATAACGGGGGATGTTGTTCCTTTTGATTAGAGCAATTGCCCTCTGTTTTGGGGTTGCTTGGGCCGCTTGATGACGTCTAAACGATGTGCTAAATCCTGGCACCGTTATGACCAATGGAGCCCATAAAATATTTGATTGGAATAAATAAATTGATGGTGTTTATTGGATTTGCGGATAGAGCTTGAGGTCAGCTAAGTTAATCTAATGGTCCAAGCTATGCAAAAGAGCTTTTTGCAAGCTTTTACATACAGAGCGTGAGGGAGAGGGAGCGGGCGAGACACTCACACAAGCTGCCAATAAACTGGGGAGGTTGCTTTGACCCTTTCTGTTGTTTGGGAAAATTGCTGTCGAGTCAGCATTTCCCATTACCTTGGCTACACTTTAATGCAACAACAACAACCACAACAACAACAACAACAATGACAACAACAACCAAATCTGCCGCAAAGCGACATTGCCATGCATCTTTCGGACCGTTCGGACATTCGCCGCATGCCGCAAGCCAAGGAAATTAAATAAATTGCAAATAAATTCAATATACTCGCCGTACGTGTGGGTCTGTGTGTGTGTGTGTATGTGCATTAGAGATCCAGTAGCAGAGATACATAAATCAAGGCCATAAATGGCAATTGCGCTCGACGCCGACATCGACGTCGCTGTCGACGTCACTTTGATTGGGAGCAGGCAGCAGGCAGCGTCGCTGTTGGAATTGTATACATTGTATATGCATGTGTGTGTGTGTGTGTGTATGTGTGTGCTTGCGCTCTACTTCAACGTCTTGTACGCTGCTGCTACGTTTTGATTTCGCCTTTATGCAGCGTAGCAACTGGCACTTGAGCGTGTCTTGCACTCGACTCGGCTGTCGGAGAGTTGGGAGAGATCGTCAGCGCATTGAGCGCTTTGCTGCGCTCTCATTGTCAGTTGTCATTATACATTTCGGCAATTGCGGCATTTCGTTTGCCTTGCATGCGCAAGTTGGAGAGTGCGAGCAATAGAGCGCAGTTGCTGGAGAGTGAGGAGAGATCGGCAGAGAGCGCTTAGCGCAGGGCTTAAGCAGTGAGTGCAATCGTGAGCCTGCTTTGCCTTGTAGAGTTTTGCTTTTGAACATTCGTTCGTGTGCTCTCATTATCATTTGGCAATCGTAGCCCTTCGTCGCCTCGAAGAGTTGAGCAATTGAGCATATTAAACGAATGAGCTTTTGCTTTTTTGGGCATACGTACGATGTTGTGCTGGCAACTGCAGGCAGTGTCTGTGGCTGTGTTTGTGTTTGTGTAAATCAATCTTTATTAAGCGCGCCCGTTGCCTGCAGTGACGTCGCGCAATAAAAAACCAAATTGCATTGCCGGCCACTGTACCCAGCAGCAGCGGCAGGCAGCTCTGAACCTGTTTAAAGTGCAACTCGGCGGCGAGTTGTGCTTCTCGTCTGTGCTTCAGATTTCTCCATCACTTAAGTTGTTGTTGTTGCAGCTTTTATTTTATTTTACTTACGTCTTCGTGCTACAAAAGTCGAGTGGGCTCTTGTGCTCAATTTGGCCCTATGTTGTTGCTGTTGTTGTCAACGCGCATTGCCGGCGCTCGCTCATACGCCCCTTGCGCTCCGCCTCTGCCCTGTCAGCCAGCAGCTACACTCAATTGCTGCGCCAATGCCCGACGACGTCGCGTCGCGTCGCCTCGCGCTGCGCATATCGCAAAATGCAATCGCAATTAAGTTTTATTTTGTAGCGAGCGCATTTTTTAATTAGCAAACGACGCGGCGTACGCTTCGTGTCGCCAGCGCAGCTACCGCCCCAAACCAGCGAAAACAAAAACAGAGAAAAACACAAATAAAGCTCCCCAAGGCGTCGGCTACCGATCCACGCTGCAGTCGCTGCCGCTGCCTACGCGCACGCCGCTGCTAATGATGATGATTGCTCTGTGACTGCCGACGCGTCGCATCGTGACGTCGACTTAGCGATGGGTGCAGAGTGCAGAGAGACAGAGAGAGAGAGAGCGGCACACTAGAAAGCTTCGCACACGAAAAATAGTTATGCAAAGCAGAAATAGAGCGCAAATGTTGATTTGGAGAGATTTCAAGAGTTTTAAGCGGTAAATATATGATGTGGTTTTGGATGAATATATATATATATATATATATATATATATATATATATATATATATATATATATATATATATGTATGAAGTCTACTATAATTAAATTTTATTAGTGATTAATTAATTTTATTAATAAGTTAGATTAATATAAGAACGTAATGAAGTTTATTAATATTAAGTTTTATGATTAATTAGTTAAGTTTGTTATTAAATATAAATATATTAGAGGTATATGCTTATATATCACATCATAAATAGCAGAAAATAGATCTCAAAAATTAAATATTAAAGAAATCTTTAGTTTAATTTATAGATATAGATATGATTTGACTAGCAGAAAACCTCTTCAAAAGAGAATAACGTGATACTTGATTAGGGTTTACTATATACTAAAAAATATATACATACATACCTATTCATACTTTTCAGTTCTCTACTTTGCCTTCCTCTCACTCCTAGCTTTTTGCTTGCACTCACGCGCTCCTCTCTAGGCCTCTATCTGCTGCGCTGTATCTGCGCATTGCATACGAAAAGTGCACGAAAATTTATTCGCTTTTTCGATATTTAGCACCCATGGGGGTACTCGATCGTCGTCGTCGTCGTCGTTGTTGTTGTTTGTTGGATCGTTGCTATATTTGGCACATAGCACAGATATTGCCGCCGTCGCTGACGCTCTCTGTACACCTCTCTCCATCTTGCTCCCTCTCTCTCTCTCTTCAGCAGCCCCTGCTATAATAAATTTTCCATATTCAATTCGTTTCCATATTCTGTTTTATCGTTCGTCACTTTGCCGACTGCCAACTGCAACAACAACAACAACAACAGCTATGAAAATTTGCATTTTGACTTTTATTGATATATTCGCGTTTTTATTGATCGTTTTTCATTTGCATTTTGCGTTTACAAATTTTGTGCAATTTTTTATATATTTTAATTTATTTGAATTGGAGTTTTTATGTCTGGTGTACCACATGCTGTGTGTGTGTGTATTGCAATATTTCAATATATATACATATATAATATTATAGCATTAATTATTTAATTTACGACTTTCTTTCATTGAGTTCACTTTACGACACGAATTTTTGCATTCCATTTGCTCCATAAAATGCCAGACAAACATATAAATATAGACATATATATACTATATAGACTATACTATATAATCTGTCCGTGCTTATTGCTTATTACTTCATTCGTCTGGCATTGGGTAATTTTCAGCTAGACGTAATAATCGTATTGCATTTCATTTGAATGGCAATGCAAAATCTCGATTACGAATCTCAATTACAACAGGCAAGAGCGCGGCCGATGGCAGTGCACGACTCGCAGTTACCCTAACCCATGCGGGAAGTTGGTGTTATGCCAAAACTGGGACTAAAGTTCGAACTCTAAGATAGAATTACGTTTCGATGAATGTTGATATCACCCAAAGCTATAGTTCTTAGCCTTGAAACTACGTTGGTTTGGTTTTTGGGGTCTAATAGGCTTTACTTTGAGGTGGAGAGCTATCAATAGTCTGCGCCTTGGATAGAAGATGATGAATGTTCAAAACCAATGATAGTGCTATCGAAAGTGACGACAGTTCCGATAGTGATATCTATAGTTTTTCACCTCTAACTTACATATTCTCAGAGAAGTACGTTCATACTAAGGCAGAGTCTACATTCCCTATTTGTAGACCATTGCTGTTCAGGCATAAAAGATATGCTTAAATAACTGTAATTAACTGTATCGATTACTATCGGTTACTATCGATTGCAGACAAATTGGCGTAAGTTATCGATAAGTTAACAACAAGTTGACTGTGTTAGTTTAGCCAGATAGACTCGCACACTAAGCTAGGTAGATAAATCTATTGCTGCCGATCAGGCATATATATTCACTTTACTAGATCTGCAGAGCATACCCTACTTAGTCACTTTCCCGCGGTATCCATCTCTGCATCCACTCAATACATTTCGCTTTTATTTGTTATTTATTGACTTAGTTGTAATTGTAGATGTCTTAGCTTTACGAGCCATTCACAACACTTGTCCCACGGAGTGATTGATTGATTGACTTACAACAGTTACAGCTGCATGAGGATATATATCTGTAGATGTCTATAAGTAGGTATATCTATGCATTTGCATAACAATTGTCATTCAGTGTCACTTTTGAATAATTACTCGTTCCGCTGATATCCGTTTTGGCATTTGCCGTGAATGAATGAATCAATATATATAATATATCTGGTCATGATAGAGGTATTTCCATATCCTGCTCAAGCTTTAGCTAGTCATAGATATCCATAGATATCCGTTTTCGCTCTTGACTTGATTTCTATTGTAAGATTTAGCTACATTCATCTCTACTGTCGGCAAATAGAGGTACAAATCTGTTTGTTATATATGCTATAGATCTTTTGATAGACTTAGATGATTATCAGAACTTCATTCTATTTCTATTTATATGTATCTGTACCTACAGGTATCGTAGGAGTTCTTAAAAAGTACGGAGTGAAGTAGAAGATATAGAGATCTCCATAGATACCATAGTTCTCCTATCTATTCTTATAAAGAACTCCATTGATACCTATAAGATATATACCTAAGATACCTATAGGTATGAATAGATATAGATATAAACATATAGGTACCTGTCTATCTGTAGCCACAAAGATATATATGTATATATCTCTCATCGGTATCTGCAGAGTTATATATTAAGATTCTAGAATTGATTCTAGGATTTCATGTTATAATTCTAGTTTTCAAGATATTTCAAGCCCAAGATGAAAAGAGTAGTGGGTAACTATAGTAAGTGAATCAGGAAAGAGCGACTAGGGGTAGTCCGATATTCCCATACCTTCCCATGTCTTGCCATTGTTATTCCATTCTTATTTTAGCCACATGATAAGCTGAGCACATTGTTTGATCTATATATACACCATGTGCATTACACATAGATACTTTTTAGGCTTATACCAACTCTAAAGTACTTGCAAAAAGGGCGCTTGGGAACAGGAGCAGCTGCCAGCGGGAAGGCTCCAAGCGCAAAGGTTTTAAAGCTGGGTGAAAATTTGCGGAAAAGCATGAAAATGTATAATGAAAGCTAAAACTCTAATGGAAATTGGAATAGAACTAATGAAGCGGAAAATGGAAAAATAGAAAATTAGAAAAATTCTTATCGCTCAAGTAATTGAAATTGACTTTTGCCAGAGAGGGAGTAAAAGGGAAACACGCAGTGGACAAAGCCTACAACAACGACGAGAAAACATAATAATAATTGCGATAAGCGAAAACAATATTATCGGAATATAGAGCGGGGACACTGCCGACCGAGTCCAGTTCCGAGCTCACTTCCTGGCCGTGGACAAAAGTTAATAACTGTGCCATTAAAGTTGCGTCGAGGCCTATTATTATTTCATGACTTAAAGCTAACGAACGACGACAAACTCCAGCCCAACGCTCAACTCTCAACTGCCAGCAGCAGCAGCAGCAGCAACAACAACAACAGCAATTCGTATTCGTGCTCGTAGTTCGCTGTTCGTGTGCTCGTATTCGGGTTCGTGTGCGTTCGTTTGGGCACAGAAGACGCTGTTAGAGCGAGCGAGCGAGCGAGAGGGAGGGAGTTAGAGCTGAGTGTGGGCGCGGTGTAGAGTGGAGAGTAACAAAAGGAAACCTTTGCGGTTAATTGCAGCGCCCTCTGTGAGTGTGTGTGTGTGTGTGTGTGCTGTTTGATAGATAGCCAGAGAATGTGAGTGGACGAGTGAGCGGGGGTGGGGCAGGCAGCGCGGGCAGCGGCTGTTACGGCTTGGACACGCGGGTCAAAGGCAGCGTTAAATGTCAATTGGGCCATTGCGAAGGGTTTGTTCGCATTGTGTCTGCTGTGTGAGCTAAGCAACCTGCAACAGCAACAACAGCAACAAGGTTTGCACGAAACGTCATTTGTTAATTGTGATATGTTATGATATCAGAGATAGTCTATGTATGTATGCATATAACCTAGTGTATGGATATATTATAGATATGTACATAGTAAGTATAGTAAGCATACCATATAGATACTATACAAACTAGATACTATGTATAGCTAACTATATCTCTTAGATATGTATACATCTATATGTCAGCATACATATGTATAACTACTATATAGATACTATACAAACTATATATAGTATCTATAGGAAGCATACTATGTACTTAGATATTATACAAACTAGATACTATATAGTGTGCTGACTATACTTACTACTGTAGATACTATACAAAGTATATATAGTGTCTAGTTTCTACAGTATCTATATAGTATGAATCTATATAGTAGTTGTACATATCTATGCTGATATATGTATAGTACATCTATATATATGATAGATATACATCTGAGTGCGACTGAGCACTAAATGTTTGATGTATTCGAATTAGACAGTTGGGCTTCTATATAGTACATATGTATATAGCTTCTATGGTATGCCTAGTTGCTCTATACTAGTATCAATACTGGTATCCCTCGTCACTAAGCTCGTATTACCACCACATACATAAGTATGCCTGTGTCTTCAGCATAACTGTAACATAGCTTTAATTTCTAACTAAAACTTATCTTCTTCTTCTTCTCTTCTCAACTGTATATGCGTAAAGTTAGTCAACGTTTTAGATATATGATAGACATACAGAGGTATACATGCCTTTGTCTCTATACTCTCTATAAGTCGAATTTGAGGTGCGTGTCTGCATTTTGTTTACTGAATATCTTTTCGAATATAACTTTCATTACTCTCAAATCCTCCATTTTTCGTGGCTTCTCGCAGTTTCGTGTTTATTATGTCACCTGCTTTAAGCCTAATCAAGTTTCTTTGTCTAGATCTAAAGCTCTTAAGTTTCCTTTATGGGTTGCATGTGTTTCACAAGATTACAGCGTTGCTAGAGTTCGATTTCTGGAGTCTATTGAACTTTGTTCATTTAGCAAGTATCATTTATCAAATATCCACAAACATTCATTAACTTTGCTCAGCTCTCTGGCTAAAGCTAAAGTCCTTCACCTTTCATTACAGCTAATTCCGTCGTCTATAGTTATGAAATGTGATATGACTGGCTTTTGTACTAGCTCAGGGAAGGCTTTAACTCTGTGTAGTTATAGCCCAGAGCTGAAGCTCTTTAGCTGTCTGAGCTACGCTGCCTGCTTTACAGCTAATACTTATCCTCTATTAAGAAGGAATCCTGAAAGTCAACCTATTGAAGAATCTTCAAGTACCTAGAAGCAAAGAGATATACTGAGAGATTGGATATATGAAGTAGAAGTAGAAGAGAAAGGAGATGCTATAACTTCTCTCTGCTCTGCTCCTTAATGAGATGTAGTTAGATGCTTTAATAGCCTGTTCCTAGCAAATCTTATAGGAACTCTCTGTAAATTTGATATATAGACTCTACTATAGCTAAATTTTACTTGGAATGAAACATATTTCAACATTTCTACAGTTTCTCTTAGTTTTACTTAGGCTGTATAGCTAGATCTCATTTCGTTATACTCCACTGACATTCCAAATTTCTCGAAGACTATAAGAGCTACAACTCTAAAATTTAGTATACAATCGCTTAAACGCTCCACCTGCCTTAGGCCAGTCATAAAGTTGACCCTTGAGCCACCCACGCTAAGTTTTGCCACCCCCCACAGCCAGCATTATATAGTCACAATATTTCGCAAGTCATAAACCTAGCTGAAAATTGGCAAATAATATCCATTATGTAATTGCAACAATGACGTAGCTCCGTTTAAAAACAGTTACTCCAACTGTCAATAATAATAAAAAATAAAGAAAACGCCGAGGGAGGCTAGCAGCACGCCCCACACACGCTGCGCACGCCCCCTGGCCGCCGGCTAATTAGTTGGCCAAATGTTTTCCCCTTTTCTCTTGCTCTTCCTCTTACTCTTCTTCTTCTTCTTATTTTTGCCCATATGAGCATTTCGCAACGGTTTTTATGGCTGCTGGCACATAATCAAAAAAAAGCTCTTGTTCACATTTAAAGCGAGCGAAACGGGCGAGATTTAAAATAAATTATAACGTCATATTCCCAGGGGCGCTTTACGTAGCGCCGTTGTTGTTGTTACGTTGAGTGCTTTACGCCGCCCCCTTTGGAGCAGCACTCACTGCACAGCAGCAAGGCAGCAAGGCAGCGGCGGGCAGAGAGCCACCCACTCAAGCACACACACACATACATACGTAGGCAGAGCTAAAGCGAAGACGAGCGCTCGTCAACGTCGACACGCCAATTCCATATGTTACAACAGCCAGAGCGAGAGAGAGGGTGAGGGAGAGGGGGAGACGGGCAGAGCGGAGAGTGTAGAGTTGAGCTGTTAAAGGGTGTGCATAGCAGAGCAGCGCATACATACATATATCAAGAACAGCAGCAACAGCGTCCAAACGGCGACGACCGCATGGAATGAATTCAACTTAACCTCAAACCATTTTTTTGGGGCTACACTCAATATGTATGTGTGTGTGTGTGTGTGTGTGTGTCTATCGGGGTAAAATACAAGCAAAACAGAGCTGAGCTGAGCTAAGTTGAGCAGCAGCAACAACAACAACAGCAAAGTGCTGCGGTTCTGATAATTGAACATGTTTCCGTTACCGCTGCCGCTGCCGCTGCCGCAGCTGCTGCCTCAGCTACCGTCGCTGTCTCCGTTGCCGTTACTGCCTAGCAGCAAGCGAGCCCTTCAGCATTTTTCGAAATTGCTTTTTGCCTGCTGCTTCTTCTGCGTTTTCGGATTTAGAGCGAGCGCACGCCAAGCCCTTAACACACATACACACGCACGTACGTATGTACATATGTATGTATGTAGATAGAGGGACGTACAAACAGGCGCTAGCTACTCCATTTTGTATGCGCTGTGTTTTAGGGTGACCAGAAAGAAACTTTTATTGCCCGCTATTTGGCTGCTGATGAGCGCAGCTTTATGTTTTCTTTGCATTTCATTATCTTCTTTCGCATTGCGCAAGGTGAAACTTGGAGGTGAGCGTGTTTCTTGATTAGAGCTGTGCAGCTGATAGCGCCGCAGCAGCAGCTGGTATGATTTTGACTGCAGCTTAAGCACACCTTCGATAGCTCAGTTGGTAGAGCGATGGACTGTAGAAATTGGCGTTGTGTAGACATCCACAGGTCGCTGGTTCGACTCCGGCTCGAAGGATTTAACTTTTTAGAGTATTATTTAGAGGATTTTTAGTACTTTTTAGTATTTTTGAAAGCGTTAGGAAGAATTTACTATACCAAAAGTATTTTTTAGTATTTTATGCAAGCTACAATATATTGACAAAGTAAATTAAAACCAATTTTTCAATTACATCTCAAAGAGGCTTTATTTATAGGTAGATTAACAACATTTCAAATTCTAATAATAATAATAACTCAAATCCCTTGTCAAAGTGCTAACAACTGTCAAGCTTTAAGCCCATATTAGCATAGCCTGGTCACCCTGGCGTGCGTGAACGTTTCACTGTTAGAGACAAGCGGACAGACATGTCTAATGAATGGACTGTTTGTTACCTCATGCATTCTAATGAAGGTGGGCCAGAGCTCGCTACGCAATACGCAGGACACGCACATCGGAACAGGGGGAGGGAGAGGGAGTGGGAGAGGGGTACTCGGCGACGGACAGGGTTAGGCAAATAGAAATGTGAAACGAGAAACGTGCAATGTGTAATGATAGGCCCATTTTCATATGCATATTTTATCAGCTATTAGCAGCGACGCGGCAAAACTTGTAGCAATAATTGATGAAGGCAAATCGAGGCGCCACAGCAACCAAACAAACAAAGAGGAAGGGAAAGAGGTAATAAAACAGAGATGCAAAAGTGTTCCCCTGAGGCGAAGCTACTGTAAAGCTAGCCCAATGTCAAAAGCACACACAAACACAGCAGTCAGCGTAGGCAGCAGCAGCAGCATTTGCAATCATAAAATGTTAGCTTTATGTGCGCGCGTTTATCCTTTAATATTTTTAAAGCCCACACAAAATGCTAAGCCCACACACACACAGACAAACCATACGTACACACACCCACACAGCCATACAGTTACAGCGCGCAGAGAGCATGAAGGCTTTATAAAAATTAAATATTTGCCCAGGAGAGCCGCCTGCCAGTCGAGCGCACACACACAGAACAGAGGGTAGAGAGAGAGAGAGAGAGAGAGCGCGCGCGGCGAGCAAATAGCAAAAGTACAACAACAGTTTTGAGCAAATTTTTTTCTTTTTCTATTTTGATGCGCTGTCCTCGTTGCGGGCGCTGCTGCTGTTGCTGCTGCTGCGGCTGCTCTCAGTTGTTGTTTGTGTGTGGTGGGTGGTCCGTTCTCTTTCTCTCACTCTCTCTGTTTGGCTGGCGCGTGCTTTACGCGCGTTTGTGTGCCTGAGTGCTTGAGGCGAAGCACACACACACACACACTCGCACACATACAGTTGCGCTGCTCTGCGAATTTGTATTTGCTTTTGACTTTTTATGTTAAGAACATTACAGGCATTGCATCGTAGTTGTTGTTGCTGTTATTGCTTTAACAGTTGCTGCTGCTTTTGTTGTTGCTGTTGCTGTTTGCATTTGTATTTCACTTCCATTTGGGGTTGGCCTGTGCCTGTGTCCCTTGTTTCCGCCGCCGTCCACCCTCTGCCGCCTCTGCTAGCTCTGCTGGCTCTGCCGTTGTCATTTCCCATTTTATGCGACTTTTTATTTTTATTATATTTCGAGATTTCGCCTCTGCTGCGCTGTCCTCGTGTATTCCCCAAGGCTTCAATTATGCCATTTAATGATTGGTTCAGGCAACCAGGCCCACAGCTACAGCATCATTCAGTCGAATGCTTTTTATCGCACACACCTTGCCCGAGAAGCAATGCGAACATCTGCACAGATACCCAGGCTTCTACCTTTATCTATGCCTGATTCGTAAGGGGTATCTCATAGTTTGTCAGGAAGCTGTTGCGAAAGTTTGGAGAGCAGCAAAAACTTTGTGTGGAAAATTACTTTTGTTCCGCAAGCAAAGGTAGACTTGAGCAGGAACTTGGGTTGAGCCATCTGAAGTAGGGTAAACGTAAGTTTGTTTATATAACATTTGGAAAGTTTTTGCTGTATTTTGATATTTATATTATATATATATACATATGTATGTCTCGCATTATAGACGGTTTCTTCATCCTCCATCATCAAATAAATCCATTTGTCATTATACTTTTG
This sequence comes from Drosophila peninsularis, assembly GCA_035047485.1. Classification (NCBI taxonomy): domain Eukaryota; kingdom Metazoa; phylum Arthropoda; class Insecta; order Diptera; family Drosophilidae; genus Drosophila; species Drosophila peninsularis. The sequence goes on along the minus strand of JAWNPN010000035.1, from coordinate 11,729,193 downwards.
CTCAAATATAGATCTCACCGTGCTAAACATAGGGAAAATGAATTCTGGCTTTATTCGATGCAATTCTCAACTGGTTGTAGTTGAAAGAATCTATCAAGATAACTAGCAAAACCTGGAGTTACCTAAAATAGCTGAATAGACTAGTTGCTCTTGGATGGTTATATATTATTATATATAATTTATGATATCAGGTTAGTTTATGTGTTCCATTTAAGATGAACTCTCAGCATATCTATCAGAAGTATCATATTGTCCTATAGACAATATAGGCTCTCTACTTCGGAATCATGCGAAAGATATTTCGAGATGGTGAGAGCTTTAGTCTCTTAGATTTATAAATTATATGGTAATCAGTTTTGTTCGGAGTGTTTTTTGAAACTTTTCGTTATACATATATGATATAGGATATAGAGAAAAGGTATATTAATATGATATGGGATATATATAAATGATATAATATTGGATATAGAGATGTGGGTATAGAGACATGATATTGCATATAGAGATATGATGCAGAGATTTTATATATGTTATGGGTATATGATATAGATATATATGCTTAAACTATCAATGGAACCGTTTTGTTAACAGATCTACCGTATCAGATCTTAGAATAAGACAATGTTGATATCAATCTTAACATTTCCAGCGAAGACTTTGAGTCCACTCTAGACTGTCCACTCTTGGTATGCCTTCTTATAATTCCTCTTATTATATGTCGTATTAGACTCCACATGACAACTAGCTGAGAGTAGAAACTCTCAATATAACTCCGATATTTGTAGAGCATATTCATCTGGTTAAGTCGTACTACATTCTCTACTCTGAGTATAACTTCTACTTCCATCTTAAGTAACTCTTCTACTCCCAACTACTCATACTTCCTCAATCAATTCATTATTTGGCTATGCTAACACAAACGATTTGTTATGTCCTTGCTGCCCCGGGGGAGCGTTAGACGGATACAGAATTTGAAATCCACTTGGAAATGCATCAAATTGAACCGAAGTGAACTTCAATTCCATCTAATTGACACGAAGTCTCGCATTAGACAGGCGGAACTGCAAGTTTCCCCAACGGAGGCATCAACGCAGCAAGAAGTTGCACGTTGCACGTTCCCAGTATGCCGGTTGCCAGTTGCCAGTTGCCAGTTGCGAGTTGATTTATGGCCATGTCCCAAAAACTTTGCACACCTTGTACTAGTGTGTGTGTGTGTGTGTGTGTGTGTGTGTGCGTGTTTGCTGCGCTGTTTGGTGTTTGCCGTCGGTTAGCTGTTCAAGTTTCCCTTCTGCTTCCGCTTCTCCCTCACTCCTCCCTCCCTCCCTCCCTCTCACTCTCTCGCTTGCCGTTCGGGGACTTAATATATTAATCAAAGGCATGAAATCTTTATCAAGTTGTCATGTGGCACACAACCGACAATGAGACTTGGAACTGGAGCTGCGGCTGGAACTATAGCTGGAGCTCGAATGAAACCCGTTTGATCCTTAACACGCACGGATTTCATATGCTTCTCGTAGTAGTTGTTGCTGTTGTTTGATCTCATTCCCATTCTCATTTGCAATTGGCAATCGCAATCGCAGAATTGCACCATAAGTTCAGCTAGTAGTTGAACGAGGGCAGCTCCATGAATAGGCTGATGTTGTATGAGTACCAAATGCATATTCCAGACTAGGCTAGGGATGTTGTTGTTGGCAAGTATCTTTCTCTCAGATAAACAGAGTTAGACTAAAGCCTATATATGCTTCAAAGAGTTTCTCTGGAAAGTCTGATTCACACACTAACTAGTTAGTAAATAGATTAGCCTATGTTGAATAGCTTAAGTTTGGCAAATAACTCAGATTATGCCACTCCTAGTTACCCCTCATAACTCTAATGACTCTGAAGCAGTGTTTGGATTGGGCTGAGAAGCTCTCCAATCAAAGTTCCATCTACTTCCATCTATCTTCCTATTTTCACTGCCTACAATGCTTCAGCTCTTAAAAGATATTCCTAGTCTAGACTAGGCTAGGGCCTCTTTAAACATATAAAAGTACATATCTTACCATATCAGCATATAATATAAAGATATATGTATATAGAGCTCTATATAGACTACATATATAATATAATAATATAATACCTATATACATATATATAGTAGACATACATTAACCAACTGTTCAGTTTTACCTTTAGCTTCTAGTTCTCTTCTTATGCTTTCAGAAGACCATGTTTTAATGAGATAATAATGATATTATAGATATATATTCATACACAGATCTATTGATTTATGTTAAACAAGCTGCAAATCAGAGAGAATTCGTTAAGAGTTTTATAGGCTTTAGACTACTATGGCATAGATGAACTATGTGGTTTGCTTGTAGTTAGGCAGTTAGAGATATTTACCTATATATAGATAGATAGATATGTATTATATAACTCTCCAAATGTAACTACATACATATAGCCATATATCACTTCGAGACTTAACACGTCAGAGACCCATCAAATGCAATTCAAACTAAATCCCAGTCAAAGTCCCGTACTACCGCAGCTCCCATCTCTCCGCTACTCTCCACTTCGCTCACCTTAGTTGTACGTCAATATTTATACGCTCTCGCCGCTGTAGGTCTGCTAGACCCCTCCCATATAGGTGTTGTGTCTCGCGTTTACACACCTGAGCGACCGCGGCGCGGCGCGGCGACTGCGGACGCAATTTAAGTCTCTGTCTAAGTGCGAATCGTTTTGCAAGCAAAGTCTACAAAAATTGTCACAAGATTCCGCTTGAGCTGGAGTCTTGCGATCCGTTTCCAATCCGTTTTGGCTGCGGCGGCGAGCATTAATATTCACATGTCGTTCATTGGTATGCGCGACCAGTTGCGGCACGGCACGGCATGGAATGGGAACGGGCGAGCGGCGGGCGGGAGTGGGAGGGGCAACGCGGCAGTCGGCGAACGGGGTGGAACGGCCCTGAATGCCGCCGACTACCCAGTTGCCAGTCTCCAGTTCCAGTGTGCCATTCCCATTTCCAAGCCGCTCTCGCCCGCTGCCCGCTGCCCGTTTACCCGCTTGCCCGTACCCGATTCGCCTCTCGCTGTCTCAGCAGGCCTTTTTCTGTTTTTTCTCCCCCACCTCCTGCGCCGCTCCACGTTCTGCTTCCACCTGGACACAAAACGCGCTTTAGGCTGCATAAATTTATTCGTCGCTGTCGCTAACTAAAGCCGAAGCGGCTTTTCAGCTATAGCTACAGCTCCCAGCCTCTGCCTCTGCCTCTGTCGCTGTCGCTGTCTCTGGCTTGGCCTCTGTCTCAGCCTCTGCTTTGGCTGCGTCTCCGTCTCCGACTGGGCCTCAAAACTGGTTCCATTTATGCAAGTTTCTTTGCTGTTGTTGTTGCTGTTGCTGTTGCTGTTGTTGACGACGCTTTTGGTATTGCGCTAGTTGTTGTTGTTGTTGTTGTTGTTGTTGCTGCTGGCTGGCTTTCGCATTGAATTTTGCACCTCGGCTTTGCCGCAGATACATTTTACTTATCGGCATCTAAATTCAGACACTGTCATGCAGTTCCCCCAGCTTTTCAGCTCTCAACTGCTGTGTCGGGCCCCAGTCGCCCAGCTCACCTCCGTCCCCGTCTCTGAATCTGCTACAATCGCGATTTTCAACGAGCCCGGCCACGGACTATGTTTCGGGCCAGCAGGATGAGCAAATAGCGCCGAAATATGCACCGAAAAGTATCAAATTTCAGTTGAAAAACGTTGAAAGAAAGATGAACGGCTTGAAGATACCCTGTAGGCATAACAAATGTATTGAAAACTTATCTTGGATCGGAGTTATCTTAGATTTTAGTGTTATATAACAAGTGAAAAGAAACTAAGGGTGTTAAGTGTTGATATCTAGTTGGATATAAGAACTATACGTATAACTTCTATACTCCTACAGACTCTATAGACTAGACTACAGACTACAGACTGCAGACAATTCCCCAACCGCAAAGCAATTCCATAGCTTCAAATATGTTTCTGTCGTTGACTATACATTTCCTAAAACTCTTATCAAGTTTACAGGGTGTAAAGGTCACAATTTCGCTTCTGAGCCTAGGCTCTTTCGTAATCCCAAAGGGAAAAGGTACAATATACAATCTGAAGTCACTAATTGATTCGGACTCTAAATTGACAGCAATAAATATCTCCAATTTTATTAGCCTTACTATAATGATTCCTATTACCATTATAATTGTCATTTACATTATCATAACCATGCTCATTCTTGTTATCATTATGATTATTATCATCAGAGCATCAGATATCAGTAGATTCCTTTACAGTTTGTATATCTTGGTGCTATTTTCATTACCATTAGCTAGCATTAATATTGGCATTAGCATTCTCATTAGCAATATAATTTTTATTTTCTGTTTGATTCGCATTAACTTTATTATTATCGTCATCATTAGCATTAGCAATAGCATTAGCGTTAGCAATATTATTCTCATTTTCATTAGTATGAGCATTATCATTAGCATTATTATTATCATCAGCATTAGCATTACGATTTTAATTTTTAGGTTCATCAGCATTATAATTGTCATTAGTATTATCATTCGCATTAGTATTATTATTATCATTGGCATTGGCATTAGTGTTCTCATTTTTCTAGAACTTTTCGTATTCACTATTTTGCATTTTGATAACATTTTCATGATCATTAGCAACATCATACTCATTATCACCATTCTAACATTATTTGCATTATCATTATCATTATCATTATCATTATCAAACACAAAGCTATTAATCATAAGTTCATTATCATTTTCAATTTCTTTCTTTCATTATCATATTACTAACCATTATCATTAGCATAATCATTATCATCATCATCATCATCATTACACTCATAATCATTCGCATTTCTTATCCATTTCCAAGTCTCTTCTCAGTTTGCTGAAATTATTCACAATTTGCGAGTTAATAAAGTCAACTGAGTGAGTGATAAATGAAATTGGCACTTCTCTCTCTCTGCTTCTTCCACCTCTTCTTCCTCTTCTTGTTCACGTACTTCTCTATAAATCTCGGACCGACGTAAACATCCGTTGGACGTTGCCTTGGCAATTGGAATTGGAATTGAAATGATTTCTTTGTTTACTTTGGCAGCTTCTGGCTGGGCAGAGACTAGAGATGTATGTGTGTGTGTGTGTGTGTGCATAAGTACTTATTATATATGCACACACATACATATTTATACAGTTGCAGGGCCTTGGCAAGGCAAATACTTGACGCATAGAGATTCGTTGATGTAGCTCGCTCGTTCGTTCGTTTGTTTGTTTGTAAATAGCACGCAAATGAAGGCCTTTTCTGATATTTAGATACACACACACACACACACACACACTCACACACATACAGACACTTGTTTATACGATTAACTTTCTATGCTGCACATTAAATTTAATGAGCTTTCGTCTCATTCCGAATGTTTATCAACAACATAAACGAAAGTGTTTCGGGGCATCAGTTCGTACTCTCCACTTAATCTTAACTGAGTTATGAGCCAAGGCAGAGGCGTTGATAAAAGCTTGTTTTTCGCTTAATTAACATAGTTATTTAATCCATTTCTTCACACCTTTATTTAAATGCAGGTGTTGCAACAGGCAAATGTTTGCATAACATCTTCAGCTTATCATGGTTACCACTTGGATGACATTTACAGGTTGATTGCCAGCTGGGCCGCCATTTTGTTTTCAGTGTTGGTAAACGTTGTTATATAAAAGCTTCTGAGCATTCAAGTTTTGTCTAATTGGAATATTGAGAGACTGAGTTTAGTCTAGACTATACAAATGAAGGCATGCTTATAGATATGCTCTGGGTTGTAGGAACAATCTACTTAAAGCCGCTTCTTGTTCTGTCTAGTCGTAAGTGTCCTACTAGGAGATATCCTGAGCCTAACTGAAGAATCATGCAGGAATTAGGCTGGGCTTTGAGTCCGGATTGATGACTGTACGATCAACATGCATGCTTAGATGCCTGTTTAAGGGTATAATGCTGAAGATAATGTAATATGAAAAGAATTTCATTATACAGAGTGTTGAGAAGCTAAAATGTCTGTTTTCCTTAAGGTTACTGCTTTAGAGAGTTGTAGATTAATAAATATCTAAGATAAGATCTCAAGATACATAAATCAAACATCTCCCATGTCTCCCATTCAGAAGATTGTAAGAGTTTGCTAGATCGATCCTCTCGAGATTCATTATATCTGATAAATAATATCAATTATGGTCTATGCCACCTCTCTCATTCTTTCACTGTCAAAAGTACATATGGAAAAAAGCCAATATCTTTCAGTTCCAATCGGACACTTTCCATATAGCCAATACCCAATATATCTCAACTATAGAAACAACCAGAAAGCCGTCGAGAAATACGTTTTTTCGGGCTTTGAAACTTTTGCGTAAAAGTTGTACGTAAAAGTTAATTGATTTATATTTTTGACATTTTCCACGGAGCTCAAATGGGATCAGGCGGCGTACAATGGGGAAAAGAGAAGGTGCACCATAAAAGTTGCAGCTCCAGAGACCTTTTCGTGACAAATGCCGGAAAGTCGACGTCGACGTCGTCGTTTTTTGTGCCTCGGCTATTGCTGTAGCTGTGGGACTTGAGAGTTTCGCAAAAGTTACTTAATCATGAGCTCCAATTAGTGCAGCTGTGTGTGGTACAGTGGGCACCCAGCAACGACGGCCAAACATGTCGTGCCAAGAGCAAATTTTGTCGATGAGGCGAAGGCAAAAATAAAAATGGAGTGTCACGGCTGTCGCACACAAGGCGAACGCAACAAAAGCATAAATGAAATATATATAAAAAAAAAAAAAGAGTGAGAGGGGCGGGTAGCAGAGAGGGCGTGCAGCATTTGCGCGCTCATTGTTGCCGTTTTTGTACGCGCGCGGCAAATTGGCTGCTTGGTTCGCCGTCTCAACGAGTCGCTTCCGCCGCTGCCTTTGTACAGAGCGACACCCACTCGCCGACTGTCGGCTGGCATTGTGGCGAGACTGTGAGACTGTGAGGGCCCAACCGCTAGCTTAACCGATTGCACTTACTCGCGCGCTTGTTCGTGCTCGCGCGCTCGCTCTCGCTCTCACTCATGCCTGCGACGGCTCTCGCTCTGTCTGGCTGCGAAACTCCACCTCTGGCCCCTTGGGAGACCCACACTCTGTCTATGCAGCTCTCTGGCATTCGGCTTGCATTCGTGTCTGTGCTTGGCATTCGTGCGCTCGGCGCTCTGTTCGGCGTCTTTCATCAGCATATTTTCGTGTTTATCGCTGAGTGATGAAAATTATGTTGATGACGTTTGCACACACAGACGACGACGACGACGACGCTGTCTCTCAGTCGCTGTGTCTGTCTGACTGTGTGTCTGCCTGCCTGCCTGCCTGTGTGTGTGTGTCTGTGCGCTTTGCACGTCGTCACCTCCAGCATTCTGCCCACTCTTCCCTCACTCGCTCTGCTTCTCCCACTCTCTCTTTGCCCCTAGCGGCGACAACTAGCGAAAGTTTGTGCTAAATTGGAACATCAGCATTTTGCTTCTGTTTATTTTCATGTTTGCTTTGCCTTTGCGTCAACGTCAACGTCAGCGCCAGCGCCATCAAAAGCAGAGACACAACACAAAAGCAGGCCTATAAACAACGGTTAAATCTTTTAAATGCAGTTATTTATTTTGTTTGTACACACGTACATATGTACATATGTCTGTCTCTCTGTATTTGCATATTTTTATTCATATTCCGCCGTTTGACCTTCGGCATTTTATGTTTTGCTGCTTATCATTCGCGTTGTCTTTGCTTTTGCTTGAATTTTCGCATTGCATTGCATTGCGTGTGTATTGGTAGCTATTTATAGACGGATTTACTGCAAATTTCGAGGCAACTTTTAAGTATAATTAAATATTATTGGCTGTTAGGCCTAGGTATTTGTATACTAAATCTAAGAGATTATTTAGATCTTCGCGTTTTTATGGAATGCAAACATTTACTTGTCCTTTCGGTCATATGTGTATAGTATGTAAGTAATACAGTATATTCAAGTATTTATCAATAGATGATCTATCTCTGCTTCAACTTAATGCTTTACTGGGACTATGTTCAATAGACTATGTTCTGAACAAGATATTGAGATATTAGATACGGTTAGCTGAATGAATAGCTTATGCATATGGAAAAACGATGCATGTTGAGTTATCCATCATTAAAAACTAACAGCTATACCGAAAACAGAGAATATGAGTTGCTGATAATAAGTAGATATGTACATACCTACATCATACATCATACACCTACATCAACACATACATCTATAGCTCTATATATCTATAGCTCATACACACACACATACATACATACATACATACATACATACATACATACATACATACATACATACATACATACATACATACATCTATACATACATACATACATACATACATACATACATACATACACATACATTCTTCAAAAGCCACAGTCTAATCAGTAAGACTCTGTTCATCACTTGCTTCCTCTATGTATCTTTTCCTCTGTTCGTCTGTTCCTAAATCGAACAAATATCTCTAGAAACTATAGGCTAGGCTAATTTAAAGTCCAAAGTAATCAAAAACATACGCCTACCATACATGCTCTGCCACTCCGCTAAGCCCTTCTAACTAAACATAACGAAATCTCTAACAAAATGGCGTTACTAATGCCAGACAGTTATAACAGTCAAATATATGATAAGGTTGGACACAATAGACCCCAAAAGGCTAATTAAGTTAGCTTTAATCAATATCAAATTATGGCTTTTGCCTTGTAAAGTCCATAATGTCCAAAAGGCCCATTTAAAATCTTAATAAATGAAGTATATTTCCATTCGCTGCGTAAATATTTTACCATATCCAGAACTTGATCAGAAAAACGAGTCGAAAGGTCGTGTAGAGTGAATGTAGCATACAATATACGGTAGATATATTGAAGAAATACTGCATTATTATTCAATATACATACATACATACATATGTATGTGTATATGTATGTGTATTGAATATTATGTATTATTTTGATATGCTCTAAGGGATTGCTTGAATTTCTGTTCGATTGTGATCAGTTTTTGAGTTCTTCTGACATATTTCAATATTTGAACATAGGCAAAAGTAGATATACCGTTTCAAAAGTCCTTTAAAGTTCCAAATATAAAATAAAAAGGGATTTTTCCTCTACTTTTCCAAGCTTAACTGTCCACTTTCCAAGTTTTCTTATGATTACCTATGAAGTTAGTTGAAATTTCAATAAAAAAATTGTTTTTCGATGAGTTTTCCTAGATATTCCAACTATTTTCCGAAGTTTGGTTATCAAAAAAGTTGAATTTCGTACAAAGAGTTCAAGAAATGATCTTTAACATGGCCTAAAATAGATTTTTGGTATGTTTTCTACAGTTTCCTTCCTGAACAATGGCTGAAAAATACCACAGAAAAGTCAGCTAAAGATAGTTAGATAAGATAATGATCTTAGCTATGGCTTGTGCTTATCTGCATAGGCAGCAGAGCCGCATTATGTGCGAAATGGCCAAATAAATCAAACGATTTATGGCCCTAACCGAAAGAGTTGGCCAACTTTGCGGGACAAGGCTGAAAACAATAGAAAAGCAGCAAAAAAGATGCGATTGCGAGGCCTTAGATAAAAGCCAAAAACAACAACAACAAGAAGAACAGCAGCAAAACAATAATCGAAAATAACAAAAATACTTTAGAGGCTTGTTTTTGCGTCTTGCTTTATTTGTTTTATTATTTGTTGTTGTTTTCGGCTTCGTTCAATTACGAAGCTGAAGGCGAGCCGCAGCGACTGAGAGTGCCGAAAACGTTGGCAGTGCGCTGTTGCCGCTCTTCACTGGCGGCACAGCCAAAATGAAGCAACAACACACACACACACACGCACACATGGACAGGCAGCGCAGAGCTAAGCATAACAAAAAGTGGCGCGCTTATAAAATTTTCCGCGCTTTTCTGTTTTGAATCAAAATCCGCACATACACACATACACACACACTCAGAGCACTCGAACGAAGCAGCCGAAGTGTGTTCGGGCGCGCACTCGTGCGCTCTCGTGCTCACACTCTCTTGCGGCGAATTCGCCACTGTCGGCTCTCGCATTCGAAATTCGAATATAATATTGAGTTCGAATGAAATATCTTGTCAGTTACTGGCGTTGCCGATTGCAACGTCACGAAAAAGGTCACACACACACACGCACACACATGCATGCGCATACGAACGCATTTTACTATAATTCAGTTAGCCGTTTGCGCTGTTGCCAGATTTCAACGTTACGCAGCATGGCGAAAATTCAGTCGTCATTTGTAGATTGTTGCCGACAGTGGATGATGTGAGCAGGCAAGGATGGTGGGAGGGGGCAGGTGAGGAAGGGGGAGAGGTAGCGCGGCGCTGCGTTGCGAATGGCGCCATTTATGGCGATTATTAAGTTAACGCTGCTGCCGCTGCTGTTGCTGGCATATTTGATGAGCTTTTTTTTATTATGGCTCCACGCTGCCCCTCCCTAACGGCACTGTGTGTGCTGCACACGCCCACACACACACACGCAGATGGCGTCATAATGAAAAGTGTCGCCTATCAAAATCGCAATTACGTTAACGCTTTTGGTCTTTGCCCATTATCGTTAGCTGGCGCCGTTTTTATGACTTTTCCTTTAACGCTCTCTGGGCAACATCTTCGCCCTCTGCTCCTCTGCCCTTCTCATTCTCTCCTCTCTCATTTATTTATAATTATTGCAGCGCAAGCTCCGCTAAGTGATAAATTTAATTATAGCATTTTTGCGTGTCGCTGCGGCATTTCCATTTTGAACATTTTGTTTTCAATTAAAGACGCAACGTAAATATTTACCCCAGCGGAATGTTAATTAAATTGCGTTTTTCTGTTCGATTTAGGGCTGTGCGCTGTGACGTCACTCAGCAGACGCCATTTTATGCCAGTCGAAAGCAGCAAATGATGCGTGTGTGTGCTGCTTCTATTATAACTGTATTTACACAATGCTCGCCCTGCATTAGCGTAGAAAGTGAGCGAGGGCGAGGCGAATTGATGACGCGTCGCAGCTGGCGGTGACAGCGCTGTGACAGCGCCGCGACAGCGCATTATGATTATTGAGTGCGCTCAGCCTCATGAGCTGACATCACTGATCGAAGCAACTAGGATGTCAGTCTGTCTCTGTCGCTCCTGCATGGTTGGATGAGTGAGTGGAGAGTGGTGTAGAAAATGCGTTTGAGTGAGTGGAATCTGCAGTTGGCTGAAGTCTAATAAGAATTTGGGATGGAGAGATTAGTTTCTATGAGAATTGGGAGTGTAGAGATTATATTTTGGGAAGTTTGGAGATTTTTATGAACTATAAGCGACAATCTCAATATATAATATAGACGCTATCCCTCTCCCTCTCTCTCTCCACAGCTCCAATTAGAACCTCGCTTCACACGAATCTCTCCAAAAACTTAACCGCTAATAAATCTCCATGAAATATGCAGGCAGAGAGCAAAGAGGAGGCGGGAAATTTGTAGTTTTTTGCTACCGTTGCAGAGTTAACGGCACTTTCGACAGCTCATTTCATTAAAAATGGTGATTTGTGTGGCAAGCCAAGTGCCGCCGTGCAATAAACTAAAAAAGCCAAGCAGACGCCAAGCTCCAACTCCAACACAGCGGGCGGAGGCATGCGGCAGGGGCGTGGCAGGTGTCAGAGCTCTGCCGTTGAAGCCATTTTATGGCCAGCTACGAGGGATAAAAGAGATGAGAACTAAAGCGAAGCGAGAGGTGAGGAGTGGAGAGCGCAGTAGGACGAGGCAGGAGCTGCAGCTGCGTCTCTGCTGATGGATAAATAATTGAGTGATAATTGATTGATTGTAACTGGAATTTGATTTACCTGCACGAAATGTTCAGCTGGCAAAGGTATTTCCATTAAGAGGGGAAGCCGATGTGGGAGCTGTGCCATGTGGATGAGTGGGAGGAGGAAGAGGAGGAGGAGATGCAAGGTATGTAAGTACAGCCTTATTATAAACTAATGCTAATCGAATTATAGAAGAATAGAGATAGAGGAGCTGGAAGAGTGAAAGGGAGAGAGAGAGAGAGGGAGAGAAACGGAGGAAGGGAGTAATGGAGAGAGAGAGAGAGAGAGAGAGAGAGAGAGAGAGAGAGAGGGGGAGAGGGTTATACAAATAACAAGGTATATTGAGATATTGAAAGATGGAAGGTACAAGAGAAAGAGGGAAAGGTGGAAAGAGATGTTAAGGAGAGATAGATTAAGAGTGAGACAGAGGGAGAGAGATGGAGATACTGTAATAGCGAAAAGAGACAAATGAAGAGTGGGAGAGAGAGAGAGAGAGACAGAGAGAGAGAGAGAGAGAGAGAGAGAGAGAGAGAGAGAGAGAGAGAGAGAAAAAAAGATAGATAGATACAGAATAATAGCGGAGATAGCGACACAAGTAGAACGAGACAGAGAAAAGAAATAGAGTGTGAGAGTAAGAGTGAGGGAGAGTGAGAGGAACATCAAGATGGGACACATAGAGAGAGGCAGAGAAGCTAGTAAGAATGACTGGCATGAAGAGACTCACACTATAAAAGGTCCCCATCAAATGAGAAATACATATAATTAGAGAGCGATCGAGAGAGATATTAAGATGGAGAAAAAGATTAACAGTCAGAGAGAAGTACCAAAAGATATATATATATATATATATATATATATATATATATATATATATATATATATATATATATATATATATATATATATATATATATATATATATATATATATATATATATGAGAGAGAGAGAGAGAGAGAGAGAGAGATAGAGAGACAGAAAAAGACATACATCCAGCGAGAGACACATAGAGAAAATGAGATAGCGAGGGAGAGCTTGTTGCTTGTTGTATATTTTCAAGAGACAAATGCTGGAAATGAGATGTGATTGCATAACAGTTTAATCGACTTTAGAATTTGTGTATAAACTTCTTCAGTCAGCGTCAACTGCATGCATTGCATCATTTAATAAGTCTCACTAACCAGAGAGAGAAAGAGAGTGGGTGAGTGGTGGGGTGGGAGAACGCAAAAAGTGATTACCACACACATGAAATGAAATGAAAATGTTTATAAATTCAGTCACGTCGCATATTAGCGAACGCTTAGCCCGCTCGCTCTCTTGCGCCGCTCTCTTGCGCTCGCTGCCGGCCGAAGAGCCACGTTGTGTTTTGCGAGTGAAGAGAGCGCGTGCAAACCGGTTGCCGAACAGACGACGACGAGCAACGAACGAACAGCAATGCACGATTCGTCGGCGGCTGAGCGCAAAGCACGACCAATCCGAGGCGAGCCGAAACGTGCGAGCCGAAGCGGGCGAACGGCTGGCGATTGGGCGTTGCCCGCGATTGGGCTGCGACTCGGCCGAACGTTCGGGTTGTTCGGGCGTGGTCACAAATGCCCAAATGCATTTCGTTCGAGCGCAAAAAGGGGGCGAGTTTCACTGCGTCGTGCGTGTGTGCGTGTGTATGTGTGTGTGCGTGCGTGTGTGCATTGTATGTATTGATTGGATTGAGGAGTTTAACTGGTTTGGCTAGGGCAAACCTAGAGCTAAAAACTAAAGCGAAAAGTTGACTTGGGATGAAATAAATGCACACAGCGAGGCAAGTGAATGGCTTAACTATGATTTACAGTTGGCAATTGGGAGAGGTATTACAGAGCGAAACAGTTAGGCGAGTGGGGTAAAAGTACAGTCAGCATTCGGCAGTTTGCGGCGTACTCAAAGAAGAGGAAGAGAAGGAGGAAGAGGCCAAGGCGCAGTTAGAGTTAGACCCAAACGCCGCTTGGCTCATTACTCATTATGAAAATGACAGAGGAAGAAGCAGAGCAAACTGTATCTAACCATTCAAAATCAGCCATATGGAAAGATATCTTTTTTTCTCTCTTCTTCTTTCTGCAAGCGCAAACAAATGGAACGTGTTTCGGGCGACGCAAAGCAAGGGAAGAAAATAACATAGCGCAAACGGGCTGAACAAAGGAAAATGCCAAGGCGCCTAGGCAAGCGTTTGTGTGTGTATATGTGTGTATATGTATGTAAGTGTGTGTATTTACACATATTTATGATAGCAACTCGAGAATTCATTTTTATTTGGGGTTGGTTGGCCAAGGCGTGGGCGGGGTGCTGCGGCACTATGTGCTCTGCCCAAATTACGGGTTTGCCGTATGTAAATGCACGCAAGAGTTTTGTTTGACTTGTGATTTGTAAGCACGAGCGCACATGTGTGTGAAAAGCCAAAGTGTCTGTTTGCCCAAATCAGCAGAAGTGCGCAAAATAACGGGGCTAACAAGCTGTAACTGTACTTGGGCAAGCTGCTACTCTCAATTAGTTTTAATTCAATGCTTTCCATTTAATTACTTGGCATTTTTCCTGGCTTAAAATCAACTGACGCCATTTTCGATAGGCGAAAACGTGCAGCGCTGTCGGGTGTGTGCAGTACCTAAGCAGCAGGCGCCATCTGGCGGGCGAGGCAGGCACTACGTGCAGAGCAGTTGTGTTGCTATTGAGTGTGGCGCATTTAGGTTGGTGTCTTGGCTAAATTGGTTGTTGCTTTTCTACGCTAGGTGCTACGTTTTTTAGGCATGAAGTTGGCTGTGCTTAAGTTGAGTTGAGTTGAGTTGAGTTCAGTTGGCTGAACGAAAGTGCCGCAATTATTTGAACCGCTTTAACTTAACGAAATTAGTAAATTTAGCTGAAATTTAAGTGAATTAAAGTTATTTTTTCCTTAAATTGAAATTAAATCAAATGAAAAATAAAATTATAAAATCTAAATTAAATTTGAATACAAAATTAAAAAAATTAAATTAAAAAGAAATTTACTTTAATATTTAAAAATAAACTATTTGAATATTAAAAAAATTAAAAATGAATATAAATAAAATAAAAAATTAAACAATAATTTTATTTGAATAAAAAATTAAACCCAATTTTAATTTAGTTTAAACTAAATATTAAATTGAAAATAAAAGCAATTTAAATATCATTTAAATAAAAATATCATATATTAAATAAAAATATATACATATTTTTACAAATTAAAACAATTTGAATATAATAAGAAATAAAAAAATTAGAAAACATATAGTTAATTAAATAAATTCAAATGAATTACAATTTTCAAAAAATAATTGAAATTACTTTAACAGGAATTACACAGTTTTAATTAGTTGACTGCATTCGCACTAGTTGAAAAGATTTGAACGCCCTTTATCACAGTGTTAAATTCCTAATCTGGTTTTCACTCAACTTTAAGCTGGCATTGCAACTGTTTGTGCGCTTGTCTGTTGGCGAACTCGTGTTGCAACAATTAAATTCACACTAAGCACGACTTGTGCAAACTGCATACGATTTATGGCCGGCGTGTGTTGGCCAAGTCCTCGAGTTTCACTATTTACACATTTATGGCAATTGCATTTCAAAGGGCCTAGGTGTGTGTGTGTGTGTGTGTGCACCTGTAATCCATGGCCATTTATGCTCAGGTATTTTGCACAAGTAATTGCCTTTCGATTTTCATCAAATTTAATTTGCAGCTCGGCAAAGGCCAAAATGAAATTTCAATGCATATTTTAGGCCCCAAAAAGAGAGATGAAAAATTGCCATTGTTGTTGTTGTTGTTGCTGCTGAGATAAGTTGACTTAATCACTTTTGGCATGCAAATGGGGAAATGCCAACTGCGGCGATAAATAACGGCGATTCTAATGACAGAGTTCAGAGTTCACAAAACGCTGCTCTGCCCAACATTGTTGTTGTTGCCGTTGCCTCTCATCAATATTGATTGCTGTGTGCAGGTGTGTTTGCAGGTGCCATGTTATTTTACAATTTTCGGCACGAATTTGTTATGCCACAAATCCCCAGCAGCGCCTGTCAAAACTGTGTTCGCCTGTTGCCAGTCGGCCACGTTGGCCATGTTGGGCACGCTGGCCAGAAGTGTGGCTGTAACGGATTGGCCAACGCCCCCCCGCAGCCTTGCAATCAGCCAATCAGCCAATCATAAATACTTCATTACGTTTGCACCGACTGGCAGGCGGCAAAAGGGCCAGCGCAGCACAGTGGGGCAAAGCGGGTGCGAAAGCGGAGCGGAAAATAATAAAAATATAAAATAATAAATAATACATAATATTTAAACAGTTTCAATATACTTAAACGTATATCGATAACTGCAATCGATAACAGCAACATGCTTCATAAATTATATATCAATTGCTTGAACTGTGGAAAATATTTATTGAATGCCAATTAGTTATGCTACAAAGTTAGATAAGCATTTATCGATAGCTATCGCATATCGATAACAGCAGATTGTTAGAATATGAGTATATTTATGTATATATTTGTCCATATTAAATATTTATTTATTTAATATACATTCAATTTCACACTCTGACTTATATAAACATATCGATAACAGTTATCGATTACACCAATTGCTAAATTATATGAAATTCTGATTGATTAGCTTAACTTAGTTACATGTATATTTATACGTATATATACTATCGATAACAATAATCGATAATACCAATCGATAACAATAATAATATAAGATATAGTATAGTAGTAATATAGTAGTACAGTATAATAATATATAATAATATATAGCTTTTATTATTATTACAGTTTTATTACATCTATTTTCTTATACATTTTTATATCTAATTAATTCTGTATTTTAGATTAATTTCCCATACTCATATAGATATATCGATAACAGCAATCGATAACAGCAACTTCACTCGTGTATATTGAACAGGTTTAGATTTATATTTTTAGCATTTTGAAGTTTTCATATGCACATTTCACATCTCTCGCCCCACTGTGCCGCTGGCAACTTTTGACGATTACAGTTTTGGGGTCAGCATGGAATATATCGGAGCTGGAGCAGCGAAAGATTGTTGGGGTTTAGGGAATTTGCAGCGCATTAGAGAAACATTTTGGAGCCAAGCGATGCATTGGCATTAATTTAGCCAGTTGTGGAGATTGAACGGCGCAAACAGCTCGGCTTGTTGCATATTTGAAGGGACTGCGGCACGTGGGGCAGGTGGCACGTAAACACCTGAAAGCAGATTGTGAGAACGTGCTGCGAGAATAATAACAAGTCCGTTTTGGCTGTTGCCAAATTGCTATTTATTAAAAATCAATGTGGCTGGCAACAAAATCAGCACAATTTTACCAGGCCCGCATGTGGCAAGGTGGCAAGGTGGCTCTGTCTCTCTCCCTCTCTGCCTCTGTATGTGACATCTGCTGAGCCTCGGGGCCGCAGTGCGGTCCGTGTTGCTGCCATGCTCCAATAACTGTTGCAGCAACACCCACACACACACACACACACACAGAGAGCTTGCCACATATGCCGTGGCAGCGGCGGCAACACACCGGCATCTGGTCAGCCAGGCGACATTTCCGGGTAGTTTGAAGTAATTGCTTTGCAAGCTGTTGCCCTGGACATGAGCGCAACGATGTCGCACAAGTCTGTTGCACAGCTGTAGCCAGACCCCAAAAAAGGGGAAGCAGCAGGCTCTATGGGGAAGGCGGGGGGCATGGTTAGCTGGTGGCTGGCGTTGTCGTGGTCAGAGCTTAGCCAGCAAGCGGCTTAGGCTGGGCAGCATTCGAGCCAACTGACTGCGGCCCACGCGACGTATGAGAAATTTGTCAAGTAAATTGCGCTGCCAAAGCGAATTCGGCAGCCAAGAGCCTGGCGGCTTAAGCAGCGAGGGCAGGTCGAGGAGTTTAGTGTAATTGATTTGAATTGAACTGCAATGAGTTGAGATGGTAGCTGAGTATAGTTAAAGCCTTGTCATGTGGCCTTGATTAGCGGCCTAGCTTCAATTTGGCAGCAAAGAGCTTGCCGCGAGGGCTGCTTGTAGAGTTTGTTGTAATTCAAATATAGTGATATATGAGTTGGGAGTTGTATAACTTCTCTGAGTCTGAATCTGCATTTGTGCTCTTGCGTGAAAGTAGCATATACATAGCTGGTAGCTCATTCAGCGAGGGCTGCTTGTAGAGTTGGTCTTTATTGAAATTTAATTGATATTCCAGTTGGGAAGTTATGCTTTATGATTACGTTATTGCTATATATGCTCCAGTTTGAAGCTAATACGAATTTGGTTGCAAGCTGCGAGGGCTGTTTGTTGAGTTTCTTCTAAGCTCAATTAATTGATAAGGTATATCTGAAAAAGTGAGCTGGCATAACTAGGAATGGACTTTATTGATGTAATAGTTAGCTGATAGTAAGCTGCGAGGGTTGCTTGGGAAAAGCTTAAAAGTGAATAGAAGCAGACGTCTGCTCGAACAGTTTACGTAATGCGAGCTGTGTTTCTATCAAATGCAGTCAAAGCTTGAATTAACAGGAAAGAGCGCGCCTTTCTATGCAATTCTCATGCAATTATAACACTCGAGAAGCTTATAGTATTCATGGAGTTCGCCTTGCTATGCAATTCTCGTGCAACTAACGCTTTTGTGGACTTGTGGTATATAGATATGGCACGTTTTAGATATATCTAAAACTATAAATCTGAGAGTAAAGCTTAACCTGGTTTAGATCTTTAGATCTTATAGTAAGGTAGTCCAAGCTCAGCCTATTGTCTCTTCATTCGCATCTCTACCGCTTTCACGTCCCATTATATGTGTTCATTTAAATTCTGCTAACATTTTTACGTACTGCCCTCGCATTGAACCTCTACGTGACGCTGAATGCAGTTTTTTGCAGTTGTTACAGCTCGACGGGGCATGCAAGTTGCGCGTTTTCTTTGCAGATTTTTTTTCTGTTGCCTCAACTGCTTTTATATTTCCACAGCGCGCCAACAGATGGCGTGTGTGTGTATCCGTGGCAGCATCCGTAAACATATCCGGCGACTGCTTTGCATTGCGAGCCGCGCGTTTTGCATATTAACTAAGTGAAACATTTCGTTGACAACTTTTCAAACATTTGTGCGTCCTGTGCAAATATTTACCTACATGCAGGACAAATACAGTTAGAGAGAGAGAGAGAAGGAGAGAGGGGGTGAGGGAGATGGACTGCGATAGAGTTGTCTTCGATTTAGGGTCTGGCTTTCTTTTTGTCGCCTCAAGACGTTCGAAATTGAAATTTAAATTCGATACAAAATGCTTTGGCATAGCCGAAAAAAGGGAGGATAAAGGACTTCGGGGCGCATCCTTTTGACCGTATCGCTTAACATTTTGCTTAGCAGCATTTTTATTTATCACTCGAGCGGCGGGGGAGCGGCTCGCATACAAATTTCAAATGAACCAAGGCCAATAAGTGCCCCAACTGCCCCTGCTCCTGTCCCGCTCCCACTGTCTGCTGCAGGATTTGTGCAAAAATAGCTAACTGGAATAGAGAGAGAGAGAGAGAGAGAGAAAGACAGAGAGAGAAAGAGGGGAGACAGTGAGCTGTGCTATACGCCAACATATTTATTAAATATTGAATGTTTTCCTTTGCCAGCTGCCTGCAGGCAGCACCCAGCACATCCTGGCTGCGTCCTCGCGTTTTTTTCTACTTTGTCCTTTACGCTTGCGGCAAGGAGCGCTGCGCACCCTTAAAGCCAGCTCAACTGAGGGGCTTTCCATCCATATTCCCTGTATGCAAATAAATGTTTGTTCTCGATCAATGTTGTTGTTGCTGCTGCTGTTGCTGTTGTTGCTGGCAACCATCATGCCGCATTAGTGAGTCATTTGGGCGAGAGTCTTTATGGCCAGATAATAATACGCTGACAATTCATGGTTGGCCATAAAAGCCATCAAATGCGCTCATCATAAGCCATCAGATCCATCTCTGCACTTTGCTATAAACTCTGCTCATATCAGTTATAGTTCAAGCAGTGAAAGATTTGAAAAGATACGATGGGAAGCGGGACGGGTGTGAGTGACTGGCAAATGCTCTGCACTTTTTTTTTTTTTTTTTTTTCTGTCTCTGTCTCTGTCTCTGTCTCTGTCTCTGCCTCTGTCTCTGTCTCTGTCTCTGTCTCTGTCTCTGTCTCTGTCTCTGTCTCTGTCTCTGTCTCTGTCTCTGTCTCTGTCTCTGTCTCTGTCTCTGTCTCTGTCTCTGTCTCTGTCTCTGTCTCTGTCTCTGTCTCTGTCTCTGTCTCTGTCTCTGTCTCTGTCTCTGTCTCTGTCTCTGTCTCTGTCTCTGTCTCTGTCTCTGTCTCTGTCTCTGTCTCTGTCTCTGTCTCTGTCTCTGTCTCTGTCTCTGTCTCTGTCTCTGTCTCTGTCTCTGTCTCTGTCTCTGTCTCTGTCTCTTCCCTGTCTCTGTCTCTGTCTCTGTCTCTGTCTCTGTCTCTGTCTCTGTCTCTGCCTCTGTCTCTGTCTCTGTCTCTGTCTCTGTCTCTGTCTCTGTCTCTGTCTCTGTCTCTGTCTCTGTCTCTGTCTCTGTCTCTGTCTCTGTCTCTGTCTCTGTCTCTGTCTCTGTCTCTGTCTCTGTCTCTGTCTCTGTCTCTGTCTCTGTCTCTGTCTCTGTCTCTGTCTCTTCCCTGTCTCTGTCTCTGTCTCTGTCTCTGTCTCTGTCTCTGTCTCTGTCTCTGTCTCTGTCTCTGTCTCTGTCTCTGTCTCTGTCTCTGTCTCTGTCTCTGTCTCTGTCTCTGTCTCTGTCTCTGTCTCTGTCTCTGTCTCTGTCTCTGTCTCTGTCTCTGTCTCTTCCCTGTCTCTGTCTCTGTCTCTGTCTCTGTCTCTGTCTCTGTCTCTGCCTCTGTCTCTGTCTCTGTCTCTGTCTCTGTCTCTGTCTCTGTCTCTGTCTCTGTCTCTGTCTCTGTCTCTGTCTCTTTGTCTTTCTTTATCAACTTCTCTCTCTCTCTCTTTTTCTGAGTATCTATATAATTTTCGGACTTCATGTCGCTCTCCCTCTCACTCTCTGTTTTATTCTCTTTTTCTCATTTCTCTTTCCTTCTCTGTGTAGGTCTCTATGTCTCTATGTCTCTATGTCTCTATGTCTCTATGTCTCTATGTCTCTATGTCTCTATGTCTCTGTCTCTGTCTCTATGTCTCTATGTCTCTATGTCTCTATGTCTCTATGTCTCTATGTCTCTATGTCTCTATGTCTCTATGTCTCTATGTCTCCATGTCTCCATGTCTCTATGTCTCTCTGTTTCTATATCTCTGTCTCTCTTTGTTACTCTCTCTCTCTCTCTCTCTCTCTATCTCTCTGTCTCTATGCCCCTCTCTCTCTATCGTTTTTTCTCTTTCTCTCATTCTCTCTTTCTGTACCTTGCTTCAAACACAATTTCATTTGTTCTCTTCTCTTTCTTCTCCTCTTCTTTTCCTTTCTCTTCTCTTCTTCAGTATCTTTAGTCCACATATAATTCCCTAGCAACTACCTTATAAAGATATCTATAGCTTTTATAGTTCTCGATTTCCACTGAATAAATTAGTTATGAAAAATATATTTGCCTTATCAATATAAAGGAAATTGGAAAGAGATAAAAATAGGCCTTATGCAAATCATCACTAGAAGATACCAGTTATAGATATTCCTTATCTGAATGAATTCTCAATATAGAAACATATAGAATAATTCCTATATATAGAACTTTCCAGAACTGTGTCTCTTACTGTAATCCTCGTACAAAAGCTGAACAAATAGAATTTTACGTAATTCCACAAATAGAGAGACAGAGAGAGAGAGAGAGAGAGAGAGAGAGAGAGAGTGCAACTGTTTCGTATCTTGATAAATGCAATTTTTGAGTTTTATTTTGAGTTTTTAGTAATTTTTTTTTTATTTTTTAATAGATTTCTACCTAAAGTTTTGGTTGCGAGTACGGAGTATCGGAGTTTCGTAACGGTCGAGCTACTTAGCGTCTGCCCCAGATCTCGACGGTGGAGTCCATGCCACGGCTGACCTGGCTGCGCAGATTGATCTGGGCGAAACGGTAGCCGGGACCGCCGCTCCAGAGGCTGGGAGTGGCGCCGGAGCTGTTACGGAAGTTATCGATCACATTGATGAAGGTGATATTGGAGAGGTTGCTGTTGCCCTGCAGAAATAATTGAGTGTTAGGATAGGTTTCACTGCGCACACTTCGCTCTGAGGCTACTTACGGGACGGGGGAAATCGATGTTGACGCTCATGTAGCTGTTCTTCACGGGGTAGCGGATCTCGGTCTGGCGGGAGAGGAGCACATCGGTGCTGTTGCGCCTGCCCCAGCTGGAGCTGAAGGCCTGGCTGGCGCCGAAGACGGCCAGCAGAAGAACGCAGCTGTATAGGAATTTCATTTTGTTCAGTTTTTTCGTTTTAGCTTCTACTTCGAAGACGCTCGTTTTGACTCTGGCTGAGGTCTGTCCGGCCAGCTGCTTATATAGCGAACGCTCTGTATGAGTAATTTTGTTTACACGCGTGTGGGAGGGGGTTTTTAATTAATATTTTTTTTTCCGTAACTGAGAAGTGCCTCGTCTTTTTTTGCGCTGTTGTCTGCGATAAGCCCGGCCGGGCATGGGCGTCGTCGTGGGCAGGTGAGCGAACAGGTGCAGTGCAGTGAACGCCGCAGCCCCTGCGCTCCGTTTAATCAGTTTTTGATAAGCGAGTGAAATATTGTTATTTTCTTATTGCAATTTCATTGAGTCATGCCACTCGACTGGGCCTTACTTCAGACATGTGTCCGTTGTTGATGGTCAGGGGCGGGCACTTCTACCTGGTTAATCGTAGATCAAAATTAAATAGAAAATCACATATAGTTAGAAGTGCTATCAAATTCGTGGAAGCTGCTCTTGGCTATTAAAAATTATGATAAGCAATTGATAACCGTATCAGGGTTCTCTGACTTCCATGGGACTTTTTTTACAGGTATTTTAATTTGTATCTGCTGGTAGAGATAGGCAGCCGTTATCATACATACATTTTATATGCTAATGTTATCAATTCTGCATACTTCTCGATTCATTCTTTAAGTGTATTTTATTTTTGTCACTTCGCTAAAATAGAATTTGCTCCGTTTGTGTGCGCCATTGCTGTGATCTGCTCAGCACAGCCATTGTTAAGCCTCTCTCAGCGCTCTGCTCTCTTCTCTCTGCTCGCCATTTTGCATTGGACCCAGAATCACTCAAAGCGTGCAATTTATGCATTGAGTATTTCTGACTTGCTCTCTCCTTTTGCTCTCATTGCCACTCATTGTATTGTTATTGTTGTATTGTATTGTTATTGTTGCTGCTGGCATATATTTCTTTTCGTTCTCCCTTTGCTCTCAATGTCACTAATAAGTGTTGTTGTTGTTGCTAGCATCTACTTCTTTTGACTGCTCGCATGCGCCTTTTTGATGATCCGTTTTGCGCTGCTCTGGTTCTTTGTTCTTGCATTTGCGTATTTGTTGCTTTTGCTTATACTCCGCTCTGCTTGAATCTTTTGCTCTGGCATTTAGCTGCCATTATTGTTCTAGCCTTTTGTTGTTGCCGATGCTTTGCTTTGTTGTCGATATTTGCCTATTGCAGCTTTCTTTATTCCTTACGCTGAGTGTCATGTGCGTTGCCTTCTTACTTACTCCCAGTTTCGGCTCGGCTGCTTGTACTTTGTAATTGGCATATGCCCATTGTCTCGGTCACTCAGCGCTAATTTCATAATCCTTTTTGTGCCACCTTCGCAGCTGCTGGTAGTTTTTCGCTGAGTTCTCAATTGTTGTGTAATTGATCTGTGCTTAGTTGTCATGCGCACGCGTTAATAAGTGGCCGTAGTTTTTTTTTCTGATACGAGTGCATTTATATTTTTTGTTTAAAGTGACAAATACATGTGTTTATGTATGTAGGTGTGTCTGTGCAGTGCAGTGTAATAAATTGTGAATGAAAAATACTAAGTGTCGTAAATTGTGTTGGTGTTAAATATATTTTATATTAATTACGCGTTGTTAACAATGCTGATGCTGCTGTGGGAAAATTCTTTAATTTCTTTTGGTAATTTAAGTGGCTACATACACATATTAAGTTAATTAACATTAACAAGTGTTTTAAATTATATTTTTTCATGCAATTTCTCTGGTTTGTTTTAGGCTTTGCTGCTGAGCGAGCGTAGATTCTTGCGCTTTTTCTCACTCCCTCGTCTAACGGATTTTACAATGTTCGCGCTCTCTTCTTTGCCTTCAGATTCCATTGTCTGTTAATTCGGTAAGTGGCGTGTTTACATTTGCTTTGCTGTTGAGTAACTTAACAGTGCAAGCTTTAACATATTTCCAGCCGATGAGTTAATTATGCATTTTGCAGTAACAGCTTATGTTAAGCAATTTATTTTCATTTAATGCGTTTATCTCATTTAACAGGAATGTTCACATGATAAAACTATTTCTGCTGAACTGTTCGTACCGTTATCAACGTTATCTCTCAATAATTAATTAGCGCACGTTCGACAGTGCTGATCAATCAGAAAGCAAAAAACCAACTGTGTTTATTTACTATTTTAGAACTGGCTTCGATTGTCTAGCCAAGGTCTTAAGAGTTTCACAACTGTTAAATGCAAAATTGCAGACAAGCCAAGAGAAGGAAAATTTCTGTGGGCAATAGACTTGCTAATCACCAATAAATAATTTAATAACATTTCTCACAGGTCATTCACACACGTTGCTCTGCGCATGCAATCCAGTCTAAGAGCACTTAAACAATTGCATATTGATTGCGGCTTTGGCTTAAAGTGCCAAAGCAAACAAACTGCAAATAACAACAAATATTTGCCTGAGGTTAGAGCATCGTCGTTATGTGTGGAATTTGTTTAATTATGCCCGAAAGTTTTGTGGGTTCATTAAAATGCTGATTACCTATATATCAAATGGCTGTACGTCCGGGTGGCTGTCCGTGCGTCCGTCCGCCCGTCTATCTGTTTGCCCAGCCAATTGAGTTGAATGTAAGAGCTTAAGAGTCTAAAGTTTTATATATGTATTAATGTATATCAGAGATATGGCAGCTGCAGTTGAGCTGAGCATTGCCTGGGGCTTTATGGCTCTGCCACACGCCTCACAGCTCTTATCTAGGCTGCTGACTCCTGGCCTGGCTGGCTGCATATTTATTGCAAATTACAAAAAGCCAAGTTGCTTGGTTTGAAATAAAATCTCATTACTTGCAACAGCCGCCGCCGCCCAACGCACGCGCCTGATAAGGGCAGAAACTTGCCTCGCCCCCTGCCTGCCTGTCTCTCTGTCTGCTCCCAATTGCAGTTCGACAGACATATTTGTCACTTATGAAAGGGATAATTTGCCACGCTTGCCAGCGACAACAGCAACAAAAAGAAAATGCCGAGGCAGGAGTTTCCTTTGGGATTTGTGAACAAAAGAAAAATGCCTGCGGCCAGCAGAGAGAGAGAGTGAGAGAGGGAGAGAGGGAGGGAGGGTGGCTTTGGGTAAGGCAACGCAATTGCAATTGACTGTCGGCATTTTTATGCAAAAACTTGTTAATCACATTTTATTGACACATGCAACGGGGGCGGCAGTGGCGTCGGCGTCTGCTGTCTGCTGTCTGCCTTTTCACTCGGGGGAATCGATTTCCATTTTTAAATTGGGCAAATTAAGGGCGGCTAACGGAATGACGACTGCTGCAAATGCGGCCTGATAAGCAATTGGCAGCAGGCAAGTACCCTCATTGACACACACACACACCCATACACCCATACACCCACACACGCATGTTAAACTCGACTCGACAATTGCCAAATTTAAAAGCAATAAACGTACGAGCAAATTTCTGGGTTTATGCCACGTTCTTTACTTCATTTTTTTCTCCATTATTTTAACTGTTTGACAAGGGGGCGGCGAGCGCGTGCCACAGTTTCAGCCCCTTTGCACAGTGCACCCTCGTCTCCCGCTCTCTCCCACTCTCTCCCACTCTCTCTCTCTCGTCTATGTCTGAGCTCTGACTGGCATTCCGGCGCTGACTTTGCTATAGCTCTAGCTCCAGCTGTAGCATGCAAAGGCTTCCCTTTCATTTACGCTTTCAATGCCAATTGAAGCGCACCCCAAGAGAGAAATCCTCACACTTGGCCAGCGGGGGCAGAGTTCAAAATGCGCTTTGCAAAAATGTCAAGTGCGGAATGTGCACTTTTGACAGTTTCAGTTCATTCGACAGTCACTCACACACACACACACACACACACACATATACATACTCGCCCTTCGTCTGGCGTCTGGGAACCCTGACAGGCTAAAGGGCTAACCCTAAAACATCCCTCACACACAAACTGCTAGCCAGACACGTACCCATAATAAAACTTGCAGCCTGCTCTGGAACAAAAAAAGCAGAGCTTCTAAATGAAATGAGTTTTAAACACCCTGTAATTTATCAAACGAAAGCTATGTAAGCCAGAAATGCTACATTGGTGTGTTTCGATAGCTGGTTTAGCCAATCTATCGTTTATCGATAGTCTATAGTTTGGTAGTGCAAGTATTAGTGAATTAAATACCCTGTAATTTGAGAAATATAAGTTTAGCTGTAATGTATTGCGTCTGCTACGCTAAAAGTACTACACAGAACTGTTTTGCTAGCTAAAACAATTACCTAATCGTTTATCGATAGTCGATAAAGTGATTAAAATACCCTGTACCTGCAAACATGTTGTGTTAAGGCTTTAAAGTGTGATTCGAAGTGCTGCTATTGGTTAAGACTTTGCTTAGAATGGCTTTTAGAGTTAACATAGGTGTTTTATCGTTTATCGATAATCAATGTTGGTTCTTTTATTGGCACAAGTTTGGTATTTTATATATAATTGATTTTAAATACACTTTAATCGGCAAAAATGTGTCTTAAGAAGAGACAGTACCCAGAGCTGCTCTGGTAGCTCATGTAGATAAGCTATCGTTTATCGATAGTCTCTCCAAGTGTGCTTATCGCACATATATGTAAGACTTTATCTTAGCTTAAATATTGTAAAAGTCAAAGTCGAATTCCAACTTCCCTTTTATATCCTGGCAAACCGTCTGCATCTACAGCACACCCCACCAGCTCACAAGCTCAAGCAGGGTATAATAAACAAAATCAAATATTAGAAAACCGTCGGGCAACAAGCATGCTCCCTCTCCCTCCCCTTTCCCCTTCCCCTTCCCATTGCCATTGCCATTGCCATGCCTCGATCTCAGTCACAGCGTGTGTTTTTTATGTTTTTAATGTGTTTTGTTGGTGCCACATTTTGTTGCCCGCTGTGGCGGCTGCCGCCGCTGCTGCTGCTGCCCCAACAATTGGAATTAGTTGCTGCTGCTAACAAAATAACAGTAAAAAAATAGAACTTAATGCGACGGCAAGCGACAACAAAGCCCAGGCACAAAGCAAGAGTAAAAAGCGCGCAGAACAGGAAACGCTAGAAGAAAACGAGTCAAAGGAGGAAACAGCAAAGAAAAAAGAACAAAAAGCCAAACTGGAAAAAAGTCATATACAAAGCGCTTAGTTGCTTTGGCAAATGCTCAAAGCCCGCTGAAGTTGCCACCAACAGTTGCCATTTTTGTTGCAGCTGCTGTTGCTGTTGCTGTTGCTGCTGCTGTTATTATTGTTGTTGTTGTTGTTAATTGCTGACTTAATGGCGTTTTAATTAAATCGCAACACTGCAGGCGGCCGCTCAACTTTAGCTTAGAGTAATGGCATGCTCATACCCAAACACACACACACACACATATATATATATATATATATAATTGTATATGTGTGTATAGAACTATATATAACAAGTCTCTACTGCAGCTGGTTTTGTGCCCCATTCCTGCCTGGCCAAAAGTTATAAACTGTTTGCGCAGTTTTTATCAATAACAAATAAACAAATATCTGCTGACCGCAGACAAGATAAGTTTTGCTTGCCTCTGCCTCTGCCTCTGCCAGCTCCTGTTGCAAGTGATTCATTTGGCTGCAACCCCAAAACTATGCAACACTTTATCTCCCCTCGCAGCTGTCTGCATTTCTGTTCGATTTGTATCTCGGTCTGCGTCCGCTGTCTATTGTCTCTCTAATTGCCGCCTTTATTATTCGCTTCGAAGTTAAATTGCTGTTGGCCTCTAGAGGGAAGCTATGTAAAACGCGCGATTGGCGTAAAACTGCATTTAACACGACTTTCAAATTGCTTCCAATTAAGGCAACAACGAGCCGAAGAAAAACTTTTACTTTTCCAGCTTCTTTTCATCGTTTTTTGACTTCCATTTTTTTCATATTTTCATAAGCAATTTTCCACTGGAGCAAAGGAATATTTTTCTTATGAGCATTTTCAGTATAGATCGAGTTAACAATTTGCTGTAGTTTGTCTCCTGTCCTTACCTGTGCCTGCATAACTTTCCGCCAGGTGCGAGCTGAAACTATTTTGCTTTATTCACAAGCATTAAAGCTAGGCGCACGTTGCTTGGATTATAAATATTCCATTTTGCTGCCTTATGATATTTACGTTTAATCAAAGGGAAAATCGATTGCAATAACGGAAACTGTGTAATAAAATTGTAGTAAAAACGAGCTGCGCCCCTTGTGAACTGCGAGTATACAAAAATATTATATCTCTGAATATTAATATCTCTCTGCATAGCTCTGCACATACACTCTCTTCAATTGCTGTAAATATTATATAATCCACAGTGGATTTTAATACTCTTACGAGGAGTTTTTCAATTTGGGTAATGGGAATGGTTTTCAGATAGAGAAAGCATATGTGATGGCTGAATAAAAAGGGGAATTAGTTGTATATATATACATATATAGAGCGTATCGGGTAGCTCAAAATGGAATATGATGAAGAAAACATATGGAAATTCTTCTTGAATGTTAATTTAAGGGAATACCTCTATATATATATTTATATATAATTCGATTATCTTTTATAAGTATCTGTCTCTGTCATCTGAATCCATCTAAGCTGTGCTGATACTATGTCTATATGTTCTTGTATACAAATTTATATAATATTTCATAAATATAAGAGGGGCTCTAAAATTGCTCAGTAATTTTATATTTTTTTTATGAAAAACTTTTTTTATGTATCAGAATGAATCGCTTATAAGACTTTCTTTGATACTTATCCTAGATTTAAGATTATTGAGAATGACCTATTGAGAATTACCTATCAGATTGCAGCTTGTCTATGGAGTGAGGGTATATCGTAGTTGGGCACTCCCCAGTCGCACTGTATTACTTGTTTTCTTATTGAAATGCTAGCAAATGTATTTATTTTGTGGTTGCAAGCTTTTCAGTTCCGCTAAAAATGTATTACACACAATCACACACACACACGCACACACACACACATATATATATATATATATATATATATATATATATATATATATATATATATATATATATATATATATAATTTTAATTAAAGGCTCAAAGGCGTTTAAAAAAATGGAAACTATAAATAAGCACAGCTAACTCCACACGTGCTCACCCACACACATTTATACATACCCAGCCCACACACACACACACACACACACACACAAAGCGGATAATATCCGCCAAATTCCACAATTTGTTTACCGATTCAAAACAATGCCAAAATGATTGCAAATGAAAACAGTCCACGGCGACAGCGGCAGCGCGAGAAAAAATATGAATTTCATTACACGTCCCATAAAAAGCGCAATAAAAATTCATTTTACTTAAATTGATTTCGATTTATTTTGATTAAAGCGCCGTGCACCATAATAATCCCTGCAGCACAATCACATGTCAAGCATTTGTAATTGGGCATCCAAGCGGTCCGAAATCCTATTTAACAACTGCATAAAAGTTATGAAAAGTTACAAAAATCAAGGCAAAGTCAATTTCAATTGAAATACCTTTTTATCGATTGCAGCTACGGGGCGTATGAGCAATGCCACAAATAGATAAATATCTGCCTTATGATTTAAATGTGTCAAGAACTAAAGATAAATTGAATAATTTATGCATTTTGCCCAGCTGAAAGGTCAAAAGCTTAGCTTTGTATGCTGTAGGAATTGATTTTCTTATGCCCAGTCACGAAAGTGAAGTGAGTATATTGGCTTTGAGCGAGGTATGTCTGGCTGTACGGCCGCCTGTCCGTCCGGCTGTCTGTGTGTATGTGAACCATGTCGATGCTACTTAGAGACTTAAAATTCGGAGTATGTGGTCTGATAATGCGTCAAGTTTTTTCTGAGACGCCCACTATGGGCGTGGTAAATCGGAAAATGCATTTTCCGGTATCTCAGAAGCAATACTTGTAAAACTACTAAAGATATATATATATATATATATATATATATATATATATATATATATATATATATGTATATATCTTCTGACTTTGGGGGCGTGGCAAATCGATTAAGACTGTGTCTTCTATAGCTTTACAGTTAGCAACTCAAAAATTATCTTCTTCTCTATCTTCTGTTAATCTCTTCTCTATCATTCCGTTAGTTGGGTGTATGAGTATTCTGCAGTCGGTAAAGCCCGACTGTAGTGTTCTTATATGTTTTTAGTCCAGTTATCTGTGAAGCCAAATGTTGAGCTTCCATCGAACATGAAAAACATTTGGCATTATTTATCCATTTATGATTGTTGCTGGTTGCCCCTAGACAGCGTCGCTCTCTGGCTGTGTTTCAAGTGTTGTAAATGGCTGCAAAATGCAGACACGCGTCATTAGTGTCGACAATTATGAGAGCGCATAAAAACGTGTTAAGCAGGGCCGCTCTGATTGGCTGGGCGGGACGACACCAGCAGCAGCTGATGCTCAGTATGTGTGGCGCCTGAATTTTGGGGCACGCACAGCAAACAAACAAGCAGCAGCAGCAACAGCGCCCAAAAGCCCTTTGGTCAACTGTGCGAGTTGTTCGAGTTTTTGCCAGCTCAGCGAACAAACACACAACGTGGCACTTTTTATTTTTCGCCACTTGCCATTTGCCACTTGCCACGCTTGCCACTTGCCACTCGACAACAAAGTGCTGCCGTTATGAAAACGAAAAGCGAATGTCCTCGCACACGAAAAAACAAAAAGCAGAATACAGAAAACAGAAAAAAGTTGAACAAAAACAAAAAAAAACTGACAGTGATTTTGTAATTAGAGCGCAGCGCTGAGGCAGCCTGATGCCAGAGGAGAGCTGTAAATGCGCCGAGTTCAGCATTTGACACGCACAGCAAATATATCCAGTTGTAAGTGTGTCTGTGTGAGTGTGTGCGCCAGTGTGTGTGTGTGTGAGCTAACCACCCAGCTGGCTTTGAGTGAAGCATACAAAATTAAGTAGTTTTGCCTAAAGCCTTGCCAACTGAAGTGAAGCTTATAGCAGGGTAAGTTGCAGATATATGACAAAAGCAGTGCGACAGGAAGTGAAGATTTCAGTGGTGAAGAGCATAAGTGAGAGAGGTGAAGATTTGAGAAAGGTAAAAGTTGGAAATGTGCTGAAAGCACTGCTTAAAGCAGTTAGTTTACTGCAGTATAGAAGATAAAAGTTGAAGACAGAAGAAGATAGAACTTGAAGACTGAAGAAGAAGATAGAAGACAGCTGAAGTTCTTTATATATACTCACCATATATGCTCTATATATTCTATATACCCTATATTCTCTATATATACTCTATATACTCTATATACTCTATATACTATATATACTCTATATACTCTATATACTCTATATACTCTATATGCTCTATATACTCTATATACTCTATATACTATATATACACTATATACTCTATATACTCTATATACTCTATATACTCTATATACTATATATACTCTATATACTCTATATACTCTATATACTCTATATACTCTATATACTCTATATACTATATATACTCTATATACTCTATATACTCTATATACTCTATATACTCTATATACTCTATATACTCTATATACTCTATATACACTATATACTATATATACTCTATCTCTGTCTACTTCTTAATATATGCCAAAAATATTAAAAAGAAGATATCATCAGATATCATCCATCAGATATCAGAACATGCGTTCTAAACCATTGGGTTAGACTTGTAAAGCTTTTTACCTTATATGTATATGCTAAACCCACATCCCACAGAAGCGAAGATTTCAGCTAGTCTCGTTATATAGTTATCTTTACCTTTCTCATCTCTCTCTCTCTTTCTCCTTCTGTCATCTGCTCCCATATTATATTCGCCATATAAAGAGTCGAAATTGTCAGCTGGTTTTCAAATTGACATTTCTATCTGGTAGCCCATGCCAAAGGCAGTGAGAATGGAAGGAAAGCTTTCAGTAGTTATGCAGTTTGAGTGCTCCATAAAAGTGGACGCGAACCAGACGAGTTTTTTTTCACAGCTGTAACGGGAAAATAATGTTTTTTTTTTATATACTCTTAACCACGATGTAGTTGGAGTCTTTTTTTTTGGTTGCTGCTGGGTTGTACGTGCCGCGGCATGGACATCACGCATACGCCGCATAAGCCAAGACAAGCCAATCAAGTGAGGCAACGGCAAACGAGCTCATGCAACACAGTGTTGCAAGCGCTGGCTGCTTCATACTTACTTTTTCCTGTGCAGAAGGAGTAAAACCCATTGAGAGATAATAATAATAAAGAGAGATTTGTCAGTTTTGTTGATGATTCAAAAGGAACATTTATTTAATTTGCTTTTTGTTTTTGTTTTTGTTCATTTAGTTTGTTGTTGTTTATTTTTTGGGCAAAAATTGAATTTCTGCATTTGCTTTTTGCTAGCTTAAATTGCCAAACACCCACAGAGTTTGAGTTTTTCCAGAAAACCCCAAAAAACTGTCGCACGAATGAAACTACATTTAGTGTGTCTGTCTGTGTGTGTGTGTGTGTTGGGTGGGTAAGAGTGTCTGTGTCTGTGTGTGTGTGTGGGTTAGTTTAGCAAATATTTATCCAATACACATACATACGTAGACTAGGGTACACACACATATATATATCTTAAGTTAGACAGAGACAGAGAATACATCTATATAAAAATTGGGCAGTGTTAAAGAGTGAGAGATGCTCGGAATCTGAATGTTGATAATATTTAGGTTTTTGCTTTGCTGTGGCATGTGTGTCGATGTATGTGAGTGTGTGTGAGAGTGTGTGTGTTGTTTTCTTAAAAATACATAGAGAAAACCTAGTTGATGCTTATGTATTAGTCATCGTATCCTTTTGCAAAAGTTTTTGGTATTTGAAGACGAAGATGGAATAAATATCCCTCGGGGATATTGTTGGCTATTTGTTTTTGCTTTGCTTTCGAGTTGTTCAATTTGATGACAAAATATGCATACATAGATGGCACATACATACATACATACAAACATACATACATTCAGAAGTTAGAGTATTTTATATAAATATATTTATATATGAAACACATTCAGTTAGTTAGAGTTGTTAGTGAGTGGCTGTGATTGAGTGTGTGTGTCTGTGTGTGTGTGTGTGTGAGTGTGAATTATCTTTAACTATTTAAAAATGTTTTACACTTAGTTCGGGGTTATTATTTGGTTTGCCAACTGCCTAGCAGCTTCACTTAGCATATATACTACATAGAGTTAAGAGATCAGAATCAGAGAATTATTAACTAGTTTTTGTTTTCTGTTTTCATTATTCGTTTCTCAAGTTAGTTTTTAGTGAGTATTTAGTAGTTGTTGTAGTAGTAACATTCATATTTTGGATACCATCGAGTGCAAAGTAAAATTCAGTTTGTTCAGTTAGTGTGCTTAGAAATAAAACATATAGATTTACATATATACGTTTAGTAGAGTGATATAGCTTACATAGTTTGATGAAAAAGCAGTTGTTGGTATTTTCAAACTAAAACAAGTGCTTAGACAGTATTTTTGGTATTTTGTTGGTATTTTTTACAATATTTTCTGTATTTTTAGTCTATTTTGGTTTTATTGCACATTTTAACAATTACAACAACATTTAATCAGTATTTCGTATCTCGTATTCTATGAATGTATTTCTTGTTCTTGTTCTTGTTCTTGTTGTTGTTTTTGTTTTCGTTTGCATTTTAAGTTTTTGTTTACTGTTCGCATGACTTGCGAGCAACTTTGAGCTGCCCTTAACTTTTAACAGAAATGCAAATAATAACATAAATAGAAACAGAAACTGGAAACAACGTAACGCAATGTCAACTAAAGCTAAAGCATAAACAACAACAATAATATCTTAAGCTAAGCTGGAAACAGGACGAGTAGTTTTCCATAAAACATAATAAAGAGCAGCAAAAACATAAGAGATACCCTGTAAAAACTAGTACACCTGGATAAGTACAGCTAAGTAAGCTTAGTGAGTGCTGAGGTGAGTTCAAGGAGCAAAAGGTGTCAGTCTGGGTGAAGGAAGCATAAGAACTTTGTAGGCTATGAAGAGCTTTGGATAGTTGTTATATCTCTTTTAAAGATTTTTTGTGCGTGCCAAGCAGCTTTGAAAGCTCATGAAAGCTTTGACAGCATTTTGTAATCATGCTAGAAATATATAAGCTCATTGTTAGGTGAGCTTTTTCTTTAAACAGTTTTAAAGGGCTATGAAAACTATGACATTGAGCTGAAATTATCCCAGAGCTTTCATAGTTATTTATTCAAGCGCTTTATCTCCTTGTTAAGCACTTGATTTGAAAAGAGCTTTCAGTATAAGCAGCTTTCTAAGCACATTTAATATCTTGTTTAGCTTTATGCCACACAAAAGCTTGAAATAAGCTTTATTATTTATAGTTGCAAAGTGATTGAGATATGCCCTTGCTCATTTGCTTTGCGTAAGCACTCAAGCCCACAAGCGTCTGTTAAAACTTCTGACAGACTGAGTTAGCTGAATTAGTAGTCAGTTTGATAACTAAATTAGTGTGAAGCTGTGTGTGTGTGTGTGTATTAGAGATGTGTGCGTGTGTGAGTGCATTTTGTGAGATTTAATTTTGGGTTTGTTCAGCGTTGCATCTAATGGAATTTCGTTGATAACTTTTTTAACTTTGACAAATGATTGGGATGCGTTTTGCTAGGCTTAACAGTTGAAAGCAATTTACATAGTCTACCTTTTCACCTGATTCTGATTCCGATTCTGATACCGATTCTGATTCCGA
This sequence comes from Drosophila peninsularis, assembly GCA_035047485.1. NCBI lineage: Eukaryota > Metazoa > Arthropoda > Insecta > Diptera > Drosophilidae > Drosophila > Drosophila peninsularis. The sequence goes on along the minus strand of JAWNPN010000035.1, from coordinate 11,694,216 downwards.
TTCTGATTCTGTTACTAATTTGAACTTCAGCTGCTTCTGTGCCTCATGTTGACTCGCAATCAGTCGAGAGTTTCTTTATTCTTCTCTTATAAATATTCATATCTGATAATAATATATAATATAATAATATTTAAATGCTCGTTTGGTAAATAAATAAATAAATATATTTCGTTTTTTTCCATAACAATTGAGGACAACATTTGAGAACAAAAGATTCCGTATTTTGTTGTCGCACATTCAAATCTATTCACTGCTCTTTCTCCCCTCTCTCTCTCTCTCTCTCTCTCTATTTCTTGCACTTGTCTTCTACACATTCAATAAAATATGCATTCTCAATAGTTCACATTCATGCTGAAGGTGTATATAGACATATATCTATATATATCTTAACATACATTCCACTTAAGCCTGTGTTCTTGTGTGTATTCAATTTCTAGCTACTTAATGCTCAACTGTACTTAAGCACTTGCATTCCGGCGTGTGTAAGCGCCCTAATTATGAGGAAATCCCGTGCTTAAGTCCAATTGCATTTCTCTTCGAGGAGAAAACGTTGCTGGGAATGCAGCTTTGTCTTTGGTATCAACTCTTATTGAGTTAATTGGTTTGCTGTGCCACTTAGTGTAGCCTATATACACATAGATACATACATTCATATTCATATACATATACATTCAATGAGAAAATTGGTAACAGGTAATTCACATACAATCCTCACATTTAAAATGTAAAAGTGTTCAATTAATTTAGCTCACGCAAATCGTCCTCTCTCTCTCTCTATCTATCTCTATCTCTATCTCTTTCACTTGAATACTTAGCCTGCAGTGCTTATCAGTTAGTCAGTTCATCCGCGTCCTTAGATATACATGCCCAGGTCGACGTGAAAGTCCTGCAGATAGGACAACAGCTGCGAGGGTGTCGGACGCTGCTTGGGCTCACAGTGCCAGCAGCAGTTCATTACCGTAAAGCTGTATTGTGGTTGGTTGTTTGGGGTTTGGATAAAGGGTTGCATGATTTGCAAAATGAAACTGGCTAAAAGGCTACTCACAATTCATCCGGGCAATTGACGGGCTGCTCCAGACGATAGCCGGCAGCTAAATAATTAGTAAGCTCAAATATGTCCACCTCCTCGTGCGGCATCTGGGCCAGTGTGACCAGCTCCCAGTACAGTACGCCCAGTGACCAGACGTCGCCCTGTGTGGTGTAGATCTTCTTCTGCAGCGACTCCAGCGACAGCCACTTGAGCGGACGATTCTCATTGTCGCCGAGGCAATCGTAGTCATCCGGGAAGAGATCGCGCGAGAGCGCGCTGTCGCAGATCTTCACATAAGCCTCCTCATCGACGCTGCAAAGAGATGTTCAGGAAAGAGATGATGCTCAGTCTGTCTCTCTCTTTCTCTCTCTCTGCTCTCTACTTACTAGCAGTTGCGGGTGGCCAGATCCTTGTGCACGATTCCCAGTGAATGCAAGTAGGCCAAGGCCTTGGTAATATGCAAGCCAAACTCGACCAGCTGGCGAGTGCTTAGCGCCGTGCTAGACTCCCTAGACTTTTGCAAGTAGCTGCAGAGCATATGGAAAGGATGGAGTGATAGGAGATCAGAATGACGGCAGGCAACTTACATCTTCAGATTGCCCTTGGACGGATAGGGGTAGGCAATCTCGGGCGGACCGGGCAGCTCGGTGTTGGCCAGCAAGGGCGCCAGTATATGCTGGTGACTGACGCCAATTAGCAGTGAGGCATCCTGCAGCAGGCAGGCCACCTGTGTCAGTGAGGCGCCATCGATGACTGTCTTTACCAGCGCATCGCATGTCTCGCCCAGTTTGCCGGCATAGATGCGCCCGAAGGTGCCCTCCTTGATCAGCTGTTCGTAGCTCAAGGCGCCCGGCTGCACGCTGGGTATGCGTCGCAGACGCTCCTTGGTCTTATCGCCATGGCCGTGACTAGCTACTGTGATGGTGCTGCCGGTAATGCCGGCAATGCCACCAAAGAGACTGCCGCTGCCATTGCCACGGCTGCTCTTCGGCGTCGACATGCTGCAGGGCTGCAAAAGGAAGCGTGCAAAAGCGATGGATGAGATAACAAATTCTTAAAGGGAGGATTTATGGATTTGTTGCTTAAATTTGAAAAGGAATTCCTGGAAATGAAGAAAGAGACTTGAAGATGAGGGTTTGTTAAAGGAGGCGTAGCCTACGACTTCCCAGAGAAGGTTTATATATAGATGCATATCTGGTTTAGTAGTTCAAGTTAAAGATATAAAAGAACCCTGAAAATGGGTTACGAAAGAAGTCTTTAAGCATGCCCATTGCTTGCCTCAATTATATCATAGTCCCAGATAACGTTTACAAACGAAGCCCCTTCAGCTGCTGTACTTCCTGGAGCCTTCGCCCGTGCTTAGAATATTCCCTATTATCATATAAAACGAAACTCTTTTTGGGGCCAATTGATGAACTTTGTGCAGCCCGAGGAGAGGGGAGCTTGGAGTTGGATATTACACATAGGGGGAAGGCAATGGAAACGCAATTTCATCAACCGGATTTGCATCTTTCAGTTTGCATCCGTTTACCGTTAGTCATGCACTTGGCTGCGCTTCGTTCATTCATTTTAATGAATTGAGTTCCGTTTCCGCTCGAAGGAACTGCTGATGTTGCCAACTGGCTGGCAGTTGGCGTTGCCAACGCCATCAAACGCCTGCTGCCTGCGCCATAATTTGTGTGGCCCTCGGGGAGGAGTGGGGACTAGTGGGGGTAGGGGATAGACTAGCTCTGTATCCGCCAGGACAAGCCGTAGTTGTCTTACGGCATGAATAATTTATTGGTTGGCAAAAAGCTTTAATTCGTCGAGCATTATGTTTGCATAGCCTTGTGCCAGGAGCCACTAGGGGCAGCGAGAGGAGCACGCCGGAGTGTAGCAGAAGCCAAGCCCTAGACCAACACGCAGGGCGCAGCTGTAGGAAATTGCGAGATGAGTTGTATAAACAACGTTTTTCCCGGTCGGAAACGGGGGAGGGGGAGGGGGGATAGGGCGCTCGACAGGCACTCAAGATGTATACAGAAGATAGGGCGACAGCACAGCAGCAGCTCCTTAGCCATTGCCAGCAGCTCATTTATTTTCATAAAATTCACACAGCGAAAATCATTTACCCGCCCGTCGAGCTGGGCGCCTAGCGGAGGCTAGGAGCTGACGCTGGTCTAATAAACTCCCAAGAAAAATCTCTTCATTTCTTTCTTAATTTGGTGTGGAAAATTTACATAAATGTTGTAGCTGCCACAGCCGCCGCAGCCACCTGAGACAACTGTCCAATAATTTTCGTTTATTAAACGTAACAGCTTTATTCGGAGTTCCCCCCACGTTAGATGCGGTCTGTAGCAGTGGCAACAGCCACTTTGACAGCAATAAAAACAATAGTTGTTTGCCCATTGTTAGTGAGTTTCATTCATTATTGCCTTTATTGCCATTTCTGGCTACCCCTGGCTCCGTCCGGGTGTCCGTCTGTCGTCTGGTCTCTGCTCTGTTGTCCCTTATTTTATTTGTTCCCGCTCGTTGTTGCTGTCGCACAAAGAAAATTCAATTAAAACGCAACAGTATCGCACTCCATCATCAAAGCTCCAACTCTAGCTGCTGCTGCTCCGGCTGCATGTCCTGTTCGCTGGCTCAAGCTCATCAACGCGCTCGCTGGTCCCCTCGTCAGCGGCTGCTCGTGAATGCGACGCTGGCGATAAATCCTTGTCGCCCAGCTGGTCCAACGACATGCAAAGCGCACACACAATGCCTCAGAGAAAGAGAGAGAGCGAGAGAGAGAGAGAGAGGGGGGCAGAGGTGGCGCTGTGTACTACAGCGACAAACAACAATGTCACCGACAGGCACAACAAAAGTGTCTGCGGGCTGCACCGGCGTCGCTTTTATGACCCTAGCTAAGACAGAGGGCGGGAGGCAGAGAGGCAGAGACTTCCTTTTGCTTGTACGGCTTGTAGAAACAAGCAAAGAGTATATATATACCTATATATCCCTATATATACAGATATATATATGCGCATATATCAATTTGCGTGCTTTTATTGCTTTTGTTCTCGGCATTAGCTGGGCGAAGTTGCCCCCTAATGAGCGCAGTTCAAGTGTAATTAGATTGGATGTAAGCGGCTTAACATTGAACACAGTGTTGGATAATGCTGCAAAGTTTGTGAATTGATTCAATGCAGAAAACGAAAGTGGAGCGGAAAGCGCCAGGTAAGGCAATGCAAGAGAGCTCCATAGTTGTTAGAGGAGCAGGAGAATGCTAAGACTGCAGCTGGGAATTACTTTAATTGTTTGTGAGAGATGGAGAAAGTAAATAGCTAAGAAGAGCTCTTTTATGAATGGAAAGCTGCTGCTGAAAGCCTTAAAGAACATGTGAAGGGAACATCTGAAGAGCTGCCCCTAAGAAGAGAAAGATATATGTATAAGGCATGTCTTTACTTCAGTTGGCATTGCCCCTTTTCTCCTAGAACTCAAAGTCCTTCAGCTGAATCAGAATATGTGAAAATTGCTTTGACTTCATCTCTACTAAAACCGAGCCAATAACTGAGAGTTTTTCTACCAATAGCTCAAATTGGTAGAGTTCATTTTGGTAAAAGCATAAACTGAATCAGATTTCAGCTTTTGTTTTCGATCAAATCAGCAACTGCTGCCAATTGGACTATCAATGGAGTTCTTTGATTTCGACTTAGAAGAAGAAGAACGAGAAGGAGAAAGGTAAATTAAGCCAGCCACAGCTGGAGCGGAGCAGCACCTGCATAAGCCCACAAAGAGAGTCTGTGGCAATGACTACGGCAAAAGCTTGTGAGGAATATTAAAAGTGCACGTCAAATAGACAATATTGCCCTGGCTTTGACTGCTGCAGTTGTTGTTGTTGTTGCTGCTCTTGTCTCTTATTGCTTAAACTGAAAATTGGAAAACATCCGTTCAACTGTCAACTGTCTGGCTAGTCGCAGTTCTCCCATCTCGCTTAGCATTGACACTCAGATGAGGCGAGATGAGCCCAGGGCAATGTAGAGAGAGAGAGAGAGAGAGAGAGAGGGGTTAGGTTGGCTTCTGTGGGTGGGTGCAGCTGCTTGTTAGTATAAATTTGCACAAATTTAAGCTCGATGTGGCTCGGGTGTCACAGCAACAGAGGCTGGGTGGGTTGGCGTTATTGTTGCCAGCAGAGGCGACACTTGGCAACACATAACCAAAAACAGCAACAGCAGCAGCAGCAGCAACAACAACAATGTGACTCAAAGCGTTGGCAATGTTGACGTTTGGTTTGCAGCTGTTTGGCTTTGTTGTGACATTTCTAATGACAACACAACACGGCAGTCAGCGGCGGCGGCGGCGGCGGCGGAGGGGTGGCTATGCAGCCAGCACTGCTGCTGGTCTGCAAATGACATGTACACCACACACACACACACACACACGCATAAGCAGACATATACAAATTTCGGCTCACACACTTGACAGGCGTCTGATTTGTTTATGTCACTTGCAGCTCTATGGCTGCCCACACACAGTCGCTGCCTGCTGCGCTCCCTCGCAACTGGCTCGTAATTAAAAACGCTTGATGACAATTTCGCCAGCATTTCGTGTTGCTTTTGCAGCGTGTTTGGCCAGCAACCGAAAATGCAGCACAAACTCTCAGCCAGCAATGGCAACAAACCGCACATCAGCTGCGAACAATAGCGACAGCACAGTGAGGCAAGACTGTGTGGGAAAGATAACTGCAGAAAATATATGCCGCATATATAGAGTATGTGGGTGGAGTATAGAGTATGTCCATATACCTATACTCAACTATATACTGAACTGTCTTTAAGATACTCTTTGGCAATAACTTCCCTCTCGACATAACTTCAGCAAGTGTAAATAATAATAAAAAAAAAAAAAAAATATATATATATATATATATAAATAAAAAAAAAAAAATAATAAAATAAAAAAAAAAAAAATTTCTGGTCCCACAAATCCTTATTCAAATCTCTCCAGCATTCATTTAATGACAACAAATACTTAGAAATTCTTCTTTATAAACTGTTTGATTAGGGTCTGAGCCAAGGCTTGCTCTGCCAGGGCGACACATATTAAACTCAAATTAGGCAACAACCCTAGTCAAGTTTCCTTCCCACTGTGCAGGCTCCAAATTGTTCTTGGCTTGGCAGCAAATGCTTGTTGCAGTTGAAGACAATTGCCAGAGGCAGCGCAGGGCAGCTCCCAGATATTACGTATACGAGCTGTCACCTTGGCATTAGACGTGACGAGCGACGAGTCAGGCATCTTAATGAACTGAAATTAGTCAGTTGACAAAAGTGAACTTTGTGCACGAGTCATAAAGAGAGGGAGAGAGAGAGAGAGGGGGGCAGAGGGAGAGAGAGAGAGACTGCGCTCTTAGCTCAATTATATTTCAATTTGGCTGCCTACCTGTTCCCGCCTCACTCCTTGCCCATTTGCCAGTTTCTTTAATCAAGACTTTTGGAATTTGAAGTTTTTTTCTGTCTCTCAAGCAAACTCTCATTAATTTCGCATTTGAAGAGAGACAGAGAGAGAGAGGGAGAGAGCGAGCGAAATGGTTTTCTAATTGGCTGGGAAACTAATTTGAATTTTCGTTTGATTTATGCCTGATCGATTTGATGCATGGCAATTTGATGAGTTACTTGCCTTGTTGTTGGACCTCGCCTCGCCCTTCGTTACATTTGAGCATTTAATGGCACCTTGGAAACTTTTTGAGCGCCTTTTGTTGTGGTCTTAAGCATCTAATGCATAATTAAAGGCACCGAAAGCCCTTTCGGGCCTAATTAAAACTGCTGGCTAATTAGCCCACTTTGCCACCTACACACACACACCTAATTACAGGTAATTGCCTTTCAATTAGGCATCGCGTGCCATCGGACACGCCCACCTTTGAGTAGCTGGGAATTGGTGTTCAGTTGTGGCTTTCAAAGCGTCTTTTTCGTATCAATTTTAATGCTATTTAAAATGTTTACTACATAAAAGACATGAATATTTCACTTGAAAACTATTCAAGCTGTTTGCTTATGTCATGCTCATAAATATGAAATGAATGTAATTATTTAATTTGAATTTAATCTATTATTAAATATATATATGAAGTTGGCTTAAAGCTTTGTCCTCTCCTGCCTTAAAGTTACCTTTTACTTAAGCCCAACAACTTAAGTGAGCTGGTAAGCCAGAGGTTTTGCTGTCAACCGATGGCAATGCATCATTGAAGCATGTTTCGCGACTTTTCGCTCAATCTCTTTCGGCCCTCGGCATTGAGTGCCTCAGGTGGTCAACGCAAACTGACCGCAATGAAATCAGCCGAGAGCAACAGCCAACGCATCCATCTTATCGCATTGCCTACCATTGTCCGGGCAAGTGTGGGCGGTGTGAAAGCCGCAAAAGCCTCCGACACGGTCCGCAACTGACCAAAATCCTACATAAAGCCCATGTCGGACAGCCGAAACTCTTCTCTGTCTCTCTTGCTGTCTGGGTAACTGAGTAACCGGGCAACAGGCAACAGGCAACAGGCTACAGGCAACAACATCCGCTGCCGACTTCCGTTTGTCTCTTTCTGCGGCTGACAGGAAGCAATCAATAGTGTAATGGCAGACAAAGGCATTCACCATAGTTTGGCACTAGCTTGCCGAAGAAAGCAGCCAGGTCCTTGCCAGGCAGCAGCAAACGCGGATTGCTGCAAAAAGCAAAGCCAAAGATGTGCAGAGAAAAAACTGAACAAAATTCGACTGACAGTTGCGCAATTTGTCAACCTTTGCCGAGGGCGAGTGCCGTCCATGGTGTTTCTCTTCATCTGACTAGACTTAAGCCTCGCCACATATTAAATCATCTCCAATACCCCACTGGCTGGCCTCGGGCTTTGTCGCAAATGTAAATAATGCATTTTAATCAAAAGAACAACAGTGAAAAATCCATTAACGGCGTACGTGCCGAACCCCCAGCAGCTCCACTGCCCCATTGGGGACACTACCCCTACCCATACCCCTACCCTTTCCGTAATTTGGCTTGTGCCTGGGCTTAGCTTTTCGCATGCTGCGCGCGTCATTTGCAGGTTGATTTACAAATTGCTTTAATGGGGCGACGACAACATTTTTAATTAGCACCTGTTCAGGTTGCACGAATCTCTTCCGTAATCTCCATAAAATACTCTCGCCAGGTCGTGCTCCATGGAAATTAATTTCCAACTTTGCGATGTCTATGCCTAGCTTCCCGCTGTTCCGCTTCCCTGTCTCACGCACTTTGCCAACTTCGCCCTCAAATGATGCCATTCGAATGCGTCGCGTGGCTCGGAGGAGGAGGAGTTGGCTCCGTTGCCGCCTTCTAGTTAACCCATTCGCTTCTTCTCTTGTACTTGCTCTCGACATCTTCAACCGCAGCAGCCACTTATGCTATCCTCGCGCTCTCTTTGATCCCTCTTCCCTAAACCACTTGAGCTTAGTCCTGATCCAATATCCTAATGCCTTTCTATGCTTGTTGCTAGCTCCTACTTTGACTCCCCTCCACTTGTCCCTTTGTTGTTGCTGTTGCAATAATATTTTGCAAGTGTTTCTAAACAAGCACAAAGTCATGTTTCAACAGCTGTAGTCTGGCTTCTTCTGCTCGCTGCTGTTCTTATTGTTATTTACCCTTCATCCCTCTGGCTCGGGCTGTAATTGTTGTACGTTAGTCCCCGCAGTCGTTAGCTAAACTTTCGCTGAACATTAAAGCAATTTGGCCAACATTTATAGACTGATTTAATGGAATCAAAAGGGAGTCAGTGCGAGTGGGCCAGGAGGAGGGCGGCTGCTGCCAAGGCAAGCCCCACACAAATGAGATATTTCCACACAAGTGAGCAGATCAGAGCCGACAACATTTCAGTGTGTGTGCACTTGGATATAATTGTTTGACTAAATGAGTGCGTCGCTCCTATCCTCGCCAGCCCCCTCAGCCATTCCCATTCCCATTCCCATTCCTTTGTCCTAGTGCTTCACAAACACTCGTACGAGTGGGGTAGCCAGAGTGGGGTTCGGGGGCCATAACAAGAGAACAGCAATAATTATGGCAAACACTCCCTTCACCCACACATGCAATACTTCAGCCATATGCAATTTTGGGGCTCCACTTTTGTATAAATTCACTTAACTCCTCGCCCTCCCCCTCGGAGCGAGTGAGCGGACAGCCGCAGCAGCAGCAGCAGCAGATAGCGGCAAATGGATATGACTCTTGGTGCTGTGCATTATCCCAGACATCCAGATATGCCAGATAACCCAGTGAGGGAGTATGTGAACGAGTATCTGTGTGCCTAGCTCCCCAGCCAAATGGCTCGAAACGGTTGCCATAATGAGGATGAAATTGAAGTCTAAACAAACACAAATCTAGCAGAGGCCAGGAGCAGCTGCAGGAATGTTGAGGAATAAGCAGCAAATAAAAGTCCAAAGGAGTCTCCATGGAAATTGAATATTTAATTATGCGTCGATGGAAATTGCGTCTCAAGATGGTGACGAAAATGGCCCAAACAATCATGGGAATGGCGCCAGAGAGAGGGAGGAGGAGGAGGAGGAGCGGCGACACTTTGCTGTCTAGGAAAAATGTAAACGTCGCTTGGGTCTGTGAAATGTTTTTGCCAGAGCAATGGAAAAGAAGCTGCTAAATAATTTATTCTAATTTGCGACAGATTTGCCAAGGCCGAGAAGTTAAAATGTCAGAGGGACTCCCAGAATATATAACAACAGATGGGAAGGAGGGAGGAAGGACGTAGGGAGAAGTGTGTGGGACATCGTAAAATTAATTTGAGGCGACTCGCAGCAGACAATTCTTAAGGTTTGATAGCTGCCTCGTAGGGATTCATCTGCGGCTTGCGGTTAGTTTAAATTTAGTTTGCTAATTTGCACCCTGCGAGCATCTCAGCTGGAAGAAAAACAAAGGGACGAGTGAGCACAGGCAGAAGCACCTTCCGCTTATCTAAACAAACTCACACGCTTCCCCCAGCTGCTCTCCACTCACACATAAGAGCGCGCATCTACATAATTCTCGTCTGCTCTGAGTGTGTGTGGGGGTCGCAGCACGAGATACGTGAGCGCCAGGCAAAACTTGCCCCGCCTCCCAGCAACCCCACCGAACACAACTAGAGCTGGCTGCCTGGCAGCGAGGCAGCCTGGTGGGTGGCAAGGAGAGTCCCATATTTATGAATGGCTCTTGTTTCGAGTTTAACGCACTTCGGGAGCTTTATCAGCTCGTAAATATAAATTAGAATTTAATTTTTATCGACGTGGAGAGGTGGCTCGGATTTCTATGTGGATGTGGACGTCGTGGCTGCTGCCTTGGGAGCAATCGTCTGGTCTGGTTTGGTGAGTGCCGCAAATTGGCAACGGAGTGGAGCTGGTGGCCTAGGCGACGGCGCGACCGAGCATCAACAGGATTCATATCCATTTGTGCCTGGCACGTGTCGCAACATATCAAAGGCATTGATTTACCTGAGGGCAGTTGGTTGCTCGATTCAACCCCCTTGGAGGTAATTCATGTGGCCACAGAATCAGATGGAGATTGGGACTCACCTGGGTTAGCTGCGAGGAGGCGTAGTAGGAAATCCTCGAGGGACACACCGATTCTGGTTTCGAGTAAATGGTCTCGCCGGCCTGGTCGCCCATTGGCAGCAGGGCGGTGGCATAGGGTGTGGGCGTGGGTGAGCTGCGGAAGCCTGTAGGGAAATGAATAGTTCGGAGGTCGATGAAAAGGGTATGGGCTGACTGAAGAGAGGGAAAACTTACGGTCGAATATGCTGCAGGACTTTTTGGTCTCCGTTGGATATTTGTTGAGGCTGGCAATGGTCGCGTAGGAGCCGGTGGCACTCGGCGGTCGTCCGAGAGGATCAAGGCGAATGAACACGTTCTGATGGCTGCCATAACCCGCTGTTGTGAAGCTGGTGCTGAGCGTGGAGTGAGGATGAAGGGTTAATAGTTAGGTAGATAATTAAATTGATGTGCCAATCAATCAGGCTTACTGTAGCGAGTCCTGGCGCAGCTGCTTGCGAGCCCGCACATACATCATGCTAGCCACAAGGCCCACGGCCAGGACTAGGCCCAGGGCGCAGGCAGCGGCGCTCATCAGTGCCGGTCCCTGGGAAGGGGCGTGGGCAGGAGCGGGCGACTGATTCGGCTCCGGTGAGATGCCTGCAATAGTTATGGCAGTGGAAATGAGACAGAAGCGAATGACAATTGATTACGGGAGAGGATTGGGAGCTCACCTTTGGCACAGATCTTGTTGCGCTTGAAGTGGAGTCGGGTGTCGTTAAACCGGGGAGGTCCTTGCACCACCATGTTGACATTGACCGGCAGTTGGAGGCTGGCATTTCCCGTGCACGGTAGGTAGACTAGGAAGGACTCGATCTCCTGCGGCACTACGCCCTTGTGTGGAATGCTGAGCGTGGGTGTGCCCAGTGCGTCCTGGTCGTTGGCGTACTCGATGCTGATTGTGTAGCGCAGCTGTCAGTGAGTTAGCCCGTTAATGGAGTGCAAATCAAATTTTCAGGTCAGGTAGCTGAGGTGGGTCAGGTGGCTTACCGGATAGGTGATGAGACTCTGCCAGGAGAATTCCAGCTCGTGGACATCTGCCGGGACGGGAACGGTGAAGTGCATCGCGTATGTGTTAATGGCTCCCTCGTGCACATAGAACAAATCCGCTTCCAGCCCTTTGAACGAGAATAAAGCGTACAGCGAAGATGAGATTAGGTTGCGGATGCATTGCAGGCATAAAGAGAAAGTTTATTTCACAATTTGCTTTGTTACAGCTCCCCCCTGGCGTCCCTTCCTCGGATTCTCCACTGCTGTGCAAACTTTGTGCATTCTGTGTTTACTTTCCTCGCAGTTGATGGCTCTCTCTTTCGCTACCCTCCAGCTCTATATACCTTTCAACTTGAACGGAAATTGATTTCCTCGACAGCTCAAGGGGGTGGACGTGGAGCGGGTTTGCAGCGGGTGAGCGAAGTTCGGTAAACAAAAACCAAGACACAATAATAATCGAAATCGAATCCGTCACCAGCAGGCGACAATGCAAAGGGCGTCAATTGGATCTCGCACTCGATTCCTGCCTCAAATGATGCGCGACAGACGCCCGCGGGGAGCGAAGGGCTTTGCGTGGGGTGGGAGGAGATATTAAAAGGTGTCAAGTGTTGTCTAACTCGATTCGAGACGAGGCCAGGCGAGACAGCGACAAACTCATCATCACGCTTCGCTTTGTGTAACTTTAACTAGCTTCGAGGACGTCCTAATCTCTGACCCCGACCCTGGCAGCTCTAAGCCTCCGTCGCTCGCCCTATTGGCAGATTGGCAGTGAAAGACGAGCTGTTCGAGTTAAAAAGACGTGAAATTAAATTTCTTCATCCGCCTTCATTGTTGTCGCTGCCTCTGCCCCTGCCTCCCCCTTCTATATCTTCTATCCGTCTTAGTGGGTTGCTTTAGGTTGCATCATTTACTTCCTGGGATCAGGCCTCGCTTTGCATTGAAAGTCGCAAATGCTGTTTACTCTCCTTAACTTGACTACCAGTCCTCCTCTCCCTCCGTTCCTCATTCATCCTTTTGACTGTGTCTGTGCCGGATGTTGAGTGTTGCGTTTCCGGTGAAGGCAGAGCAGAGAGGTAGGGGGGCAGGAAAGAAGCGCGTATGTGCGTGCATTTAGGAGAGACGGAGAAGAGCGCTCTCTGTATTCTTAAAACAATTTCAAATCCAATTATAGAACAAGAAAAAGCATTTTTCGTTAGCTTCCTTCTATGCACGACTCGCCCAGGAACTTCCCCAATTCTTATGCCGTTTTCCTTTACAGTTTCATTTTGTTTTTGAATTCGAAATTGTTATGCACCCCGCTGACTATCCTTCAGGCAGCCGAAGTGTGCTACTTTCCTTTTACATTTCCCGCTTTCCGTTGGCAAACTGCACAAAAATGGAGAGACAGAGAGAGAGAGAGAGAGCGAGAGAGAGAGAGAGAATAGGGCCTGCAATTGACTCTACTTTGATCCCTCTTTATTCATCCATTTTGGGAAACTCGCCGCAGACTCAACGAAAAACTCAAACATAACCCAAAGTGGCTCACATTAAATATGCACAAACACACGAAAAGGACAATGTCACTTAGCTCGAGCCGAGCTGTAGGACAACAATGCTGAGAGGTTAGACGAGGTGCTGTCAGAGTGAGAAGTGAACCACAGAGGGGGTTGGGAAGGGGGTTGCAGAGGGAATGCACTTGTGCTGGCTCAATTAATTCAGTTCTGATTGGAGGCAAATGTGATTCACTCTCAGAGAGACTTTCGAGTTGCCGCTTGGCCTCTTTAAGCTAGAGTCTGAGAGCAACTTTAATGTTCAGGAGATCCTCCCGTTCTGCAACTGGAGATAAAAGGACAGCCAACTTGGTTACGGGTCCAAGTCGCCTTGCTCCGTCGAACTTTGGCCGTCTTTCATATCACGCGCCTTGCACAGCGCCAACTTTGCCGTCGCCTTGCAAAGTTTTCAGCTCGTTCAGGAGTCCCAGTGCCTTGTCCCGGATAGTTCCCCTTGTCGCCTTGCTCTGCACCATAATTATACTACCTGCGATTGTCTGAATGGCTTCGCCACACACACGTGACGCTGCAACCGCAGACGCTCGCTCATGGAGCTGGAGCTGGCTCCTGGCGGATCGGGAGAGGGGCAGGCTTTGGTGGATGGGGTATCAAGGAGTAGCAGAAGGACTCAGGTTCGGCTTTGACAATAGCCTCACACAATTTGCATAAAAGATTAAGAGGATAATTAGTGTCACTAGCTGAAGCAGTGCAACTGCCTCTCCCCCTCTTCACCTCTCTGGGTGACACCTCGTCAGGGCTTATCCCTTTGCAAAGAATGCAGTTCTATCAGTAGCCTTCGCCTTCGCCTTCGCCTTCGCTTGACATTTAATTGGCACAGTTTAAGAGTTGCTCACGCCTTCTCGTGCTGCTCTTCTCGCCTCGCTCAGCAATAAGCCGAATCGACCCTGCCCCGTAGAAAGGGAGAGTGGGCGTAAAAGGTCGAGGGTTGCTTTATTAATGTGGCGATTTTCGGGCTGTTTTCTATTCATTAAAAATAATTTTCTTTTGCCTTAACTTTTAATTTAAAGGGAAATTTTCGAGCCGAAAAGGTGGGAGAATGCTCTAGACCTAGAAACAACTCGGGTTCCTGTTCGCTCTCAAGAAATGTGCACATCAAAGTGAAACTTGTTGAAATTGCATTTTTACGCACCCTTGCACAGCACGGAGGGGGTGGGGCTGGTGGGGCAACCCTGCCCGACTGGTGGCTGGCGCTGGTGTCGCTGGCAACTGTGGGTCGAAAATTGCTCGTTGCTGGGACGACACGGCGCAATGGAAGGCGGAGCGGAAAATCTTCAGCAGCAGCGTAAAAAATATTTAATTTTAATGTTGTCGTCTCTCCATCGAATCGAGATATATATATATCAGTGTAGTTAGGAGCAGCCAGAGGAATCGTTTAACTCATGCTTACAGCTCGCTTTATGGAACAAACTTTGAAGTTGTGAGTCGAGGGAGGAGGAAGGCAGTTGGAATAGCAGATGGAACGCTGTACTCGATTTTTATTGTGGGAATGCATCACGTCAATCACAGTCACGCAATGAAAGAACTGCCGGAGAGTGGAGCTATTCGAGAAATGCGTATGTTGAACAAGGGAAGGGAATAGGAACTGAATCAGGGAGAGAATTGGCAGTGGCAGTGGAGCTGGAGCTGGGCCATGCATTCCACTTAAACAAATAGCCATAGAGACACATGCAGAGGAAGATGAGGAGCCCTGAAAATAAATCATGCAATGGCACGTCGCATTGGGAGGAGTGGGAAGATGGGGTAGTAATTGCCGAGGGGGTGGGAAGCGAGCTGGGCGGGTCAGTTTGTTTGATTTCATGCTGCTTGTTAATTTTGAAATGGAAAACAAGCCCAGAGGGTGGCAATATCATGGGGGAGGGGGTGTTAACTGGTCGTTAAAAACATAACGAGCTCTGTGGATGGGGAGTAGTGGAAGATGATGAAGCAGCAGCCAGCGGGAAAAGGAATCCATGGGAATCGCGCATAGCACAGGAAATTACAAAGAGCAACAAACAAAGTGGAAGATTCTTTGAGCTGTCGCTAATGAAATCCGATTTGCATTCAAAGATGCAAAGGGGTAGAGGAGTGAGGGGTGAGGGGTGAGGGGTCGGCGCATGCTTTGTGAAGTGTCAATTGCCCGGGCGAGTGGCGCATGGCTCAGCGAACCTGAATGCAATCTCAGAGAGGACTACAGAAAGATAGAAGCAGAGAAAGCGAGCGAAGAGGAGGCAAGGGTGAGCGGGAGTAGCTGACCCAGTGACGTGGGCGACAGCTGCAGCTCAGAGTTCCTTGGCCATTCATCAATCTCGGATTCATGCGGCTCTTGTGTGGATTATTTTTATGCTGTTCAACTAATTGAAGTGCCGTGATTCGGCGATTAGGACTAGGACTAGGACGAGGACGAGGACTTGGACTAGGAGTACGATTGAGCCTGCATAATGAGATTGAAGCATTTTGCTCCAATTACAGCTAAGTGCCGGAAAATGCTGTGCACAGCCAACGCATGGATGATGGACTGCTGGCTGAAGGGGGGCAGAGGTGGGAGCTGCCTTGGCTCACATTTTGGAGCCATGAACCATTAATCAACGAGAGGCAGGCAACACGACGTCATTCCGCCTTGGCACGCCGAATGAATGCCTATTACTGTAACTATTTTCGTGGACTTGGCTGGGAGTGGGGCTGGGCCGGGCGCAAGGTCGATCTGGAGCCACTTGAATAGCTGCCGCCATCAATAACGAGGCCTCGCGCTGAGCACAACAGCAAAACAAACAACAAAATGCGCCGCACCGGACTGTGAAGCCGTTAGCAGAGAGGGGGAGGGAGTGGGAGGGGGAGGGAGGGGTAACTAAGCGAGAGAGTCGGAGGCGGACTACTTGCAGCTGTCAACAGGGTGGCAAAGGTGCGAGGGTGGCTCCGTCTACAGCCGGAAATCGATTTGTGTGGATTTGTTTTCTTCCGTGTTTTCGCGTAACTTTTGTGGTCGTCGAACCCCGCGTTGTCCCCTTCCCGCTCCATGTCCTCCTCGTCGTTGTCGTCATGGTCAACAATTATTTTGGAACTTTTAATGACTGCGACGTGGTCTGTGCCTGAGCCCCCGCCTTAGCTGATTTTGTTTGTTTCTCCTGCTGAGGAGCAATGAATTCGTCCTGTCGCACTTTGCCATTCAACTATTAATCATATCAGTGGGGCGGAGCTCCGACGTCCCGACATCCGACGATTATTTTCAAATCGAAATGAGATAGGGCAACCCCAGAATATGTGAATCATATGGACTTACCCATCAGCTTCATCACTTCGTGGTGACTGATGAAAATGTTGAGGTACCCGCTGACCGCAGGCAGCCGCCAAGTGAGCAGCGATGTCCAGAGGAGCTGCAGCAGCAGACAGCGGCTGTTGGCCATGATGAGCAATGGGAGCGCCTCCTCCTGCCTCCTGGCTACCTTACTCTGTGGGGGATGCTTCTCTGCCTGGGGTATGTGCAGTTAATAAGTTGTCAGTGCATGTGACGCCGCAATTGGCGCTCATTTCAGGGGGCGTGGCGTTCCCCTTTGGCTTTATAGCAGCCAATTTCAGTGTGTGACCATTGAGGCGTTCTGGCGGCACAGACGGGACTCTTCCTTTCAGTTTTGATTTGGTTTCCAGTTGCCAGTTGCAAACAGGCGACGCGGCTCTAAAAGATGCGTTAAAATCAAATTCCGGCAACGGCCACGGCTACGGCAACTGCTGCTAACAGTTCCGGATGCAACCACAAAGCGACGAGCGACGCCGAGTTGAGCTCTACGAAATTTGTGTCTGGCAAATTTTGGAACTTTTCAGCCGCTGCAGCCTCTGTCCCTGCTCAACTTTTCCAGTTTTGTTTTTGTTGCGGTTGCTGCTGCTGCTGCTGCTGTTGTTGTTGTTGTTGTTGTTGTTGTTGTTGTTGTGGTTGTTGCTGAATTCGGCTGTCGACTGCAAGCGGCATCAGCATTTTCGCATCTGACTCTGACTCTGCACGAATTTCGTTAGCTTTTTTATTGGCTAGCTCCTGCCCTCCTCTGTGGCTGCTGCTCTTGCTGGTGGCTTAGCTCGTCACGTTGGCAACGTCCCGTTGCCAGTTGCTGGTGTCGAGCATGTGTCCTGGTCGTCCTCCTTGCCCAGCTTGTCCTGGTGGCCTTTTTGTGTCCAGCTGGCCAGCTGCTGCCTTCGAAGCAGACTCCTGTTGAATAGAAAGTGATTTAGTTGAGTTTTCGGACAGGAGTCGAGTGGTTGGTGACACTGTGTGCTTGGAGAGAGGCTAGAGAGGGGAGTGTGTGGTGCTGTGGTGCTGTGGTTGAGTGGCTTTGTTGTTTGTTTCAAAAATAATTTGCGAATGTGCTGCTCAACGAAAGTTTCTGCCTGCAAAAGTAATTACAAAGTTGAAAAAAGATTAACAGCTTACAGAAACGCACATCGAGGACTTCTAGAGGGGAGGAGGAAGGGGAGTGATGGGCGGAGAGAGGGGAGGTGGGTGGCGTATGCTCTCCTGATTAAAAGTCACACGAGTTGCTTCGACTGGTGTTTTAATAAATTCGTGTTAATATTTTGTGTGTTTTCCACTTTTAAAATTATTCAGATGGGACAGGAGGAGATGAGGAAGAGGAAGAGAAAGAGGAAGAGGAAAAGTTGTGCGTTGCAGAAATGTTTGTGTGGATTTTGTGGTTCAAGTGGCTCAGTTCATTCCCTCCTTCCCCTCTAGCCGCTGCCTAGCAGCTGCTGCTTGCGTGTGGAGCTGTACGAATGGAATTCCAGGTGCAGTTAGAGCCAAAGCCAGAACCAGCACCGAAATCAAAACATTCGGCCAGGTGGAAAGTCAAGAGTTGGCATGGAAATGGAAATGCGAGTGGAGAGGGGCAGAGTGGGTGCAGCAGTCAAGTGCCTCCAAAATGAAATTGTTGCCAAGAAACCGACCTCCAGTTCCACCTGCTTGCACTGGTGGCCCCCCTCACTAGCCATGGCTGCATATTGGGCTTTTGGCCGCAATAAAAATCGAAATCCGAAAACTTTGTTGCCTCGAAGAGTGGCGAAAGTCTTGCAATGCGCGGTCAAGCCAGCTGTGGGCGTGGCAGCAATGCAGCCGTAGAATGCGGAATGCGGAATATGCCAGAGATTTAATTAAACTTATCTGCGATGAAGGGCAGCACCGCAAGGGAGAGCCGGGCGACGACTCACTTGATTAAGAGCCAGATCATCAGGACATCAACTGCAGCTCAGAGCCCTGCCACAAGCTGAAGCTGAAGCTGAAGCTGAAGCTGAGGTCGCTGCCATTCAGCAGATTCATTAATAATTCAAAAGACAAATAACAAAATGAAAGTGCACATGTGTGTGCAGAGGGGTGTGTGTGTGTGTGTGTGTGTGTCTCCTGTGTGTATTTGTGTTGACATTGCGAGCAATGTAACTGATTTAAATGGAGCAGCAGACAAACAGCCGGCAGCCAAGCAGCCAAGCAGCCAGCCAGCCAAGCAGCTCGACGGATGAAGCCGGCAAGTCGCGAGCGCGTGGCAAACACTCACGGTGAGCTGGCAGCCTTCCCTCCCAGTCGGGGAGGAGCTCATCATCGATAACATATTAACGACGTCAACTCAATCATAATCAAAAGCAAGGATAAGAGCAGGCAGAGAGTGGGGAGGGAGAGCTACAGCCAGTTGTCTGTTGACTGGGGAGCCAATGCTGGAAATTTTCTGCTTAGTCACACGCATCATCTGTCTGGGTATCCACGCCTAGACGCAGCTGCCACGCTTCATTCGCCCGCCCACGCGCTTTGGTGACAAATTATGCGACGGGCTTTGTCTTTGAAAGCTGGAAGATGATGTTCGGCGGCTGCTGATGATGATGTGAGTCCTGGCAGTTGTGACAAAAAACTTTTCAATTACATAATTTGGCGTCTAATGAATAAGCATCTCTCATTCTCAGCCCACCCCCTGCACTCTGCTGGCCATTATTGTTATCAACGTAGGCGCTCCCCTTTTTGCTAATTTCTGTTGCTCGCCATATTTATTGATGTTCTTTATTGTTTGCCTTTGGTCTATGCCACAACCGTTTCCTGTTTATCGCTCCGTTCATGGGGCAGGCGCCTGCAGGCGTGGCAGGCAGGCAGCCAAGGCTCGTTTCAATTATAAAATGGCTTTCGCTTCTTAATTGAATCGTGAGTTTGAGTTAAGCAAAGTTAATATTTTATTTCCGCCTCGTTGTTGTTTCAATTGCGCTAGCAGGGCCCCACCCGCAGCCCCAGCCCCAGCCCGCCTCCTTCTCTGTTTGCTCTGAGCACTGCCACTGTTTAACTGCTGCTGCTGCCACCATTTGGCGACTTTAAATGGCAGGCGAGGCAGGCAGCTCGCATTCGTTCCCCGCTGCCATTTCTCATTTCTAGACTCATTCCAATTGCTGTGCCAATGTTGCCAAGAGCCGCGAGGCATTTGCTTTTGCTTCAATTGCAGACACAAAACTCGGGGGATTGGGGCGCTTCAATTGCTGTTGTTGTTGATGATAAACTGGTAACAGATTTTGATTCAGATTCCTATTCCGCTGGAAAAGAAATAGAAGCTGGCTCATTGCCTTGGCTATTAAGCTCTCTCGCCCGCTCGTAAAAACAGGAAAAATCTGAGTTCAGGCATTTGAGTAATTTGAAACTTTTCACAGTCGAACATGAATGAATTTTGGCAAATAGTTGGCCTCCATTTGCCCTATCAAATGGCCGCCGCATGCCAGCTCCGGCAATTTGCTCATTAACTTTAATGCGACTCGAACAACGAATTTCAATATGCACACACACGCACATACAACACACATAAACTAAATACAAACAAGCCAAAAGTCAAATGTGCCAAATGGGGGCTCTGGGCGGGGTCGTGGCTTGTATTGGCGCGACTTCATTAAATATTTTACGTGGAAAGAATTGCTGTGGCGCACAATATTAAAATTGGAGTGAAGTGGCAAATGGTAAATGCTGTTCAGCTGAGTTTCGACAATGTTTCAGATAAATTTAGCAGCTTTACATTTTGATAGCTGATTAAAAATAACGAGCGACATTTGCATCTGTTTACCTGGCAATGACAATCTGTGAGTGTGCGAGGGGTAGGGTATGCCAGTTACATAGGGCATTCCGCTGTATGAGATTCAATGGCTATAAGAAATTGTAGTAAAAGCTCATTAAAGCTGGTATGATTGAAGTTGCAATATAGTAGTCAACTGAGCTTTACATTGAATGCATTGACTGTATTGAAGACAGCTTAAAACACCAGTAAGACTTGACTTGCAGTAGATTGCTGAAAGCTCAAGCACATTTTACTGCCTTATAATAATAAGCATTAATGGGTAAAAGCACATGAAAGCTTTGTTTTGGTTACTGCAGGTAAAGAAACGGCTAGATCAATAAAATCTTACTTAAAGAACGAACTTTTATAAGTGAAAGCACATTAAAGCTTAGTGCTTAAATGCCTGAAAGCTCAATAGCTTCATACAATAAATATGCATTACATTCATATTCATATTCATATTCATATTCATCATTATATTTTCATATTGGCTGCTTAAGCTGCATCTACAGAGTGGCTCAAGCCAAACTCTAAAGCTTTTAAGCACATTTGAGTATTGATAGATCTATATATATATATATATACATTTAAGCCAAAAGCTCTCTACTCTTACTCTAGCATTTTCCTTCCTCGTTAAATCCATATTCATATCTATAGATATATATAGATATACATATCTATATTCAAATCTAAGTCAGGGTATATTTCCGTTGAGCATTGCGCTGGCCATCATTTCGGCTGGTGATTGTCCAATTATTTCGTATGGGGAAATTAGGGACAGTTTGCCCATTTATGCCAGCATTTTGTGCGCCTGGGCCTAATGTCCAAAATGTACAAAATGTTCGAAATGTTCGCCGAGTTGGCTAATTTGTACAGGCAATTAATTTACATTTGGGGCGAGGGCAATGGCAATGGGCAATGGCAATGGGCATTATGGGTAGGCAAACGCAAATGAAAAGGGATGCGGTGCAGGTTATTTGTGCGATTTTGTAACATTTCGGCGCTGCGCTTCACTAGGCAAAGAGCGAGAGCCAGAGGCGGAGAGGGGGCGAGGTAGATCGGCTTTGACAAGGGTATATATATAGCACTATATATAGTATATATATATGCCATATGTGGCACAGAGGGGCAGGAGCTGGGTAGGCAATTTGTCGTGTGCACTAAATATCGCAACTCCATGGACACTAATAAAGGCTGTGGCTCAAACTGTGGTTGAGCACGCCTAAGGGGACACTGGAGCGGGGCGGGGCGGTGCGCTGGGCGTGACTTGCTGGCTCTCCGTGAGCCGAATTTGTGGCACTGTAATTTGTTGCTATCTAATTGACAATTTGTGCAATTTTCAATGAACAGCGAACAATTTATGTTGAGCTACAATTGTCGGTGTTGCCACGAAATTGATATGGATAGATGGGTATATATGTAGGATTTATAATGGAAGTTGGGGCTGCTCATACCCCCAATAGCTCCTTCTAATCGTAATCGGTTTATGTCAATTTAAAATAGCTATTTGGAAACATATTTAATGGAATATTTAATTAACTTTGGTAAATTGTTGAAATATGAAATGTTGAAATAATGAAAAAGGCAATTTTATTAAATAAATATTAATATTAATTAATATTAAAATTTATAACATGTTTAAAACATACTGAATTAATTCTTAAAAATTAATTAATACATTTTTAAAAAATTTGAAATGATTAAATATTTTAAAATTATAAATTAATATATTTAATAACAAACATTTTAAAATTATAAATTAAATATATTTTATATAATAAAAATATTAAAGCAATAAATTAAATATATATTAAATAATACATATATTAAAATTATAAATAAAATATATATTTAATAACAAACATTTTAAAATTATAAATTCCATATATATTAAATAATAAAAATATTAATACAATAAATTAAATATACATTAAATAATAAAAATATTAAAATTATAAATGAAATATATATTTGATAATTATATATTTAACTTTAACTTAATTTAAAATATTTAATATTAATTTTTTATTTATTTAAATTAAATTATTACAAAAATATTCTACTCAAAATTATTAAAATACAAAATTCTCTGAAATAAATTTATAAATATATCATAAAGAGCCTAAAATATAAATTGATTTTTTCTAAAACTCGCCTTATGCCCCACTTAAATTAAACAATTTCCCATTATATTTTATACTTGCTTTAACCGTAAAAGTCTTAACTCTTAAATAACAATATTGCTCATGAAATTGTTTAAAGCGCGCCATATAAGTCAGCGCCGCCTTGCATTTGGCATGAGCAACAATCGCAAATTATGTTTTATGTGCTCCTATTGATAACTCGAACGCCCCGAGCTTGGCTCTGACTGTGGCCATTTCTCATGTTTATGTGTGGCAAATTTATTGTTCGCAGCCAGAGAATGTGACAGAATCGCAGCTAAGCGATGACACTTTTAGGCATCTCTCTCAGCCAGGCGGCCATCCCGACTCGGGCGACCCAATCTGGCTGGCTGGCTGTTGCTTTTATCTGTGCAAGTGCCATAAAAGGAAATAACTCGACTCAACGACCCATTTTAAAAACTTGAAACGCTCTGCGGGCCAATTCCCCGGACACAATGGCTGGCAATAATCATTGATTTATTATGGCTGTCATAGCTGGTTATTAAAATCATATCATATTCAGATTTGAGTGGGAATACCAAGAGTCTTGGCTACTATTCATAATCTTTGGCTGTTTGCTCTTGGCTTCGTTCTAATTGAATCATCGAGTCGCCCCACTAAGTAGGGCGCTAAAAGCATGCCTAATCTATGCATATTTTTCAACTTGGCCACATAATCAAAAGCCTCCACTTAGCACTTGCCCCGACTACTTGAAAAGAAAAGAACGCAGGGAGCAACAAAGGGCGGCAGGCAGGAGAAATATGTAGCATACATTTTGGGGCAACATTTTGTTGCACTTCGACACTGGCGCCCATTGTTGTCCTCTACGCTTGGCCATTTAATGTGGCTGGCAGCGTGTCCTGGCCAAGCACTTAGGCATTCCATCAGCATAGCGTGCGGGGCAGGCGCCCGCCGGCCCCATTCAAAAAAGTTGTTCAAGCGCAGCGCTAGATTTGCATAACTTGACATTTTCTTAAGCTGCTGCTGATATTGTTGTTGTTGTTGTTGTTGTTGTTGTTGTTTTTGATTTGAACGGATTTTGCGGCCATTTACTTTCGCTTGTTGGAAATAGAGAGCAGGCATTAGTTAAGTGCCCTAGAAAACAGGCTGGAAGAGGGTATGATGAGCTGGAGATGAGATATGTGAGACTCTGAGAGATGAGCTTTACTTGAATATTTTGTTATTGAGTGTGTGCAGTGGGTGATTAGGCATATACCCTAGAAAATGTGTGTGTGAGACTGTGATGAACTATAGATGGAGTATGTAACGCTTAAAAGAAAATTTAAGACTTGGTGTAGTTTATGTGTGAGATCTTTGCTTGGTTTGTGTATATACCCTACAATAAATGTATAGAGACCTTGATGAACTATGGATGGAGTATGTCACGTTTATAGGATTGAAGAAGTAGTATATATGGTATAGAGAGATAGTTGTAAGATGTTCTACTGCTTTGATAGCTTCAAAAGGGCAACAAATACATTTGTATACCTTGTAATATACAATATAAAGGGCATATATAGAGCAGACAAATTGACCTATCAAGTTTTGATTTTAAAGGCTCTTACTTTTGCTATAAATAGAGAGTAGGCACAAGTAAGATACCCTGTAAAACAATTTGAACAGGCTATGATGTGCTGAAGATGGAATATATAACTCTAACAGAACCTATTAGGCTGCATGCCAGCTCTGCACAGCCAAAAGGATCTCTACACGCATACCTAGTCCTATATACCCTACTTACTGTAGGGTACATTAGGATAATTACCCTGTAATATGCATGCATGGCGAACACTTTATGACAGACACTCAAAATGAAGTTGTTGCAAGATTTAAGCGTTATTTTTTAATGTGCTTCATTTCAATAAACTCTTTAGCTTTTAAAGTGATTTTTACGACTCTTTTACAGGGTAATCACGCGGTAAGCTGTCGTTCAATTGCCTTTGATTGCCTACTTTGCAGGGCTGGGCACAAGCTTTTAATCTGTCGCGCATTGCAATTAGTGTCAACGCTTAACACAGACTCTTCACACGCAGCATACACTGAGCGAAAGCAAGGGGTGAGTGCTGTTAATTTAACTATCATAACTATTGTATTATATATATAGGTTACTAGTTAGTGACTATTGCCTAAGACTTCAAGTACTTTAAGTTCTGCTAAATCCGTTTTCAGACTGAGTTTTGTGATTTCGCTCAGTGTACTGGCCAGGACATGTCTAGTTGTAGAAGGGACGCAATGCTTAAATGTGAAAATATTTATTTAGTTTCACTTTGAAGTGGGTCTAGTCTGTTGACGTGCCGTCTCGAACCGAGTTAGTCACGGCTGCTGGCTGCTGGCTGCTGGCTGTGTGGGCCCGAGCAGGCTTCGAAAGGACGAAAAGTGGGTGCTCAAGTTGTTGTCGAGCGTTGGAAAAGAGTGTTTAGCAAAAGACATTAAATGCTTACTTATCAAAACGCAATCAGCTTAGGCGCAGCGTCCTGTGTCCTGTGGACTGTCAACCGATATGAAATGTTATGCTTTTAATCCTTTCATTGGCTATGCGGCACAGACGCGCGGCCTTATGGCCAGTTAACACGCACAACAAAAATACGCACGCACACGCACACGCACACGCACACTCACACGGACACGGCACGCAGTGCTTAATCCTTTTTGGCTGAGAACGTATTCGCACTTTGGGCCAACACTTTTATTTGCTTGGGTGTAATATATCATTTCACAGGACAGCAGCCAAAACGCTGACAGGCGTTGAGCGGGCGGCGAGCGTAATGAGAGGAAAAGCGCCTTGAAATTTAAGCGCTTAAAAGCCCATTTAAGCCTGTCAACATGGCTCTTTCAGCGGGCAGCGGGCAGCGGGCGGAGATACCGATGTCCTCGTAGCTGGTTTGTCACAGCACGCGCGAGGCGAACCGCAGCAATAATGCCGATGCCCACGATAATGATGCTGATGCAGATGATGCCAATGCTGCTGATGGCTTTGGTCCTTTGGGCGTTCGGCGTTTGCGTTTATTAATGATTTGTATTTTCGGGTTGAGGAACAATATTTTGTGTTTCTTGGACTACGACTGGACGGAGTTCAGTTCGTCACTGCACGAATTTGAAAGCGAGTCCTGCCGGCGAATCCTTTGCACCGAACAGTTCGTTTTAGTCTCTCGCGTTAGCCTTGCGACTCCGACTGACTCGACCGGAAAGCTGTGTGCGACTGAATGCAGTTCGAGCAGCGCGACTGGCCGAAAGCCCACGATAAAGCCGAAGTTTGACGAAGCTTCCTTCGGCTCTGGACCGTGTGGGCACATGCGCAGTGGGGCAGGCCCTATGCCGGCTCGTGGAGTTAGGGTATTCGGGGTGTGCTTGGCAGCAGCAGAAAGGACAATTGTTTGCTGGTTTGTTGCTGCTGCTGTTGCCACATGCCACATGCCACATGCAACTGTTGCGCATTTTTTCCAACTGGCCAAAGTCTGAGCATTTGTTATTGTTGTGCTTGAACGCAGAGAGCGAGAGAGCTACAGAGTGTGAGAGAGAGAGAGCGAGAGAGAGAGAGAGCTGTAGCCATTTCTATTGATGAACCGATAAGCTAATAAGCATATCAAATAATTCAATAATAATTATGGAAATGCCTCGCAACGGCTAGCCGAAATTAATTGTATCGGGCTTGAGTGCGATACTCATATCGAAAAAGTCCCCTGGGTGAAGCAATTTATTTGGAATAATAAGCAATTATGAAGTATTACCAACAAGCTGATTGGCTGATGGCCAATATGCGATATATGTGTATAAATAATGCATAATATTTGCATCAAGTGAAATGGAATAGGGGCATGATAATTTGAATTTGTTTATATAACTAATTTATGTCAATAAATAGAGAGACAATTGATTAGAAATATAAACCAATTTCGAACTTGTCAAATTCCTGGCTAACAATAATATAAGGCATAATAGAAATGTGGATAATATATATATATATATATATTATTATTATTGTATATATATATATATATTATTATTGTATTATATATATATTACATATATATTATATATATTCCCAACGGTCAAGTTTGAGGGCCTTTGTGCCTTATTATAGATTATAAATAAATTTGATTGTAAAAGCAATTTAATTGGCTTGGCTAATAAATACTTACGGCAAGGTATAAAGTTTCCATTTGAAATGGAATGCAATGGGGGAGTAGAGAGAGAGGGAGTAAGAGCGAGAGGGACCTGCAATGGAATTGTGTGAAACTTGAGCTACACATGTGGCACATACACTTGCATATGCTTAATTGTATAGCATGACAGACATGTGTGTGTGTGTGTGTGTGTGTGTGTGGGTGCTTGACTGTGACAAGTAGCCCTATTTGTTGTGCTGCAAATTCAATTTGTCACTCAAAAGCCGTCGAAATGAAGCAATTTCCTGCTAGCTGCCAACAACAGTAGCCCTAGAAAGCAGAAGAACCAGCAGAAAAGAGGCGGAAAAGAGGCGGAAAAGAGGCGGAAAATCAGTTCAAGAAGCAGCAGCAGCAGCAGCAGAGAATGATGAACTGTTGGCAGCAACATTCGCCAAACTAATTAAATGAAAAGAACTCGCAACGAAGTTGGAACCGAGCCGAACTAAGCAAATTGGGCAACTTGTCACAGTAATTACATCAAAATATCTAAAAAGCGAAGAAAAACAAGTGAAAACGCCTCAAAAAAGTAAGCAATATATATATATAGACATATATATATACGTAAACTGTCAAGTTAATTCATTTGCGGGGCGAGGGCAAAGTTATTTGGCAGTTCCTGTCCCAGGAGCTGACAGATGGCCAGCTGGCCAGCTGGAGACTCGTCGGACACAAAGCTCAATTTAGTAGAAGAAACGAATGTCAATTAAAATTTTTTAATGAAATAACTTTCTTTGATTTTGTGCAGAGTCGAGCGTTGGGGCGGCAACAACGACCCGGCCGTTGGGCTATTTGCCGTTTGCCAGCTGCAGAAATTCAATTAAAAAAGGTTGATTAGTTAGCAATTACATTGCCAAACGCCTCAAATATGCCTCATTAACAACAACAGCAAGAAGCCCCCAAAAAGAGAGAGGCAAAACGGGAAAAACTGAAAATTCCTTCCTTCTAAAAATTGCTGTGACAGCCGCCTCAGCGGGCAGGACACTTAAAACTTTCGACGACTTTTAATTAAAGCAAACGAGTCCTGAGCCCCTGCAAGCAAACATATCAAATTGGAAATCATAAGAAAACTCTCCAAAAATAATTGAAAATGCTCAAGCTGTGCCAGGGAAAACCCTTTTCCTCATTTTCCGACCTCATTTGCGTTGTTTACACGTGCAATTGCAGACGTAGAAGATGGACGATTGCAGAGCAGAAGCCAGCAGGCGCCACGTGTGGCTATTAAGTGTCGGCCAAGTAAATTGCAGGCGATAAGACTGTGATTTAAGAGGAGAAGGAGGAGGAGGAGGAGGAGGAGCAACAGCTACTGATAGCTGATAAGCTCATAGGCAGGCAGAACCACACGAGAACCACTAAGCCACCAGACGTGCTCTTCTCAGCGAAGGCAACAGGGACAGGGGCACGCCCACTTTACAATAATGAGTCCAGTCAAAGCACACAGAAGCCAGCCAGGGGAGTGCATAAGGGAGAGAAACTTCGAAATGGAAGGTTAAGCGAGGGCCATGCAACAAATGTGCACAAAAAGCTGCAGAGAAGGATAACAATAAGCAACAACAACAACAACAACAACAACAACTGGGCGACGCTTAAACAGTTGCAGGAACTGTGAAAAAGCTGCAGTAGAGTGGCAAAGTTCACACCAACCCCAGCATTGAGGAGGATGGGAAGTGGGAGGGAAGGAGAGAAGGAAGTGTAAGCGGTAAAACCTAAAACGGTCTAAGGATAAAGAAAAGGATAATAATGTGAATGCGAGAGCAAAAACAAATATGTGAGACTTGATCTGTGGCTGCAACTGTGTGTGAGCTGGGTGTGTGTGTGTGTGTGTGTGTGTGTGTGTGGCAGGCACACGCGGGGCGAGGCGAGGCGAGGCCATGTGGAGGACAACAACAAATAGTGAGGAGAAAACAGAAAATAGAATCAAATCGCAATAAAACGAAACGGAATCCTCTTAATGCGCCATGTAAACAAAATGGGCACGTGACCCGCAGGAGGGCAACCCACCCCCTTAGCCCCCACTCAGTTCTCCCTTATCCCCAGCCCAAATTTGTGTCCTGCTGGCGCCGGACAAATTGCCTCGTGAAATAATCCCGCCAGGCAGCAGATGCAGCTGCAGCTGCAGCTACAGAGGAGAGTCTCATGGCGCCTTCATAAAATTCAGAGAGTCTCGAGAAGTTCTTGGGGGGTCGAGGTGGGGGCCAGAGAATAATTCACAGTTGACCGCGCTGTGTGAATGCACTTTCCAGTTGCTCATCCTACTTATCCTGGTGCACAGTTATCAGAGTCCTTGAATGGCTGTCAAGTTGCGGCCGCTTTACAAATCGTTGCAAATTCTCAGATCAAATATTTTAGAAGAGTGGAAGAGGAAGAGAAGGAGAAGGAAGCAGAAGTGTGCAACAATATAAAAGATGTATCTGATGTGTCTGCTGAGAGTCCGCTGCAATCCTGTGCCGCAGTCCACAACAAAAGCAACGCAAGCTCGGACACTTCCTTCTGTCTCTGCCTCTGCCCCCGCCTGTTGCTGCCACATTTTGGGTCATTTCCTTCATTGCTTCAACACATTGCACTTGCATTGGCAGCTGCTGAGAGGGGGGAAATATTGAAGGGGGCCAGACGGACAACGGCTGTCAGTTACAGCTGAAATGCCTTCAGAGGATATCTAATGTGTCGAGTTGCAGTGAAGAAGGAGAAGAGCCTTCCCCTGGCCTGTTGCCAGCTCTCCACTGCCACACGTATTCTCACATGCCTCACTCGCTGGTTAATTACCTCGATAAATGGGTAATTGCCTCGCTTACTCACGGAGCACACAGCATATGGGGCCAACAACCCCAACTAGGACGCCACAATTTGCTTTTAGTGAGTCGCTTCCTCGTGGCAGATCCTCGAGTGGAGCGGAATCTGCGGAACTATCAAGATTTTTGCGAGTCAAGTTATGAAGTCCGAAAGATAATAATGGGCCAACACTTTACGCTTGGCACTAATTCAAAATCAGCCAACAAGTTTGGGTCGCCTCCAGCCAAGGCCAAGTTGCCAGCCAAAATTACACTGAGAGAAATATAACGATATTGCTTGTATTATTATTGTTGAGGGGGAAAACTATAAGCAAAACTCTAACCAAAAGTCAGCCGAGTAAATTGTTTGATGCTTTGAGGCACAAACTCAGTTCCGTCCGCCTCAGCGGGGGTGATGAAAGCGAAGGGGAGGGGCAGTTGGTCGGAAGCGTCGGAAAACTTTGCTTGCCAGCAGCAGCAGCAGCCATCAACTGTCGGGCTCCGCTTGGATGTCAGCAGTCGGCAATGGGCCAAAAGGATAGGCAGCGTCGCAATATGAAAGATCTGCCCATCCACAGGACGAACGGAACGGGACAGAGGGGGAGACTGGACCAAGGAGGATTTCTTTTCTCAAAGCTTTTATTGCTTGTCGCTGTCTGGAAGAAGACTGCGGAAAGTAGCGCCAAATTTGTATGATTGGAAAAGTACAGAGCCAAACCGAAGTCTGTCTAGGCAGGAGGCAGGAGTAGAGGCTGGGGTATGTGGATACGGCTAGCGTGGGGAGCACGCCGGGTAAATGAAGTGTGACGCTTTGTTTTCCTTTGATTTAGTTTTATGGGTCTACATCGGATGTAATTGAATTATGCAACTTGGCGCCGACACCCGACGGACCAAGACCAAGGCAGACTCCGCAGACTAGACCCAACAGACAACAGACGACTTTATTAGCATCGAATCGTAAAAGCGAGACGAGTCGATGTATGGCAAGAGGAAATGACATCTATATTCATAATGATGAAACCAATGATGATAGAAAGCCAGCCAGGGGGAGAATGCGATGGGGATACGCATGTGGATGTGGGTGGGGGGAAGGAGAGGAACATGTTTACGGTTTTTAGCGTTGGTATTTGAATTTTAGATGTCCAGGTCTGTTCGGTTCGTGCCATCACCCGATGAAATGAGTTGGAAAATATGTCTGCGGTCGCTCAGCAGCCAGAGCTCGCAGCGCCAGCGACATCCTGCCATATCCTGCAATATCCTGCGAACTCAATGAATCTGCACAATTTCCATAACTCAATAAAGCGACGCATTAACTGATAAGCAGTCGTTGCCAGAGTTGCCACTGCACCCAGCTGATAGACTGCCTGAGTGATGAGTGATAGGAACATAACTCAGCATTCCATGAAGGCAACTGATGATATGGCAATTGGAGCTGCTCAGCAGAGAATAGACAAGAGACAGAGAGCAATGGTGGACATAGAGCCTGATAGGCTGGAATGGATGCCCTTAAAGGTTGACTCTGACCCAGAGATGAAACGAATCTGAAACAGAATCCATTTAAGGGCGCAGCAACACGCGTTTGCTTTCAGTTCGAATATCCCAAGGGAGATAGGCAAACTCGATGGAACGGAAACGGGTTCTGTTTCAGTCTTGTGCTCCGGGGTCTGGGACCTGCCCATAATTAATATGCGAGTTGCCATAGAGTAATCTGTCATATCATACATTGAGTGCAAGCGAGAGTCACCCTAGACTGCGTGACAGTGTGACAGGAGGACAGTTTCAGCTACAGATACTCATTCAGATTCAGATTCAGACAGCTCGCTTCAGTGGCTTCCAATTACAGTTTCATGTCCTGTCAGAGCAGTTCGAGCTTCCATAGCCACTTGATGCAGCGCTACTCGTCGAATCGATGCGAATTAAAAGTCGAAACCATGGAACCAATTGAAATCAAAGACATCACCTTGAACCCTCCATCAGCTGGGCAGCAATTCGAGTCCCGATGCAGCGCAATGTGAACGATTGAGGGAGATCCAATTGAGAGCTCTCTGCCATTTGTGTTGCCCCCTCTGATTGTTGTGCTTCTGTCCTGTTCGACATGGACTAAGCTGTGTAAACTGCAGCGGAGGCAGAGACAGCGGCAGCAGCTCACGCATTGACACGGGACTTAAAGGGCTGGACGGATGTTGTAACTCCAATCAACACGGATAGAGGAGAGAGAGAGAAACTTGTGGAAGAGCTGTGGGTCATGGATTGCGCAGTCGTCGAGTGTGGAACAATGCAGTTTAGTAGCGCTCGTGGCGAAGGTTTTTCCTAGTTTCTAGTTTCTTGCTTAAAGTTTCCCTAAAATGCTCACGTCCTGGGCACGTGACCAAAATGTTTGCCCATAAATAAGGAAAATATGAAAACGAAGCGATGAAGTTCCCAAATAGAAGAGGCGACTCGTTTATGCTCAGTTTTCTTCAGTCATTCAGCGACTTCATAGCAAACTTCGTACGAAACCTTTGAAATATTCATCAATGAGTTGTGAGTCGCAGGTGAAAGACGACGAACTGCCGTCAGGTTGCCAGGGGGCAACTCTTCCACCCACAAGACATTAACCCCAATTGGCTAAATGGCTCATTAGGTCAGTGGAGAAGTCTGTCTGTCTCTCTCGGTATCTCTGTCTGTCCGTGGCTCAGCCATGAGGTAAGCAACAAAAGTCACTCGACTGCCATTCAGAGAAGTTTTCCCCATTCAACCAGTCGCTCGTTGGGGCTTTTCCATTTCTATTCCCATTCACTCAGTCGGAATGGAAGCGGAAGAAAACGCAACCGAGTTGCACTACTGCGTGGTCAGTTATAATTAGGGGCGCTTTTAGGGTTTCATGGGCTAAGCGATTATCGCCAAGCGAACAGCGAAAGCGAAGAGCGGAAAGTAAACGCGACTCGTAAACACTTTCACATTGACCCACTCGAAGGGATTCCATTCGAGCTTCTTCCCTCCTCCTCCCTCTCTCTGCTCCACTCCGAATTCAATATTGTTAATTGGCGACATGGTTCCAGCGTGGTTCGAAGAACCCAAGCGACCCATAAAGCCATCCCATACAGCTGTATCCCAATTTGAAGCAGCTCAAAGTTATGTTGACTTTCTGTATTTGGCGGAGGAGTAGGAGGTGGTGGGAATACCAATGGGTGTGGTCGTGGGTACGCATAAGTCGGCGAAAATATGTTTCGGATCTGGTGCTGCTGTAGGGTTGATTAATTGGCCATAAACCAAGCGATTATCATACTAATTTAGAGCAGAGCAAGCTCATGCTTGAGATGAACTCCTGCTTGTCAGACGAATCCACTTCGTGAGGGTGATGGAATGGAGTTCCGTGTGTGGAACTGGACCAGGGGCATATAAATGGCACTTGGAGTTGTTTGAGTTCCGCTTGGCAAGGCAACGCTTACCGTTATGATTGTGGGGTGCAACTTCCTCATCGTCCTCCTCCCCATCCTCTGCGCCTCTGCGCAATTGCACGAAGCTCACCGAGCTGCCCCATAATCAAGGGGATGTGGACACGGTTTCACTCTAGACCTAGGGGCAGGGGGCAGGGGGCAGACGCAAGGCAGTAATTGCTTAATTTGATTACGTGCCGCCGTAAAAAGCAGAACAGGAAATTTGCACACACACACTCTCGCAGACACCCTGTGCTCGGTAATGAAGTTGATTCGCCGAATGGATGAATGGATGGATACGTGGATGCATGGATAGATGGATAGGCAGTTAGCACACACGGGTGGTTCGCGCTCGTGGACTCCGAGCCCCAATCCCTTACCCTCTACAGCAGTAGAGTGCGAACTGCCTCGACTTTAAACTGTTTTCCAGATCCGGAACGACTTAATTTATGTTTTCGGCTGAAGCTGAAACCCTTTGCCCAACTGTCGCCAACAACAGTGCGGACAGCAACAAGGAGGAGTGCAAATTCAGAGGCAACAATGGAGCGTCAAAGGCACGAAATGGAAAACCATTTGGTTCGCTCCGTGCGATAATTAGAAGCGACCTCTGCACGCTCAATTAGAAGCTTGTGAGCGCTACACCCGAGGGGGCGGAGGAAGAGAATCGGGACAAATACGTATATATAAACACTCTCTAAACTCGGCTGCAACAACAGAAGCGGGCCAGGCGAAGGGAAACACGCGACCAACTGCAGCTACAGGAGGAGAGAGTGCCAAGGGGGGCTGGGCCAGGGGCAGGGGAAGGGATTAGGCCGAAACACGAAGCGAACGAGGCGAAGAGTGAGACGAACGGCGGCTGGTTGAATGTCTTAATTAACTGTTAGCTGCACTCAGCTGAAACAGCAGGAGGGCGGAGGGCAGAGGGAGGCGGGTGGGTGAGGGTGGTGCCGTTAGGGGAGGGGGAGAGTTACTGCTTCTGCTTGTCGCCTGTTGTTGCCACTAAATAATGTCGAGGACAACCGACGCGAGAGCCGTGCCTCAACTTATTTATGATTTGCAATTATTTTAGAGAGAGGAAGAGAGAGTGAGAGAGGGAGGGAGGGAGCGAGAGGGAAGGGTGTGGCTAGGGGGCGGTACGAGTTAGGTTCGCTTATCTGATTTAGGGATACACGAAGTGTGCATAAGCCTGAACACGTCCCCAGCACCAACACACACACACACACACACACACACACACACACACACACACACACACACACACACACACACACACACACACATATGCCTGCTGGTTGTGGCGTTGTTTCATTTATTTTTTTATTTTTTGGCGGCGGCGCCAGACGAAAGTGTTCGCTAGACAAATGCTATGGCCGAGGGGAGAGCGAGAGTGAGAGAGGGGGAGAGGGAGAGGGAGAGAAAGGGAGTCATATCAAGAGAGACTGGGCTGACATGTCACTTGGCCATAAAAAAAGTTTATGTCTGACATGAGCCAAAAACAATTTGCATATTTTTCCAGTGGATAACAACTTAATTTAGGATAGGTTCAAGCAGCGCCAATGGAGCTGCGACTGCGACTGAGACTATTGCGTAAGCCAGCTGGAAGGGGTTGAGGGCGCGGGCGAGGGCGGGGGCGGGGCAAGTCATATCTTTTGCAGAAAAGGAACTGGCATGGAAAATTTCATTTAGTTGAGAGTTGACCAATTATTTGCCAAGTGGCTTAAGGCTTGGCTCGGATGCGAAATGGATTTCCGCAAGAGGAAGCTGCTGCTGCTGCTGCAGCTGCCACTGCTCCGTAGCCTTTTACCTGGAATGCAATTTATTTGCTGTCGTCGGTCTGACTTTTGACTGACGCCATATTTTCCGCAACATTTGCAATAGCCGTGAGCTCATCCGCCTGCCATGCAGTGCGAGGCCACTTAGACAGAGAGAGAGGGAGAGTGGGAGAGGGAGGGAGGGAGGTAGGAGGAGGCAGGAGGCATGCAGCCTGCGGCCAGGCATTGATGCTGTGTGCGGCCATTTCTCAAAGTGTCTCGTCTTCCTGCTCCAATGACTCTCCCCCAGCTGGCTGATAGATTAGCATAATCCGAAACTGCAATGGAACTCTCCTCTCCGCTGGCAATTAGTAGCAAAAGCTATTAGTCATGTGCAAGATAGTTAAACTGGAGTTAAGATCTTGAAATATGAAGAGTAAAGATGACTTAACTCTGACTTTCCACTTTCGACTTTCGACTTCAATTTATAATGTAATATTTTATTAAATTTGCTCAAGCTTTGATCTGCCTTGTCTGAGGAATAGCTGGAAATGATATGATTAGAGGCAATTTTCGCTGCATTTACAGTTATGAAAGCCAGGCTCTAATCTAATATGGACTGCACAAAGTCAAAGCGGAAGCTGCCCCGCCCCGTCCCGCCCCGCCCCGCCTTTAAAACGAAATCGCTTTCATTGCTGTGGGTGGGTGGCACATGAAAGTGGATTTCGCTTTCTCCGACCACTTTGTGTGGCGCTATAAAAAATAGCAAAAAAGAGAAGAGAAAGCAGAGCAGGAGGCGGGGGAGAAGTCACTAAGCATGGAGCAAAATCCATTTACTCTCTGGCCAAGAGTTTAGAGCGGCGCACCTGAAATGCGTTCGCCCCGCTGGCAACTTTAAATGCATTTGGCGTTGCTTTCAACTTTGGCTTTATGGCCAAACGCTTTGGCGAGTGGCAAATGCTGGCTGCATTTTTGGCCAGCGTCCGTTTGTATTTTTTTTTCAGTTCGTTCTACTGCCTGTGCATGCACTTAGCCAACACTGGCTGCCGCCACTGCACAACACTGTGGCGCGCTAATAAACTTGAAACTTTCGAAAGGGCCCAAAATCGAGTCGGAAACTTTTTCATTGCCTTGTCGCCGCTGGCGTGGCCCCGCCTGCCTCTCCATTGCTTCTTCTACTATTTTTTTCTCTTTCTTTTTTTTCTGCTCTGCTTTGGCAGTTGGGCGCCAAAATGGCGCACGTTGTGGGGCGCCAAATGAATTTCATTTCACAGACGCAACGCGCACAGTTTTATTCACTGTCAAACCAAATTTGCTTCCCAACTTTGCCCTAGCAACAGAGCTGGAAAAAACAAGCGCAAAAAATGCCCCAAAACATTGAAATTAATTTGGCAGCTTCTTTTGCTCTGTACACTGCTGTTCGGCGCTGCCTTTTAAGCTAATTTGGCTCAGCCATTTCCACGCTTCCATTTTCATATCCATATCCATAGCCAGCGCTCATAGAGAGCATTTTTAATCCAGTGCCAAATGCTGCTTTGGCTGCGTAATAAACGTTTGCTCTGCAGTCACTTAAACGATGGAGCTCTATCTCTATCTGTCTCCCTCTCTCGCTCTCTCTCTCTCTCTCTCTCTCTGTTTCACTCACCCAAATTTACGGCTGGTCAAAAACAGTTTGAAGCCGTTAACAAGCTCTGCCTGCCGCTAAGTGCAATCGGAATGGAAGCTCCGTTGCCTGTTAATGTTGCCCCAGCAACGCGATTGGGCGACGCTGGGGCGAAACACTTTAGCAATTTGCAATTGGCATATCGAGAGCCGAGGGAGATGAGTGGACAGCGCTGCATTGGATGAGATCAAGATGCATTGAGGCATGCAAACAATCCACGGCTCAACGCACTTCTATTGCAGCAGCCCTCGTTGGCCGTTGGCATGGGTACGGCACAGGTACGGCACTGGTACGGCACAGGTACGCCCCTGGAGAGGTGGGTCAGGGGGGAGCCAGATGCAATCACGCAACGCTGATTCGTTCGTTTACAATGTAATATTTATGGTTCAGCTTAATTCAACATTGCATAAGTTATGGCCATGAAGAGTCAATGGCTTTAAGCCTCAACTTTGAGTTGTTCGAGTCAAAGTTTTAAAGTCGAAAGTCCTCGCCTGTTGACTTTAATAATGTTCGAACTTTTTAATGCTCTATTTCCCCTTATGTTCGCACTCCACATTGTTGCCAACTTGGCTCGCAGGGCGTTAGCTTTTGCCAGCCATTCGGAAACGCTGTTGTGGCGCGCCCAGATAAAGGTCGCACAGTGAAAGGCATTTGCCACTTAATAATAAAAGTTTCCCGTTTCGGCCACGTTAGTTTCCAGCAAGTGGCTTTAACCCGCAATAGAAATTAATTTCATGGCTCGAAAAACACAAATCGTAAACAATTAGAAAGGGACCACAACCGAGAGGAATTTCACAGACAACCAACTGAATAAAATGGCATAAAAAGACATGTGTAAATCGAGAGCGGAGAAAAAGCCAAAAATAAAGCTTCAAGTTTTTGCCCAGCTCGGGGCAATAAATGTCAACTGCCCATTGTCGTGGCTACGGTCAAGATTCATATGAGGCGAGAAGCGAAGCGCAAGCGCAACAAGTGGCAATGCTCGACTTGGCCATGCCCTGTAAGAGTTGTCTAAGCTTGGGAAGTGAAGGAGTTTTGTGGAATGTTCGATTTGATGTCCGTACATCCGTCCGTCCGTCCGTCCGTCAGTCCGTCCGTCAGTCCGTCCGTGCGTCCGGCCGACTGTTCGTACCGATATACGTTCCTCCGTCTGTCGCTCCGTCCCTCATTCTGACTTTCTGTTCTTATGTTCGTGTGTTCTCTCCTTCTTTCCGTCCGTCAGTTTGATCTTCCGTCCGTACCTCTTTCCGGCCATCCGTCCTTCTGACCGTCTGTTCTTACGTTCGTGTGTTCTTCTCTCCGTCCGTCCGTCCCTCCGTCTGTCCGTCCCTCCGTCAGTGTGTTTGTTTGATCTTCCGCCCGTACCTCTCTCCGACAATTCATCCTTCTGACCGTCTGTTCTTATGTTCTTGTGTTCTTCTCTCCGTCTGTCCGTCAGTTTGTCTGTTTGAGCTTCCGTCCGTACCTCTTTCCGACCATCCATCCTTCTGTCTTTCTATTCCTCTGTCTAGCCGTATATTAATTCCAGCTAACATATGTCGTATCATATGTCTAAAATCACTCAAACTGTAGTCTCTATATTCCTTATAGCCTCTACGGCAATACTCTCCGCTGACAAACATTTACAGGGTATTCAGAGTGCCAGCCAAGAGCAGCAAAAACAATTCTCAAAGTTTAGCAATTCGTTTGATTGGGCCAATTGTGCACAGTTTGTTAACACTTTGAGACGGACATGCAATTAAAGTTTGCGGTCGTCTCTGTCAATCTCAGTCTCTACCCCTCTCGCCCTCTCGCCCTCCCCCTCTGCCTCCCTCAGTCAGCTGAATACTCAACTCAAGTTGGCACATTGATACTTTTAATTGTTGGCCAAGTCTGCACTGGCCACGACTTTGTCAAAGATTCCAGCCAACGATGTTTGCTCATGTGGACACGCAACTTGCCACATGCAACTTGCAGCAGACTGAGTGAGACGTCTGTCGATGATTCACTCGAGCAATGTAAATACCTGTGCGAAACCGAACACCTGAGGGGCATGGCCGTGTGGGCCTGGGCCGGGGACTGGGCCTGGCTTGGCTTGTTACCAAATCGCGCTTGCTAGCCTCTTGTGTGTATTGATCTATAAATTGAATGTCGCGCGTTGCGTGGCAGCTGCCGCTCGTGACTCGTGGGTATGCGCGCAGCTGGCACATGCCGCCGCCACTTGGCTATGCAAATGCTTTTTAGCCTTATTCGTGTGCTCATCTCTGGCTTTGTTAAGTGTCTGTGGCTGAGGTAACGAACAGCAGCCACCAGCCATGAGCCACCTCGCGGCCGCCCACTCCTCCGCCTGCTGTGCTTTAATGTCTTCATATGCGCCGTTGTCCTTGCGGCCGTGCCACAGATTTTTATGACATTGCCGCACATTTAATTTAACAGCTTATCAAAACAGTTGACACTGGCGCGGCGTCAACTTGCGTCTCGCTCGCACCTGCAGCGGGGCAGCAGGCTCGCTGTTGGCGCTTTTCAGTTTCGGTTTCAGTTTCAGTTTCAGTTTTTGGGCTTTGCGGGCGAACCACATTGACAGCGCGAGCGACAGGCAACACAGGCCGAGCGGGCATCCCTTGACGCCATTTACATTTTGGTTAATTGTAAATTGGCTTTGTTTTCGCTGTGTGCGTGCGTGTGTGTGTGAGGGGTGTTTATGTCTGTGTGTGTCGTAAAGTTTTTTGAAGCTCATTGAGCGCGTTAATTGATTTTCGCGCCAAACAAAGGCAAAGTTTGAAGCAAGCGGAGTGGGCAGAGGGTGGTGCGGGTGGTTGGCCATGCGAGCAGATTGCAGGGTAGACAAAAGGACGACGCAGGACCAAAAAGGCCAATTGTTGGCGGCAGCAAACGTAAAGGAAGGCGGCACTACAACAAATATGCCAGAGCAAGGGGATTTCATACACACAGATATTGAGTGGATTGTGTGGGTGGTTGGGTGGTTGGGTGGTTGGGTGGCTGTGTGCTCGTGTGGCAACTGAAGCAATTTACAAAATGACATTATTTGAACGCAAAAACATAAAGAACACAAAAAAAAGCAAGAGCATTGGGTAAAAATGACGACAACAACTAAAATAGACAGCGATGCGGCTATTGTGCCACGCCCCCCATTGTTATTGCTGCTGTTGCTGCTGCTGCTTGCTTTTGCCTTTTCTCTGATATTTTTTCAGGCTGCAGCAACAACATACATATATTGTTATAAAGCGGGGGCGCAACTATTTCTGTTGCCACTTCATTTTTTTGCCTGCCCCCCTCCCACCGTCACCCCGTCCGTTATCTTGTTGTTATTGTTTGGCTTCGCTGTCCCTTTGAAAAGCTGGAAAAAAAATAACAACTTTTAATAGCCTCTTATGCAGGCGGGTCAGGGCAGGGTAGGGCAGGGCAGGGCAGGGGGGCGTGGCTGTTGACTGGCTCTGCAGGCAGGTCAATTGCAGGCGTTTCTCGGAAATTTTTTCGTTGCATATGCGAGTGTGTGTGTGTGTGGGTGAGTGTTTTGGGGGCACATGCATGAAATGATAATAAAAACGAAATAAATTTTATGCAGCAGCAGTGCAAGGGGCGAAGGAGCCAGCGCTCAGCTCAGCTCAGCTCGGCTCGGCTCGGAGAGTGACTAACCAAGTACATGCACATTTAAAAGGGGGATAAAACGCATAAAATAAATGAAGTGTGGACACACATACAACAACAACTAAGACTGTGTGTGTGTGTGCTGTAACTGACGAATATTTGAAGAAAATGCCCCATAAAGCAAATGACTCAGCTGTTAAAGTGCATAAAGGCGTAGCCAGGCTGTCTCTCTCTCACTCTCTCTCCCTCTCCCTCTCTTTCTCCCTCTCTCTGTCAATATATATAACATTTATGCCTTTAAGCGTAACATTTTTGCTCTGTTTATTGATTCGTTTTAAATTTGATAAACTAACCCATAAAATCTGCACAGTCAACAGCATGTCTCTCCCTCCCTCTCCCTCTCTCTCTCTCTCTATATATATATATTTATATATAGTACGATTTCTGGTTTGAACAGCAATTTCAACTCTTGTTCTTCTGCTTTTCTCGTGCGGCCGCCCAGCACAAAAGCCTTTTAATTAAAAATGTGAAATCATCTGCAATGTGCAATGCATATTCGGCGGCAGCAATGCCGGCAATGTCTGCAACGAAAATTTTACCTTTGTCCAGCCAATATTTACCTGCACTGATTTAACAATTTTCTAGTTTCGCTTTTGGGCCAGCTCTGTCAGCAAATTTTATTTGCTCATGTTCAGTGTCTGCAGAGTGCGAAAACAAATAGCAATTTATATATACGTACACTCATAGACACACACATATATACTATATATATATATATATATATATATACATATATACTCTGTGCATCCATCAATCATTCGCAAACGCTTCACAAAATTTGTTTCAAATTATCCAACACTGCCAAATGTAGTTTAACATTTTCCATTCTGCTTAACATCTGGCTGAAGCCTTGATTGATGATGGCTATATCATATTAAATGTTGGGCTCAGCGCTTGTGCTACTGCAATAGTTGCGATAGTTGAAATAGATAGTTGGCGCAAATATAAAACATTTAAGAGTTACACGTTATAATAAAAAGTCAAATGTTAACATAAATGTTAACATAAATTGTAACATAAACGTTAACCTAAATGCTAGCATAACATAACATAAATGTTAACATAAATGTAAACATAAATGTTAACGTAAATGTTAAGATGCATATTAACATTTATGTTAGCATATATATTAGAAAAAAAGTTAACATACATATTAACATAAATGTTAACATGCATATTAACATAAATACTAATATAAATGTTAACATAAATGTTAACATAAATCTTAACGTAAATGTTAAGATGCATATTAACATTTATGTTAATATACATATTAACATAAATTTTAACATAAATATAATTATATAAATGTTAACATACATATTAACATCAATTTTAACATAAATATTAACATAAATGTTAACATACATATTAACATAAATATTAACATAAATGTTAACATACATACATATTAACATAAATATTAACATATATGTTAAAAATTTTGAATAAGTGCTTAAGCAATGTTAAAAGGTTGCAAAATTGTTGAAATTCTGTTAATTAGGATTACAGTATAAATTCTCTCTCTCTCTCTCTCTCTCTCTCTTTCTCTAGCTTTCCCTCTATCTATCTCACTCTCTGTATTATATATATTTTCATATATTTTATATAACATCAAAAGTCAATGTAAACTTAATGTTAATTTAACATGCAGTTCTTATCGTACTACCGCAGTCTACATTCAGCCAGCTGCAGTTCGCCCATATTATTTGTATGGGAGACCATTTGTCTGTCGGCATATTGCGAGCTGATATCTGAATTGGGAACATCAACATCAACAATTTGCAGTGTAATGGAAAATTTTGCTTGTTAAACAAGTTGAACACAAAGTTAAAAGGTTCAGTTTATGACAAGAGCAACAAAGGGACGAGAGGCAGAGGGAGAGGCAAATCGAATGCAATTGTTGCCAGCAAAACCAATGCCAATGACAGACGTACAATTATGCAAATGTATGTGAGTGTGTGTGTGTGTGTGTGTGAAAGCAACATTGCATAATGAATGCTCTGCGATGCGTGGGTGTTCGATATGTTCATGTCATGTTAAATATGCATACACACAACACACACACACAACACACAGACAGAGAGAGTGCAGCCATTGTCCAGTGATGCGTGCAGCTGAATCTCTGTTGAATGCGAATGTGAATGAGTGCTTGAGTGTGTGAATGTGAATGCGAATGTGAATGTGACTGTGAGTGTTCGCTGCATTTTGGTTTTGCTATTTGTTTGTGTGCCATGTCGCAGCTGACCCTTTGATTTATCAAATGAAATTGTTAATTTGCAGCCAAAGCCAATTTTCGAGCTCAGGCGCACATGTGCCGCAACCACTTGAACCACCTTGGCCCAGCGCCACTCGCCCGCTCCCACTGCCACTCCCCCTTCCTTTGGCAGCTGTAAAAGCCACAGAAAGTGTGCAACAACAATTGCTGTTGCGGCTGCTGCTGTTGCTGTGTTGCTTTCGGTATTGACAATAATTGAGTACAGGAACAACAACAGCAGCCATAGTTAATGCAGTTTCAGTTTCAATTTCAGTTTCTGTTCTGCGCTTCAGTTTTGAGCCACGCAATGAAAATTTCAATTAAATCTTCCTGTTTCAGTCCCAATTAATCGATTTCCATTTAAATTTTAATTTAAATCAATTGCCCACACAGATTTGTTGCTGTTAA
Source organism: Drosophila peninsularis (assembly GCA_035047485.1). Taxonomy (NCBI): domain Eukaryota; kingdom Metazoa; phylum Arthropoda; class Insecta; order Diptera; family Drosophilidae; genus Drosophila; species Drosophila peninsularis. The sequence goes on along the minus strand of JAWNPN010000035.1, from coordinate 11,651,846 downwards.
CGCTTGCAACATGCATTTGTTTGACTTGCGGCTTTGTGGGTGTGCGTGGGTGTGCAGTGTGTGTGTGTGTGTGTTTTGGTGGTGTGCGGCATAGAGATCAGACGCATTTACCATAACCAAATTGATGGCAATTTTAATTGGCATTGATTGCAAAATAACAATTGCATTTAATAACCCTCAAATACACACACACACACAATCACAGAGAGAGAGCGAGAGAGACACACACACACACACAGCCACACCCTCAGACCCTCTTCAATGCCTGCACTTAATAAAAATGCTTGCATAATACTTTATCTCCTTCTAGCTCACCCTCCCATCTCCCATTCATTGTCATTCTCCTGTTGTCTCACTCACACTCAGGCTGTCTCGTGCTGCTTTGTGCATTGGCTAAATGAATTACCATACTAAAGGGGTAGCGGGGGGTGGCAGGAGGCCATTTTTATTGCATTTGACTAAAGGGCTGCGTGGACATGGAACTTACATTGCATAGCTGTAAAATGCATTGAGCTAGTTCAATGAACCAACAAAATGAACCATAAATAAAACATGTTGTATTACAAAACTAGTTCATTGTTCTTTTGAAGAATGCTGAATGGAACTAGTTCAATGAACCGGCACATACTTAACATTTATAACTACTAAATTGCTTAAATTCAGCAGGGTATAATATAAACGGAACTAGTTCAATGAACCAGCATGTATTTTAACTACTTAATTGCTTAAATTCAGCTTGCTATAATATAAATGGAACTAGTTCAATGAACAACAAATATCACAAATTGGAACTAGTTCAATGAACAATAAATATCACACATCGCTCATAAATCAATTATAATTTGGTAAGCTACTTCAGCATTCAATTGCAAGTCGGCAAAAAAGAACTAGTTCAATGAACCAAAAATAAGAACGTAGTAATATAATGTATTTATATTTTTTATAGCTGCAAATATGTTCAGATGAACAGCTGAAAAGGAACTAGTTCAATGAACCGAAAACTCGGAACCAGTTCTTTGCTGTATTAACATAAATCCCCATTATAAAATTCATTTAAAATTAAATTCTTTCAGTTAATCAACAAAACACTGCGGAACTAGTTCCCTTGGCATAGCCTAACACTGAGCCGTTCCCAAATGCCCTGAATAGAAGCAATTTCCTCACATGTCATTCAGCGGAGCGCTGAATTAAATCACATCAAATGAGAAACAGCGACGAGAGATGCACGCGAATCTTTCCGGTGAGTTTTCAAAATCCCGTTTCCATTTCCCCCATCTGAGGTTGATGTGACGCAAGGCACGCAAATGGTGAAAATTTCGGGACGCTGCGTCTTTTGTTTGACGCCAAATTCAATTAACGCGCGTTTCGCATGAAGCCCACAGCCAATTTACAGTTAACCAACATTTGAATGACTTTCGCGGCGAGTGGGGGGTGAGTGGGGGGCGAGTGGGGCTGTCGTCTCTTTGATAAGTTATAAAATTTAATGCGCCATCATGGTCGTAAAATCTGTGTGAAACGTCGAACAACAACTCAATGAAGTTGCCACACACACACACACACAGCATAAAGTCATAAAAGAGGAAACAGAGAGGGAGAGGGGGAGGGGGAGGGGCAGACGTGGCACACACAGAGCATAAAGCAGCCAGAATATGCATGATGTACGAGTTGAAGGAAGTCGTGGCGTGGGTCGGTTCTGCTCTATGGCTGTCTGGCTGTTTGGCTAACATTGCTGTTGCTTTAAAGGAATGCCTGAAATTCCGTTTGGCCCCAATAAATATGTGGCGAGGCCCCTTTCTGGTTGCAGCGTGTTGATAGCCAGGCATTTGCACAGGTGTTGCGCTGCAGCTGATTTAAATTATTCGCATGTTTGGCTTTTGGCCGGGGCCAGCGTATAAATTCCAGTCGGACTGCAAAGCTGACCGAAAGCAATTGGCCAAGATAAGATGTAATGGCTTTTTATGGCCACGGCCCCTAATAGTTATCTACAGGCGTTACGAGCCAAGCGAACGGGGCGAGCTGACCACTGCAGCTGCTGCTGCCTGGCCGGAGCTTAAAGTTTTTAGCCAAACGGAGTCAATGACACTTGGCCAAGTGGGCTTTGGCCAAGCAGCCACCCACATGACTTGGCTGCACTTGTCTGTTGCCCGTTGCCAGTTTAATGGCCGCTGAATGATTTAGCAGAAGTCTGCCGACTAACAGCGCTGCTCCTGCTCCTGCTACAGCCGCTCTCGCCTGCTGCTGGCTCCTGTTTGTTTGCCAAGTTGGCAGGCAGCTGCACGCTTCCCACGTGTATCAGCCCACGTTCGATTCATTCTGATTCATTTTGATTCATTTGAGTTGCCTCCTACAGCCGCACAATCGCAATTTACATTCAATTTTAGATCCATGCCAGCAGAACGCATAATGGCGAGACAACAACCGTAACGTCCTTTCGTCCTTTCCTCCTCCCTGCCATCATTCTCCCCTCGGCGGCCGCGCAATTGTGGCCACAATAAGCTGCTTCGTGTTGCCGCATTTTGTATCATTTTTATTGTTCCGCCCCCGCCGCCCCGCCGCCAGCCCTGGCGCAGACAATTGCACTTGATATCTCAGGTGCTCGCTTTCGCACATGTATTTACATTACCAATGCAGCAGAAGGACTTGCTCGCAACCACCCCAGGCGCCACACACAAGCCCTGCCCTGCCCTGCCCAGCTCGCACCTCAACCTTAGCCAAGTCAAGGTTTGCCTTGGCTTTCCTCGAATAGTTTCTGCTGCTTTCATTGTCTGCCAACTAACGTGTGCTCTTGGCTTGTCTATATTCATGTTCAGGGACAAACGCCCTCACACACCCTCACACACATCCCTTACATCTTCGATGAGCCGAAAGTCCCACTTGAAAACTTTTTGCCACAATTACAAGTATCGAAAAGCTGCACTTTTGAAGTGCACTTTTCATGCGAAAACACTTGGGTCCGAAGTGGCTGCTAGCAGAGATTCGCTCGATGGGTGGGGCCATAAAACGGCTCGGACTACTCGAAGAACCACAAACATTAATTGCAGTATATGGCACAAAGTGCCGACAATTGACCAATCAAAATAATTTGAGGATCAACTTTTAACGACTGGGGAGTCGGCTGAGAAACTGTGCTTATGTTTTGAAAGGCAGAATAAGTGGAATAATTACAGTCATTGATTTCCACTTTGTTGTCGTATTCGATTTCAACAAGTTCCTTAATTATATAGAAAGCGTCGCATAACGTTCTCTCCATCCCAACTAAGCAACCCTCGACTTTTAGTCGACATTTAAACAGATTTCCAATACTTGACATATGCGAAGACTCCACATACGAGTGTATGTAATCCGCTTTGAAGACAGCTTTCACTTCGTCACTTTTTCGATGTGCTTATACCCTGAAGGCAGTCTAACTGGGATTTTGGGGTATGATTGTTTTGTGACTTGGTAGGCTCTATGAAGAATATGTATATATATATGGCCAGGACACTGAACTGACTTGATTTAGCCGGATAGACGGCAAATATCCGTCTGTCTGTTGATTTAGCCATGTCTGTCTGTCCGTACGTATCTATCCTTCCGTCCGTCTGTCTGTCTGTCTGTCCGTCCGCCATTCCTTGCGTCCATCTGTCTGTCCGTCAGTCCGTCTGTCTGTCCGTCCGTCCGTCTGTCTGTCCGCCCGTCTGTCCGTCCATCGGTCTGTCCTTCCATTAGTCTTTGCTTCCTTCTATCTATCGCCCGTCTGTTCATATGCCTGTCCGTCCGTCTTTCCGTAAATGTGTCCGTCCGTCTGTCCTTCTATAACTCTTTCCTTCCGTCTATCTGTTCATCTGTCCGTCCGTCCGTCTGTCTGCCCGTCCGTCCTTTCATAAGAGTTTCCTTTCGTCTATCTGTTCATCTGTCCGTCCGTCTGTCTGTCTGTCCGTCTGTCCGTCTGTCTGTCCGTCCGTCTGTCCTTACATAACTATTTCCTTCCCTCTATCTGTTCGTCTGTCTCTCCGTCCGCTCAGGGCAGCTCAGGGTATCTCCACGTCGTGCAGACCCGACTTGAGCACTCTTACTTGTTCGCTGCTGGGGTGTTAGCATAAATGAAGTGCTCACAATGAGCTTGATTATGTGCTCTCATTCACACCTTTGCAGCTTTACTTTTTCACAGCTTTTCATCGGCATTTGTGTGTGGCTTTGGCACAGTTTGTTATTTGTTATTGTTGTTGGATGTTTCAACAAAAATTATTTTCAATTTGAGTGCTGCGAGCCATGAAATTAATTTCGTTTGCTCTCACAAGCAAACAACTTTCTTCTGTAGGAGTTCTAATCCCTAGGCAAACACACGCACACACATACTCCTACAAATACACACACACATATATATATATATATATATATATGTATATGATGTATTGGATTTGAAAGTTTCTCTGTTTGAAATCAATCGTTGTTGACACTTGGAGGGCTTTTAACCTATAGTCGAGTGCCATCTGTTAGCCTTACACTTCACAATTGACGCTTTCATTGTTCGGGCAATTGTCCTGCCCGCACAGAGGCCATACTCTGTTGCTCTGCGCTGTTTCGCTTTTTATTACACTTATTCATCTCGGCTCTTTATTATGCGATTCATTTTCATCTACTTTATTCCAAATGGATATATCTCAATTTGAGACAGCGCCTCACACTCGAAGAGCACTCCATAAAATACGATTACTAATCGCTTTGTCTGCGCTGCTTTGCCTTGGCCGGGCTCTACTATGGATTGGTCTGCTTGGGTCTGTCGTGGTCTGGTCTGGGCTGGCCTGGGCTGGTCTGTTCTGTTTCTTGCTGCGGGCCCTTTTTGCGCAATCTCTTAGTCATCCTTGTCACAAAAGGACACGCCCACTGCACAAGAATTTGCCAGCTCATCATTTGTGCAGCGCTGTGTAATTAAAGGCGCTCCAAAGAGCTCGACCACAGCTGAGACGGAGCCGAGCCACCCGAGGCAGCAGCATGAGCTTAGTCCTGTTCAAAATCCTATGCTCAGCCCAATGTCTATGACTCCCCATGTCTACCGCCTTTTCATGTTGATTATGCTAATTTCCAAGTCTCACTCTGAGCGCAAATTTGGAGTGAACATGCTTTAGCCATGTTCAGCAGCAGCTGCAGCTGGAGCTGGGGCTGGGCTGGGCTGGGGCAGGGAGCTAAGGAAGCAGCCAAAGGACCTGTCAGCCACACACAAATCCATCCATGGGACGTCTTTTTGGCTTTGGCCACATCCGCCGCGGGCCACACAAGAAATGCCGTTTGCCACTTTAATGAAAAATGCTGCATAATTCAGCCCCCTCCCAGGCCCAACCTCAGCCTACCCCCTTCAACCCTCAAGAAGTTAACCACTTAGGTGTCGCCTGTTGTTGCCCGTGCCCGTAATTAAGGCCTTGTAGCTGTGAAAAGCAATGCGCATAATGTACTCTTACAGCTAACAGCTAACAGCACACACAGCTCACAGCTCTTGGCCATTAACTCCACACTTCGATGGCTAAGCAGAAAGTGCGACAGTTGCACAAAGGAAAGCTCCCCCTCCAATCATTCTCAGTGTGGAGTGGGAGTTTTTGGGTAGGAGGCGGACGACTTTGAATTGTGCGCACAGCTGACAGTTATGAAAAATGAATGGGCGCATGGGCGCATGGGCCAGTGGGCGTGTCAGCCATAAAGCAAGCGAACGCCGCGCCGCGCTGCGCAAATGTGGCGGAAAATATGGCGTCAGTCAAAAGTCAGCGCAGCGCGTTTAATGCGCGCGACAGCAAATAAATTGCATTCGGCTGCAGTGCATCCGACCCAAGGGCGGGCGAAGGCGGCGGCGGCCAAAGGTGAAAGGTGAAAGGTGAGCTGGAACTGAAGCTCAGTGAAAAGCAATTTCAAAGAATGTTTGTAGCACCCGCTGCGTGCACTAACAAAAGGTGTGAAATGCGACTGAGACAGAGAGAGAGGGAGGGAGGGAGGGAGGGGAAAAGAATGAGAGTTTTTCTGTGAGTGAAACTAATAAAGCATCAGAACATCGCAGCCAGGGCGCAGGCAGAGCGTCCAATGCACTGGCAAACAATGATGAATGCGAGTTATTCCTGATGTCAGAAACGAACTGCAAACGGAAGTCTCGCAGCCAATAAAGTGAGCAGAAAGGAATGTCATAAAACAACTAACATCGGAGTTCAGCAAATATCTGTGAAACGAGCGAACTGCTTGAGCAACTCATGACGGCAAGGAGTGCAGGAAGCTCAACTAGTAGTTGCCGTAAGTTCGTCTTAATTGCTCTGACAGCCAGACACAACAGACAAACCAGACAGCCTGCCCCATCTCTGGCAGCTCTCTGATGACTAGCGCCACCCTACGCAATAGTCTCGCTCGAATGTATCCTAAATTAAGTTGTTATCCTGTGGAAAAATATGCAAATTGTTTTTGGCTCATGTCAGACATAAACTTTTTTTATGGCCAAGTGACATGTCAGCCCAGTCTCTCTTGATATGGCTCCCTTTCTCTCCCTCTACCTCTCCCTCTCTCACTCTCCCCTCGGCCATAGCATTTGTCTAGCGAACACTTTCGTCTGGCGCCGCCGCCAAAAAATAAAAAAATAAATGAAACAACGCCACAACCAGCAGGCATATGTGTGTGTGTGTGTGTGTGTGTGTGTGTGTGTGTGTGTGTGTGTGTGTGTGTGTGCGTTGGTGCTGGGGACGTGTTCAGGTTTATGCACACTTCGTGTATCCCTAAATCAGATAAGCGAACCTAACTCGTACCGCCTCCTAGCCACACCCATCCCTCTCTCTCCCTCTCTCACTCTCTCTTCCTCTCTCTAAAATAATTGCAAATCATAAATAAGTTGAGGCACGGCTCTCGCGTCGGTTGTCCTCGACATTATTTAGTGGCAACAACAGGCGACAAGCAGAAGCAGTAACTCTCCCCCTCCCTCTCTCTACTCTTTTAACTGCACCACCCTCACCCACAGCCACCCGCCTCCCTCCGCCCTCCGCCCTCCTGCTGTTTCAGCTGAGTGCAGCTAACAGTTAATTAAGACATTCAACCAGCCGCCGTTCGTCTCACTCTTCGCCTCGTTCGCTTCGTGTTTCGGCCTAATCCCTTCCCCTTCCCCTGCCCCTGGCCCAGCCCCCCTTGGCACTTCCTCCTCCTGTAGCTGCAGTTGGTCGCGTGTTTCCCTTCGCCTGGCCCGCTTCTGTTGTTGCAGCCGAGTTTAGAGAGTGTTTATATATACGTATTTGTCCCGATTCTCTTCCTCCGCCCCCTCGGGTGTAGCGCTCACAAGCTTCTAATTGAGCGTGCAGAGGTCGCTTCTAATTATCGCACGGAGCGAACCAAATGGTTTTCCATTTCGTGCCTTTGACGCTCCATTGTTGCCTCTGAATTTGCACTCCTCCTTGTTGCTGTCCGCACTGTTGTTGGCGACAGTTGGGCAAAGGGTTTCAGCTTCAGCCGAAAACATAAATTAAGTCGTTTCGGATCTGGAAAACAGTTTAAAGTCGAGGCAGTTCCCACTCTACTGCTGTAGAGGGTAAGGGATTGGGGCTCGGAGTCCACGAGCGCGAACCACCCGTGTGTGCTAACTGCCTATCCATCTATCCATGCATCCACGTATCCATCCATTCATCCATTCGGCGAATCAACTTCATTACCGAGCACAGGGTGTCTGCGAGAGTGTGTGTGTGCAAATTTCCTGTTCTGCTTTTTACGGCGGCACGTAATCAAATTAAGCAATTACTGCCTTGCGTCTGCCCCCTGCCCCCTGCCTAGGTCTAGAGTGAAACCGTGTCCACATCCCCTTGATTATGGGGCAGCTCGGTGAGCTTCGTGCAATTGCGCAGAGGCGCAGAGGATGGGGAGGAGGACGATGAGGAAGTTGCACCCCACAATCATAGCGGTAAGCGTTGCCTTGCCAAGCGGAACTCAAGCAACTCCAAGTGCCATTTATATGCCCCTGGTCCAGTTCCACACACGGAACTCCATTCCATCATATCACCCTCACGAAGTGGATTCGTCTGACAAGCAGGAGTTCATCTCAAGCATGAGCTTGCTCTGCTCTAAATTAGTATGATAATCGCTTGGTTTATGGCCAATTAATCAACCCTACAGCAGCACCAGATCCGAAACATATTTTCGCCGACTTATGCGTACCCACGACCACACCCATTGGTATTCCCACCACCTCCTACTCCTCCGCCAAATACAGAAAGTCAACATAACTTTGAGCTGCTTCAAATTGGGATACAGCTGTATGGGATGGCTTTATGGGTCGCTTGGGTTCTTCGAACCACGCTGGAACCATGTCGCCAATTAACAATATTGAATTCGGAGTGGAGCTGCGAGAGGGAGGAGGAGGGAAGAAGCTCGAATGGAATCCCTTCGAGTGGGTCAATGTGAAAGTGTTTACGAGTCGCGTTTACTTTCCGCTCTTCGCTTTCGCTGTTCGCTTGGCGATAATCGCTTAGCCCATAAAACCCTAAAAGCGCCCCTAATTATAACTGACCACGCAGTAGTGCAACTCGGTTGCGTTTTCTTCCGCTTCCATTCCGACTGAGTGAATGGGAATAGAAATGGAAAAGCCCCAACGAGCGACTGGTTGAATGGGGAAAACTTCTCTGAATGGCAGTCGAGTGACTTTTGTTGCTTACCTCATGGCTGAGCCACGGACAGACAGAGATACCGAGAGAGACAGACAGACTTCTCCACTGACCTAATGAGCCATTTAGCCAATTGGGGTTAATGTCTTGTGGGTGGAAGAGTTGCCCCCTGGCAACCTGACGGCAGTTCGTCGTCTTTCACCTGCGACTCACGACTCATTGATGAATATTTCAGAGGTTTCGTACTAAGTTTGCTATGAAGTCGCTAGACTGAAGAAAACTTGAGCATAAACGAGTCGCCTCTTCTATTTGGGAACTTCATCGCTTCGTTTTCATATTTTCCTTATTTATGGGCAAACATTTTGGTCACGTGCCCAGGACGTGAGCATTTTAGGGAAACTTTAAGCAAGAAACTTGAAACTAGGAAAACCTTCGCCACGAGCGCTACTAAACTGCATTGTTCCACACTCGACGACTGCGCAATCCATGACCCACAGCTCTTCCACAAGTTTTGTTGTTGTTCCTCTATCCGTGTTGATTGGAGTTACAACATCCGTCCAGCCCTTTAAGTCCCGTGTCAATGCGTGAGCTGCTGCCGCTGTCTCTGCCTCCGCTGCAGTTTACACAGCTTAGTCCATGTCGAACAGGACAGAAGCACAACAATCAGAGGGGGCAACACAAATGCCAGAGAGCTCTCAATTGGATCTCCCTCAATCGTTCACATTGCGCTGCATCGGGACTCGAATTGCTGCCCAGCTGACGGAGGGTTCAAGGTGATGTCTTTGATTTCAATTGGTTCCATGGTTTCGACTTTTAATTCGCATCGATTCGACGAGTAGCGCTGCATCAAGTGGCTATGGAAGCTCGAACTGCTCTGACAGGACATGAAACTGTAATTGGAAGCCACTGAAGCGAGCTGTCTGAATCTGAATCTGAATGAGTATCTGTAGCTGAAACTGTCCTCCTGTCACACTGTCACGCAGTCTAGGGTGACTCTCGCTTGCACTCAATGTATGATATGACAGATTACTCTATGGCAACTCGCATATTAATTATGGGCAGGTCCCAGACCCCGGAGCACAAGACTGAAACAGAACCCGTTTCCGTTCCATCGAGTTTGCCTATCTCCCTTGGGATATTCGAACTGAAAGCAAACGCGTGTTGCTGCGCCCTTAAATGGATTCTGTTTCAGTTTCGTTTCATCTCTGGGTCAGAGTCAACCTTTAAGGGCATCCATTCGAGCCTATCAAGCTCTATGTCCACCATTGCTCTCTGTCTCTTGTCTATTCTCTGCTGAGCAGCTCCAATTGCCATATCATTGGCAGTTGCCTTCATGGAATGCTGAGTTATGTTCCTATCACTCATCACTCAGGCAGTCTATCAGCTGGGTGCAGTGGCAACTCTGGCAACGACTGCTTATCAGTTAATGCGTCGCTTTATTGAGTTATGGAAATTGTGCAGATTCATTGAGTTCGCAGGATATTGCAGGATATGGCAGGATGTCGCTGGCGCTGCGAGCTCTGGCTGCTGGGCGACCGCAGACATATTTTCCAACTCATTTCATCGGGTGATGGCACGAACCGAACAGACCTGGACATCTAAAATTCAAATACCAACGCTAAAAACCGTAAACATGTTCCTCTCCTTCCCCCCATCCACATCCACATCCGTATCCCCATCGCATTCTCCCCCTGGCTGGCTTTCTATCATCATTGGTTTCATCATTATGAATATAGATGTCATTTCCTCTTGCCATACATCGACTCGTCTCGCTTTTACGATTCGATGCTAATAAAGTCGTCTGTTGTCTGTTGGGTCTAGTCTGCGGAGTCTGCCTTGGTCTTGGTCCGTCGGGTGTCGGCGCCAAGTTGCATAATTCAATTACATCCGATGTAGACCCATAAAACTAAATCAAAGGAAAACAAAGCGTCACACTTCATTTACCCGGCGTGCTCCCCACGCTAGCCGTATCCACATACCCCAGCCTCTACTCCTCCTGCCTCCTGTCTCCTGCCTAGACTTCGTTTTGGCTCTGTACTTTTCCAATCATACAAATTTGGCGCTACTTTCCGCAGTCTTCTTCCAGACAGCGACAAGCAATAAAAGCTTTGAGAAAAGAAATTCTCCTTAGTCCAGTCTCCCCCTCTGTCCCCGTTATCCTGTGCATGGGCAGATCTTTCATATTGCGACGCTGCCTATCCTTTTGGCCCATTGCCGACTGCTGACATCCAAGCGGAGCCCGACAGTTGATGGCTTCTGCTGCTGCTGCTGCTGGCAAGCAAAGTTTTCCGACGCTTCCGACCAACTGCCCCTCCCCTTTGCTTCATCACCCCCGCTGAGGCGGACGGAACTGAGTTTGTGCCTCAAAGCATCAAACAATTTACTCGCCTGACTTTTGGTTAGAGTTTGGCTTATAGTTTTCCCCCTCAACAATAATAATACAAGCAATATCGTTATATTTCTCTCAGTGTAATTTTGGCTGGCAACTTGGCCTTGGCTGGAGGCGACCCAAACTTGTTGGCTGATTTTGAATTAGTGCCAAGCGTAAAGTGTTGGCCCATTATTATCTTTCGGACTTCATAACTTGACTCGTAAAAATCTTGATAGTTCCGCAGATTCCGCTCCACTCGAGGATCTGCCACAAGGAAGCGACTCACTAAAAGCAAATTGTGGCGTCCTAGTTGGGGTTGTTGGCCCCATATGCTGTGTGCTCCGTGAGTAAGCGAGGCAATTACCCATTTATCGAGGTAATTAACCAGCGAGTGAGGCATGTGAGAATACGTGTGGCAGTGGAGAGCTGGCAACAGGCCAGGGGAAGGCTTCTCCTCTCCTTCTTCACTGCAACTCGACACATTAGATATCCTCTGAAGGCATTTCAACTGTAACTGACAGCCGTTGTCCGTCTGGCCCCCTTCAATATTTCCCCCCTCTCAGCAGCTGCCAATGCAAGTGCAATGTGTTAAAGCAATGAAGGAAATGACCCAAAATGTGGCAGCAACAGGCGGGGGCAGAGGCAGAGGCAGAGGCAGAGGCAGAAGGAAGTGTCCGAGCTTGCGTTGCTTTTGTTGTGGACTGCGGCACAGGATTGCAACGGACTCTCAGCAGACACATCAGATACATCTTTTATATTGTTGCACACTTCTGCTTCCTTCTCCTTCTCTTCCTCTGCCTCTTCCTCTTCTAAAATATTTGATCTGAGAATTTGCAACGATTTGTAAAGCGGCCGCAACTTGACAGCCATTCAAGGACTCTGATAACTGTGCACCAGGATAAGTAGGATGAGCAACTGGAAAGTGCATTCACACAGCGCGGTCAACTGTGAATTATTCTTTGGCCCATACCTCGACCCCCCAAGAACTTCTCGAGACTCTCTGAATTTTATGAAGGCGCCACGAGACTCTCCTCTGTAGCTGCAGCTGCAGCTGCATCTGCTGCCTGGCGGGATTATTTCACGAGGCAATTTGTCCGGCGCCAGCAGGACACAAATTTGGGCTGGGGATAAGGGAGAACTGAGTGGGGGCTAAGGGGGTGGGTTGCCCTCCTGCGGGTCACGTGCCCATTTTGTTTACATGGCGCATTAAGAGGATTCCGTTTCGTTTTATTGCGATTTGATTCTATTTTCTGTTTTCTCCTCACTATTTGTTGTTGTCCTCCACATGGCCTCGCCTCGCCTCGCGTGTGCCTGCCACACACACACACACCCAGCTCACACACAGTTGCAGCCACAGATCAAGTCTCACATATTTGTTTTTGCTCTCGCATTCACATTATTATCCTTTTCTTTATCCTTAGACCGCTTTAGGTTTTACCGCTTACACTTCCTTCTCTCCTTCCCTCCCACTTCCCATCCTCCTCAATGCTGGGGTTGGTGTGAACTTTGCCACTCTACTGCAGCTTTTTTACAGTTCCTGCAACTGTTTAAGCGTCGCCCAGTTGTTGTTGTTGTTGTTGTTGTTGTTGTTGCTTATTGTTATCCTTCTCTGCAGCTTTTTGTTCACATTTGTTGCATGGCCCGCGCTTAACCTTCCATTTCGAAGTTCCTCTCCCTTATGCACTCCCCTGGCTGGCTTCTGTGTGCTTTGACTGGACTCATTATTGTAAAGTGGGCGTGCCCCTGTGCCTGTTGCCTTCGCTGATAAGAGCACGTCTGGTGGCTTAGTGGTTCTCGTGTGGTTCTGCCTGCCTATGAGCTTATCAGCTATCTGTAGCTGTTGCTCCTCCTCCTCCTCCTCTTAAATCACAGTCTTATCGCCTGCAATTTACTTGGCCGACACTTAATAGCCACACGTGGCGCCTGCTGGCTTCTGCTCTGCAATCGTCCATCTTCTACGTCTGCAATTGCACGTGTAAACAGCATAAATGAGGTCGGAAAATGAGGAAAAGGGGTTTCCCTCGCACAGCTTGAATGTTTTCCATTATCTTTGGAGGCTTTTTTTTAATGAATTTCAATTTATTGTGTTTTTTCGGCACTCGCTCGCTTTAATTAAAAGTTTTGCCCCTCCCTGGGGCTGTCACAGAAATTTAAGGAACAAGTTTTTGGCATTTGGGGCTTCTGCTGCTAATGAGACGCGTTTGCGGAGTTTTTCACAAGCATTTTGCTGGCAAAATGGTTTTTAATTAAATTTCATGCCACATCGGAATCGAAATCAAATCAAAATCGGAGAGCGATACGGCGGACGAGCGCTGTGATGGACGTGACGTCGCCTGGTAATTGGCTCGGACAAGTTCTCCAATTTGTCCGGCCGGCTGCATGTGTTTGGCGTAATCAAATTTGAGTCCGGCTTTTCCGTTGGCCAATTAGTTATGCGAATATGCATGCATATACTATGCTATATATATACATCAGTTCGATGCCAGCCAGATTGGATTAGAGTCCATTTGCATGGCACACAAACAGTAAAGAGACGAAAAAAAGCATTGAGCGGGGCGCAACAGTTGCAAGTTGATTTTGGCGCTGGCAGGCAATGCGCATGTGCCCACGCTTGGCTTTAGCTTTCTTTTTTATCAGTCCTCCTTTTTCGGCTTTTGTTATGTAAACAAATTTCGTTAGTTGTCTGCCGGATGATGGGCTTTGCGGTGTGTCTGCGACAAGCGCTAAGCCCGGGGCACAGCGTTGCCCGCTCGACTATCGGCAAAGGTTGAGCCTTAAAGCCTGCTCACAGTTTATTATGTCACTGAAGATGGGTCTGGCCAGCTGAGGGTTAGCTGGCATTTGAAATTTCAACCCATTTCTAACACCTTTGGCGAGTTATTTAATTTATTTTCAGCTCGTGTTTGCTTGAAATGTAATCTGCGAAGCGGAAATGCCGGTTGGACACTTCAGAAATGCTTAAACATGGGTGCAACGGCTATTACAACACACACACACACACAGAGAGACTCTTATATGTATATGTATATATACATATATACAATCTCAATCCTTCTGCTGACAATGGCTACAGCAATAACAGCATTTGAGCTGATTGCGTTTTGATAAGTGCGCTTTTAATGTGCGTTTATGTTTACTTCTGTGTGTGTGTTTGCCTAACACACCCAAACGATTCAGCAAACAGACAGTTGTCGACCCGTTTCACACAATAAGCAAACAAATATTTAATACCCTGCACATTCAAGTATAAGTAAAAGCTGAATTTTCTTATAAATGCTCTATAAAGATAAAAATAATTTTCAAAAAATATTTTTTTCTTTTATTTTTCTATATTTATTTATTTAAATTATAAGAACTATTAAAATAAGTAAATATATTTTCATATATTTCCTCTATGAAATATTCATATGCTCTATTCCTTGCTATCATTTCCATATATAGTTTTATATATACTCAGACATATCCGCCGGACAATTGACTCTCAATCTAGCTAGCTGCAGGGTATCTCCTTGCCGATCAGCATCATGCATAATTGCAAGTCCTGTTTAGTATGTAGAAGTGCACGTGTGTGTGTGTGTGTGTGTGTGTGTGCCTAGCTATGTGTTAGTGTGTGAGCTGTCACCCAATAACCGCAGCATTGCGTGACCAGTTTTCATGTATGCGGTTCTCTACTTTGCTTTTGTGGGCAGTTAACGACAGGGCGTGCGGCGGACGGAGGCGGAGGGACAGTAGAACACGGCTTGTGTGGACTAGTAATTTTTGGGGGCGTGACCCGGAGTGTTTGTAAAAATAAGGAGAAATCCAAAAATGTTGACACTAATTGAAATATGCCAGAGATTAGTTGAGCTGTGGCCCCAAAGTAATGGCAAACAACTGACCCGCTTTCGCCCTAATACCCGGCAGCCGCTTGCCCCCACCTTAAAGGGAAAATTATGCAAATTTTCTCGCTGCGCTTGGACACTTTTCAATGCGCGCGCCTGCCCCTTTCCCCAGTTGGCGCTCCAGCAACGCCCTTTGGCTTGATTGAATGGCCACTAAGTGCCTTTGGCTTCGATGTGGCTCATAAACAGCGACAACAACAATAGCAATGGGTGCTGGGTAGAGTCCAAGTGCAGCAGAAATGTGCTACGCTTAAAGCTTATGCTGATTTTTATAAGGATACCCTGGAAATGTTAGTGTATGGGGTGTATGCGTTTGGCAACTGAAGGCTGCAGCGGTAGATCCTAGTCATAAAGGATATCAGGAATATTTATCTAAGTCAAGTTTTCTTATAGCTTTACAGGGTATCTGTCTCTCGATCTGCTTATCGACATTTATAATGATAATTCTATCTAGCTCTCTAAGTTTACAGGGTATCTCCACGTCATATACTCTCCACTTTCATGCTCATGCTTCGGTTCCATTGAGTGAGCTTAGGCCTTGGAATAGGCATAGATTAGGCACGGACACAGCTTAACGAGTCGAATATTTCAATTTGCGTCTTAGCCAGGTCAAGAGGACACGAGAGCGATGAGTAGGCCAAGTGGAGCAGCATAATTTCCAAATGCTATCAAAAGTTCGTTTGCCTCAGACAGAGAGAGAGAGAGAGAAAGTGAGGGAGGGAGGAGGGCGTGAGGGCAGATAGTAGCTAGACAGTGGCTGCCAGTTGAGATTTGCTTAAAAAAGAAATTTCAGTTTAATAACCGAAATGACAGCCATAAATCAATGATTATTGCCCATTGTACGGGCGGAGCTCGGGTATAGGGAGCTCTGGCAGTGGCTTTGGCCTGCCCTGGCCTGGCATAGCTTGGCTTTTAGCTCAAGTTCTCTTGTGCGCTTTAAAGTGGCTGCTGCTCGTTTGCCAAGTTTGAAATCCGAGCTATTTTTATGGGAGCACTTGCCAGATAAAAAGACTGCCCAGACCCAAGTCTCTCTCTCTCTATCGGTGTCTGTGTCTTTTGGAGCTGGAGTGTTGTCTGGTGTGTGTGTCTGTCACTTTGTCGCACAATAAATTCAGCTATATAATATTGAAAATTCCCAGCTAGGGGCGAGCGTTGAGTTATAAAACGTAATTGAGGTTGTATTTCATGCCAAATGGCTGCATCGCCCCCAATGGCAGGTGGTCGTGGTCTTGCGTTACGTTATCCTGCATGATAATCACATTTACGCTTTTCCAAATCCCATAAGCTCTCAACAGAAACGAGTAAGCGTTTAGTCGGGAGTGACTGACTAGCAGATACCCAAGCTCTTGGGTGTGGCAGACTAGATTGTTGTATATATAGATGCATGTGGGCACACGGCCAAGCCTTGACAGAAGATATCAAAGTCTACAGGCAAAAATTGTTGTTTCTAGCATTTTTACTCTACAAGATATATCTAGTGCAAATTGCAAGCCTCTAGCTGCTGTAGTTGCCGAGATCCTCAAATAAGACTTGTTGGCTATATCCACTCAGCTCATTATCCTGAACCAGAGTACATATACTCTAAAAACCAATATACCCAATGGGTAGAGCAACCAAAAAATCGACGTCTCATTGAATATAGTATATCATGTATTATATATTATCATATATTATATAAATTCATATTATAATATGCCATCTAGATTTATTCTATCAGTTTTGTAAGTCACAATAGCAAAGGATATTAATATATATTATATAAAGTGCTTCCACACCGATGCAGCAGCATTTAAAGCGAGAGTTTCGCAGCTTAAAGCGCACACAGGGAAACAGAGGAGAGAGAGAGAGGGAGAGAAATATTATAAAATATTAAATTTGATTATGCTCATTTGCAATTAAATTTATAACATTTAATACAATAGCATATTTTGTATAATATTTATATCGCATCGGATTTTTGTATTAATTGATATGGATTTGCTTTAAGTACATTAAGCTGCCTGTCCATGAAGTGGCAGGAGGGTATATTGGTTGTATATAACGTTTGTGTTGAAGTTGAAGGATCTATCAAGTCGGTGCCACCCGACTATATTGTCCTTACCTAGTTTAGCTTGCATTCAAATCAAATAATCAAATATTTCCAGGTACTCTTTGTCTTTCTCTCTCTGCTGCCTCATTCTCTATATTTATTTTCCTTTATGACTCTGCTCGGTTATTATTAGATTTTATGTGACAAATGCTGTAGGGGCCATTAGCTGCCAGGTTTAACTTCAACAGAAGCGTCTGCTTTCATTCGTCCTGTGCCTGCTCCTGCTCCTGCTCCTGCCCATGCCTAATGTAAATTAATTGCCCATACAAATTAGCTGGAAAAACAAAAATGTTTCGATTTGGGTGCAGCAAACAACAACAGAAATATGTGGCTGCCCTGTTGACCAACGTATAAAGCGCCATTAGGCATGTTCTCGAATTGGGGTAGATTGTTAGATACCCTGTAATGTCATAAAATGACCAAAAGTGCATGTTGCATAGCTATTAAGTTAAGCTAGATACATTGAGAGCTGCTGTAAGAGTCTTGTAGCAGTAATATACCCTGTAATTGAGTAGAACATGGATTAAGTTTAGTGAAAATATATACCCAGAACAATGAAGAAGAGAAGGTAAGCCTTGCAGTTGATAGTATTTTGTATGTAGGCCGAATATGCCCTGAACTTCTAGAATCATTTATCCAATGGATATATCCGTACCCATAACAGATTTAGTGCTTATATACCCTGTAAAATTAAATAAACACATATTTAAAGCGTATCTTAAAGCCTAAGCCCTAGACACGTTTAGTTGTCTATCTGATATAGACTTAAGAGACTTTATGAGGTGTGTGTGAAGCCAATATACCCCTTCGGCTTAGGCTGTGCGAGCATTTAGCAGCCAGCCGCTTGGCAGGTAAACAAAAGCTCGAATGTCGCTCGTTATTTTTAATCAGTTATCAAAATTTATCGTTTAAAATTTGTCGAGCATTTGGGGTGTGAGATCTGCACGCTACATATATACCCATATATATACAGTTATATGTCTGAACAGCATAGAAGGCACAGCGCGCAGCTCGTTATTGCTGCCATTTTGTGTTCATTTTAATTTTGTGTTTAACATTTTACGCGAGTTTAATGAAGTTCATTCCAGTTCTATCCGCCGCAGCGCGCTCGTATCGCATTTTCCGCACTTGTTTATTGTTGTGTGTGTGTGTGTGTGTGCGTGGAAAACATTAAAGTAAATGGACAGCAGCTGAACCGGCGGCTATTCTAACTAAAAACAACGAGCGCTCATAAAACTAAGTTGAAAGGCTATTCGATACTTTTGTGGCCCGAAACGGAGCCAAAACAAGCAAAAGCTACGCGGTAGGGAGTAACCGACCGTATAATACTTCGTATAAAGGTATAATAGTTGAGTTTGGGAAGGCAGGGTATGTGTTGAGTAGCTGTATATATAATATATAATATATAATATATAATATATAATATATAATATATAATATATAATATATAATATATAATATATAATATATAATATATAATATATAATATATAATATATAATATATAATATATAATATATAATATATAATATATATAATATATAATATATGATATATAATATGAGCTTCTGGCACATAGGCTGACTAGCCATGCCCACTGCTGCTATAGCTCTAGCTATAATATAGACACTCCTAGCCCTCCCCAATATACCCTACTTTCTCCAACCTAAGCGAGCATTGCAAACTATTTGCCAAACGAGCAAACAGCCGCTGGCTCTGCTGGCATCGCTCGCAACGCAACGCAAGTCAAGTGGATTTTTCGATTTCTCATATTATTCGCATTGTTTCGCTCAGCTCGAATTGCGGGAATTGATTTCAGGCACTGAGATAACCAGAGCTGGGAAATGGCAGCTTATGCTAGATGAGTTTCCGCTTGCCAGGCTTAAATTAGAAGAATGAATCCAGGTACACGCTTTAAATTCCAGATGCCACCTGGCTTACACCTGTGTGTGCATTTTGATGACTAAAATAATTGAAAGCTCAACAGCCCGACGGTGCCAGCCGCTGCCCGACGGCAACGACAACGTGGTCTGCCTCGCAATTAAAGTCGCCATGGCGAAGCCCTGGGATCGGGGATCTAATGGAAATTGACGGGGCAATAACATTTACTTAGCTTAACTCCCTGACGAACAGATTCAATTAGACGCGAAAGCCATTTTATAATTGGAACAAGACTGACTGCCACGCCCCCGGGCGCAAACACCCACAATGGAAATAGCAACGGGCATAGAACGGAATAGAAAGAAACATCAATAGATAAGGCGAAGGTGGTGGGGGGACATCGCATGCAGCTAATGATAATTCTTGGCCCGATGTGGAGTTGGGGCATATGATTATTCATTAGACGCCAAATCATGTAATTGAAAAGTTTTTCTTTTCCTCAGTCACAACTGCCAGAACTCACGTCATCATCAGCAGCAGCAGCAGCAGCCAGCCAGCCCGCATCATCATCTTCTAGCCTGCGAAGACAAAGCGCGTAGCTCAATTTGTCACCAAGGCGAGTGGGCGGGCAAGGGAGGCGAGGGAGGCGTGGCAGCTGCGTCTAGGCGTGGATACCCAGACAGATGATGCGTGTGACTAAGCAGAAAATTTCCAGCATTGGCTCCCCAGTCAACAGACAACTGGCTGTAGCTCTCCCTCCCCACTCTCTGCCTGCTCTTATCCTTGCTTTTGATTATGATTGAGTTGACGTCGTTAATATGTTATCGATGATGAGCCCCTCCCCGACTGGGAGGGAAGGCTGCCAGCTCACCGTGAGTGTTTGCCACGCGCTCGCGACTTGCCGGCTTCATCCGTCGAGCTGCTTGGCTGGCTGGCTGCTTGGCTGCTTGGCTGCCGGCTGTTTGTCTGCTGCTCCATTTAAATCAGTTACATTGCTCGCAATGTCAACACAAATACACACAGGAGACACACACACACACACACACACACCCCTCTGCACACACATGTGCACTTTCATTTTGTTATTTGTCTTTTGAATTATTAATGAATCTGCTGAATGGCAGCGACCTCAGCTTCAGCTTCAGCTTCAGCTTCAGCTTGTGGCAGGGCTCTGAGCTGCAGTTGATGTCCTGATGATCTGGCTCTTAATCAAGTGAGTCGTCGCCCGGCTCTCCCTTGCGGTGCTGCCCTTCATCGCAGATAAGTTTAATTAAATCTCTGGCATATTCCGCATTCCGCATTCTACGGCTGCATTGCTGCCACGCCCACAGCTGGCTTGACCGCGCATTGCAAGACTTTCGCCACTCTTCGAGGCAACAAAGTTTTCTGATTTCGATTTTTATTGCGGCCAAAAGCCCCGCAACAATTCCCAATATGCAGCCATGGCTAGTGAGGGGGGCCACCAGTGCAAGCAGGTGGCACTGGAGGTCGGTTTCTTGGCAACAATTTCATTTTGGAGGCACTTGACTGCTGCACCCACTCGACCTCTGCCTCTGCCCTCTCTCCCCTATCCACTCGCATTTCCATTTCCATGCCAACTCTTGACTTTCCACCTGGCCGAATGTTTTGATTTCGGTGCTGGTTCTGGCTTTGGCTCTAACTGCACCCGGAATTCCATTCGTACAGCTCCACACGCAAGCAGCAGCTGCTAGGCAGCGGCTAGAGGGGGAAGGAGGGAATGAGCTGAACCACTTGAACCACAAAATCCACACAAACATTTCTGCAACGCACAACTTTTCCTCTTCCTCATCTCCTCCTTTCCCATCTGAATAATTTTAAAAGTGGAAAACACACAAAATATTAACACGAATTTATTAAAACACCAGTCGAAGCAACTCGTGTGACTTTTAATCAGGAGAGCATACGCCACCCACCTCTCCCCACTCCTCTCCTCACTCCCCTTCCTCCTCCCCTCTAGAAGTCCTCGATGTGCGTTTCTGTAAGCTGTTAATCTTTTTTCAACTTTGTAATTACTTTTGCAGGCAGAAACTTTCGTTGAGCAGCACATTCGCAAATTATTTTTGAAACAAACAACAAAGCCACTCAACCACAGCACCACAGCACCACACACTCCCCTCTCTAGCCTCTCTCCAAGCACACAGTGTCACCAGCCACTCGACTCCTGTCCGAAAACTCAACTAAATCACTTTCTATTCAACAGGAGTCTGCTTCGAAGGCAGCAGCTGGCCAGCTGGACACAAAAAGGCCACCAGGACAAGCTGGGCAAGGAGGACGACCAGGACACATGCTCGACACCAGCAACTGGCAACGGGACGTTGCCAACGTGACGAGCTAAGCCACCAGCAAGAGCAGCAGTTGGTCAGAAGAGCAGCAGTCACAGAGGAGGGCAGGAGCTAGCCAATAAAAAAGCTAACGAAATTCGTGCAGAGTCAGAGTCAGATGCGAAAATGCTGATGCCGCTTGCAGTCGACAGCCGAATTCAGCAACAACCACAACAACAACAACAACAACAACAACAGCAGCAGCAGCAGCAACCGCAACAAAAACAAAACTGGAAACTGGAAAAGTTGAGCAGGGACAGAGGCTGCAGCGGCTGAAAAGTTCCAAAATTTGCCAGACACAAATTTCGTAGAGCTCAACTCGGCGTCGCTCGTCGCTTTGTGGTTGCATCCGGAACTGTTAGCAGCAGTTGCCGTAGCCGTGGCCGTGGCCGTTGCCGTTGCCGGAATTTGATTTTAACGCATCTTTTGGAGCCGCGTCGCCTGTTTGCAACTGGCAACTGGAAACCAAATCAAAACTGAAAGGAAGAGTCCCGTCTGTGCCGCCGCAACGCCTCAATGGTCACACACTGAAATTGGCTGCTATAAAGCCAAAGGGGAACGCCACGCCCCCTGAAATGAGCGCCAATTGCGGCGTCACATGCACTGACAACTTATTAACTGCACATACCCCAGGCAGAGAAGCATCCCCCACAGAGTAAGGTAGCCAGGAGGCAGGAGGAGGCGCTCCCATTGCTCATCATGGCCAACAGCCGCTGTCTGCTGCTGCAGCTCCTCTGGACATCGCTGCTCACTTGGCGGCTGCCTGCGGTCAGCGGGTACCTCAACATTTTCATCAGTCACCACGAAGTGATGAAGCTGATGGGTAAGTCCATATGATTCACATATTCTGGGGTTGCCCTATCTCATTTCGATTTGAAAATAATCGTCGGATGTCGGGACGTCAGGACGTCGGAGCTCCGCCCCACTGATATGATTAATAGTTGAATGGCAAAGTGCGACAGGACGAATTCATTGCTCCTCAGCAGGAGAAACAAACAAAATCAGCTAAGGCGGGGGCTCAGGCACAGACCACGTCGCAGTCATTAATAGTTCCAAAATAATTGTTGACCATGACGACAACGACGAGGAGGACATGGAGCGGGAAGAAGACAACGCGGGGTTCGACGACCACAAAAGTTACGCGAAAACACGGAAGAAAACAAATCCACACAAATCGATTTCCGGCTGTAGACGGAGCCACCCTCGCACCTTTGCCACCCTGTTGACAGCTGCAAGTAGTCCGCCTCCGACTCTCTCGCTTAGTTACCCCTCCCTCCCCCTCCCACTCCCTCCCCCTCTCTGCTAACGACTTCACAGTCCGGTGCGGCGCATTTTGTTGTTTGTTTTGCTGTTGTGCTCAGCGCGAGGCCTCGTTATTGATGGCGCCAGCTATTCAAGTGGCTCCAGATCGACCTTGCGCCCGGCCCAGCCCCACTCCCAGCCAAGTCCACGAAAATAGTTACAGTAATAGGCATTCATTCGGCGTGCCAAGGCGGAATGACGTCGTGTTGCCTGCCTCTCGTTGATTAATGGTTCATGGCTCCAAAATGTGAGCCAAGGCGGCTCCCACCTCTGCCCCCCTTCAGCCAGCAGTCCATCATCCATGCGTTGGCTGTGCACAGCATTTTCCGGCACTTAGCTGTAATTGGAGCAAAATGCTTCAATCTCATTATGCAGGCTCAATTGTACTCCTAGTCCAAGTCCTCGTCCTAGTCCTAGTCCTAGTCCTAATCGCCGAATCACGGCACTTCAATTAGTTGAACAGCATAAAAATAATCCACACAAGAGCCGCATGAATCCGAGATTGATGAATGGCCAAGGCACTCTGAGCTGCAGCTGTCGCCCACGTCACTGGGTCAGCTACTCCCGCTCACCCTGGACTCCTGTTTGCTTCTCGCTTTCTCTGCTTCTATCTTTCTGTAGTCCTCTCTGAGATTGCATTCAGGTTCGCTGAGCCATGCGCCACTCGCCCGGGCAATTGACACTTCACAAAGCATGCGCTGACCCCTCACCCCTCACCCCTCACCCCTCACTCCTCTACCCCTTTGCATCTTTGAATGCAAATCGGATTTCATTAGCGACAGCTCAAAGAATCTTCCACTTTGTTTGTTGCTCTTTGTAATTTCCTGTGCTATGCGCGATTCCCACGGATTCCTTTTCCCGCTGGCTGCTGCTCCATCATCTTCCACTACTCCCCATCCACAGAGCTCGTTATGTTTTTAACGACCAGTTAACACCCCCTCCCCTATGATATTTGCCACCCTCTGGGCTTGTTTTCCATTTCAAAATTAACAAGCAGCATGAAATCAAACAAACTGACCCGCCCAGCTCGCTTGCCACCCCCTCGGCAATCGCTACTCCATCTTCCCTCTCCTCCCAATGCGACGTGCCATTGCATGATTTATTTTCAGGGCTCCTCATCTTCCTCTGCATGTGTCTCTATGGCTATTTGTTCAAGTGGAATGCATGGCCCAGCTCCAGCTCCGCTGCCAACTGCCAATTCTCTCCCTGATTCAGTTCCTCTTCCCTTCCCTTGTTCAACACACGCATTTCTCGAATAGCTTCACTCTCCGGCAGTTCTTTCATTGCGTGACTGTGATTGACGTGATGCATTCCCACAATAAAAATCGAGTACAGCGTTCCCTCTGCTATTCCAAATGCCTTCCTCCTCCCTCGACTCACAACTTCAAAGTTTGTTCCATAAAGCGAGCTGTAAGCATGAGTTAAACGATTCCTCTTCTGGCTGCTCCTAACTACACTGATATATATACATCTCGATTCGATGGAGAGACGACAACATTAAAATTAAATATTTTTTACGCTGCTGCTGAAGATTTTCCGCTCCGCCTTCCATTGCGCCGTGTCGTCCCAGCAACGAGCAATTTTCGACCCACAGTTGCCAGCGACACCAGCGCCAGCCACCAGTCGGGCAGGGTTGCCCCACCCCCTATGTGCTGTGCAAGGGTGCGTAAAAATGCAATTTCAACAAGTTTCACTTTGATGTGCACATTTCTTGAGAGCGAACAGGAACCCGAGTTGTTTCTAGGTCTAGAGCATTCTCCCACCTTTTCGGCTCGAAAATTTCCCTTTAAATTAAAAGTTAATGCAAAAGAAAATTATTTTTAATGAATAGAAAACAGCCCGAAAATCGCCACATTAATAAAGCAACCCTCGACCTTTTACGCCCACTCTCCCTTTCTACGGGGCAGGGTCGCTTCGGCTTATTGCTGAGCGAGGCGAGAAGAGCAGCACGAGAAGGCGTGAGCAATTCTTAAACTGTGCCAATTAAATGCCGAGCGAAGGCGAAGGCGAAGGCTATTGAGAGAACTGCATTCTTTGCAAAGGGATAAGCCCTGTCGAGGTGTCACCCGGCCAGCAGAAGAGGGGGAGGGGCAGAGGCAACAGCCAGGATGATAATTTCAGGGAATGCAGAGCGTTGCACTGCTTCAGCTAATGACACTAATTATCCTCTTAATCTTTTATGCAAATTGTGTGAGGCTATTGTCAAAGCCGAACCGGAGTCCTTCTGCTACTCCTTGATACCCCACCCACCAAAGCCTGGCCCTCTCCCGATCCGCCCTCTCCAGCTCCAGCTCCAGCTCCAGGAGCGAGCGTCTGCGGCTGCAGCGTCACGTGTGTGTGGCGAAGCCATTCAGACAATCGCAGGTAGTATAATTATGGTGCAGAGCAAGGCGACAAGGGGAACTATCCGGGACAAGGCACTGGGACTCCTGAACGAGCTGAAAACTTTGCAAGGCGACGGCAAAGTTGGCGCTGTGCAAGGCGCGTGATATGAAAGACGGCCAAAGTTCGACGGAGCAAGGCGACTTGGACCCGTAACCAAGTTGGCTGTCCTTTTTATCTCCAGTTGCAGAACGAGAGGATCTCCTGAACATTAAAGTTGCTCTCAGGCTGTGGCTTAAAGAGGCCAAGCGACAACGCGAAAGTCTCTCTGAGAGTGAATCACATTTGCTTCCAATCAGAACTGAATTAATTGAGGCAGCACAAGTGCATTCCCTCCCCTCCCCCTCCCCAACCCCCTCTGTGGTTCACCTCTCACTCTGACAGCACCTCGTCTAACCTCTCAGCATTGTTGTCCTACAGCTCAGCTCGAGCTAAGTGACATTGTCCTTTTCGTGTGTTTGTGCATATTTAATGCGAGCCACTTTGGGTTATGTTTGAGTTTTTCGTTGAGTCTGCGGCGAGTTTCCCAAAATGGATGAATAAAGAGGGATCAAAGTAGAGCCAATTGCAGGCCCTATTTTCTCTCTCTCTCTCGCTCTCTCACTCTCTGTCTCTGGTATCTCTCCAGTTTTGTGCAGTTTGCCAACGGAAAGCGGGAAATGTAAAAGGAAAGTAGCACACTTTGGCTGCCTGAAGGATAGTCAGCGGGGTGCATAACAATTTCGAATTCAAAAACAAAATGAAACTGTAAAGGAAAACGGCATAAGAATTGGGGAAGTTCCTGGGCGAGTCGTGCATAGAAGGAAGCTAACGAAAAATGCTTTTTCTTGTTCTATAATTGGATTTGAAATTGTTTTAAGAATACAGAGAGCGCTCTGTTCCGTCTCTCCTAAATGCACGCACATACGCGCTTCTTTCCTCCCGGCCCTACCCCTCTGCTCTGCCTTCACCGGAAACGCAACACTCAACATCCGGCACAGACACACAGTCAAAAGGATGAATGAGGAACGGAGGGAGAGGAGGACTGGTAGTCAAGTTAAGGAGAGTAAACAGCATTTGCGACTTTCAATGCAAAGCGAGGCCTGATCCCAGGAAGTAAATGATGCAACCTAAAGCAACCCACTAAGACGGATAGAAGAAGATAGAAGGGGAGGCGGAGACAGAGGCAGAGGCAGAGACAACAATGAAGGCGGATGAAGAAATTTAATTTCACGTCTTTTTAACTCGAACAGCTCGTCTTTCACTGCCAATAGGGTGAGCGACGGAGGCTTAGAGCTGCCAGGGTCGGGGTCAGAGATTAGGACGTCCTCGAAGCTAGTTAAAGTTACACAAAGCGAAGTGTGATGATGAGTTTGTCGCTGTCTCGCCTGGCCGCGTCTCGAAGCGAGTTAGACAACACTTGACACCTTTTAATATCTCCTCCCATCCCACGCCAATCCCTTCGCTCCCCGCGGGCGTCTGTCGCGCATCATTTGAGGCAGGAATCGAGTGCGAGATCCAATTGACGCCCTTTGCATTGTCGCCTGCTGGTGACGGATTCGATTTCGATTATTATTGTGTCTTGGTTTTTGTTTACCGAACTTCGCTCACCCGCTGCAAGCCCGCTCCACTTCCACCCCCTTGAGCTGTCGAGGAAATCAATTTCCGTTCAAGTTGAAAGGTATATAGAGCTGGAGGGTAGCGAAAGAGAGAGCCATCAACTGCGAGGAAAGTAAACACAGAATGCACAAAGTTTGCACAGCAGTGGAGAATCCGAGGAAGGGACGCCAAGGGGGAGCTGTAACAAAGCAAATTGTGAAATAAACTTTCTCTTTATGCCTGCAATGCATCCGCAACCTAATCTCATCTTCGCTGTACGCTTTATTCTCGTTCAAAGGGCTGGAAGCGGATTTGTTCTATGTGCACGAGGGAGCCATTAACACATACGCGATGCACTTCACCGTTCCCGTCCCGGCAGATGTCCACGAGCTGGAATTCTCCTGGCAGAGTCTCATCACCTATCCGGTAAGCCACCTGACCCACCTCAGCTACCTGACTTGAAAATTTGATTTGCACTCCATTAACGGGCTAACTCACTGACAGCTGCGCTACACAATCAGCATCGAGTACGCCAACGACCAGGACGCACTGGGCACACCCACGCTCAGCATTCCACACAAGGGCGTAGTGCCGCAGGAGATCGAGTCCTTCCTAGTCTACCTACCGTGCACGGGAAATGCCAGCCTCCAACTGCCGGTCAATGTCAACATGGTAGTGCAAGGTCCTCCCCGGTTTAACGACACCCGACTCCACTTCAAGCGCAACAAGATCTGTGCCAAAGGTGAGCTCCCAATCCTCTCCCGTAATCAATTGTCATTCGCTTCTGTCTCATTTCCACTGCCATAACTATTGCAGGCATCTCACCTGAGCCGAATCAGTCGCCCGCTCCTGCCCACGCCCCTTCCCAGGGACCGGCACTGATGAGCGCCGCTGCCTGCGCCCTGGGCCTAGTCCTGGCCGTGGGCCTTGTGGCTAGCATGATGTATGTGCGGGCTCGCAAGCAGCTGCGCCAGGACTCGCTACAGTAAGCCTGATTGATTGGCACATCAATTTAATTATCTACCTAACTATTAACCCTTCATCCTCACTCCACGCTCAGCACCAGCTTCACAACAGCGGGTTATGGCAGCCATCAGAACGTGTTCATTCGCCTTGATCCTCTCGGACGGCCGCCGAGTGCCACCGGCTCCTACGCGACCATTGCCAGCCTCAACAAATATCCAACGGAGGCCAAAAAGTCCTGCAGCATTTTCGACCGTAAGTTTTCCCTCTCTTCAGTCAGCCCATACCCTTTTCATCGACCTCCGAACTATTCATTTCCCTACAGGCTTCCGCAGCTCACCCACGCCCACACCCTATGCCACCGCCCTGCTGCCAATGGGCGACCAGGCCGGCGAGACCATTTACTCGAAACCAGAATCGGTGTGTCCCTCGAGGATTTCCTACTACGCCTCCTCGCAGCTAACCCAGGTGAGTCCCAATCTCCATCTGATTCTGTGGCCACATGAATTACCTCCAAGGGGGTTGAATCGAGCAACCAACTGCCCTCAGGTAAATCAATGCCTTTGATATGTTGCGACACGTGCCAGGCACAAATGGATATGAATCCTGTTGATGCTCGGTCGCGCCGTTGCCTAGGCCACCAGATCCACTCCGTTGCCAATTTGCGGCACTCACCACACCAGACCAGACGATTGCTCCCAAGGCAGCAGCCACAGCTACAGCGACGTCCACATCCACATAGAAATCCCGACTCGAGCCACCTTTCCACGTCGATAAAAATTAAATTCTAATTTATATTTACGAGCTGATAAAGCTCCCGAAGTGCGTTAAACTCGAAACAAGAGCCATTCATAAATATGGGACTCTCCTTGCCACCCACCAGGCAGCCAACTCTAGTTGTGTTCAGTGGGGTTGCTGGGAGTCGGGGCAAGTTTTGCCTGGCGCTCACGTATCTCGTGCTGCGACCCCCACACTCACTCAGAGCAGACGAGAATTATGTAGATACGCGCTCTTATGTGTGAGTGGAGAGCAGCTGGGGGAAGCGTGTGAGCTTGTTTAGATAAGCGGAAGGTGCTGCTGCCTGTGCTCACTCGTCCCTTTGTTTTTCTTCCAGCTGAGATGCTCGCAGGGTGCAAATTAGCAAACTAAATTTAAACTAACCACAAGCCGCAGATGAATCCCTACGAGGCAGCTATCAAACCTTAAGAATTGTCTGCTGCGAGTCGCCTCAAATTAATTCTATGATGCCCCACACACTTCTCCCTACGTCCTTCCTCCCTTCTTCCCATCTGTTTTATATATTCTGGGAATCCCTCTGACATTTTAACTTCTTGGCCTTGGCAAATCTGTCGCAAATTAGAATAAATTATTTAGCAGCATCTTCTTTTCCATTGCTCTGGCAAAAACATTCACAGACCCAAGCGACGTTTACATTTTTCCTAGACAGCAAAGTGTCGCTCCTCCTCCTCCTCCCTCTCTCTGGCGCCATTCCCATGATTGTTTGGGCCATTTTCGTCACCATCTTGAGACGCAATTTCCATCGACGCATAATTAAATATTCAATTTCCATGGAGACTCCTTTGGATTTTTATTTGCTGCTTATTCCTCAACATTCCTGCAGCTGCTCCTGGCCTCTGCTAGATTTCTGTTTGTTTAGACTTCAATTTCATCCTCATTATGGCAACCGTTTCGAGCCATTTGGCTGGGGAGCAGCTAGGCACACAGATACTCGCTCACATACTCCCTCACTGGGATATCTGGCATATCTGGATGTCTGGGATAATGCACAGCACCAAGAGTCATATCCATTTGCCGCTATCTGCTGCTGCGGCTGTCCGCTCACTCGCCCCGAGGTTGAGGGCGAGGAATTAAGTGAATTTATACAAAAGTGGAGCCCCAAAATTGCATATGGCTAGAGTATTGCATGTGTGAGTAGAGCAGGGGCTGTGGCTGAAGGGAGTGTTTGCCATAATTATTGCTGTTCTCTTGTTATAGCCCCAAACCCCACTCTGGCTACCCCACTCGTACGAGTGTTTGTGAAGCACTAGGACGAAGGAATGGGAATGGCTGAGGGGGCTGGCGAGGATAGGAGCGACGCACTCATTTAGTCAAACAATTATATCCAAGTGCACACACACTGAAATGTTGTCGGCTCTGATCTGCTCACTTGTGTGGAAATATCTCATTTGTGTGGGGCTTGCCTTGGCAGCAGCCGCCCTCCTCCTGGCCCACTCGCACTGACTCCCTTTTGATTCTATTAAATCAGTCTATAAATGTTGGCCAAATTGCTTTAATGTTCAGCGAAAGTTTAGCTAACGACTGCGGGGACTAACGTACAACAATTACAGCCCGAGCCAGAGGGATGAAGGGTAAATAACAATAAAAACAGCAGCGAGCAGAAGAAGCCAGACTACAGCTGTTGAAACATGACTTTGTGCTTGTTTAGAAACACTTTCAAAATATTATTGCAACAGCAACAACAAAGGGAGACGTGGAGGGGAACCACTGACTGCGGGGAGTCAAAGTAGGAGCTAGCAACAAGCATAGAAAGGCATTAGGATATTGGATCAGGACTAAGCTCAAGTGGTTTAGGGAAGAGGGATCAAAGAGAGCGCGAGGATAGCATAAGTGGCTGCTGCGGTTGAAGATGTCGAGAGCAAGTACAAGCAGAAGAAGCGAATGGGTTAACTAGAAGGCGGCAACGGAGCCATCTCCTCCTCCTCCGAGCCACGCGGCGCATTCGAATGGCATCATTTGAGGGCGAAGTTGGCAAAGTGCGTGAGGCATGGAAGTGGAACGAGAGCTTGGCATAGACATCGCAAAGTTGGAAATTAATTTCCATGGAGCACGACCTGGCTAGAGTATTTTATGGAGATTACGGAAGAGATTCGTGCAACCTGAACAGGTGCTAATTAAAAATGTTGTCGTCGCCCCATTAAAGCAATTTGTAAATCAACCTGCAAATGACGCGCGCAGCATGCGGAAGCTAAGCCTAGGCACAAGCCAAACTACGGAAGGGGTAGGGGTAGGGGTAGTGTCCCCAATGGGGCGAGTGGAGCTGTTGGGGGTGCGGCACGTACGTCGTTAATGGATTTTTCACTGTTGTTCTTTTGATTAAAACGCATTATTTACATTTGCGACAAAGCCGTAAAGCGAGGGGTAAATTTAATGTGCGACGGGGCGCAAGTCTAGTCAGGTCAAGGGAAATAGAGCAGCGGGAGGTAGCAGAAGGGGCCCTCGGCAAAGGTTGACAAATTGCGCAACTGTCAGATGATTTTAGCTTTGTTTTTGCATTTTTTGGCCCTCGGATTTCGCTGGCTTTTTTCATTCGTGTCTTTTCGCTTAATCTGCCTGTGCTGCTGGGTGGGCAGGTTTTAGGATCTGCTGGTGCAGTTCCTGTCAGGCCAAAGTGCCAAACTATGGCGGATGCTTTTGTCTGCCATTACACTATTGATTGCTTCCTGTCAGCCGCAGAGCGAGACAAACGGAAGTCGCCAGCGGATGTTGCCTTTGTTGCCTGTGTTACCCAGTTATCCTGTTATCCTCCTGTCGTTCTGTCGCCCTGTCGCCCTGTCGCTCAGGGAGCCTGGTCAGGCTGACCGACATGGGCTTTTGTGTGGAATTTGGCAGCACTTCACATAAGCAGCTAACCAGCGAACCTTCCGCCCTTGCGGCATGCGATGCGAGTACCATCTACCCGCGGTTTTAACACCCTTCACTTCGGTCACGGCTGCTGTGCATGTGTGTGTTTGCCATTGATTTCATTGCGGTCAAGTAGCATAGGATTTGAAGTGCGGAGGGGCTGAGCGAGGAGGCCATTAAACGCACTGTTGTTCGTCTGCTGACAGCAGCGGGAGAGGGGGAGACGTGGCCAGGGGGCGTGGAGCACTCAACGGGAATGACAATTGTAATGAGCCAAAGGCAATGATTAGCAAACTGTAAGTGAAGACAAGAGTCAATAAACTGAATCGAAATGGGGTCAAAACTTTAATCATTCGATACACTTTCAAGTGTTTGGGCAGCACTTCCACTGGCTGCCCAGGAAAGTCCATTAGGAAAATAGTAATAAGTGGGAAACGGGTGGAGGGCGGGCAATTAAAAAAACAAACCTGCCCAGCTCTGCCCAATCGAAATGCGATTATGGCTGACATGTAATCATTCAATATTCATGAGTATACTCACACCCAATCGCTACACGAATGGATACCCCATCAATCAATTCTGAATTGCCGTTGAGCCACATTACGTGCATACGGAATACTCCCGAAGCTAATTGCATCAAAGTGGCCGAAGCGAGGAAATTCGAGTGGACTCCGAACCGGATGTGCAACAAATTGTATTATGCCAGCCACTGAAGCGCATACCCAATCAGCGAACTGCGAATCGAATATATATATATCTATATATATACTCGCATAGCGTAATGGAGAGCGCGAATTGGTCAAATTGGTTGTTAATCATATGAAT